>CM060908.1:860466495-861716495 GCA_030737815.1 Allium fistulosum | reverse complement strand
TCACGAAACAATTGACTGAAGAGGGGAAAAGAGTGGCGGCAGTAAAGAAAATGAAAAAAAGGAAAAGGGAGGAAGTGAGAGAGAAGTGTTAAGTAAGGGGTATTTATAATGAAAATTATATTATATTTTATTCGCCTAATTTAATCGTCGAACGTTCCGAGCTCGCACGATCACATGGGACGTTTGATCGTTACGAAACTCGTCGGCACACAACAACTCAATATTTCAGTCCCGATGACAGTAGTTGTAACAACCCGCATATTTCACGATTATATAATTAAATGTTTTATTTAAATATAACATCGTTAATCGGATTAAAGTCCGAAATGTTACTTTTTGTAAACAGTCGAATTGGGACTCGAGACCACTTCCATTGAGTCCAAAATGGCGTTTACAACTTTTTTGAGTATAAACATCGATATGTTTGAGTTGAGTAGAATTTTGCTATTTTTCTATTTTGGGCTTTGGGTTTGGGTTTTAGCCCACTAAGAGAACCCAACTCCTCTACATAACAACTCCCATTCCACCCCTCTACTCTTCATTCATTTCATTTCCAATTTCCTAACACTCTCAAGCCCTAGAAAGAATGGTGGGAAGAGGAAATTAAAATTCCTAAGCCCTGGTTTCTCTTAGGAATTCAAATTCAAGTTATAAATCAAGGAGAAGCTTATGTAAGCATCCTCTTCATCTTCTCCATCTCAATCTATCTCCAATTTCAGAAATTTTCTATAACCTAACTTAGGAAATATTTGCTTATGATCTTAGGTTGGAGCTTCTTGAGTTGAAATTGAAGAGGAATTGATCTTGCCATGTTTTAAAGCTTCTCATTCGTTGTTTTTGGGGTTTAAAGGTGAGTTTTTTTAACTCACAGCTACGTCTATAACTTTCATTGTTGTTAGGTATGAATTCCTAACATCTATTCATGTTCATTTGCTTTTGATTTGAATTGATTTGGTGAATTTTCCAATTTTGGGTTTTTGAAGTCCAATTTTATGAAAATCTTACTATGGATGTTTGGACATGATATTTGGGGTGTATCGAAGAGCCTATAAGGCTGGGTTGTCACTCGACATAAATCCCTAGTCTTCGTTGCTCGTCCGATCACTCCCGAATCGTTTTGGCCATCATGGCCTAGGCAAAATGTTGCCCAGAAAAGGCAACCAGACGTCTGGTTGTAAGGTCCAGACGTCTGGTTTGGGCAGCAGATGAAAAAAAATGCAGAGAACAGAATCAAATGTCTGGGACACACTGTCAGACGTCTGATACAACTTGCCAGACGTCTGGTACAACCTTTCAGACGTTTGGAAGGTTTCTGAAAATTTCCAAAACCTAAATCCAGACGTCTAGGTGAAGCCCCAAACGTCTGGAACTATTCATTTTGCCTATTTTGGCTGTTTTTAGTGGATTTCCAATTTTAATCGAATTTTGTTGATCCGGTTAGTTGTTATCACTTATTATCGACTTTGATGACTTCTTTCTTTGGATTTTTGGGAATATCCATTTGATAGATTTGATATCGATTTTTATGGGTTTGATTCACATTGTCGTATGTGAATTTTTGGTGATTGATTGTTTTTACAATCATTTTTGTGATTTGTCACTTTAAAATACAAAGGTTTCGATACTAGTAGTAAATACTAAAACTCTTTCATTAAAACGTCTTCGACACTATTTTAAATATAAAGCTCGCTTTTAAAACCGTTTTTCAATCTATTAGTATATACAAACCTTTACCTCATTCGTATGAGAAATCTAATTAAACGGCTTAGCAAAACAAGTGGTATGAAACGCTTGCGTTTACTTCGTCGGTTAATTCTTAGACTTGTTCGATTAAACTCTTGTGATAATTTTCGAGTGAAAATCTACAATTTGTTCGTAAATATTTAAGTTAAGCTAGTGGTTATGGGACATGAAGCTAAACTCATTTATTTACTAGCTTAGTGTAATTGACACTTCTTATTGATCAATGATGATTATTTTATGGTTTAGACTAGCGATATGCGATGTCTCTTTGTCCGCGTGGGGGACTGTACCCCGTCCTATTGAGCTTCGTTTCATTTTTATAGGCTAGCGACCTACGGGCTTTATGGAGTTCGGTTCATTGGGCGTACCATTATTGCACTACGTTGTTATTCCGAATTATTTGAGTTTCAGGTTCATCGGGCGTACCGTTATTGCACTACGTCGTTGTTCCGAATTATTTGAGTTTCGAGTTCATCGGGCGTACCGTTATTGCACTACGTCGTTGTTCCGAAATATTTGAGTTTTAGGTTCATCGGACGTACCGTTATTGCGCTATGTCGTTGTTCCAACTCATTTGAGTACTTTCAGGTTCCTCGGGCGTACCGTTATTGCACTACGCCGTTGCACCGGCTCTATGGTTAGCAACCATGGGATAGCGATCCATTTGTGACACACGTATTGGTGAGTTTTCATGCTCCCGTTTGTGATAGGCCTTCCCCTTTTTGTGATTTCTGGATTTCTAGTTGATGATTTCTAGAATTTGTGTTTCACCGATTTTTACAATTGGCATTGATATGTTTTGTCAATATTTGTGTTTTGCTGAATAATTTAAAGAATATGACATTCTTTTTAGTGTTTGAGAATATTTGAGATATTGTATGATTTTTGTTATTATCTGATGTATACTTGTCACGGTATGACATTATTATTATCATACGTTTTTGTGATATCTCTTATCCTATCTCATTTTATCTGATATTTATAGCTAGACTGATCCGTTTATTATTTTCTTCTTAAATAATACTCGGGTCAGACCGAGGTATTTCAGGTGCTTCTGCTTGACTTCTTATCAGGGTCCGTCATCTGACTTTTGGCTAACTACTTTAGATTAGTAGTTTTTGCTTTTATACATTCGAGATAGAGACTCCTTGATGTATACTTATTCTTTTGTCTAGCACTTGTACCTATTCTTTTATGATGTAGTGGATCTTGTATGACCACTATTTTGATGTACACATTTATGAGTTATATTCATATCTGTTTCCGTCTTTGTGATATGAATATCTGTGACTGATTTGTGTTATGCTTATTTCTATATTTGTTTTTGAAGCCCACATAGCCACTGTGCAGTAGCTTTGAGTTTGTATTTGATATGCCGGATTTCCTCTTGAAATGAAATGCAACTCATATTATCTGACATATCGGTACCCGCACAAAGCAATTACACAGATGGTCGCTCATCAACAGCCTTATTCTTCGCGCTAGTTCACGGCATTACCTCGTAGTGTCCTTGGCTAGTGTGAGTATAGAGGTGGGGCGTCACAGTAGTTTCGTCAAAATCTAAAACAGTGCCACGGGATGATAATTCCACACATTGATTGAAAAGAATTATTATTAAAACAAGTTTAATCACTTTAATTATAAATTAAAATTTTACCATCAACAACTATTGTTTAAATAGGCTTATTAAATCAATTTTATTACATCAAATTCAAGATTTAAATATTTAAATAATTCTGATATTTAAAAGTAAAACGTTTAAAATTCAAGTCGTTACAATAATAATAACCAATCCAAGGTTATGGTGACTTTACCGAAGCATGTTTAACATTTATGTGTTTATGTATCTCATTACAACGTATAGGATTTTGGTTTGAGCTATTAGCCACCAAGTATTCTGTTGAAACTTAGATATCTTCAATAAAAAGGAAGTCTAATCCGAAAGAAACTTTCTTTTACGCGTAAATGAATGTTTGTCAATTATGAACATTAAATCTAGTGGGGGATTGTTGGAAGACTGTAATTTGAAGTCCTATATCAGCAGAAATGACGCAATTTATTTCTGTAGGTAATTGCTATTTGCAGAAAGGTCTTTATTGTATCTTGAAGGAATTACTCCGCTTAACCCAATAACAATTTCTTTAAGAAAACGTTACCAAAACGTGCCTCATAGGTCATACCTCATATCTAGTTCCTGAATACAAGACTGACTCCAACGGATAGTGGAGTAAACATGAACCCATATTTTAGAATAACATTACAATTAATTCAAAGAAGAAAAAGAATAAATGTGAGAGAGATAATATTTGAGACCTATGGAATTTGAGGGAAAACGGATGGAGAAAGAGAAGACATAGAGATGTGAGATGTTGGAGATGTGAGATTTTACGGGAGGAACTGCTGGAGAGATGAGAGATGCGAAGATAAGAGATTTTAGGAAGAAACAAATGTGCTATCTATTTGCACGAAGACAAGCTGCTGAAAATTTTGGCTTTTAGATAAATTCATTTGGTATTAGTATGGTACGGGCAAACTTTATTTTGTAAGTTCGATCGGTCGTCGTATTTATGGTTCTCAATCAATACCCGAAAAATCCAAAATCTATCCGCATTCGAAAAACCGATAAATAACTTATATTCGAAAAAACGGATGCGGATGCGGATACAAAGACATCCGCATTTGAAAATTATAAGTCTGGTTTTTTTAGAATTATAGTGCAAATTATGTGTTTTTAGTATAATTAAATATATTTATTTATTGTTTTATTAAGTTAGAAGTCCATATCGTACGCATTAAATACATATTAACTGTTTAAAACTATTTATCATCATCATGTTTGTTTATTTTTAACACTTTAATAATTAATGGGGTTGGAAAAAGTCTATGTTAAACTAAAATTTTCAATTTATGTTTCTTGATTTATCGGTCGTTAACCGATAGGATAATTATCCGATATCCGTCCGTATCCGCGGATGCGGATATTCGATATCCAAAAATAATTTCGGATACAGATACGGATATGATACCATCCGCATTTGAAAATATCCGTTGACATGCCTAATTGTATTGCATGATTTCTGCTTTGTGGTTATCATGCTTGTGCATCTTCTCATTCCAAATGTGTTAGTAATATTAAGTGATCACATGTTCAGTAATATTGGGATACTTTTGATTGATTAATGCTTTGGTATATAATGCTACACTAAATCAAAATTTTTATGGAAGATTATACGATGTTAATTAATTATGCTCTGTTCCAGCATACTGATATACCCGTTTTCCACTAAGGAAGTAATATCATTAATTTATAATAATATAAAATGAATGTATCGGTGTTTGATCTTTCTTAGCATAAAGTATATAGTAAAATTATTTGTTCATCGGTTCATACGAGATTAGTTGTTGTTGACTTTACATATATATTGTTCAGTTAATTGTAGAAAGCAATCTTCATCTTATTTACAGTTGTTACCAATTCCTCGTATTTCTTTTCACGGCCATTTACCATTGGCTTTGCTCAAATTTGTTTGTCTTTGAGCTGCAGATACAGTGCAGGCCTGTCCCTAGAATTGGGTTCCTAAGCCCAGTAATGACCCAAGACGAAAATAACTGATTGCCTGTGTTCAGATCTGAACCCTGCTCCCTTAAGAGCTCACCCGCATAATTAGCCACTTTACAGACTACATTTTTCTTAAAAAAGAGAGTTTCAAATTTTTTTTATATAGGTTTTTCTATGTAGTTGATAAACATAATTATTGTTTTCAATAATTATACCCTAGCCCAAAGAGTTACCCAAGCCCAAGAACTTCATGGGCTCACCTGACCGTCACCGCTTGTGTATTAGGGTGATGCTATGCAGTTTTCATGCTTTGCCGCTATTATTTCATGCAGTTCGGTTTCCTTTTTTTTTCCAATAAGCTACAGGCTTTTTTTTTTTTGGGCGCTGTTTGAACGAAAAAGAGTGCATTTAATGTAATCGTTCTATGCCGATGATATATAGAGCTTTATATTTACAATATTTTTCGGCACGTACGGCCGCGAGCACATGCACATAAAAGCCGTTTATAAAATTATTAAATTTAATTTGATAAAAATAAATTGAAAAATATAAAGGAAAAGAATGCAATTTTCTTATTGGAATAGGATTTGAATTTGTAACATTATTGTATTTTAAAATTTTATGAAGGTAAATGTTAGTTTTTGTTCACAGTTGAATTCGAACTTCTGATCATGTGTTTGCATATAAGAGTATTTTTGAAATTTTAAGATCGGACCAAAAGATTGTGTTTCTATTCCAACTATTAATAAAGACTTTTTATAACTCAATAGCATGATTTGTTGAAATATTATCATAGCTACTAAAAAAAAATTAGAAACTCCAAAATAAAGATGTCATATAGTTTTTACAGGCAAAATAAAAAATATTATTGTTTTACACAGGCAAACCGGGTTTATACTGGTCGTACCACATTCACAATAAGTTATTACAAATGTGAGGCAAGACTCCTCGGCAACTATGAGCTACAACAACTTATGCCAAAAGTGTGTTGGACTGCACTGTGTAATCGTTGAGACATGAAGAATGCTTGAAAGATTGAAGTTCTGTGTTAGACTGATCAAAAAGAGAATCGGTTGTAGCGGATCATTTGAAGCTCTATTCCGGGAGTTGGTTTTTAATAATAATATATAATAATAATAAGAAAAACTTCTGCACCTATGCCAAAAGTGTGGTAACACTCAAACAATCACTCAACAACTGCGATAGCACCTTACATTCACGTTTACAAGTAACTTCAGTCATAACCAAACTTTACAGGCACAAAGATGCTAACTTTAAAAAATGCAGTAAAACACATTTCACATACGATCACATTGACGATCAAGGTCGAAGCCACCAATTTCCAATGTTTCAAAAGCAACGTATCACCAAAAAGGAAGCCATTCCAGAAGAACAAACAAATATCCAAAGCTACGTTACAGCAGACAGTAACCAAAGTAAAATAACGTGAACAGCTATACCCATTTGCCACCTTCCATAACCCTGTTCTTGGAAGAAACTCAAGAGCAAGTAATAACACATCTTGCTGCACATTGCAATCTCAGAAGTGCAGAATTGCTGGGAGCAAAATGGTACAGTGTAGGGGACATGGGAACACTGATACATAGTCATACTGAGGAAACAAGTTTAGCCAGCAGCAATCCGAACCAAAAATCACACAAAAACCGACAACACATGGCTGTGAGATACATGCACAAACCCAAAAGGCAAATCGGAAAAACTATTCCAAACATCACAACTGGGTACCCCTAGGAGCACAACACAAAGAACCCCAGAGCCAAAACCATACTGACAAACAATAGTGAAAGCCCAACTATACCCGTCAAACCTCAAACGGGTTGGGTTCGGTCAAAATGAGTTGGATCGATTATGATCCAATTCATTTGTGCTCCATTATTTTTGATCAATTTAATGCAGATGTCAGTCTGACCCAGCCCATTTAATAAACAGCTTACCCATTTAACTCATTTAAATATGTAAATTTGATTTGACTAATAAAAATAAAACAGACATAAAATAATTCTAGTTTTTTACGTTTTGTATTTCGATAAAATTTCAAACTTTAAAATTTAAAATTTGAATTCTAATTTTCATCAAAATTCAAATGAAAATATAGCGCCAAATACAGTTGTTAGTACTTATGGAGAACTACAGTGTGCGTTCGTAAAATAAAGTATATGAATGTTACATAGTGTCGGTAATTTAGGTGATAGTTTATCGGTTCAAGTCTGCCTGATTCCGAGCTATTATGAAGAAATTACTGTAGTTTGAATAAAAAAATAGCGTTTATGCCTAGTCGGAATTCAAATACATATTATATGTATATTTTTAAAAATAATAATATTATTCATTTCAAAGTATATACATATTTTTATATATACTATATTTATTAGAAATTAATTTGAATTTGAAGTTAATAGATATTTTATAAATCTGGATCTAAATCCAAAATTTGAATTTTAAATTTTGATTTTGACTTTCGTTGTTATTTATAATGTATTTATGATTATGTTATATTACAAATTAGTTTATGTATATATATGTAAAATATATTTATGTAAATGTTTATATTTACAAACACTATTTTTACAATAATATAACACTATATATATAAATGCACGTATATATTTGATAGCACATGTGTATATAGAGGGGCTGATATGTCCATTGCGATGTAAATCGTAACATCTACATGCGGGCTGTGAGGAATGCGGAATATGGATCTTAAGGCTAGAATGAACACTAGAGGGGGGGTGAATAGTGTTTATAAGAAATTACTAAATCTTTTTGAGTTATTGTTAATTTTTACACAAATGTATGCAATATTCAAACACAGATATAATAACAGAATCAAACACAGATGCAGAAATAAAGTAAATGCAGTAAAGGAAAGAACACACCGGATTTTATACTGGTTCGGAGTTACCCTACATCCAGTCCCGCACAACTAAGTACGGATTTCCTTTTAAAAGCAATTGTACAATTACACCCTCGGTTTCAAGGCTACGAGGTACACCCTCCAGAATCACAATCCTTTGGGTAGAAATACTTGATTTCCGGGGCAACATGTTCACCCAATTGATTTCCAAGGCTACAATCACACCTTTTCTCGCTTGATTGATATCCAAGGCTACAATCACACCTTTTCTCGCTATATAGATTACAAAGAAGCCTATAACTCTGAATAGCACTGGGATCTTGTTGAGATAGTGATAGAGAATCAAACCAGAGATGATCTAGTTAGATTCAATGTTGATTTCGGCAGAGTGATGATAGGATTTTGAATAAGAAAATGTGGAAGAAGAATAGAAGTGAAAACCCAGAAAATCTGATATAAAATTCGTTGAAACCAACCCCTATTTATAGAAGAACAACAGCCATGTCTATTCATGAAAGGTTATGGCGAATAGACACTTCTTTTGAAATTCAAATTTTTGGTCCTAACTGACACTATATCGACATGGGGTACTAGGACATGTCAACATCCCAAAGGAAATTTTGATGTTTTGTTTTTCTTTGAAAATAACCTTTATCTTATATTAAAACTATTTTAAACTTTATTAATATACTTGACTATAGATAAAATACATAGATAAATATAGAGAATAATATATATAAAATTTTACTATAATTTTATATTCAAATCTAAGTAAATATTAAAAGTTAAATATATTAAAAGATAGTTTAAAACAAACGAAGTTTAAAACAAGAATTTATTTAAGAACAAAATCAAGGAATATTTTTTAAGGCTAAAACATCTTTTTGAAAATCATTTGAAAAGATAATTTTTAAGGCTAAAACATTTTGAAAAGCAGTTTTGAAAATCATTTTGAAGTAGTTTTGCAAGCTTCTTCCTGCAGAATATCTCATCACATCAGGACTCGAGAACTTGTACAAAACCAGGAAGTTCGTGGGTTTGTAAGCCACTTGTCGTAGGTTTGTAAGCTACTTGTCGTGGGTTTGTAAGCCACTAAAAAGGTAGAAATGGGTTTCATCCCAAATGAAAATACGGAATGAAGATTTCAGTGTTATTGTGAAGTTTTAACATAATTCTAGACTCAATACTTATCTTGAAATCTTGAACTCTTGATAATCTTGATATTCTTGATACTCATGAGTCTTCAATCTTGATATCTTAAATCTCTATACTGTACAGTCTTCATTCTTGGTACCTGCATGGTTAAATCCTGCATATACATATATATTTAAACTATAATGTTAGTATTTATATTTTATAATCTTATTCTAAGGTTATTTTCATCAAAACCATCAACTCATGGACTAACAATCTCCCTCTTTTTGATGATGACAACCGTTGTTTATAAAATATTACTTATATCCTAATAACTCCCCCTAAAACTGATAACTCCCCCTTAATCTATGCCTAACTCTTCTATTTAATATTTCTCCCTCTTTGTCATCAACAAAAACAAACTAACTCCAAACTATATAACTCCCCTTCATTCTTGTACTTAAGTACCTGCATTAAACTATATAATAGAGTATATAATAGATAGATTAAGAAATAACTATACTTATAGACATGATATTCAATTAATATATCAATGTATATTTATACATTCATCAATCCATACCAAGTGTCAATCAAACCAATCAAAACACACAATTTCAATCAAAGCAATCAAATCAAACAAAGCAAACAAACCAACATCAAACGTTTCGAGAAACTTCCACCCATCCTTCTTCTCCGAAAATAGGGTCTGCTTTGATGGCATCCCAATTTTCATTGTCATTTGTGAGAGAGACAGGAGGATGTGCTTCGTTATCATCCTTGTACAGTGAAGAAATCATCCATCGCATTGCATCGAAATGCCTTTCTTGCTCCTTGATCATCTGCATTTGACTCAACTCTAAGTGTCGCTGGTTACGAAGAATGAATGATAGAATATTCTTGAACGAATTAAGAGTCTCTTCAAGATTCTCGATTAAATTGTGAATAGGCTTTGCCATTTTTGAATTTGTGAGAAGAATAAGAGATAAAGAAGATAGAAAATAATATTGAGTGTAGAATTCTGGAAGAAATAGGTATTTATAGGTGTAGGAATTCGTTTGAAATGAATAGACATAGGGTAGTTATTCAAATTTCAAATTTGAAATAAAATGTCATTTCTGACCAGTACATGTCGACATGGTCAAGGGGGGATGTCGACATGGTCCAGTGAATTTTGATGACTTTTTTTGATTTTGTGAATAATTGTGTATATATATAGACATATATTTACATAATATACTAACATTTATTCATGAGATAAGATAAGCTAGATAACAGAAAAGGAAATCAATTTCATTGCATAATAGGATAATACAATGATTAACCATAAAGAACTACATAAACATTCAAACTAAAGCAAACTAGAGTAATACATCATGAAATGAAAAGATACAACTAGTTAGAGGATGATGAAGATGAAGATAATCCAAGTTTCTTGCTGACTTTGGAGAAAAACTTGGTCAACTTGGATGACATTTTGTCCAACTTCTTACTAACGGATCGTTTAAGAATCCGTTGATTCTTAACAATTATCTTTTGGTTTTTGAGAAGGGTTTTGTTGGTAGGATTGGAGGGATATTCAATACTTTCTAGGGATGTTTCACCTTCTTCTTCTTCTATTTCCATTTCATCCCCTTCTTCTTCTTCCTCTTCCTCCTCTTCCATTTCTTCATGAGCCAAACGCTCTTCCTTTTCGGCAAGAGTCTCATAAGGTTGAAAAACATATGGAATTTTCATGAGAGAAATGTTTGAGATATTAAAAACTTTTCTTGAAATAAATTCTTCTCCTTTGAAATTTACTCCAAAATAGTTGAAAATCTGAGTAAGGTAAATTCCATGATATAAAGTGTTTTCTCCCATTTCAAAATTTTTAGGCCGAAGTTCATCCAAAATAACTTGCGCCCAATTGATATCATAATTTCCGAAAACAGTAAAAAGTGCTTTGCACACTTTTGAAATAGGATTGTTAAAATTTCCCGATCTTGGGGTCAAAGTATGTTGTAAAAGACAATTCTTGCTTTAGGCCGAAAGTTTCGGTTTTTAAATTCAAAGTTTTCATCTCCTTCAAAAATATGATGAAATGTCTCACGATCCTGTTCATCGATTTGGAAACTAGAAAGATCCATTCCCGTGCTTTTGCAATTGAGAATGGTACCCAAACTATCACAATTCAAAATAATTTTAGTGCCTTTGACACTACTCCAAATTTCATTATCATTTCCTTCATAAAATTCTCGATTGAGATTTGCATAGAAAATTTTAACAAGATTTGGGTAACAAACAAAATCATTTTGAGAAGAATCAACAAGACTAAGAATTTGATTGTTTGCAAAAAGAGTATCAATTTCATAAGAAGCAAAATCTTGAAAAATAGCAAACTTTCCGGGATGGACTTTTCCATAGTTAGCATAATTGATGTATGCTTTTATTGCCTTCGGATTATTGAGGAGTTGCTCTTTCAAGTTTCTAGAAAGTCTCATGGTGGAGGGGTTGCTTGAAGAAGCCATTAAAGTAGAGAGTATAGAGCTTGGAGTTTTGAAGAGAGAGTTTGAATTTGAAAATGAAAGTGAAAAGTTGTGATAAAAGATAGTGAATAAATAGATTTTTGAAAGACATGTTCTCTGGTCAAAAGATGCCTTTTCAGAGTATTGAATGAAGTGAAAAGGTGGAGGGAAATTCAAGCATTTGAATTCAAATTTTGAATTTCAAAATTTGTACCCATGTCGACATCATGGTAGGGACCATGTCGACATGTGCCTGAAATATTCTATGATTTAATTTTCCTAACTACTCTAATATATATATATGACTAAATATATATATATCTGGAATAATATTATGATTATATTATATTCCATAAAATATATATAAATAATAATAATAATAATAATACTAATAATAAAATTATAATAAAATAATAGAAAATAAATTTAAAATTTAATCAACACACCAATTCAAAAAAAACAATCAATCAAGCAATCAATCATCTAATTCTAAGCATGCAATTTCAATCAATTGTATTGTAAATGTGTACCTTTTTCTGAGTCCGTTTCCTTGAATTTGTTGAAGTCGTGAACTGCCGTAAAACACAAATTTGAGTTATCTGTCTTCTGATCATCATCGCTTGAGGACGAATCTGAGTCATCTAGAGTAGCAGTAATTACGCTTCCATTTCTTTACTGATTCATTGTTTATAGGAGGATTCTGCCTTTCTGGATACGGACAATCTCTTTTGATATGGCCTGGTTCGTCACAGTTGAAACATTTGACATTATTTGTCACTACATTCTGATTTCCCGGATTCTTATAGTTTTTTCTCTTGAAATTATTCATCTTTCTGTATTTCAAGAATTTCCGAAAATTTCTGGTCATAAGGGCTATCTCTTCATCATTATCACTATTTGAGTCTGATTCATCGGTCAATGCATTGAATGCCATTGATTTCTTTTCAGATGCTTTGCTTTCTCTTCTCCCGATCATTTGGACTTCAAACGACATTAGATTTCCAATTAATTCTTCTATCTTTAAAGTACTGGTGTCATTTTCCTCTTCGATTGCAAGTGTCTTTTGATCCCATTCTGGAGTGAGAGAGTTTAAAATTTTCCTGACTTGATCTTCTTCGGAAAACACTTTTCCCAAGGATATGAGAGAATGTACAATATCCTGAAATCGATTATACATATCAGAAATAGACTCATTAGAATTCATTTTAAATAACTGAAACTGATTTGTGAGCATGGAAATTTTGGTCTGTTTAACTTTGCTTGTTCCTTCATGAGTAACTTGCAAAGTTTTCCAGATTTCATATGCAGACTTACAAACTGACACTCTATTAAATTCATTCCTATCAAGTAAACAAAACAGAATATTCATTGCTTTAGAATTATTTTGTGCAACAGTCTTTTGCTCAGCGGTCCACTGTGCAAAATCAGTTGTGGGTTCAGAATATTCAGTTTGTGTGATATTCCAAGTATCTAATCCTACAAATTGTAAATATATTTTCATCCTACATGCCCAATATACATAGTTACTACCATTAAAAAGTGGTGGTCTGACAGTAGACTGACCTTCTACAAATGAACTAGTGACATGGATACTAGTGTTAGTAACAGTACCAGTGTTGGTAGCCATTTTGAAAACTTTTCAAAATTCAGATTATGAAACTTTTGAAAATCTCGCTCTGATACCAAATGTGAGGAATGCGGAATATGGATCTTAAGGCTAGAATGAACACTAGAGGGAGGGTGAATAGTGTTTATAAGAAATTACTAAATCTTTTTGAGTTATTGTTGATTTGTACACAAATGTATGCAATATTCAGACATAGATATAACCACAGAATCAAACACAGATGCAGAAATAAAGTAAATGAAGTAAAGGAAAGAACACACCAGATTTTATATTGGTTCTGAGTTACCCTACCTCCAGTCCCGCACAACTAAGTACGGATTTCCTTTCAAAAGCAATTGTACAATTACACCCTCGGTTTCAAGGCTACGAGGTACACCCTCCAGAATCACAATCCTCTGGGTAGAAATACTTGATTTCCGGGGCAACATGTTCACCCAATTGATTTCCAAGGCTACAATCACACCTTTTCTCGCTTGATTGATTTCCAAGGCTACAATCACACCTTTTCTCGCTATATAGATTACAAAGAAGCCTATAACTCTGAATAGCACTGGGATCTTGTTGAGATAGTGATAGAGAATCAAACCAGAGATGATCTAGTTAGATTCAATGTTGATTTCGGCAGAGTGATGATAGGATTTTGAATAAGAAAATGTGGAAGAAGAAGAGAAGTGAAAAACCAGAAAATCTGATATAAAATTCGTTGAAATGAACCCCTATTTATAGAAGAACAACATCCATGTCTATTCATGAAAGGTTATGGCGAATAGACACTTCTTTTGAAATTCAATTTTTTGGTCCTAACTGACACTATGTCGACATGGGGTACTAGGGCATGTCGACATCCCAAAGGAAATTTTGATGTTTTGTTTTTCTTTGAAAATAACCTTTATCTTATATTAAAACTATTTTAAACTTTATTAATATACTTGACTATAGATAAAATACATAGATAAATATAGAGAATAATATATATATATATATAATTTTACTATAATTTTATATTTAAATCTAAGTAAATATTAAAAGTTAAATATATTAAAAGATAGTTTAAAACAAACGAAGTTTAAAACAAGAATTTATTTAAGAACAAAATCAAAGAATATTTTTTAAGGCTAAAACATCTTTTTGAAAATCATTTGAAAAGATAATTTTTAAGGCTAAAACATTTTGAAAAGCAGTTTTGAAATTGATTTTGAAGTAGTTTTGCAAGCTTCTTCCTGCAGAATATATCATCACATCAGGACTCGAGAACTTGTACAAAACCAGGATGTTCGTGGGTTTGTAAGCCACTTGTCGTATGTTTGTAAGCTACTTGTCGTGGGTTTGTAAGCCACTAAAAAGGTAGAAATGGGTTCCATCCCAAATGAAAATACAGAATGAAGATTTCAGTGCTATTGTGAAGTTTTAACATAATTCTAGACTCAATACTTATCTTGAAATCTTGAACTCCTGATAATCTTGATATTCTTGATACTCATGAGTCTTCAATCTTGATATCTTGAATCTCTATAGTGTACAGTCTTCGTTCTTGGTACCTGCATGGTTAAATCCTGCATATACATATATATCTAAACTATAATGTTAGTATTTATATTTTATAATCTTATTCTAAGGTTGTTGTCATCAAAACCATCAACTCGTGGACTAACACGGGCATGTTAAACCATGTTCACCATTTATGTAACATGTCACGTACAAATGTGTATATGAAACACATATTATATTACAAATTATAAATATAACATTAATATAAAACTTTGTAGTATAAATAAAATAAAATATTGATTTTATTTAAAATAAATTTAGACTTCATAGGCCCAACTAGATCCAAATGAAAGAAATTTTCGAAATTTACTCATTTAATGCACTGCATGTTTGTCATGTTCCAACATTCCTTTCTCTCGCCAATTTCTCTTATCAAGTCGATTCAACTAGATCAATAGTCAAGCGCGCTTCACGTCTGTTTTGCAACACGAACTTAGCCGTCCAAACATCAGTCCAACTACCATAAGATCTCATGCATGGCCACTTCAAAGGAGTTGGGACCCAGAAGATTGGGCCCAAGAACTTTGGGACCTAGAAGGTTGGACCCAAGATGGTTGGGACCAGGAAGGTTTGCACATGTAATCCGCCGCTTAAATCTCCTGATACAGTAGCAGCTTCATTTGTCTTAGTCGCATCATCTTTTCTTATTATTCTCTTGTAATTCCTTATGATTATAAGAGAGCCATATAGGAAGATAACTTCACAGTGGACGTAGGTAGTTTCGCCGAATCACTTCACTTCTTGTGTCATTTACCTTTAAATGCTCGTTTCCTCTTATGTTTCCTTCATTAAGCATAATGATTAACAAATATCTTTTGCTCTTCGTAATGCATCATCATAACTTCAAGGTTGACAAAAACATCGTCAATATCATCATCATCATCACCATCATCATTGAAACTCAATTGGAACATTTGTTGGCGATACAATTGGTCTCAACAATTGGATCATTATTATTATAAGCATCTCCAACTCGTATTCAACGTAATTTCCTTTGAAATCTAGGTGGCAAACATAGTAAAATGTATGTGGTTATAAATTACATTGACATAGTGTTTTTCTCTAATGCAAAAGTGTGACAATAACAAATATGCTTAGGTGTAATTTTATTAAAATTACATGAAAAAATATCTTAGTTAAAATCTACCAATGAAGAGAGATAACCATGACGTGTAAGGTGAAGTTAAATATATAAAATTAGACATTGCAAATGTCAATATCTAATATTTTTTCAATCACATTGACAAGAAAATTAGCGTTGAATAAAATTTTATAAAAGGCAACGTGAAATAACGACGTGTCATTCAAATTAGATTCAATTACATTCAATTACATTCACATTGAAGATGTTCTAATGGAGATTTAAACCTCAAATTTGAACATTGTGAATCCAATAGTCAAGATCTATTGTGTCATATATTGTGTTTTATTTTTGTTCAAATGGACGTTTCTTTATTTATTTTACGATATGACCGCTACCTTATTTAACTAGAGAATTAATTTTGATGTCTCAAGGGCTTTAACTTATTATTTATATTGAAAGGTTTTTTTTATAAAATCATCAAAATTTATTGTCACTATGAAGGGGGGTCCAAGGGAGATGACAACTCTTTAATTGGGGGTGGGGGCAAAGCCCCCACTGAAGGCGGTCGACTTGGCTGGTTAGGTCGCAAGGGTTTAAGGGGCAGCGTTTCGTCCAAAAAATGATACATCTCGTTTGTATTTGAATTCAAATTCAAATATAAAATAGAAAACACATATGATTATTTGAAGCAGAAGTTGTTTGTTTGTTTCAACAGTCACCACCATCAGAAGCATTTTCCTATATATACACGATAATACTTCGTCATCGACACTTAACTTTTTTCTTACTTTTTGAATCAACAGATTATACATGCATTATTTGATCATTTCAAATGTTCATCTGATTTGTATAGGTGATCACAACTTACATAATTTCACTCCACTGTATCATAAAGAGACGTCTTTTGACAACCCTCTGTGATCTGAGATGGGGGAGAACTTTTTTGAAAGAGAGCGATTCAACCACTTCTTGTAGTGATATATCAACACAATTTTACAACTACTTCTTCCACAGCGTCACGCTGCTTGCTGTTTAATATAGTCAACGACAACAGATGTCCCTTGTTATTCTTGTTATTATTATTTACTGTTATTTTTTTACTAGTATAACCGCACAACGGTGGAAAAACCGACCACAAAGTTATAAAATTTCGAAAAGAATATTTGTTATAAATTTTTGTTAATTTCAATCAAACATAAAATTGTAAAATATTGGAAAAGAATGAGAATATGGATTTGAATTTGAAACTTTTAACATTTAAAAGGATGAATTTTTAATTTCAGTATTAAAATTCAACATATCTATAAAAATATCATGCACAATCCTTGATATTACGAGTGCAGTTGACGTTAGAAATGTTTGTTTTTTTCTTTATATTTTTTTTCCTTTCTGAACCACTGATGGTCAACTTTTCAACACTATCATACATCCCGTTGATTAGTTTTTCACTTAGTAGTTCTCATATACTTCTCATCGGCATAGACAATAACCTTAAACAAACAATTTAAGGTTGAAGCCAAAAACAGACAAATATCATCAATGGTTATACATTTAAAACGTGACTAGAGAGGACCTAATAACCAAAACATGTTATCGTGTAAAGACATTACCTTGATAGGAAACCAAAATTATCTCATCGGATAAACTTAAACAAACAAAAACATGTTCTGAAACTAAAGTCTAGTGTAAGTTAAGCATGGTTTAGGCAACTAATAATGTAGGACCAGCTTCATTGTCAAGAGATAGAAAATGAACTTCACAAAAAATCAGCGTTCGCAAACTAAATATGTTTACAATCTTTAAACCCTTGATACAGAAACATTAGTCTTTCTAAATAGAAAGACATAACACAGATGTTTAAATACCCCTTGCACACTAATGCATCAAAATCTCGGAGCAAAAACGAATTGCTTGGGAAAAAATTACATATAAGTGGACATAAACCCTCAGTGGAAAAAAAAGACAGCAACAACCTTACCTTTCTTCTTTTGTGGATTTTCATTTAAAACTCGAGCTCTTTCCCCTCAAGAAAATATCTGTGCAATAATAACTTAACTAAACGTTAAAATAAAACCAAGGTCGAAATGGACGTTTTAACCTTACATATGCATGGTCATTTACCCTGATAATGTTTCTTCATAAACTATTTCTTGATGATTAATTAGTTAGTTAAAATAGGAAAAACCATGATTATTTGCCTTGATAATTAATTTGTTACATGTATGGTGATATAATACCTATTAATCAAGCTAAACAACATAAATGATTTACTGGATTTTATAAACATTTTATAGTGGAGCAACTTGGTAGTGACATTTACAGTTGCTAAATTTTTTGGCTGCCAGTTTGGTCTGATAGCTTATGAACATATCTAGCATTTTACAGTGTCATCCTAGTAGCAGTTATTTTACAAAATTGCCGAGCTACAGCTTTGTTTGATATGTAAACTTGTTTCTCTGTATGTGTTTTTTTAACTCCTTTGCCCATCAAGTTACTTGTATGCCAAAATGCAGTGTATAAATTATATGCTTGAAAACTATACTATTGTTAAGAAATCTTGGAGCTTGTTTGGTGCCTATAAAACTTCATTTAAAAAAATTCTTACTAATTATGTTGTGAATAACTTTAACACCAATCAAATCATACATATTTATGTTGTGCCATATTCTAAACTACTTAAGCTTTTAAAAAAATCTAATGTTCGAAGGAATAAAAATATTCCACTTTAATGTTTTATGTGTTAAATTGCAAAATCAGCGATAATGGGCATGAAAGATCATTTGACCATAATAATAATATTACGTGTGTGTGAATATACAAATCAAAGTAAGGAGTCATTTATACTCTATCTTATAATAAGTAATATCTCTTTTTTATTTGCGGCTAAACATGCACTCCCTTGTTCATAAGCATCCATTGTAGCTCATCACCAATGAATCAAAACACTTGGAGTAGTTTGTGCATGACACAGTGAGGCCAAATATGTTTCACATCTATTCCTGAAAAGCACCCAAGTCAAACTGTTAAAAGAAGCAAACAACAAAAGTCAATTTCTAGAACATATAAGTTTTTCCGAGTTTTAAGCGGGAGAAACCATAAATTGGATATGTTGATCGACGATATATTTAAAACTTGAAAATGATGTAGAAGTTTTACATAGTAGGGAAACAAATGTAGAGAAAATGTTTTAAAGACTTTTTTCAAACTTGGACTTACATTGCTTCGCTAAAGACAAAAGCGCTTTATGTAGCCTTATGCAACATCAATACCAGCCTATACACATATTGATCAACATAAATGCCAAATCCATATCAAGCTAAACAAAAGATCACTTCCAGAGTAAGGAGGAGGACTCACCTTAATAGGCACAAAGTTAGAACGATAACATACATCCTAACTTTTACCTTCTCATCTAAGACATGGTTCAATGCCTAATTCCTTGGGCAATGAAACTAAATGGTGGTTGTAATAACCATTGTTGATGACAAGCACCATTGTCCCAGTGGTTAAGTGATTCGACTTTGGTGCAATAGGTTTCAAGTTCAAAACTTGCATAGCATGATTCGAACATATATTGACAAGTGATTTGTGACATGTTGTCCCAGTAACATGTTGTATCTAAGTACCATTTCAATAAAATAAAATAAATAAATAACCATTGCTGATCAAGTAATGACTTTACAGAAGCCAAGAACTTTGCTTAACCAACTACAGCTACAAATGTCAGCTAGTGAATAACACATCTTGAATCCCTAAAAAAGCTCCGATTGGGAAAAAAATTAAAGAGAAGAAAAGGTAGATAAAGGATGGATAAACCAGAATATGAGCATTACTTTAACTAAGCAACAACGAAAAGATAAGAAGAAAAGTCATGAACATGTACTCAACAACAGCAGGGGTAATCCGATACAAAAATGTCATAGAAAATACTTTAAAAGAGGTATTTCGCTGAGGTATCAATTTCATCTGTGAAACTGAAGCTAGCTCAAAATTTTCGTTCTGTGTATCTCACTAAATTGGATATATTATGTGAAAAATAAACAGTCGCATTTAGCTTATTTATAATGATATACCATACTTTTCAAGTAATGCTTCAAGGATAAGGAACTTTCAAAAAGAAAAATTAATTATGGGAAGGAGCAGTTTACCGATGCTATCAACTGATTAACACTTAGCACATCAGCTGATTTGTTGATCCAGTAGACACCTTGCGATCAGACTGACTTCCATAAGCGTCTAAAATGGGTACTTCATCTTCTAAGAAAGATGTAAGATCCTGAAATAATAAATAATTATGCCTCTTATTAGTGGACAATTTATTGAAAAACAATATAAGTTTATGTAGTAAACCTCATCAAAATATAACCTTTGTTTTTTAGCATGAAGCGTGCTTGATTTTGGTGTTTCTAAAAACAATGGGCCACCAAGTGGAAGGGCATCTTCAGAAATTAGAAGTTGTTCTTTTATGCTCACCGGTTCATTCTGCAGTAATAGTAATGAAAACATTGGTTTCAATTTGGATATTGATTATAACAAGATACCGTTACCAGATTATAATAGAAGAATCAAATAGAGCTAAAAGCGGAAGGGCTCAGGCATTACCTCTGGTAAGTTTTCAAATTTTTGTAGCAAATTGGATATCAATGTTTCGTTCTTTTGGCCTAAAATGTTGTTATCTATTGTTGATCATCTTCAGACCCATAAACTAACTCTGGTACATTAGCTTGGAGCATATTATCTTCCACTAAAGAAAAGTAGGGATCAACCTTTCACATAATTTATTTATATGTTACTCTTTTAGAGAAACTAAACCAATTTAAAAAAAATCACATAAATAAAGAAACAACGGCAACCATTTTCCGTCATCTCTGTTTTAATTGAAGAAATTACCGATTTGGAAGAGCTGTAATCTTTACACACAATACAAGCATAGAGAAAGCCAGTGTTCATAAAGACCGCCTATGTGTTGGTTTCAAACCACCTTGCATTCAGATCATACCTAATTAGAAGATTAATAAGCTGAAGTACATATACACTATTTTATACAAATTACTTCATAATAAGAAAGAACTGACTAGGTCTATGGAGATAAAGTCTACAATCCTAGCATACTCATGCCCTTATGAAGTGCAATATAAAGCTCTTTATGAATTGCACCTCATTAAAAAAAAGATAAAGTCTACAATCATAGCATACTCATCAATTTAGTCTAGCAAGTATATATCCTTCACATTCCGCTTTCATATGATCATACCTATAAAGCATTACTAATATAACATCAACATTCAATGACATATGGAACACTGAGTTAAATCTAACTTTCTGGGTGCTACGAAAATATCATTAAAATATTAATGGTTTCTAACAAATTTCACAGACATATAACACAACTGTGCATAAACATTGACATAAACTTTACAATTAAACAATGATACAAATTAGACTTCTAATTGTGCAAATGATAATGAGTAGATTAAAGAAAATAAGAACACCTTATCATTTTGAAGAACTGATTTAGAAAAAATGGAACTAAAAATAGCTGATTCAAATAGACTGGTATTAATTAAATTAACAAATGACATTATATCTTGTTTTCTTAAACTAGTTTCAGTGAATTGAAACCTAAATACTATAGTTATTTATTTAAAAATCAAATACTATTTCTTCCATACATAAAGTAATGATCAAATAGCAAATACATGAATTCAAATTCATTTCAAAAATCCATATGCCAATAATTAGCATAAAAACCGAAGTACCTAAAATTAACCAGTCGACGGAAGGTCAAAGCAAGGTTGGAGAAGATAGACGGAAGCCGAAGGCAGAAAAGCGAGAGAAATACGATTGAAGTGAAGGAGCATGATTGATCTAGAGGTTATTGGAAAAAATCGTACCTACTATAACCATTAAAACATAATTTTCTCACGATTGGTGGACCAAATCGTGTTCCTTTCCATCATCGAGCATGTTGGAGCCGATTGATTCAACAAATCAGGCGTACTATAATTCACTGTGACTTAACTAAACAATAATTTTAGTTATAAATACAATTGACTAAAAATAGCCGATTCAAATAGACTGGTATTAATTAAATTAACAAAAGACATTATATCTTGTTTTCTTAAACTAGTTTCATTGAATTGAAACCTAAATACTATAGTTATTTATTTAAAAATCAAATACCATTTCTTCCATACATAAAGTAATGATCAAATAGCGAACACATGAATTCAAATTCATTTCAAAAATCCATATGCCAATAATTAGCATAAAAACCGAAGTACCTAAAATTAACCAGTCGACGGAAGATCAAAGCAAGGCAGGAGAAGATAGACGCAAGCCGAAGGAAAAAAAGCGAGAGAAATACGATTGAAGTGAAGGAGCGTGATTGATCTAGAGGTTATTGGAAAAAATCGTACCTTCTATAATCGTTAAAACGTAATTTTCTCGCGATTGGTGGACCAAATCGTGTTCCTCTCCATCATCGAGCATGTTGGAGCTGATTGATTCAACAAACCAGACGTACTATAATTCATTGTAACTTAACTAAACAATAATTTTAGTTATAAATACAATTGCGATTGGAACGATTTGCTTTATCTACCGAGGAGGTAGATCGTGCTTCTGGTACCGAGGAGGTGGGAGGCTGATCGTGGCTTCCAGCATTGAGGTGGTGGGTTTAGGATGGATGGAGGTGTGTCGTTGATTTTGGGGTCCAGTCGATAGCTAGGGTTTTGGATTATTTGATGTGGAAGTTCGAATCTATGATTGTTCATGTAACGACCTGCCTTTTTGGACGTTTTAAGCAGACACACACGTCAGACTCAAACCATTCAAAATGGTAGATTGTTATGGGGTAAATAAGAAAAAGCAGAGAAAGAAAGAAAACAAATACAGAATCTCGCAGCGGAATGACAAAATATAATAATCAACTAAACAGTTCATGAAGTTGTTTACAAATAACATTGATTAAACTTTATAATACAGATCAGAGTTACATACAACAAGAATAAATAATAAATAAATGCAGCAGAACAACATGATGCAGTGGAATAAATATAATAAATAATACTAGTACAAAATCTTCGTCTTCATCCTCCAAAAGGCCGTCTTCGATAAACTGAAAAGCTCAGACTGACTCGAGCGAATTGAAAAGAGAAAACACTCGAGTCAGAACTAAAAGATCTTATGTAAGTTGAATCAACAGTAAATAAATATGAGTGTAACAGCGTCAGAGATGTTTACGGGGTTTGACATCTCCTATCCAGTGTCTAACGTGAGTGCAATAACTTAAGAGATGTTCGGGATTTACATCTCCTAAGGATCTGTTAAACTATCTACTATGTAGTACAATACGTTATTATAATATGTCTACAGTAAAGTAAAGTATTAAAATAGCGTTAAGGCGTTACCCATATCCCCCTTAACACATTTTATATATTCTCATAGTCTATACAGTACCGTATGCTCCTCTGTGAGGTTTACCCAGAGGGCACTCCATAGGTATGGTACAAAACAAACTCGTAGAAGGCGCGATAAGGCATGCGACAAGGCACGCGAGGCAATGCCCTGGGTAGATATACCAATTGCACTCCCGGATTGGTGGTAACGCATAGCAGCTACTACCGCCCACCTCGGACACACTCCCATAATCAAAATCAAGGGGTGGCCACCAAATCAATCACAAAGTCAGAATATAGTATCGAAGAAATGTACCCGATAGGAGGAATGACCACACTTGGCCCGGTATAGCTCCTGTTTTAGCCACATCAAGCTGACTCATGGGAGTCAGGGTCACGTAAATACCTCATACAGAATCGTTCACCAAACCATCCTACTTCATTTCTGGGATCTCCACCACGTACACAGTTGTTAAAGTGGTTTTTGGTATTGGCAAAGAGTATGACAATATCTGATCCCGGTCTCTTTAACAATCAAACGCTTATTTCACATTGGATGGTTCTTTTACATTTCAAAAAATCAATTCACAATTTATATCAAATTATCATATTCGATTTCAAATCATACCTCTTTCAAAATCATATTCACTTTCAAAACTATGTTCACTTTCAAAGGCATATTCACTTTTTGAATTTATCGTAAGATAGGTTAATTAAATCCTAGTTCCAAAATCACCATATCTACTCAAATATGTCATTTCACAAAAAGGGATATCAATACCAAATTCCAACTTAGGTTGTATCATCATCAAGGATTTAAATATAAATACTTCAACTTTACACAGTCTGAAATTTTAGAAAATAGTTTAGGTAGTCATAAATAGTTTTAATAGTTTTAAAAATAGATTGAAATAGTTTAAATAGTAAAAATAGTTTAAATAGATTTAAATTTGATTTAATTAGATTTAAAATAGATTAAATGGATTTAACTTATCTTAAATAGATTTTGAAATAGATTAAATAAATTTAAAATAGATTAAATAGATTTAAATTACATTAAATAGATTTAAAATATATTAAATAAATTTAAAATAGATTAAATAGATTTAAATTACATTAAATAGATTTAAAATAGATTAAATAAATTTAAATTAGTTTAAAATTGGTAAAATAGATTCAAATTGAATTAAATAGGTTATAATAGATTAATATAAATTAAAATAGTTTTTAAATTGATTAAAATAGTTAATTTAGTTAAAATAGTTTAAGTTAGTTTAAAATAGATTTCAAAGTTATATCCAAACATTTTCAATAACTCAATTTCGATAATTCATTTATATTAGACACTTCAACTTTGAAATTCAAATTTAAATCTTTTGAACAATTCATTAAATCAATTCCAATTTCAACATTTACGCTTGGACTTTCGAAGATAATTCAGTTTATATAAATCAAATTTCTCTTTCAAAATACCAGTTAACTGAATTCAAAATTTAAAGATTCAAAATAATTTAATTTAACCAATCCGGTGTCCGTATATAATTTTCTACCCTAGGGTCAAGTGATACGGATATTTATCATTTCAATCCGTAATTTAAAATTTTACGGTTATCTATCATTTCAAACTGCAATCCCGAATTGAATTAAATAAAAATCCATAAAATCGCTCGAGTCTATTATTTCAACCCATAACGATTTTTCCCTAATCTATGGATCGTTCGGGTATGTATCATTTCAACCCATAGGGAACTTGCAGTGTTATAACAATATAAAAATACAACATCCAGTCATCCAATATCAACAATCAAACATCCATCACAATCATCATCCAAATCGATCAATAAACATCAATAGATAACTGATAATCAATAACTGGTATTAAATTGACAGCTTAAATTCAATATTAAATTAAACGATGATTAAATGCGATAAAAGTCAAATTTAACTAGAATGACAATTTAAACATACCAAACATCAATCAATTAATTTCTAATCACATCATAAATTAATTTTAACTAACATAAGATAATTTAGTAATTGTGAGTGGGTTAAAACACTCACCTTTGATTTTAAATCGAATAAAAATCCAATTTAGGCCCAAAATTCAAACAGCCTCAGAATTCGTCCAAACTAGTTCCACAATGTCCGAAATTTCGATACGATCCCGGCGGAGAAAACCGCGCGTGAATCCGACCTCGTACGTAAAAGTTATTCAGATTAGAAGTTATACGATTTACAAAATAAAATAAATAAAATATAATTATAAACGTTACACGTCACCTCTGCCAAACAGTGAAACCCTAATCGCGCGATCACCTGCATCAACTCACGGCCGCCAACAACATCCGACTTCCCTTCAATTTTGCCGCGCCCAAGCTCTCTTCCACGATGATCGACCATCGCCATCGTGCCTATCTCCTCGAGCCGCCCCAGATGGACCCCACGTGCGCCTCCCCGGACGCCCTAACCACCTTCGCCGCCGCATCCATCTAAACCCAAACCGCGGCGAACCACGACCACCTGGGGACGAACGAGCATAAGATCCGTGACCTGCTCGACACCACCTTCCCAACGCCACTACCCGATCGTCCTATAGTCGCAGATCCGCCGTTGGATCGTGAAAAACCCAATATGGACGGCTGAGGTTCAACCTCGATTTCTGAACAAACGGTGACTCCGATTGAAAAACGAATTGCAGATCTGGGTTACGCTCGTCGAGAACTTCGAAACAGTATATAATTTGATATGGTTTGGAGGAGTCTGATTTTGAAATTGAAATTTGATTTGAAATTGAATTGAGAATTTGGTTTTTGTTTGTCTACCATTGGAAAGAGGAGATGAGAAGGAAATGTACGTACAGACAATAGAAAAAAAAGGCTGCTAGGGTTTATAACGGTCTATATAGGCAGGGCTGAAATAGAAAGAAATGGATCAGGTTGGATTGACCGAAACGACTAGGCGACCCAGAAAGCCCGTTCTGTCTCCGGAACGAAAATGGATCATCCCATATATCAAAATAGATGTTTTCAATGATTTTAAACTCAATGGAATAGGTTTCAAGTTCTAATTCCATCGTATGAGAGCAGCATTTTCCAAATTGATTTCAATTAAATTTAATTAAATTGATTTCAATTAAATTTAATTAAATTGATTTCTGCGCGTTTCGAGTCGTACGATCAAACAACAAGTCTGATCGCTACGAAACTTGAAACCTTACAATAATTCACCGTTACGGGTCCGATGAAACTGATTTCATCGAAATCCGAGACAGTGGCCAAAATGACTATTTTCTCGTTAGTTAAATAAATTATTATTAAATTAATTAAATCACTTTTTAATTCCACTTTTAATAACTAATAAATTTTCATTCTTTTTTATTACTTAGACATTTACAATGATTTAATACAAGTTTACATAAAATTTCAGTGTTGGTTATTACACTAATTACACTGTTCAATTTCAACTGTAATTGAATCCAATTAATTATAATTTAATTCTAATAAATTGATCTAATTTTGGTTTCAATCTTTTTATTCCATCAATTATTACTCTATAAACATAGTTAACATTTGTTTATCTTTTATTACATTAACATCCTCCTTTTATCATCTTATACCATATTAGTCGCAATATTTCTATTACATTGAATCTTTGTTGATTTGACATTAATTATAATTTAAAATCCCACAACTTCATTTATCTTGGTTTCATTTTTATTATTAAATCAATTTATTACCTTATGAGTGTAATTGACATTTCTGTACATTTTATTACATTCACAATTTGCAGTTATTGTCTTAACTTACATTAATGTAACATTTAGTTACATTTATTTGTAATCGATTAATTAAATTGGTAACAAATAACAATTGTCACCATTTCTACATTTAATAATATTTGTAAGTTTATTATTTACAAGCAAATGTTATAACAACTTACACTATACTAATTCTATCCAATTACAATTTATTGCACATTATTTCATTTATTAATCAATATTTAAATTGTCAATTACTCTTTAAATCCAATTATAAATAACACACATTATTACAATTAGTTTACAATCTATAACCAATTATAACTTTTTAATCATTTCAATTAATTTGAATTACATTTAAAGCAGTTATCAATTATCTTAAATTTATACTATTACAATGCATTTCCGTTATATTTTTGGGCTTCAGAGAATTTGATTTTGAACAATAACAGCAAGCAAACAACCCTACCGGTCGGTTTGATTAAGTATAAAGAGTTAACTTTAGCACCATTATGGCTTGTACTAACATTTAAAGTCTGCATGAATATGGAACTGCGAATAATGCATCATTTTGGATCTTTCAAATCTACAATAACCACAATTGTACTTTTCAAAATTCTGCGTGCAAAACAGCTCTGATTTTTCAATAATTGAATAGAGAAATGAGTGTTTGTATGTGTCATGAAAAATTAGAAAATGATGTTATTTGGTGTAAAATAGAGATCCAAATTTAAAATCCCCTAATCAAATTCATACTTAACTCCGCAGTGAAGTCAGTCCACTTTAACGCTGTAAATTTAAGTTTGGATCTGGCCATTTACATTAATTTCACATGGCTACTTTGATCATGCTCTGCAACGAAGAAAAAGAAGAAAGAAGGAAAAAAAACTTTCTACAATCCTGGAGTTGGAGGCCGGCACAGATCAATCACTGAAATGAGAATACGACACCGTCAACATTCGCCGGTTAATACGAATTCGGCACCGATTAAGACAGGTCCATTTCCGTCTCTGCGCACACCTGGATTGACTCATGAATTGGTCAACATGCACAATAAAATACGTATCTTCAACGTTGCCGATTAATTGCTCTGAAAAGTCCAACATTCAACTACCACGTCCACCTACCACTCTAACTTTGTCCACCACATCTCTATACGTTCGCATCATCTCATCTGTTCAAGCGCATATTACTTGCACAGTAATGAACATCTTTTTTTTTCGATTAAAATTCAGGGCTTAATATTAGAACATTGAATATTAATCATGAATCTTTTGAAGCTCTTATCTTACATATGCTTCATATTCAAGTGAATGCTTATCTAAATATGACTGAATCATTGAATACCTCTGACAGTGATGTTAATATAGGGCTGTAAGAATGAGGACGACGGAATTTTATAACTTCAAGGCCCTGCGAAATTTTTAATTTAACCTTTTTAGATCCTTATCGATTTTTATATTAACAAAGAAATTGTTTTTCCTATATTGGTAGTGAAAATGAACCCTTTTTATACAGGAAACATAATGCATTTAATTTAGTAAATAATAAAATGAAAATACATATTTATCATAATTAACCAAAAAATTTGTTTAACATTTCCAATGAGACTATAGAAAAACAAATAATTATAGCATTAACGAGACTTTAGCATTTGATCCACATAAACATTGAGCCCAAACGTTGAATCTTGGATCTTAATGTAAATAAAATTATGAATATATGAAAAAAATAGCAATGGAAAAAAGACAACATCTTAGATCATTTCTAATAACTGTTCTGTTCACTTCACTGTTTTCATACCGTAAAACTAGAAAAAAATAGCCTCCAACCATGCTTAGAATAGCCGAAGTAGCCACATAACCAATTTTTTTTAATATAACTCAAGGGTTAAATAGAACGACAATCAGATTGTCGTTGCATTTCGTCTCCTCACCTACTCGAAATCTTGCACAAACCTCCTCCTTTCAGTGTATTTTGGTTTTGTATTTGTGCACCAAACCGTATCATTTATGATTTTGTACCTACATTGGGTTCATTTATATTAAAGTATTTTTACAGTATAGTTATGTCTTTGTCAGATGCACATGACTTTATCATAATCATTTAGTACATACATTGGATTCTTTTATATTAAAGTCATATGCATACTCTTTTTTATAGTCCATTCATGTCATGTACAGAGCCGCTCGGTGATTTACACAAAAGAGCGATGATTTTGTACATTTTGTCTATTTTGAAATGATATGTCAACTTATCAATCCCCACAACTCAGTCAAGGATCATTTAATATGATAGGTGTCATTCATCGGGGGTGGGTATGATAAAGTTAGGGGTATTCCCTCGGACAATTATGTAATTGGTTATATATATAACTCGGTTTTCAAAATTGTTCAATATAAAAGATATTTTCTTTGTAATATATACTTGTTATATTATGATATAATTAATTAAGTAATTAATTTAAAATATATTAAATAGAAAATCCTTAAATGATATATTATGTGATAGTAATTACAATTTGTTGTAATCATGAGAAATTTATCACATTAAAATGACATATTATTTTAAATATTCGTAGTCAAAATGTTTCGAGATATGATATTTATACATTTTTTGAGACTGGAGTACGTAACGCTCTCCAAATATTGGACAGTATATTATAGCTGGTGGAGGCACCATAGGGGTTATGTATTGATAATTATTGGATAACTATGGAATCGAAAGTTTTCTATTGGTTAATAAATTAAGGTCAAAAGGAGAATCTCGAAGTGACGATATTACATAGTGTTGGTGAAGTTTTCGGTTTCACAACACTCAACTTGATCGAGAAGTAATCTAGATGTCGATTACTTCTATGAATTTGAATCAACAGATTTAACGTGTATTAAATCTTCCTTTCGGAAGTGACTATATTGCCGAGTGCTTACATAGCCTTATAATCGCACTCCAACCGTTTGTTGGAATATCAAAATGGTTTTACAAAGGAGTTCATCATTCATGATTCAATGTAATATACACAAAGAAAGAGCAATGAAAGTAAAGGACGGAATTTTTTTACGTGGTTTGGATTATCATCAATCCTAGGTCCATAAGATAATCCACTACATATTGATGTTTGATGCAGAAGATTACAATTTTCATAAGAACACAATATTTCTTGATTTTGTTATAGTGAAATTTTGACTCTGGAAAGATTATCATCTTTCTACGTCTTATAGTGCCTCCATTTATAGTATGGAGAACTGCATTGTTGATTGCCACAATCGCCCTTTATTCTTCGCTTCAATCTATCAATTATTAATATGCATGCTTGTTGTGCCTGGATTGGTGACGCGTATTTGGCGGGAAGTCATGGCTTTGGCAGGAGTCCAAGAAATTGAAGCAGGATGCCTGAAAAATTGGGTGGGAAGCTCAAGCCTATGCAAGTCGGCCTTCTTCTAACTTGAGGAGGCTGATGTCTTGAGAAGATTTCTAGGGGCCTCCTTGAGGCTTTAGGATACGTATGTGGAGAAGTGCGGTGATGATTATTGCTTGATGCTCGGGGCATACTGTTATGCTGATATCATTGTTGTTCTTTGTTTGACCTGCTATCATATTTGGAAAAAATAAAGTTGCACTGCCATGTTTCACTCTGATAGTTGATTTGACATGTTCTTGGAATGTATTTGGAGCTGGCCATGATCTGAGCTGATTGTGATTTGAGTTACTCACATTGCCAGTATGCTCGGGTTATTGATAAGAGAAAGAGGAGCCCCATATCTTTATCATTTATCTGTAAGTATGGTTCCACGTTGAAGCATATCATGAGTGGCCCTATATGCAGCCCTTTGGAGTGTTTGTGACCCTTGCGGTACTACCTAGGTTGCCCCCAGTATGTGCTGGTGCAGACCTGTTCTTGTAGATGTTGACAAAGTATGGGCTTTGGAGATGCGGTTAGCTTAGTTTAGCATGTATTGCCTCGGCGCAGTATTCTTGTTCTACTTTGATCTTACATATTGTCATTATGACCTGCCTTCGTTTCCTTATGGATGCAGTATATGTCTTCTACCGCGATTCCCTTGATTTTAAGGTTCGAGTCGGGTTAAGTATTTTAGCCTCAGGATGGCTTCTTGTGCAATATGAGTTTGATTGCTTCATTCCTTATTCCTTTACATTAAATTCCTCTTGATACGAGGGCAATCTTTCTGGTGTCACGCCCTACTCCATCTTCCTTCAATGCAGTGTAGGGTAAGAACGGGTGTAACACATAGTTCTCTCGATATGAGAACACTGTTGAACTTCAACGTGGACACATCACTCTGATTGTACTTAAATCGTACAACGGTGTCCATCAAACGACTACAATTGGGTCTGAGTTGAAGCATTGAGAATGAAACACCGTTAAATAGAGAAATCGTCTCCTCGGTTATATGAGGTTAGTATCGCGGTCAACTGTAGTTAACTCAAAGGCAAAGTCTCTGGTTAGAACAATTCAGTTAATAGTAATTGGTGTTATTGAATGAACGACTTTGTGTTTGGATTATACAATTTGAATATGGACAATATTGGAATTTTGATCAAAACCAAATTCCATAGGTCCTAATGTGATATAGTTGTGATAAAGAGAATTTGTGTATATAATCGTTACTATTGGGTACCACTTAAAATAATAAAATTGGATTTTACTAAAAAATGTGTAAGCGATAAATTCGATCAAAGTATAACACCACTAACTAAGGTGATATATGAACATTAATATTCAAATTATTCAACATTAATCACTGACTGAACATACACCTGCAAGTCGCACAACCACATTAGTAGATTCTCTAATATACCACATGATTTAATTGATTTATAATTGTTATCAATTAATTAAATTAATTAATATTTATGAAATATTAATTATTTTTTTATTTGATGTACTGGGTGCCATCTGTATTATCTGGGTGCCAATAGTAATTAATTATTTGCGTATATAAAAGTCGTAAATATATACGAATCGATATTCAATATCGAAATACATTTAAATTTGATTTAAATATGATTAACTGCTAATGGGTTTGGAATGGTTTAAAGCCTATATAGCCTAACATAGGGCCGACTATACGAAAGCAAAAGAGGGGCCAAAGATTCAAGAGTTAGATCTAGAATTGGAAGTAGAGATGGAGTAAACCAAGGAGAGAATATCTAGTTTACTCTCTCTGTAAAAGGCCAAACTACCCCTCATTGTTGAGGTTACACTTTTTCTCACCCTCTCTTCTATGATTACCGCCATTTCCAGCCCTTCTTAGGCCAAAAATATCATATCCAAACATCAAATAAAAATCAAAAGTGGTTCTCTCAGTAGTTGCAAAGTTATTTGCTTGGATCAAGATCGAATATAGGAAAGTCTGCCAATCAAGGTGCAAATCTAAGGCAACATATTTGAGGTAATATCATATAATCTATAATTGGTATGTCATCATGTTAATATAGTTAATTAATATATATTTGAATGAAATTATATGCATAATCGTTGTCCTGTCTAATTGCATTGTTATACATATGTATATATAAGTATAAATCTACTAATTTCACTATCTATCAATTTTATTTGTTTGAATTAATAGAAAACAGTATTATATATATATATTATAGTAATAAACTTTTACATACAACTTTTAATAATTTTTAAAACATTAAAAACTATTTTAAATCGATATTAACACCGTTTTAACTACAAAAATAAATAAACAAATCAATATATGTATGTACATGTCCAAACTTATTTTATTAGTATAATAAAATAATGTTACAACAAATAAAATTGAATTATAATTTTATTTTAAATATGAGTTTACACACATACACATATATACATACACACACACACATACACATACATACATACATATATATAATTTTATTTTTAATTTTAGTCGTAAAGCATTTTATTTAAATATATGTATATATATTAATCATTTAATGTATTATTATATATATGCATATAAAAATTACTTTTGAAAATTATATGATGTAAATATATTTATTATATTTTTATTTAATTCACGTTATATATATATTAATTTAAATGTATATATCCAGATCTGTTTTTTAAATTATTTTACTAACTAAACAAATTAGATATTTTAAAAATGAATTTTGAATTTAAAAATTGTTGATTTATTCAAAATAACTTATTTTATTTATATTTACGATATTTTTATTAATTATATTTATAATATATATTTTTTAGTTTAAATTTATAGATCCATATCTGTTTTTAAATTGTTTTACTATTAAACAAATTAGATATTTTGAAAATGAATTTTGAATTTCAAAATTATTATCTTATTCAATATAACTTATTTTATTATAAAAATATATTCGAAAATTAATTATTACACATATATATATTTATAATTAAAATTATTTCAGACAGGAATGTGTATATAAAGGGCCAATGTGTTCGTTGTAGTGTAAATCTCAATACCTACACATGTATACATTAACCATGTACACAATATCTATATGTTGCACGTACACTTTATACATTTGTGTGTATTTGATACACATGCACCATATATATATATAATTAAATATTTATATTAATTAATTAAATAAAATATATATTTTATTTTAAATTATTTATATTAGATCTAAATCAATTTGGACATCATATGCCCAATAAGATCTAAAACAATTTTTTTTGAAATTAACACATTTAACCCGCTGCGTGCTACCCTGGTTCCCTCAACTATATCAGAACACGGTAGCCTATGCGGTCTAAATTACGGTATTATGGCTAACTTATAAAAGCCAACCTAGTTAGTAGGGTGTCTAGAAAAGTAGTGTCTAAGCTTAGTTTTGAGTAATCAAGTACTCCACCTTACCTAGCTACTGGCCTGGTTTGAAAGGATGAGGTAAGCCCAAAGGTTATCACCAATATAAAGGTCCAAATTGATCTTGGGTCTTGGATGAAGTTTCAAAATCTATTTTGAAATTATAAATAATATTTTAAAGTTTAAGTTTGAAATAAATAAAAATCTTATAAATGTTATAAAATATTTTTCAATTTTTTTTGGAAAATAAAAAATTATTTTCAGTAATAATAATAATTATTAATTTAATTAAAAAAATATATAATGATATATGTAAATTATCTTAAAATGTTTAAGGAAACAAACAAATAATTTTTAAAACTAATTAAAATTGTTTTAAATAAATAAATAAATTAGATGTTAATAAATAAATAAAATAATTTACATGTATTATGATATATATATATATATAACTATAAATGTATAGTATATGTCTTCAATTTTAAAATGTTTAAAATGAATAAAATAAAATAAATTACAATGTTAATTAATTAAATAATATTTAATTAATAAGTTGAATATAATATTATATATAAGATTATTACATAAGTTAATTAAAATTGTAAACGGTTGTACAAGAATTAAACTTATATAATATTAATGTATAATAAATGGTGGAACTGTAATAAACCCAAATTAGATTTAAGGAATAAATACATACTTATAGTACATATACCGTGATTCTAGATGCGTTTGACATTTGAATCACGAAGGTATTTTATAAGAAACATATTATTCATTTAGTTGATATTTTATAAGAAAATATATTTATACTTACATAAAAATATTATATAAATAATAATTATATAATATTATACATTATTGGTTGTATATTATTCACATAAAGCATTTATTAAAATACATAGGCATAAATACATATGAATATATAAATAATATAATTAAATTATAAATTTATTTTAAATATTATTTTTTTAAATAATTTAGAATATTTATAAGGTGAAATCTGAATTGAAATATTATTTTATGTTTTAAATTAATTTAGATGTATATTACATATAAACGTAAAACTAGTTATATATATAATTAAACATATATATTGCTACTTCTTTCGGCCAGAAAAATATTTTGTTTTTTTCATTTATTATTTAATTTTCAATCTTAAATAATTTAATAATTAAAAACTTATAATTAATTAAAATCATATGAAATAAATACAAAAAATTAAAAATCATTTTCTAAACTATAATACATATTTTATATTATATAAAAAGTTTCATAATTATATATATATATATATATTTTTTGAAATGGTACTTAGATACAACATGTCACTGGGACAACATAACACAAATCTCATGTCAATAAATGTTCGAATCACGCTACGCAAGTTTCGAACTTGTAACCTCTCGCACCAAAGCCGAATCACTTAACCACTGGGACAATGGTGCTTGTCATCAGAATTTTATATTATCAATAAACATATATATATGCATACATATTATATATTAAAAAAATTTGGATTAATAATAGTGTGTATATATATAATAAATATTTAAAAAATTTAATTTTTTTCTTTTTATTATTGCCGAAAGCTTTTCTAACAAAATTAAAAAATTTAAAGTTTTAAAACCTACATTGTCAATCTTTTGAAATTAGATTTATTATTTAAAAATCATATAATATATAATTATTTAAATTTTGAATTTTTTAATTCAGACCAAAAGAATATGCAAATAAATATACATAAAATTTTTTTCATACATATAAATTTATATATACAACCATCAACATGTGATAATCCATTGATATATCGATTCGTGATATGTTTAACAAAATATTATATAGAGCAATGATCATATAAATATTTGTATATAATACTATATTAGAAGAGTACCTTTCACCAAAGCCTAAAGCTCACACATTGAAACGAAGAAGTGAGCTTCTCGAATCTAATTCCAATCCAAAGTCGCTAGCTCCTAAATTGCCTTTCCACTAACGATTATTTGATTTTAATTTGTATTTAATTTCTTGAATATTCGAGGAGATGAGAAGGGTATATTTTGACCAGCAAAGGGATGATGGAGGAAGCAAAAATTTCAAAAGGAAACGAGGGTTAAGATGTTTATATATAGGAGAGAGTAGAGAGAAAAGGTAGGATCAAAATCCTTAGAGAAAAAGTAAGGTCAAAATCCTTAATTTTCTCGTACCCATTCTCTTATTTTAAAAATTCAAAACCACTCCTATAAACCATCAAATGGCCAGTCTATCTTGCTCATATTATTGCCAAAAATATCAAGCCTCATACGGGCCTTAAATTTTCTTTAAGCCTAAACAATATTTATTGCAATCAAATCCAATTTTAATGCGCATCGATATCATATATCAATTGGTGTTTATATAATTATTATGTGCACACTATTTAATATTGTTCAATACACATCAAATAAGTTTTAATAATTAATATTTCACAAATATTAATTAATTTAGTTAGTTTATAGCAATTACAAATTAATTAAATCAGGTGAAAATGGAATATTCAACGTTTCAGTTATATTACTCTTAGGTGCATATTTGGTCAGCGATTAATATCGAACAGTTCATATATTAACATTCACACTTCACTTAGCAGGTGATTGACAGTATGGTTATATTTATCGCTTACTTTGCATTGGAAAAATTTAATTAACTTTATCGGGCGTTACCTGGTGGTAATAGTTATTTACACTAATTCTCTTCATCAAAATTATATCACTTTGGACTTATTGAGTTTGACATTGGTCAAAATTCCAATATGATTCGTATTTTGATAGAGTTAGGGGTAACCCCCAGGGGAAGTTCTATAATTAATTGTAAATTAATTAACTTTGTAATTGTAACGACCCACAAATTTATCACTTTGATAAATTATATTTATATTTGAAATATTCAAATATAGGATCTTATAACACAAATTATAATGTTTTGAACCATAAACAATGATGGTAAACTTGTTTTAGAAGTATATTAACAAATATGAATATTTGGGATTTTCATCAGAAAAATGACGAAAATTAGTTTTCGGGAACATTGATATTTTCTCAATATTAACATGCACAGAGCTGTATACATACACTCATTTATCTATATGAGTGAGAATATGTAATAAAATTTTTTAATTTATTTTTGAAAATAAATTGTCTTTAATATGACATCATCAATAATGGCATCATATTTAATAATTGACTTATGAATTTAAATTGAGATTTAATGATTTAATAATTATTATAATTATTCAAGTAATTGTTTTTAAATGATAATAATTCATTTTAATTAGTTATGAAGTGATAATGAATCATTTATAATAGTTTTATTAAGATATATATATATATATATATATATATTTGAGTTGAAATTATAAGGAAAATTGATATCGCTTTATCGCTATAATAGCACTTTCTATAAACAAGTTTAATATTGATTTATATGGTTTTATAATCCAAATGAGATCATTTTAATTAGTTAAAAATGATAAGAAATTAATTTTCAAATTTTGTTTGCATTTATATGTAATTTAATTTATAAGTGAAAATATGACCGGGAGTCGGAATCGGAATCGGAATTCGTAACGGTTTAACGTGGGAAGTCGTGCAACGTTGTTTATATAACTTGCACACACATATGACATTCACATACATACAATTACACATACATATACATAACAAATAACATATATATATATATATATATATATTTACCATTTATATTTAAATTTACATACAGTAAAAGTTATAAATATCTAAAATATTTTTACACTTAAAGAGCAAACTCACCATCAATCACCTCAGTCTTACACACACCATCATCACTTGCACATGGAGGATGAAAAGGAGGAGGGGGAGCCATGCGTCTTGATAGGAAAGGAGGGGTGTGAGCGAGGGGTAAAAAGGCAATTCTACCTTAAGATATTTTTTTCCAAAATTTTCCTATAAATACCCATCCATTCTTTCATACTTTTAACATCATTCTTCATTTTCTTCTTCCTCTTGCTCAAGCTATTTTAATGGCTTTTCTAATTAGAAAGTTTATGAAGAAAAATTAGCAAAAAGAAAATAAATTTATATAAGTATATATACATTAGCAATCCACTTCAAAATCAAGTGAAATACACTCCTCTCCTCCTTGCCAACCCATGGCCACCAACTCCATCACCCTTGGCCTAGCCCACCTCCACTTGCAAGCATATGCCATGCCTTCCCAAAGGTTCAAGGCTTGATTCGTTAGCTCCAGTTCGATCGTAGCGAAGCTATAGTTCATTTTCATAAGTCTAATATCCAAAGACGGTGAGAATATATATATATATATATATATATATATGATATATTAGATGATATAATACGTTTTGCTATGCTTGTTTATGATGGTTGTTTATCATGTTTGAATATGATAATATGGATGTTTGATTGTTGAAATGGTTCACGTTAAGTACACGTCGAATTTCACAAAGGAAACCACTTTTCTTTAATAAATGAAAATGTGTATATGACATTGATAAACCTCTTTAAAACTATTTAAAATAGTTTAGAAATGTTTTATAAAAATTTAAAAGTGTTTCGACAAAGTTTTGAAAAGAATCGAAATTAGAGTCAAAAAAAGTCGCGTCGCATAATGGTAATTCGCGATTTCGCGGCGTAAAATTTTAAATCAATCTATAGGATGGAATCAGAGTTGGGATTCTTTGGAATAAGGATTTTCCAAAGTCTTATAATCATAGTTTCGAATAAAAGAAAAGGATCGAGATTTTATTTAGTAGATTTTGAAATATGACCAGATCAAGTTTTCAAAATAATCGCGCTTTGGCAGTTCAAAAACCAAAGCGATAAATTCTTTAAAATAGATATTTTTAATTCTTAAAAATATGGAATAAATTCTATACATATATTAAAATGTTTTAAATGAGATTTGAGTTATAAAAATGGATTTCTAAATGATAGAAAAGTTGTTTTGATCAAATAAGCATTAAAAGCACTATTCGCAGCACTCTTTGCAGCGGTTTAATAAATTTTGAAATATAGATCTAAACTTAATTATTCTTTCCCAAATATTTTATAAATGGTTTCAAATAAATAATTAAGTATTTTAAAGATGATTTGGAAGTTCTAAAATTACTTTTAAAGAAGTTTAAATAAATGGTTAAAAGAAAAGCTGTTATAAATAAATGATTTAATCTTGGCTCTAAAAGCCGATGAGTAGATTTGATTTTTCTATTCGTAAGATCCAGATGTGGGGTGCTTAAACTAAGGAGATGTTTAGGAGAAACCAGTGCCCTGGCTCACCTGGCCTCTTTCCTATGCGAGAAATTGATAAGGTCGAAATGTAATACCCCTAATTTTAGATAACATTATTCATGAGATTTAATTAGCTAAATTAAATAGAATAATGTAAGGATTAAATGGTTAAAGGATTGAGATTTGGATAAATAAGGGGTAGCCTTGCCTAGTTAAGTAATGAATTAAATGGGTTTAAAATGAAATAGGAGAGGGAAATGAGATAAGAGGCAATAGGAATAAACTACATTCTTATACCCTAAACCTCATTTCTCACGTTCACAATCTAAAACACTAAACCTAGAGGCCGGCCACCATTAAAGAAGAGTAAGGGGAAGAAAAGCTAAATCAAGAGAAAAAAGCTTAAATAATTAAAATTCAATCCAAGATCAAATCTCAACTCCTTAACAACAAAGCTAAAGGTGAGTAATATGTTCTCTTATTTTAATGTTTTTGGTTTCTAAGATTAGACCCGAATGTTTTTGCAAAGTATATTGCCATGTTTTGAATGATAATTAGATATATATATATATATATGCTTGTTGATGAATTATGCTTATTCATGTTGATTTTATGACATGTTTTGGATTGAAAAACCTATCAAATGACATCCAAATGCCTTGCGATTTTAGTATATGGTCATAAATAATATTTTAGAGATGGGTTTCAAGTTTTATAATTTTTTGAATTAACGTGGATTTTATTAATTTTCTAGTGAAGAAAATGGATATTTGGGTTTAAAATTAATTACGACAATTATATATATGTTTTGGGCAGATATTTAAGTATGTTAGAAAACATATTAAAAGTGATTTATGAGAATTTTTATAGAATTTTCCTAAGTGTTTTAATAAATATATAAAATTATTTAAGGTATGAGACTTAAATGTTTTATATGTTTATAAAAGGAGAAGGGGCTATTTGCAAATGTTTTAAAATGTTAATCTCTGAAATTCGGCAGCACCTTTCAGAAAAGATTTTGAAAAGTTAAGGCAACCAATTATAAGATGACAAATAAGCAGATTAGTTGAAAAGAATTACCTTTTTAAGTTAAAAATCAGATTTTATAAGGTTCTGATGCTTCACCATCTTCGACAGCCACCTTTCGACTTAGTACCTCCGCCTCCAACCTGATCGAAAACAATGCACATGGTATCAAAGACTTGGTACGTAGTGAATTGGACATAGGCGAAAGTATAGGGTCGAAACAAAGGGTTCCGAAGGGGTTGAAACCTTCTATGGCTTGGAAGTGCGTCTGCTTTGCTTTCAAAAAGAATGGTTTCGAATAAGATAGCTTTCGACTTGGTCAATGGTTTTAAAGAAAGAATGCTTTCGAATGAGGTTGCGCCTTTGTTTTAAAGTAAATGCTTTCGATAAGGTCGAAACCCTTGCTGCCGCCTTTTTCCTTTCGACCCAGATTGGTTTCAAAAGGGTCCCTTTGTTTTAAAAATTAGAGCCGCTTCTCCATTGCTTTCGAAGGGATAGGTTTCGACACCGTCCACTTCTTTACTTAGGAGATTACTTTCGAAAGAGTTGCTTTCGACTTAGTTGTTTAAGACCCTTTTGATATTATGAAAGTTAAACCCAAAGGTTTCGAAGGAATGGTTTTAAAAGGTTTATCCACATGTTTTAACTTGAACCTAATGCTTTCGAAAGGTTTGTTTTAAGTAGTATATTTTAATGCTTTCAAAAGGTGACTAGTAAAGGTTTTGAAGGGAATGGTTTCCAGTATTTTCGAAAGGTTTACCTTAGTTTAAATGGAAGGTTTCCAATGGTTTCAAAAGGCATATTTAAAGGATTCTAAAAGAGGATGTCTAAGGTTTATAAAGCTTTCGAAGAAGGTGTTTTCAATGTTTTCGAAAGGACTACTGTCTATGGTTTTGAAAGGTATGTTTGGCCTTTAGGCCTAAGGTTATTAAGTAAAGTAGTTTACTTATATTGGAAGGGGTACTTTCAATAGTTTCGAAAGGGTACTTTCATTGGTTTTGAATAAGATTTATTAAAGGTTTTAAACAAAGGTTTCAAATGTTTTCACCAATAATGTTTTGAGTAAAGCATATATCATGGCAAAGAGATTTGAGTAAAGCAAATAGTTTATTCTCCTGGTATAAGTATGATTGAGAAGGGTTAAATCATTTTGAAAAGGTTTTCAAGGAAACTTTAAAGGGTAGTTAACACTAAGTAAAATGGCCCAGATAATTGTATACTAGATGGGACTGGTATAGGGTCGCGCCCTATGATTAGCTATTAGCCTCGAGCTAATTTAGTCCAAAATTCCAGTGTGTAGGGCTTAGTCACAGGTAAGACTTAAATGATGATTACATACAAAAAGGAATATATATATATGTACAGAGATAAGTTATTGGTGAGGCCGCAAAACCATTAGGATCAGGTGACCCTTGGAGAAGTAAGTTAAGGATAGACTGTCCAGAAGTATGTCTAACAGTTGTTAGATAATTTGTTTAGTTTGTCTGGTAGGCCCAAGTTAGCCAAAGGTTAGTAGTTAGCCAAACAAAACTACATTTTGTTCGGACAGCTGATCCATTTATTACTTGTTTTAAGCATATATGATATTTGCTATTATTGATATAATCAGTTTGATTAACCAATTTGGTTGCAGGATTTTGATTTGCAAAAAGATATGTTTTAAAGGGATATTAGTGAGGGGAAACCTATTCCGCTAAGCGGCGTGGTCTCATTAATATCAGTAAACCAAAATGTAATAGTACTATTCACACCAAGCTATATGTCTGACTTGAAGTTTATGTTTTCCCCCTTAAATTCTCGGGTGCTCAAAATTGATTTGAGTAGATTGAGAGTATGGGCTTTTCAGGTTTTAGTAGGTGGACGAATAAAGATTCTAAAGACAAGCATGAGGATGATGTTAGGCTGTTAGCTGTATTTAGGAGTTGCAGTCTTTGTTTTATTCCGCTGTGATGTATTTAAGACAGTTTATGTCTATATAGTACTCTGATCATCCAAGGGAGCATCTTCATATTTCCCTCTTGGCGTATTTATGTAATAATTATATTTGATCTGAACCTGGGGAACGATATGGGATTATGTAATTGGATATGAAACATGTTTTAGGGAAATGTAATCAGAAAAGTTGTTTTGAATCTATGTTTTGTTTCATATTCATGCGCTTTTGATATTATGGATACCATTAACATTGCCGTATTTTTTAACCGAAAGTTAATACTATAGATGACTGCAGTATCTGTAGCGCTTAGCTTTAGGCCACAAGTTAGGGGATGTCACATGAAATGTCAGAAACGATGCAAGTATAAAAGATTCAAATTTACAAATTTAACACAACTTGGATTGTATATAAATAATCTTCTTATACTTGGTATGAAATTCCGAGGAGGGAACCCATACTATCCATGTGAATTTAAAAGGTGATTCCACCGTTATTCGATAAGCAGTAAAGGTTGAATACATAAATTGTTATTGAGTAGAATTAGTATAATTTTTATCGACCCTTTTTACTCAATAAGTTTTTGCAATGTGATTTATGGGTGATGATTTTGATTTGGTATTTCCCAAGCTAAAGATAGGTTTAACAATTCCTATACACTGGAAAGAAATGTTTTAAAGATATATATATCTCAAGAAGACATTTTATTTAGATGAAAAGATATATATTAGTAGAATAATGATCACCTATAATACTTGACCTCTTTTTATCGATAAATTAGTACGAATAAACCAGGGACAAATTTTGGTGATTCCTATCTAAAAACCACTTCGAACTAATGTACATTCGAAAATGAAAATATGATAAAGGCAATGATTTTGAAGACAGAGATCTTCATAATGAAAGGCTACTAGCCACTAGCCCCTCATTTTCCATATTATATATGTATGGTAGCAGTAGTACTTAATTTTGAAATTTTTTGATGCGAGGACTTCTCGCTACTAATCCTAGGGGTGATTCCCAAAACAAAACGTAGTAGGAGAGTGCCTTCGGTTTGTCCAGTTTCTGAACAACTTGTATGGACGAATGTCTGACATTGCATTTCTAAAATACACGTACATTGATCTCTACAAACGTACATCTATTTAGTGGTGTAGAAGGTAACCTCTCTTACACTTAACACCTTTCTCTGAGATGTATGAGCTTAGAGGTTGTGCATTTGTGGAAATCAATAGTGTGTGATGGAATTGGCAATGTGGAATTCAAGTGAAATGTGTGCTATGAAAGAGGTAATCGTTACCTCGAGCCTCATTACCCGGGAATGATAAAAAATGGTAGATGTGGTAGGGCTATGTGGTCATACCCATTAGGATATGGCCATTACCTTCCTGATTACCCTCTATATCGAGTATGTTGTGTATGCTATGAGTGCTCTTGGATAGGTCGGGAACGACCGGGGTTATGTCATATTCGGCACTATCAATGGTAAAGGTAGGTCGGTTCTGTGTTGGTAGAGGACCATCTGTTGGTGCCTCAGTTCCTTTTTCTAGAGATGTACTGTCGGAAGGTAGTCTCTTACCTTGTTATTGTATGGAATCCATTCTCCAATACGAGCCTTTACGGGTTAGTTGCAAAACCTAGTATTCTAGAATTTAATTAATGTAACAATTTCGGCTAAGGTTATATATATTCATTTGAAAGAGTTTTCAAAGAATGTCATTAAAAATAATATTCCTGATTTTACGTAGCAAATGTTTTGGTTATCACAAGGTAAAAATCCATTCCGTGTTTATGTGTGGCATGGTCTTATAAGATAGCCTTTGTTTTCCAATACCCATATTTTTGAGTTTCTCACACCAGCCCATGACTAATTCAGAGTTTATTTTCTTTTTCCGTAAACTTTGGATACCCTATTTTTCTGAGCAGCTAAGTACTCAAGTTTAACTTGGAGCATTGTGATGGAGCTTGAAGTCTGGAGCTGAAGATATTCCTGTAGATAGTTCTTCATTTTCATTTCCGCTGCATTAGTTTACAGATTGTATTCAGCATTTATAAGGACAAAGATTTATAACTGTCCAGACTGATTTATAGGATAGACTCTGATAAATGTATTTAAAATTTACGCTGTAAAGATCATATATATTAAAATAACATATGTTATTCCATTCATGTAAGATTCTATCCGTCTTTATTTTCTTTTTACCCTTTACTATCCATACTTCCGGCACTTTGTTTTGCGGCACATGAATACCGAGGATGTATTAGTGTCGATTTATGAGAGTCGAAAGAGCGGGTCATCACATTTGGTATTAGAGCTTAAGTTGAGCGAACACTTGAGCCCGATAGGGGTAAAGTCTCATCAGAGATAGGGTTAGTAATACCCTAGGATGAGTAACTCATTATGGATAGGGTTAGTAACACCCTAGAATGAGTTGAGAGTATTATATAAGAGCGTGTATTTGTTAATGTTATTTTTTTTGGAAAATTGGTAAATGAATAATTTTACCTAGCATTATATTTTGAATATAAAGGAATATCTTTCAAAAGATATAGTTATTTATGCAGTGTTTGGTTGTTAAGGGAATGACAATATTCCTCTATTATCATTAATTGATTGGTTGTTTGATTTAAAAGTTTAAATACAAACACCTCGTGAATTTAGTTTCACAATTTGACTAAGTGGTGTTCGATAAATAATAATGTTAGTTTAAGATTAAAGGAATTTATTTAAGATAAATAAATTTTATGAATGCGTTTAATAAGTGATATTTTGAAATAACAAAATTGGTATCTAAATTCTTAGGAAAGTTGATGCAAAATAAAGTTATTTTGAAAAGAAAAAAAGTGTGTTTTAACAAATAAGTCCATCTTTTATAACAAAAGAAATATAGTTTTAAAGAAGATAGAAATAGTTTGAAACAAATATTTTTGAAATAGTTTACATAAAAGATTTATGAAAGTAATATTTTATAAATAAAATAATAGATTTATATGAAACAAATAATTTTGAAATAGTTTATATAAAACATTTATGAAAGTAATATTTTATAAATAAAGTAATAGATTTATAAACGGTGTTTTATAAATATTAAATACGGATTTTAATTGATATTTTGTTAATATATTTATAAATGGTATTTTATAAATAAAGGAGATTTAGAAAGGAAAAGATTTATAAATGGAATTTTATAAATAAAGAGTTTTATAAAAAGGAAGGAGATTATAAAACATGGTTTTATAAATATAAAAGGGTTTGTCTTGATAAGTGGAGGATGATTTTTATAAAGGTAGATACATTTCATTTTAAAAGTAAAATAATCTCTTATAGGAATGTTTTGAAAGTGATATTTGCAAATGGAGTTAATGGTTTTAAAAATGATTTAAAATGTGTTAAGTGATAGGAAAACTTGGATTCCAACATTTTTGTTGTAATAAATGTTTTCGAAAAATGAGAAAGACATAGACTATAACGTTGTTGTTATAGTAAGTGATTTGCAAAAGAAGATGTTTTATATAGTATACGAGATTTATTCATATCTTATATTTGATGTAAAGATTCGGGGTGGGTAATTTATACCTATTTCGAAGTTAAGAATGACGTCCATTCAAGGTCTGAGAGGTAATGATACCCCAACTTGATCGGCTTTATTGTTAACTAATAGTTTAAGTTTGACATCGAGAATTAATATTAAGTATAATTAATCGGATCCCTATACTAGTGTTATTGGGTTGTCGTAACGATGTTTTACGCAACATTCGTTATGATCCAATAAAGTGTGTTTTGGAAAATATGAAGCTTTCCTCAAAGATCTTTTTTAAGTACATAGAGGTATTTTCTAAGTGTTAAAATTGAAATAGTTTCTTTGGAAAGAAAATAGAAATTTTTGGTGAATAATTTTTTTAAGGTAATTATATATAAAGAGCATCTTTATAAAAGCGTTTCAGAAAAAAGTTTTATGAAATGTTTTCATAAAACTTTTGGGAAGGTTAATAAGTACGTATGAGTTACATAGATCATTTCATTGCACGATTTTGATCTAAGATTCAAGTACGGAACTTTGAGGTGTTTACAACGAAACGAAAAAGGATTTATCACTCGATTCTTGATGATGAATAGTGATGAGGAACATTTTCTATCATAGTTTAGAGCTATGTAAGAAAAACAAAGGTTTCTAATCAAGAAGCCTGATCAGAGTCCGCACTAAAGTATCGAAAGATCGATACTAGTTCGGAAGTAATGTTGTGTATTCGAATTGGAAATCGAATCAGATATTGCGTATCGATGATCTGTATACATCACACGGGTTAATATTTGAAATTTAAAATAATGTTTTTACCGAGTTTTTGGTTAGGTGTAATTTCGAGGACGAAATTCTTTTAAGGAGGGAAGTTTGTAACGACCGACAAATTTATCGCTTTGATAAATTATATTTATATTTGAAATATTCAAATACAAAATCTTATAACACAAATTATAATATTAACACGCACGGAGCTGGATACATACACTGATTTATCTATACGAGTGAGAATATGTAAGAAAATTATTTATTTTATTTTGAAAATAAAATGTCCGTATGACATCATCAATAATGACATCATATTTAATAATTGACTTATGAATTTAAATTGAGAGTTAATGATTTAATAATTATTATAATTTTTCAAGTAATTGTTTTTAAATGATAATAATTCATTTTAATTAGTTATGAAGTGATAATAAATCATTTATAATAGTTTTACGAAGGTATATATTTGACTTAAAATTATGAGGAAAATTGATATCGCTTTATCGATATAATAGCACTTTCTGTAAACGATTGTTTAATACTGATTTATATGGTTTTACAATTCAAATGGATTATTTAGTTAGTTAAAATGATAAGAAATTAGTTTTCAAATTTTGTTTACATTTATATGTAATTTAATTTACAAGTGAAAATATGACCGGGAATCGGAACTGGAATTCGTAACTATTTAACGTAGAGAAGTTGTGCGATGTTCTTTAGATAACTTATACACACACATGACATGCACATACATACAGTTACATATACATATACATAAAAAATAAAATATATAAATATATATACATATGAACCATTTACATTTAAATTTACATATAGTAAAAGTTACAAATATCTAAGATATTGTCACCCTTTAAAAGCAAACTAACCATCGCTCACCTCACTCTTACACACCATCATCACTTGCACATGGAGGATGACAAGGAGGAGGGGGAAGGCGTGTGCCTTGATGGGAAAGGAGGGGCATGGGCGAGGGGTAAATAGGTAATTCTACCTTAAGATATTTTGTTCCAAATTTTTCTATAAATACCCATCCATTCTTTCATAGTTTTAACACCATTCTTCATCTTCTTCTTCCTCTTTCTCAAGCTATTTTAGTGGCTTCTCTACTTAGGAAATTTATGAAGAAAAATTAGCAAAAAGAAAATAAATTTATATAAATATATATACATTAGCAATCCTCTTCAAAGTCAAGTGAAATCCACTCCTCTCCTCCTTGCAAACCCATGGCCACCAACTCCATCACCCTTGGCCGAGTCCACCTCCACTTGCAAGCATAGGTCGAGCCTTCCCAAGGGACCAAGGCTAGATTCTGTTAGCTTCAGTTCGATCGTAGCGAAGCTATAGTCCATTTTCATAAATCTAATACCCAATGAAGGTGAGAAACTCTCTCTCTATATATATATATGATATATTGGATGATATAATACGTTTGGCTATGCTTGTTTACGATGGTTGTTTATTATTTTTGAATATGATAATATGGATGTTTGATTGTTGAATTGATTCACGTTAAATACGCGTTGAATTTCACAAAGAAAACCACTTTCTTTTAATAAATGAAATGGTGTATATGGAATTGATAAACCTCTTTAAAACAGTTTTAAATGAATTAGAAATGTTTTATAAACATTTAAAAGTGTTTCGACAAAGTTTTGAAAAGAATTGAAATTGGAGTCAAAAATAGGTGCGTCGTGTAACGGCAGTTCGTGATTTCGCGCCAAAAAGTTTAATTTCGTCTATAGGATGGAATCGAAGTCGGAATATTTTGGAATAAGAATTTTCTAAATTCTTACAATTATAGTTTTCAAAGAAAAGAAAAGGAATGAGATTTCATTTAGTAAATTTTAAAATATGAGCAGACCAATTTTCAATACAATCGCACTTTAGTAGTTCAAAAACCAAAAACGATAAATTCTTTAAAATGGATATCTTTAATTCTTTAAAATATGAAATAAATTCTATAAATATACTAAAATGTTTTAAAAGAGATTTGATTTATAAAAATGGATTTCTAAATGATAGAAAAGTTGTTTTGATCAAATAAGCCTTGAAAGCGCCATTCGTAGCACTTTTTGCAGAGGTTTTTAATAACTTTTAAACTATAGATTGAAACTTAATTATTCTTTACGAAATCTTTTATAAATATTTTCAAATAAATAATTAAGTATTTTAAAGATGATTTGAAGTTTCAAAATTATTTTAAAGGAGTTTAAATAAATGGTTAAAAGAAAAGCTGTTATAAATAAATGATTTAATCTTGGCTCTAAAGCTGATGAGTAGACTTGATTTTTCAATTCATGAGATATGGATGTGGGGTGCTTAAACTAAGGAGATGTTCAGGAGCGACCAGTGCCCTGGCTCGCCTGGCCTCTTTCCTGGGCGAGGAATAGGTAAGGTCGAAATGTCGAAAACGAGGCAAGTATAAAATATTTAAATTTACAAATTTAATACAACTTTGATTGTGTAGAAATATTCTTCTTATACTTGGTATCAAATTCCAAGAATGGAACCCGTACTATCCATGTGAATTTAAAAGGCGATTCCACCGTTATTCGATGGATAGTAAAGGTTGAATACAGAAATTGATATTGAGAGGAATTAGTATAATTTCTATCGACCCTTTTTACTCAATGAGGTTTTGCAATGTGATTTATGAGAGATGGTTTTGATTTGGTATTTCTAAAGTTAAAGGGAGGTTTAAAAATTCCGTATACACTGAAAAGGAATGATTAAAAGATATATATCTCAAGAATAAAATTTAGTTGGATGAAAAAGATATTGATTAATGGAACAATAATCAACTACAATACTTGACATCTTCTTATCGATAAATTGGTTCGAAGAAACCGAGGTCGGATTTGGGTGATTCCTATCCAAAAACCAGTTTGATCCAATGTACGTTCGAAAGTGAAAATATGATAAAGGCAATGATTTTGAAGACGAAGATCTTCATAATGAAAGGCTACTTGTCACTAGCCCCTCGATTTCCATATTATATACATTTGGTGGCAGTAGTATTTAATCTTGAAAACCTTCGTTGCAAGGTCTTCTCGCTACTAATCCTAGGGTTGATCCCCAAAATAGGATGTAGTAGAAGAGTGCCTTCGATTTGTTCTGTTCTTAGACAACTTATATGGACGAATGTCTGACATTGCATTTCTAAAAGACACGTGCATTGATCTCTACAAACGTATATCTTTTTGGTGGTATAGGAGGTAACCTCTCTTATTGATAACACCCTTCTCTGAGACATACGAGTTCAAAGGTTGTACATTTGTGAAAATCAATAGTGTGTGATGGAATTGATAATGTGGCATTCAAATGAAATGTGTGGTATGAGAAAGGTAATCGTTACCTCAAGCTTTATCGCCCGAGGATGATAAAAACAGGGTAGCTACAGCAGGGCTACATGGGTCGCACCCATTAGGATATGGTTATCACCTTTCTAGGTTACCCTCTATAGATTAGGTATGTTGTGTATGCTACTAGCGCTCTTGGATAGGCTGGGAACGACCGGGGTGATGTCATATTCGGTACTATCTATGGTAAAAGTAAGCTGGTTCTGTGTTGGTAGAGAACCATCTGTCGGTGCCTCGGTGCATTTTTCTAGATATTTACTGTCGGAAGGTCATCCCTTACGTTGACATTGTATGGAATCCATTCTCCAATACGATCCTTTATGGTTTTAGTTGTAAAACCTAGTATGCTGGAATTTAATTAATGTAACAATTTTGGCTAAGATTATATATATTTATTTGAAAGAGTTTTCTAAGAATGTCATTAAAAATAATATCCCTGATTTTACGTAGCAAATGTTTTGGTTATCACAAGGTAAAAATCCATTCCGTGTTTATGTGCGACGTGATCTTAAGAGATACCATTTCTTTTCCAATACCCCTATTTTTTAGTTTCTCACACCAGTCCCATGACTGACCCGGAGTTTATTTTCTTTTCCCTTAAACTCTGGGTGCCCTATTTTTCTGAGTAGCCAAGTAGTTAGGTTTAACTTGGAGCATTGTGATGGATCTTGAAGTCTGGAGCTGAAGATGTTCCTGTAGATAGTTCTCTATTTCTATTTCCATTTCCACTGCATCAGTTTACTAATTGTATTCAATAATTATAAGGACAGTGATTTATAACTATCCAAGCTGATTTATAGGATAGACTCTAACAAATCTATTTAAAATTTTCACTGTAATGATCATATATATTAAAATAATATATGTTATTCCATTCGTGTAAGATTCTGTTCTGTCTTTATTTTTTTACCCTTTACTATCCGCCCTTCCGGCACTTGGTTTTGCGGCACGTGAATACTGAGGATGTATTAGTGTCGATTTCCGAGGATCAAAAGGGTGGGTCATCACAGTAATCAATTCTCATTCATAATAAAGGTGTTTTCCTTTTGTTATATATTTGTTATAATACGTTATAAATAATTAAAGTTTAAGTATAATATTTTTATTAGAAAATCCGTAAATGATGTGCTTGTGATAGTAATTACAATTAGTTGTAATCATGTATTGTACCATAATTTATAATAATCATGTCATTTTAAATATTTCTAGTAAAGATGCATCGAAATTGGATATCGATGCATCCATTGAGAGTAGAGTATGTAATGCTACCTAAATGTTTGACAGTGTATTACTCATGACTGCTGGTGGCACCAAGGGTTACGCACTGATAGTTATTGGATAACTATGGAGTGACTCACTCGATAATTTTCTACCGGTTAATATAACTAAGGCAAAAGAGAAATATCGATGTGACTGATTTACACTTTTCTCTTGACTTGAGAATACTGTCGATCTTTAATATGAAAGCTCTGCTTTGATTATGGTCAAATTACGGCATGACGTCCATCGAGTGACTATAGTTTGATTAAGCAGAAATATTGGAAGTGAAACACTATTTAAGAGAGGATTCGTCTCCTTGGTTATATAAGGTTAGTATCACAGTCAACTAAAGTCAACTCAAAATCAAAATCTATGACCAGAGTAATCCGGTTAATAATAATTTTTATTATTAAACCAAAGACTTTGTGTTTGGACTATAGAGTTGAATATGAACGATATTAGAATTTTGACCATTACCAAATTCTGTAAGTTTAAAATTATATAGTTTTGATGAAGAGAATTAGAGTAAATAATCGTCACTATCGGGTAACACTTAACAAAGTAAAACTAGATTTTACCAAAACCAAATAAGCGATAAATTTGGTCTAAATGTCACACCACCTGTTGTATGACGTGTGAACATTAATATTCGAATTGTTCAATATTAATCGCTGACCAAATTTACACCTAAGAGTCACACAACCGAAACATCGAATACTCCTTTGACCACATGATTTAATTCATTTATAATTTTTATCAATTAACCGAATTAATTAATATTTACGAATTTAATTATAAAGTTTATATTTGATATGTTGAATAATATTAAAAATTATGTTTGTAATAGTTATAAATATATTAATCAATATGTGTTTAAATTAGATTTAAATGCAATAAATATTGTTTGGGCTTGAAGTGGGTTTGAAGCCAATATTGGGCATGACATTTTTGTCTATGATTTGATCATGGTATGGCAGGCCACATGATGGCATTAGGGTGTGGATTTGATGTGTTAAAAAGGTGGAGAATGAGTAGGAGAAAAATATGGATCAAGATCCAACATTTTCTCTCTGGTCTCTCCTTTATATAAGGATCGTAAAACTCATTCTAAAATTAGTTTAGAAGCCTCCATTCTTACCTTTTCTTGGTCGAAATCATATCCATCCCTCCTTTAAAATTTCAAGCACCAAATCAAATAAAATCAAAGCTATACAATAGTCGTGTAGTCAGCAATTCGAATGTGGCACCTGTAACGACCCGCAATTTGATCACTTTAATTAAGATATTTAAATTATTTTAAATATTCGAATATAGATTATTTTTCATAAATAATCAAGTTTGAAGTGATGAATAATGATAATGAACTTATTTTGGGAAAATGTTCACAAAATATTTCCTTTGGAAATATATCGATAAAATGGTCAAAAACCGTTTTATCGATAAACAGCTCTATAATCATCAAACGTCGTGCACAGAGCTGGATACATACACTTATTTTTTTATAATTGAACAAGAATATGAAATAAAATAATTATTTTATTTTTGAAAATAAAATGTGTTTATGACATCATCAGGTTTTTTATAATCGACCCATTCTCGGGTTTGATTTTTATGGATCCGAGAACACCTCTTCTTCTCTTGGCCATAACTTCTTAAAAACATATCCAAATCAATAAATTATTTTTTTAAAACTTTGGAGAAAATAATTGCAAACAACTTTCGTGTTGGGCACTTTTCCAAATTCAAAGAGTTAAATGGTCAAAAACACGAGAGAAGATGACCTATTTTTCGGGTCTAGTTTTGAGAACTCAAGGTCGAAACTCCACCACTTCTCTTCCATACTTTCAGCCACCCTCCATCTCAAGGTCAAGGCAAAACCTCCACCTATTTCAAGCCTTGGCCGTGACTTCCCAAGAGTCTAAGGATCAATTCCATTAGCTTTGTTCCGCTGTAGCAGAGCTATAGTCGTTTTAAAGTTAGTTCACTTGAATCTAAGGTGAGAAACTCTATTTCTAATATGATATATTATATGATATATATGTTTTTTTATTCTTGGTTGTGATGATTGTTTATCAAGTTTGGATGTTGATTTTATGTTGTTTGATTGTATTAACAAGTCGCGTTTAATACACGTCGAAAATCACAAAGGAAATCACTTTCCTTTAATAAATAAAATGGTGTATATGAGATTGTTAAATCTCTTTAAAGTGGTTTAAAATGATTAGAAATGTCTTATAAACATTTAAAAGTGTTCTGAAGAAGTTTGAAAAGAATTTGAAAATTGAGTTATAATAGGCACATCGCGTAACGGCAGTTCGCGGTTTCACACCACAGAAAGTTAAATCCATTTATACGGTGGATTTGGAATTCTTTGTAATAAGAATTTTCTAAACTCTTATAATCATAGTTTGCAAAAAAAGAAAAAGATCGAAATTTTGTCTAATAGATTTTGAAATATGAGCAAAACAAGTTTTCAAAATAATCCCGGTTTTGCACTTGGGAATCCATAAAAGGATTTCTTTTAAAATGATATTTTTATTTTAAAAAGATATGGAATAAATTCTATAAATCCTTTAAAAAAATTTAAAAGATTTTTTAATTACATAAATGAATTTTCAAAAGATAGAAAAGTCGTTTTGATCAATAAGTTTTAAAAACACTATTTGCAGCACTTTTAATAACTTCTGCAAACAATGGTTTTACTTAATTATTCTTTCCCAAATCTTTTGTAAACCTTTTTAAATAAATAATTAGGTAATTTAAATATGATTAAGAGGTTTAAAAATGAGTATGAGAAAATGACTAGGACATTTGTTCCACTTTTGAGTGTCATAGAAAATCCGACCGAGGAATGGAACAAATGGAAGGAAAAGCCCGAATGCTCTAAAATAATTAAAGTAAATTATGTATGTTAAAAGATTTAGAGTCGATCAAATAACTTGACCACCTTACAGGTGGCAGAGAGGTAGTCTCTAGACTTGGGTTTGGAAAACCAATTGCCTGCCCTCCCTAGCTACCCAGACTGACCCGATGGAGGGGATAGTACATTTGATTTACTCGGATCAAATATCCCAAATTATAAAATATATAATTCAAACAACTTGGATTGCATAGAAATGATCTTCTTATATTTGGTATTAAATTCTGAGGAGGGAACCCGTACTATCCGTGTGAATTTAAAAAGTGATTTCACCATTATTCGACGGATAGTAAAGGTTAAATACGAAAATTGATGTTGAGTAGAATTAGTATAATTTCTATCGACCTCTTTTAACTCAATAACGTTTTCCAATATGACTTATGAAAATGATTTGGAATTGATTTAGTTCCTATACTTAAAGTTAATTGGTTTGGGTTTATTGTAAAAGATTTCTTAAATAACATTGTTTTTGACCCGCTTAAAGATTATGATTTGGGAATCTTTGTTAAGATTTAAATAAATGATTTGGAAATATTTTGCTAAGTAAAGAATGAAATGATTTGGAACGTATAAAGGTTTTAAGTAATCAAAGGATTTGATAAGAGAGGTTTAATGATTCCGTATATACCAGAAAGAAATGTTTTAAGGATATATATCTCCAGAAGATATTTTGATAAAATGAAATTAATCAATCAAAGAATAATTTCCTATTACAAACTTTTTTTTGTCGATGATTGGTTCGAAGGAACCGGGGTCGGATCTAAGTGATTCTTATCCGAAAACTACTTCAATCCAATATACATTCGAAAGTGAAGACATGGAATGATGGTAAATGAAGGGCTGTTTGTCGCTGACCCTCTGGGAATTTCCCATATCATATATATGTGGCAGTAGTATCTTCATTTGATCTTTGATGCAAAGGCTGTTTGCTACTAATCCTAGGGTTGATTCTCGACAAGATGTGATAGGTGAGTACCTTCGGTCTGTATTGTTCCTGGATAACTTGTATGGATGAATGATGTTGTATTTCTAATTACACCGATTGATCTCTATGAACGTATCATCTATTTGGTGGCAGAGAAGGCAACTTCTCTTAGCTTAACACCCTTTCCTGAGACGTACGAGCTCAGGAGTTATACGTTTGTAGAAATCAGTTGTGTGATCATGGAATGACAATGTGGCATTCAAAGTGGAATGTGCTATGTGAAAGGTAATCGTTACATCTGGCCTTATCACCCAGTAATGGCTTAAACTGGGTATGCCGTAAGGCTATGCGGTTCGCAACCATTAGGGTATGATCATCACCTTTCTAGATAACCCTTTATATTTTGAGTATGTGGTGTACTATGAGACGTCTTGGATAGGTTGGTTACAAAAAGAGTGATGACATATTTAGTTTATATTCGGGAGATGTCTAAGTGCCAAATAGGGATAGACCGGTCTTACCAGATGCGGAGGATTGTTTGTGTATCCTTGGTACATCCATCTAGAGATGTACCATACAGAAGGTAGTGCCTTACCTGCCATTGTATGGAAATCCATTCTCCAATAATTGCCTTCGGACTTAGTTGTAACCTATTATGCCATCAAATTTAACCAATGTAACAATTTAGGCTATTTTAATATGTTTATTTGAAAAATGTTTTTCAACGAATGTCATTAAAAATAATACCAAATGATTTTTATGTAGCAAATGCTTTGGTTATCATAAGGTAAAAACCTGTTCCGTGTTTATATGGCATGGTCTTATAATATACCTTTTCTTTTCAAAAAAAATCCATATTTTGAGTTTCACACACCGATCTCATGACTGACCCGGAGTTTATTTTCCTTTTCCCTTAAACTCTGGATGCCCTAATTTTCCTTGGCAGTCTAGTAGTCAGGTTTAGTTAGAAGAAATCTGGAAGATCTCAGAGCTTGGAGGTAGAAGATTCTTCCGAAGATTGTTATTTTTTCCACCACACTCGTGTATTGTTGTATTCGGCATTTGTAAGGATGGATATTTATAACCGTCCATATTTAAATCTGATAAACGTATTTAAAATTTTCCGCTGTAAAGATTATATGTTGATATAATATATGTTATTCCATTCGTGTGAGATTCTGTTCTGTCTTTATTTTCTTTCTTACCTTTAAAGAACCGCCTCTCCGACACTTGGATTTGCGGCACGTGAATACCGAGGATGTATTATTGTCGATTTTTTAGGGTCGAAAAAACGAGTCTTCACATTTGGTATCAGATTGCAAGGTTAAGCAAGAACCTTGGCTTTGGTGAGGTAAAGTCTCATCAGAGATAGGGTTAGAAATACCCAGGATAAGTAACTTATTAGAGATAGGGTTAGTAACACCCAGAATGAGTTGAGAGTACTATATATGAGCGTGTATTTGTTAATGATATATATAAATGATTTTTGTTTTGCAAAAAACGATTGGTAAATGAAATAATTTTACCAAGGATTATATTTTTAATATAAAAGAATATTTTTCAAATGATATAGTTATTTGATTAAGTAAATGATAATACTCATTTATTATCATTGATTGATTGGTTGTTTAATTTAAAAGTTTAAATACAACCACCTCGTGAATTTAGTTTCACAATTTGACTATGGGGTATTCGATAAATAAAATGTTGGTTTAAGATTAAAGGAATTTATTCAAGATAAATTAATCTTATGAATATGTTTTATATAAGTGATTTTATAAAATGGATTTATAAATGTGCTTTATAAAGGAATTTTTGAGAATTCAAATTCTGGTATTTTTTAAAGGAATTTCAAATGATTTTTTGGAAAGTGAATAATAATAGTATTATTTATAAAATGGATTCAGAAAACGAAAATCAATCTTATGATTAATTAATCCAAGTGGCTCGAAAGTGACTAAAAATGGGCAGGAGATATATTTGGATGGTAAACGCTTCTCTTAAGTATTCCTCTTCTGGTTAAGGAAATATATGATACTATTGGTAATACCCAGTTCCTTAGTATCATTTTTGAGTTACTCGATCTATATAATTTTTAAAGTTAAAAAGGATAATGTGAATAATTAATTGATAAATTAATTGATGGTTATCAATTTTTATCAAAGTGTATTTTCTTAATTGATAAGCATGGGTATGCTTTGATCTTTAAGAGAAATGGTTAAAATTATTAATGAATGGTTTTGGGTTTGCAGTAAACAATGTTTTAGCAACATTTGTTTTTGAACCGTTGAATGACACTTTGGAAGAAATCTTATGGGCATATTTAGATCTTTAATAATGGGATTTTAAAGATAACAACAAGTATTGGAATCTTTTATAAAAAGATAGAAAATGTTATATGTTTAATTTACAAAGGAGTTTATTATAACAATGTTGTGGTAATAGTTGTTTCAATCTCTTTGATTATATTTTAAAGTAAGTAAAACTTAAGTAAATTGTGAATATACTTAAACATTTGAATAAGTATATAAATACTTTTAAGTATTCAAACTAGTATAAGTGGATAACTAATAAACGAAGTATTAATTAATAAAATAAGTCTCGATTAATAAAAGAATTTTTATTAAATACAAATGTGTTTGCATTTAATATTGGTTAAAAGGGGCAAATTATAATATAAGAGGTATATTATAATAAAAGGTAAGTTACCTTTAACTTGAATAATTACTTAGAAATATTAGAAAACAGTTAAATATAAAGAAGAATCTTTATAAAAATGTTTGAATAAATAATGAAAGTTTTATGAAATGTTTTTATAATTTTTTTGACATATTATTAAATTCATATAAAGTATGTGGATTATTTCGTTGCATAATTTGATCTAAGATTCGAGTATAGAGATTTGAGGTGTTTACACCAGTCCGAAAAAGAATTTATCACTCAATTCTTGATGACGAACATTGATGAGGGTTTGTGGTTGGATACTTGAGTTTTCTATCATAGTTGAGAGCTATGCAATGAAAAAACTAAAGTTCTGATCAGAAAGCCTGGTCAGAGTCCGCATTAAAGAACCGAGGGACCAATACTAGTTCAGAAGTAAAGTTGTTAATTTGAATAGAAGATTGAATCAGATATTGTGTACGGATAATCAATGTACATCGTATGGGTGTAAGTTTAATTATAATTATTTTGGATAAAACCTTTGGAATTTTGTTTTGGGTAATTTCAGGGACGAAATTCTTTTAAGGGGGGATGTATGTAACGACCTGCAATTTGATCACTTCAATTACAGATATTTAAATTATTTTAAATATTCAAACATATATTATTTTTCATAAATAATCAAGTTTTAAGTGATGAATAATGATAATGAACTTATTTTGGAAAAACGTTCACAAAAATATTTCCTTTGGAACAATATCGATAAAATGGTCGAAAATCGTTTTATCGATAAACAACTCTATAATCATCAAACGTCATGCATGGAGCTAGATACATACACTTATTTTTATAATTGAACAGGAATACGAAATAAAATCAATTATTTTATTTTTGAAAATCAAATGTGTTTATGGTATCATCAGTAATGCCATTATATTTAATAATTGATTTATCTAATTAAATTGAGAGTTAATGATTTAATAATTATTTAAATTATTTAAATAATGATTTTAAAATGATTATAATTCATTTTAATTAGTTATAAAGTAATAATGAATGATTTATAATGGTTTTATAAAGTTATAAAAGTAATTTGAAATTATAAGGAAAATCGATATCGGTTTATCGGTATATAACACTTTTTGTAAACAATTGTTTAATACTTATTCACATGGTTTTATAAATAAAATGTGATAATTTTAATTATTTAGAAATGATAAAAAGATTTATTTTCAATTGTTTACATTTATATGTAACTTAAAATATAAGTGAAAATGTGACTGGAAATCAGTTTTCCAATTTTCAACAGTTTAACGAACGAAAGTTGTTTTAAATCGTTGCAACCTTGTTTTTGTGTCACGTGCACATATACAACATACACATACATATCCTAACATGCACATGAACATATTTATACGTACAAATATACATATACACTTATATATGCATACATGTTAAAAATATTCAAGATATTTTAGTTTTCTTACTACTTAAGTATGCAAAAGTCAACATGCCTTAAATTGATGGAAGTGATGTGCACATGGGGGAGGGGGATTTATTTCCCAAATCTTTTGTGAACCTTTTAAAATAAATAATTAGGCAATTTAAAGATGATCAAGAGGTTTAAAATTGAGTATGCTGAAACAACTAGTACATTTGTTCCATTTGTGAGTGTCACAGAAAATCCGATCGAGGAATAGAACAGGTCGAAGTGAAAGCCCGGATACTCTAAAATAATTAAAAGTAAATTAAGAATGTTAAAAGATTTAGAGTCAATCAAATATCTTGACCACCTTATGGGTGAGAGAGAGGTAGTCCCTAGGCTTGGTTTTGGGAAACCAGATGCCTGCCCTCCCTAGCTACCCGAACTGGCCTGATTGAGGAGATAGTACATTTGATTTACTTGGATCAAATTTCCCAAAGTATAAAAGATATAATTCAAACAACTTGGATTGTGTAGAATTGATCTTCTTATACTTGGTAATAAATTCCGAGGAGGGAACCCGTACTATCCATGTGAATTTAAAAGGCGATTTCACCATTATTTGATGGATATTAAAGGTTTAATATGGAAATTATCACATCCCCTATCTTGAGGCCCGAAGCTAAGCGCTACAGATGCTGCAGTCATCCATAGTATTAACTTCCGGTGACAAAATACGGTAATGTTAATGGTATCCATAATATCAGAAGCACATGAATATAAAATAAAATCAACACCGATTCCAAAACAGCTTTTCTGATTACATTTCGAATCAATATTTAATATTCAGATACATTATCCCAAAACGATTCCCAGGTTTAGATCAAATATAATTATTACAAATTACGCCAAGAGCGACATATGAAGATGCCCATTTGGATGATTAGAGTACTAGATAGACATGTCTCTCATAAATACATCACAGCGGAAATAAAACTAAATATTTCCTACATAGCTAACTTTGCCTCCTGCACGTCTTCGGAAGCTTATTCGTCCTACCTACTAAACCTGAAAAACCTTAACTCTCAACCTACTCAAATTAAATTTTGAGCACCCGAGAGTTTAAGGGGAAAACATAAACTTCGAGTCAGACGTAAAGCCTGCTGTGAATCGATTTACTGATATTAAGTGAGACCACACCGCTTAGCGAAACGGGTTTCCCCTCACTAATATCCCTTTTAAAAAGCATTTCTTTTGCAAACCAGAATCCTGCAATCAAACTGATTATAACAATAATAGCAAATACACATATGCGTAAAATCAGGAAATCAATGGACTATCTGTCCACACTATAGTTTTACTTGGCTAACTATTAACCATTGGCTGACTCGGGCCTACCAGACATAATCAAAATCCAACTTCTGTTACTGGGCTAACTGCCCTTAACTTTCTTTTCCTAGAGTCAACAGAACCTAATGGTTTTACGGGCTCACCAATAACCTATTTTTACTCTGTATATTCCTTTCTGTGTGTAATTTCAATTTAGTCCCACCTATGACAAGCCCTACACACTGGAATTTTGGACTTATTTTAGCTAGGGGCTAATAGCTAAAGTACAAGGCGCGACCCTACACCAGTCCCATCTGGTCTTCTAATATCTGAGTCATAAACTTAGGGTTAACTACCCTATTCATGTTTTATTTCCTGTCTTAGGGTTAACTACCCTACTAAAACTTCATTTCCTTGTAAATAGCCTTTACAAATGATTTACCCCTGAAATCATACCTTTATAAAACACGGAAACCATATACTTTGCTTTACTCAAAACATACATTCCTTTCGAAACCTTTTGGGTTTAACTTTTAATATAACTAAGGGTCATAAAAGAACAAAGGCGAAAGCATTTATCCCAAGTAAAAGAAAGAGGATAATTTCGAAATCAACCCTTTCGAAACCCTTGCCTCCAAAACCATTTGAAAGCAGTATAACTACCCTTTCGAAAGCATTAAGAAGGTAGCTTCAGAGTATAAAGGCGAAATCACCCTTTCGAAAGCGTTGATTCGAAAGGTTTGAATGCAACAACGTAGGTTTTATCCTTTTGAAAGCTTCTTTTTTGACATAAAGGCGACAACTCATTCGAAATCTCTTTTATATAAAAAAGGCAAGTTGATTAAGTCGAAAGCTAACTCCAACCTTTTCGAAAGCATCATTTATAAACGAAAATAGTTCAAAGTTAATAAGAGTGGCTTCTACCTCTTCGAAAGCATGGTTTCAATACTATACCTTCTGCCTTTCTCCAATGCGCTACGTATCAATTGCTTGGTACCATGTGCCTTTGGTTTCGAATAGATTCATGGAGGAAGGTATGGTGTCGAAAGCTACTGATGGAAGTGGCAAGGTAGTAGTTCCAAGCAAAACTGATTTTTAGCCTTTAAAAGAAATTGCTTTTCACCTAACTTGTCTTATTTGTAAAAATGTTATTGTTTGCTCATTTCTTTTATCAAAATCCTTTTCAAAAAGTGCTTCCGAATTCGGAAATTATCAAATTAAAACATTTTAACACATAACCCCTTCTCCTTGAATAAACACATAAAATATTTAAGCCTCATACCTTAAATAATTTCATAACTATAGTAAAATAGTTAGGAAAATTCCACAAAAATCATCAAATTCCCTTTTAATATGTTTTCTAACATATTTAAATTTCAGACCCAAAATCAATATATAATTGCTAAAAGTAATTTTTAACCCAATTTTAACTATTTTCTTTCATAAAAATTCATAATAAATCCACAATAAATTAGAAAATTATGAAACTTAAACCCCACTTCATAAATAATATTTTCGATCATATATCAAAATGCACATCATTTGGATGTCATCTAATACGTTTTTCAAATCTAAACTTATCATAAAATCTATGCGAAGCAACATAAATCATCAAAAGCATATATATCTATTTGAACAATCATATCATGGCATTTTATTTGCAAAACTAATTTGGATCTATCTAGAAACCGAAATCAACAAAAATGAGATGTAAGATCATTATTCACCTTGGTTTGTTGTTAAGGAGGTTGAGATTTTCCCTTTGATTGATTTGCTTAAGCTTCCTACTTGAATCTTAACTTTTCTTCTTTTTGAATCTCTTAATGGTGGCCGGCCGAGCTTACAAAGGTTTTAGTTTTGTTTGCAAATATTGAAATTAGTAAGGAATGAAGGTAAGAAGGGTTTAGGGTATAAGAATGAAGACTGTTCCCATTTTTCCCTTATCATATTCCTCCTACTTTCTTCTTTTTTTCCTCTTTTGTTTATACATTAATTAAGGCATGGCCCTCCTTATTAATTAACAAATCTCAATTCCTTAACCATTTACATTATTTCATTTAATTCATCTAATTAAATGCCTTAAATAATGTTAGTCAAAATTAGGGTCATTACAGACTCCCCCCTTAAAGAATTTCATCCTCGAAATTACGATAAGGTACCCATAACAAACATAAAGGTAAAACATACCATGAAACAAGTTAGGATAAGTGTCTCTAATCCTACTCTCAGTTTCCCAAGTATAGTCTCTCTCGTCATTGCTCCACTGGACTTTGACTAATCTGACTGTCTTGTGCTTTAGTTCTTCTCATCCCTCGTGACTATACGAACTGGTTTTCAGTTATAGTCATATCCGGTTCCACTACTAAATCATCTAACACAATCGGTGCATTAGTAGTTTTTGGATCTCGAATACACTTCCATAGATGAGAAACATGAAAAACATTATGGGCTCTTGCCAAACTGTTTGATAACTCTACTCTATACGTGAGTTTCCTAATCCTTTCTATAATAGAAAATGGACCAACGAATCTCGGTGCTAGTTTTCCTGATTTTCCAAATCGGATTACACCTTTCATTGGTGATATCTTAGCGAAAAGACGATCTCCGACTGAAAACTTTAAGTCTTTCCGTCTCTTATCAGCATAACTCTTCTGCCTAGAGTGAGCTTCCTTTATCCTACCTCGAATTAACTCAATTTTTTTTGTAGCTTCTCTAACCAATTCTGGACCAAGAACTAACCTATCCCCGCTCTCTAACCAACAAATGGGAGATTTGCATGGCCTTCCATGTAAAGCTTCAAATGGTGCCACCACTATACCAGTCTGATAACTGTTGTTATATGAAAATTCGACTAAGTGTAGGTGGTCTTCCCATGATCCTCCAAAATCTAGCACACAAGGTCTTAAAAAATCCTCTAAGATTTTGTTAACTTTTCCGTTTGTCCATCTGTCCGTGGATGGTAAGTGGAACTCATCTTGATCTTGGTACCCAAGGTCTCCTGTAGACTTTTCTAAAACTCGCTAGTGAATAAGAAATCTCTCACTTACTATACTACTAGGAATTCCATGTAGTCTAGCTACATTCTTCATGAATAATTTAGCCAAAACAGGTGCCGTCCATGTTGACTTAACTAGAATGAAATGGGCACTCTTGGTCAACCTTTCCACTATGACCCATATACTTTCATTTCCTCGATTTGACCTTGGCAACCTATCTATAAAATCCCTGGAGATTGAATCCCATTTCCAAACTAGAACATCTAAAGGCTGAAGTAACCCACTTGGTTTCTGATGTTCGGCTTTTACCTATTGACAGTTCAAACACTGCTTCACCCATAAGCCTACATCTCTCTCTCTATACCTTCCCAGAAGAAACTTCTTTTAATGTCCTGATACGTCTTAGTTCCTCCTAGATAAATGGTGAACTGAACAATGGCATTCTCCATTCCTTCCTAGTGTTTCCCACATTCAGAAAACACAGTCTTCCTTTCTTCCTTAACCATCCATTCTAGTCAAGATTGAAATCTTTTAAGTCATTGCTCTTTGTTCCATTCCTTAGTTTTCTGATCCGTTCATCTAATAATAGATCCTCCCCTTGCTTAAAAGCAATCCTTTCGATCATCATAGATCGAACTTCTAAACATGACAACATAGCAGTTCCTTACTAGAACTAGCTTCAGATATCCACTGTATTTTTCATGTAGTCAATGCTTCTAAAACCTTTCCACTCAGCTATCATTGCAAATACTGCATTCTGATGTTTCCTTCTAAATGCATCTGCAGCCTTATTCCCTTTCCCGGTGTGTACTCAATAACAAAGTCATAAGAAGCTAAAAGCTCTAACCACCTTTGATGTCTCATATTCAACTTCTTCTGAGAGAATAAATATCTCAATGACTTATGATCCGTATACAACTCGAATATTTCTCCCAAAAGTTGATGTCTCCACACCTTCAATGCGAAAATTACCGCAGGTAATTCCAAATCGTGAGTTGGATATCTAACCTCATGTGGTTTGAGCTGTTGAGAAGCATATGCAATCACTTTATCTCTTTGCATTAACACAGCTCGTAATTCTGTTCCACATGCATTTGTGTACACCACTAAGTCTTGATTCCCCTCTGGAACAAATAACACATGTGCATTAGTCAATAAGTGTTTCAGTTATTGGAATGCCCCCTCACACCCATCAGTCCAGACAAACTTCACATCTTTTCGAGTTAGCTTAGTCATCGGTGCCATAATCTGCGAAAAATCCTTAATGTATCTCCGATAATAAACAGCTAGTCCTAGAAAACTCTTTGTCTTAGTCATTATCTCGGGTCTCTTCCAATTATTTACCGCCTCAATCTTAGCCGGATCTACGGACAGCCCTTTCTCTAAGACTACATGGCCAAGAAATTTTACTTCCTTCTTATAAAATGACACTTTGAAAATTTCACTTTCAGTTGATGTTGTCTCAACGTCTCAAGCACCACTCTAAGATGAACTTCATGCTCTCTTTCATCTTTAGAGTATATCGAAATGTCATCTATGAACACTAACACGAATCTGTCCAGATGCTCCGGGAAGATTTTGTTCATCAAATCCACGAAAAATGCTGGCATGTTAGTTAGTCCGAATGGCATCACTAACCATTCATATGATCCATATCTTGTTCTAAACGCCATCAAAGGAACACTATCCTCTGCTACTCTAAGATGATGGAACCCTGTTGCCAAATCCAACTGAGAAAATACTTTGGCTCCACTCAAGTGGTCGAACCAATCGCCAATTCTAGGTAATGGATATGGATTCTTTATCATCTTCTCATTCAACTTACAATAATCGATACACAACCTCAACAATCCGTTCGGTTTTTTAAGAACACTGCGACTGCTCCCCAAGGCGAATTACTTGGTATGATAAAGTTCTTACTTTCCAAATCCACCAACTTCACTTTTAGCTCCTTCAGCTCTGTAGGTATTTATCAAATTGGAGGTCTACTCACCGGTTCCGCCTCTGGTACTAAATCTATCTGAAACTCAATAGCTCGTTTCGGCGGTAGTCCAACTACAGGCTCAAAGACATCTGCAAACTCTCTAACAACAAAAACTCGGTTCAACTCGTCTTCTTCCTCCATAACACCCAACAAAACATTTGTCCCAAAACTAAGGTTTTCTACGGAGTATATAATCCAATCACTACAACTAGGGTGTCTAAGTGATATTTTCCTATCATGGCAAAATATCCTAGCACCATATTTACTTAACCAATCTGTTCCCAAAATATTTCCGAACCCCACGAAATCAAATACATCCAAACCGCAAGCAAATATATGAACTAACATTCAAACTCTAAGTGGTAACATCTCATCCCAAGAGTCACATATCCTCCTACCGGATTCGCCACCCTTAAGGAAGTAATTAGATACGAAGGTTCTAGGTTAAGCTTATCTACCAAACAATGAGATATAAAAGAATGCGATGCACCAATGTCAAATAGAACTCTAACCGATACACCATGGATCAAAAGCTTACCTCCTAACACAGCTTTTCCCTTCTCCTCAGCTGTTGGTCTTGAGGTAGCTGGTTCCAATGAAAACATCTTGCATTTTCCATCCTTGGCTGGCTCCTTGCACTGGTTCTTATAATGTCCTATCAAATCACAGTTAAAGCACCTCACCTCTTTCTTATCAGCAGCTTTCTTCCCTTTGCCTATCCGACACTCGTGAGCATAGTGTCCCTTCTTATCACACTTAAAGCAAACTAGATTAGCCTTCGCCTTCTTGGTAGCATCTCCCTTTTTGAGCGCCCTTTTTATGGAAAAACTTCCTCTTTTGGTCCCGCTCACTTTGAGCTTCCCTTGCTTTGTTACCACTATGGAAAGCAAGCATCTCCTCCTACCTCAATGCTATCTCAACAACTACATCACACGAATCCCTGATATGTGGCAGAGTTGCTTTAGCTAGTTCAGGTTTCAGTCCACGGGTGAACTTCTCATTCCTTTTGATAACTGTATCAACCGTAGCATATCCGTATCTCGATAACTCCTCAAATCTAGTTGCATACTCAAGCACTGTCATGTGTCCCTGCTCCAACTCCATAAACTTCCTGAGTAGAGTTGACTTAGCAATCTCTGACACGAATCTTTCCTCAAACCTCCTTCTAAATTTAGCCCAAGTCATGGTCTCCTCATTAACTCCCACAGTAACACTATTCCACCAATACAGTATTGCTCCTTGCAACCGTCTAGAAGCAAGCCTCCTCTTCTACTCATCATTAAGCCCTAAATCAACAAAGACCCGTTCGCAATTAAGTAACCAATTTTCCACTTCAATTGCATCCTCGGTCCCAATAAACGGCTTTCTTCCAAGGCTGACATAATCTCTGCTTAGTACTACATAGTTATTGACCACCGGAGCTCCTTGATTTCCTCCTTCAACATTTCCTCCAACTAAACCCGCATCCGCTCCTTCTTGCATTAGATTGACGAAGATCTAATACATCATCCTCATATCTATTTGCAGGATTCTAGCACCTACATTGCCATTTGCATTTGGATTAGCATTTGCCTGTCGACCCGGGTTTCTCCTGTTAGGTCAAGCATTTTCGTTGGTTGTGGTGCTTCCTCCACCAATGTTAACTCTTCCACTCCTAGCATCCATATCTTACATCCTTAAAATCTGCATTTGAGTCTTTGTAAGATATAGAAGAATAGCCTAAGAAAGATGGGAGAATAGAGATAAGGCGTATACTTATATATAGCAAATACAAGTATGTTACTATAGCGTTTTCCCATACCCCAGTCTTTTCACTAATTCCTTAAGATTATGTTTTCAAAATCATTTTAAGTTTAAAATTTCTTTTAAGTTTTCATAAACCTATCCTCTGATACCAAGTTGTCACATCCCCTATCTTGAGGCCCGAAGCTAAGCGCTACAGATGCTGCAGTCGTCTATACTATTAACTTTCGGTGACAAAATACGACAATGTTAATGGTATCCACAATATCACAAGCACATGAATATGTAATAAAGTCAACATAGATTTCAAAACAGCTTTTCTGATTAATTTCAAATCAATATTTAATATTCAGATACATAATCCCAAAATGATTCCCAGGTTTTGATCAAATATAATTATTACAAATTACGCCAAGAGCGGCATATGAAGATGCCCCCTCAGATGATCGGAGTACTAGATAGACATATTTGTCATAAATACATCACAGTGGAAATAAAACTAAATAGCTCCTACATAGCTAACTTCGCCTCCTGCATGTCTTTGGAAGCTTATTCGTCCAACCAACTAAACCTGAAAAACCTTAACTCTCAATCTACTCAAATTAAATTTTGAGCACCCGAGAGTTTAAGGGGAAAACATAAACATCGAGTCAGACATAAAGCTTGGTGTGAATAATATTATTACTTCTCGATTTACTACTATTAAGTGAGCCACGCCGCTTAGCAGAACGGGTTTCCCCTCACCAATATCCCTTTTAAAAACCTTATCTTTTGCAAACCAGAATCCTGCAATCAAACTGATTATAACAGTAATAGCAAATACACATATGCATAAAAATCAGTAAACCAATGGACTATCTGTCCACACTATAGTTTTACTTGGCTAACTATTAACCATTGGTTGACTCGGGCCTACCAGACATAATCAAAATCCAACTTCTGTTAGACACAATACTAGCCTAACTTCCCTTAACTTTCTTTTTCTAGGGTCAACTGAACCTAATGGTTTTATGGGCTCACCAATAACTTATCTTTACCCTGTATATTCCCTTCTATGTGTAATTTCAATTTAGTCCCACCTGTGACAAGCCCTACACATTGGAATTTTGGACTTATTTTAGCTAGGGGCTAATAGCTAAAGTATATGGCACGACCCTACACCAGTCCCATACGGTCTTCTAATATCCGAGTCACGAACTTAGCATTAACTACCCTATTCATGTTTCATTTCCTAGGGTTAACTACCTTACTAAAACTTCATTTCCTTGTAAATAGTCTTTACAAATGATTTACCCCTGAAATCATACCTTTATAAAACAAGGAAACCATATACTTTGCTTTACTCAAAACACTCATGCCATGATATATAAACTTCACATAAAACAGTGTTGATGAAAGTTCATCAATGGGATTATCTATCCCTTCCAAATAAGTTAAAAACCCTTCTTAACTTAAAAGATTTTAGGACATGAAGCCAAACAATACCTTCGAAACCTCGGTTTAAACCTTAAACAATGCCTCTCGAAGTCATTGAGAAACTCTTTCGAAATCTTTACTAAAACCTTAGACATCCTCTTTTTAAAAACATTTAAACTTACCTTTCAAAAGCATTGGAAACCCTCCATTCAAATATTCAAAATAAACCTTTCGAAAACATTTGGATCTCCCCTTTGAAACATATATTATAAACCTTTCGAAAGCACTGAAATTCTTCACTTAAAACATACCTTTTGAAAGTGTTGGGTTCAAGTAAAAGCTTGTGGAAACATGGCTTCGAAACCATTTAAAATCATTCCTTTCGAAACCTTTTGGGCTTAACTTTAATATAACTAAGGGTCATAAAAGAACAAAGGCGAAAGCATTACTTTCGAAAGCATTTATCCCAAGTAAAAGAAAGAGGATAATTTTGAAATCAACCCTTTCGAAACCCTTGCCTCCAAAACCATTTTGAAAGCAGTAAAACTAGTATAATTTTTATCCACCCTTTTTAACTCAATAATGTTTTCCAATGACTTATGAAAATGGTTCGGAGTTGATTTAATTCCTATACTTAAAATTAATTGGTTTGGGCATATACTAAACGATGTCTTAAATAACATTGTTTTTGACCTGTTTTAAAAACTATGATTTGGGAATCTTTGTTAAGATTTAAATAAATGATTTGAAAATATTTTCCTAGGTAAACAATGAAATGATTTGGAATGTAAAATGGTTTTATGCAATCAAAGGATTTGATAAGAGGGGTTTAATGATTTTGTATATACCAAAAAGAAATGTTTTAAAGATATATATCTCCAAAAGATATTTTGATAAAAAGAAATTAATCAATCAAATAATAATTCCCTATTACCTAACATCCTTTTATCGATGATTGGTTCAAAGGAACTGGGGTCGGATTTGAGTGATTCTTATTCGAAAAACCACTTCAAACCAATATACGTTTGAAAGTGAAGACATGTAATGATGGTAAATGAAGGGTTGCTTGTCACTGATTCTCGGGGGAAATTTCCCATATCATATATATGTGGTTGTAGTATCTTCATTTGATCTTTGATGCAAGGGCTTCTCGCTACTAATCCTAGTGATGATTCCCAATAGGATGTGGTAGGAGAGTTCCTTCGGTTTGTCCTGTTCTTGGACAACTTGTATGGACGAATTCTGACGTTGCATTTCTAATTAAATTGATTGATCTCTATGAACGTATCATCTGCTTGGTGGGTGAGAAGGCAACTTCTCTTAGCTTAACACCCTTTCCTTAGACGTATGAGCTCAGGAGTTATACGTTTGTAGAAATCCATTGTGTGATCATGGAATGACAGTGTGGCATTCAAAGTGGAATGTGCTATATGAAAGGTAATCATTACCTCAGGCCTCATCATCCGGTAATGGCTTAAACATGGTACGCCGTAAGGCTATGTGGTTTGCAACTATTAGGATATGATCATCACCTTTCTAGATAACCCTCTATATTTTAGGTACGTGGTGTACGCTATGAGACGTCTCGGATAGGTCGGTTACGACTGGGGTGATGACATATTCGGTTTCTTTCCAGTCCATGTCTGAGTACCAAATAGGGATAGACCGGTCTTGCCAGATGCGGAGGATTGTTTGTGTATCCTCGGTACATCCCTCTAGAGATGTACTAAACAGAAGGTAGTGCCTTACCTACCATTGTATGGAAATCCATTCTCCAATAAGTGCCTTTGGACTTAGTTGTAAACCTATTATGTTTTCAAATTTAACCAATGTAACAATTTCAGCTATTTTAATATGTTTATTTGAAAAACGTTTTTCAATGAATGTCGTTAAAAATATTACCAAATGAATTTTACATAGCAAATGCTTTGGTTATCATAAGGTAAAAACTCGTTCCGTGTTTATGTGTGGCGTGGTCTTATGAGATACCTTTTCTTTTCAAAAAATTCTGTATTTTGAGTTTCACAAACCGGTCCCATGACTGACCCGGAGTTTATTTTCATTTTCCCTTAAACTCTGGATGCCCTAATTTTCCCGGGCAGTCTAGTAGTCAGGTTTAGTTAGAAGAAATATGGAAGATCTCAGAGCATAGAGGTAGAAGATTCTTTTGAAGATTGTTATCCGTTTCCACAACACTCATGTATTAATGTATTCGGCATTTGTAAGGATGGATATTTATAACCGTCCATATTAACTCTGATAAATGTATTTAAAAAATTTCGCTGTAAAGATTAAATGTTGAAATAATATACGTTATTCCATTCATGTGAGATTATGTTCTATCTTTATTTTCTTTCTTACCTTTAAAGAACCGCCTCTCCAGCACTTGGATTTGTGGCACGTGAATACCGAGGATGTATTAGTGTCGATTTTTGAGGGTCGAAGAAATGAGTCTTCACAGCACCTTCTGGATTGTGTTAAGATTCAAGGAGATCATCTCAATGCCTAAACGTGTAAACCCAAGGCTTTGGTGAAAGGTATTCATCTTGTTTATTGATTCATTTAATATTATAATCAATTATTGTATTATATTGTAGGTTTTTAGATTATATTACGAATCTAATATATCGATGTTCTATCATATATTAGATGATTGAATATGTTGGTGTATATATATATGTGTGTGTGTGTGTTGTAAAAAAATATTTTGTATCCTAGCTGATATTAAACCCACGGCCTAAAAAAACATTTTTTGTAATTAAATAATATTATATATGAATTTATTGATTAATAAATTATATCCTAAAGAATTTTTTTTGAGAAAAATGAGTGATCCTCACAAAGAGGAGAGCATTTGTATGATTTTATTCTACACTTAAGAAGGAGCTACCAATAAGCCTAGCAGGTAGCAAAAAAACCTCATACAAATAAGAAAAAACAAAAAACCCTCTCAAAAACCAATGCAAGTAAGGTCCATAATAATAATAATATAAAACAAAACAAATGCTCTAATCCTCAAGATCGGTAGAATCCATTCAATCCATAAACTATACCTGTAGCTGCTAAGAAAACTACACAAAAATTGTAAGTTGAATACATACATACATACATACATACATATATATACATATATATATATATATATCTGTGTGTGTATACACACACATGCATATATATATATGTATGTATGTATGTATGTATAAATATATATGCAAAATAAAATAAACAAAACTAATAACACAAGATATAGAATAAGCAACATTTTAATTAACAATAAGTAAGGAAACAAGAAAAGTATAACTAGTTCAATACAAATATATGTATATAAATATATGTTTATATACATATATATGTAAAATAAAGATAAATCAATCTAAAAAAAACAGGACAAGCAACCATTATGATTAACAATAAATAATATAAATCACAGATATTACATGATATAGACAAACAAAACTAAATGAAGCTGATACATGCCAATACAAACTAAAATCAAACAACTAGTAAATACTACCATTACATGCCAATACAATTAGTTCAAATCATTTACTAACGTTTGTTATCACACCGTTCGATTTCCTATTTGTGAAACGGGCTATTCGAATAATCATCTACACGAAATTATTATCGCATGCATTAAAATGTACTTAAACCGAACATACTGTTCAAATAGCTATAGTTGCATGCCAATACAAATCAGTTACTAACATTTGTTATCAGCATTTGTTCACAAATAAATCACAAACAACCGATTCTATATAGCAATAGTTGCATGCCAATACAAGTCCGTAATTATTAAATTCAAATATCGGATAGTTCAAGTATCGTCTGTTGGTGTATTGTTTAATTTACAACTATAGGGTTTCCACTCAGCCATGGGGAAAACCAAATTCCTTACAAAATTCCCTCAAAATTCTCTGATTTAATTTCTCAACTCAGACCACCTGAGGTTTCTCATATCAGAAAGCCATTAAGGGGTGTCATTACTGATAACAGTGGATTCCAATTGGTCTAATCCAGGCTGCAAAGGAGGAGAGAGGCCAAGAAAGGTCAGGAGTTGCCACCGGCTCCCAATAAAGACATTCTTAAGGGTAAAGATGGTCAGAAAACCACCATTCCTTAGTTAAAAAAGGGAAATCTGATGTCACAACAAAGAAAGCCGGCAGCCATCTCACTTAACAAGGAGCAAGGCTAAAAAACATAGGCAGACATAGTAGCAGAGCAGCCTCAAGAACCAATGGAGAATTAGTGCAATCTTCAGCATATAGCACCAATCAAGATTAATAACAAGAAGTATGGCCTGGTTAAATAAGCAGTGTGTAAAAGAGCAACTGAATCATGGAATAACTCAGTTCTTTTTTATGTGGTGGGTACCAAACCATACTACTTGTATTTCAAATCTTATATTCAGCGAGTATGGAAGCCAGAAGGTGAATTTGAAATCTACACAAGAGAGAATTGTTTTTTTCTTGTGAAATTCAAAGAAACTCAAGATTGCAACTCAGTTTTGAAAATGGTCCATTTTTCTATAATGGCAAACTCATTATTGTAACGACCCACCTTTTTGGATGGTTTAAATCGATAATAAAACACACATGTCAAACTCAAACCATTCAAAAGGGAGGATTGTTAATGGGGTAAATATGAAAATAAGAGAAAAGAAGGAAAACAAAGCACATAATCTCACAATGGAATGATAAAATATAATAATCAAATAAACAGTCCATGAAGTTGTTTTACAAATAACATTTGATTACACTTTTACAATACAAATCAGAGTTATACATATAACATGTATAATAGGATAATGCAGCGGAACAACATGATAAAGTGGAATAATAATAGTAATATAATACTAAACTCCGTCTTCGTCCTCTAGAAATAGAGTCTTCAACGCAGAAATGCTCAGGCTGACCCGAGCGTAATGAAAAGACAAAACACTCGAGTCAGAACTAAAAGATTTTATGCAAGTTAAATCAACAGTAAATAAATATGAGTGTAATGGCGTCAGAGATGTTTACGAGATTTTACATCTCCTATCCAGTGTATAACGTGCGTGCAATAACTTAAGAGATGTTCGGGATTCCCAACTCCTAAGGACCCGTTAAACTATTTATATGCAGTAATATACGCTATATATGTAATGTCTATCAGTAAAGTAAAGTATTAAAATAGCGTTAAGGCTATACCCATATCCCCCTTAACACATTTTATAAATGTCGTAGTCTATACAGTACTGTAAACTCCACAAAACCGGTGGGCTATAAGGGAGCACTCCATAGGTACGACACAAACCAAAATCGTAGTGGCTCGATAAGGCATATGATAAGGCACACGAGGCTATACCCACGATAGGATTCTACCGGATTGTGGAACCAGGCTGGTGGTAACGCATAGCAGCTACTACCGCCCACCTCGAACAACATTCCCATAATCAAATCGAAGGTGGCCACCAAATCAATCACAAAGTAAGAGATATGGTATCGAAGAAGCATGTCCGATAGGAGGAGCGACCTCACTTGGCCTGGTTATGGCTCCTGATTTTAGTCATATCAAGTTGACCCAGGGGGGTCAGGGCTGCATTCATACCTCATATAGTAGCGTTCACCAAACCATCCTACTTCGTTCTGGATTCTCCACCACGTGCATAGTAGTTAAAGTGGTTTCGGAATTGGCAGAGAGTATGAAAATATCCGACTCCGGTCTCTTTAACAACCAATCCTTATATTTTTCACACCGTGGTCATTTTATAAAACATTTATAATAATAATACAGAAAACAGTTTATATCTTCATATCAAGATACCCAAATCCTTATTCCAAAAGTAAAAATATATTCATAAATACCGAGGAAGATTTCTTTCAATCAATTTCGAAAATAATTTATAAATCTCTTCTAAACCATTTATAAACTATTTATATGCTTTAAAACCATTTATAAGCTATTTGTAAATCCCAAAACAGTGTACAACTCTTCCCCTTTAAAACCAATTACTTTTATAAACCCTTTATAAAAATCCTTTAGAACCTTTATAAACTCCTTTATAAAGCTATTATAATTTTTTTTATAAAAAATCTTTTATAAAAGTCCTTCATAAAATCTTTTATAAAACTATCTTACAAAACTTTTATAAATTCTTTACAAAACTTCTTAAATTTTATTTTATTAAAGTCATTATATAAAAATCTATATTTATTATATTAAATCAAAACTATATTTTATTATATTAAATTAAATTTAAATAAATCTCTTAAAACAATATTAAATATTTTATTAAATTTTAACCATTTAAATTATATATTTAAAACTAAATAAAATTATAAGTTAAAATCTTAAATTTACATTTAAAACCATACATTAACTTATAATTCGAAACTTTTAAAACATATAAAATAAATTATTTTCCAAATATAAATTTTAAAATAAAATCATTAAATTAAATTTAAAAATCAAATTTATAAGTCAAACATACTTTACCATTTTAGAAAATAATTTAAAACCGACCAACGGTGTCCGTATATAATTTTCTACCCTAGGGTCAAGTGATATGATATGTATCATTTCAACTCCAAATAGTTAAATTTTCCGGGTATATATCATTTCAACCCGTATCCCAAATCAATAATTTCCAAATCAATAAAAATCGCTCGGATTTATCATTTCAACCCAGAGCGATTTCCCTAATCTATAAGATCGTTCGAGTATGTATCATTTCAAACCATAGTGATAACAAGGATATAAACATCCAATCATCCAAAATGTCAACCAATAAACATCCATCACAATCAACATCCAAATCAGCCAATAAATCATAACAATTAACTAGTTATCATTTTCAGGTATTAACTATTAATTTAAATTCAGTACTAATTTAAATGGAAAATTAATTCAATATAAATTCAAATTAAATTAAAATGTCAAATCAAACTACTAAATAGCAACATATAATATTCTTATCACATCTAAAATTTAATTTATCCAACATAAGATGGTTTTGTATTTGTGAGTGGGTTAAATCACTCATCTTTGATTTATTGTCCATTTAAAATCCAATAAAGCCCAAAATTTGAATATTCTTAGAATGCAGCCAAACCAATTACTTTTCGTCCGAAATTTTGATACAATCGCAATGGAGAAAACCGCTTCCAAATCCGAGTTCGTATGCAAAAGTTATTGATGTTAGAAGATCTAAATTTTAAATTTTAATTAAAACAACACAATGGCAAATTCATAATTATTTACCTCTCAAAACCATAGCACGCTCATGAACCAGATACGCACATCATCGATCAAGAACCACGGCCGCCACCTTACTCCGACCAAACGCCACACCAATGGCCACCTGCACCAAGATCCGACCTCGCATATGCCTTTGCCACCTCCGGCCGACCCTACGCTGCCGACGCCTCCGACTCCGGCCCACCAGAGAACCACCGCCACCGATGCCATAGTTTGTCAATTTCAAGCGAATCATGATGATGATCACAACAACTAACCACATGGATCGACACTGCTTCGTCTCCTCTACCAGTGGCGCTTTCCGATTGTCAAACGGTCGACGATCCACCGTTGAATCCCAAGCCATAATACGAACGGCCGAAATTTCTTTGATGATTTCTGGCCAATCCGAGACTCAATTGCAAAAACGAATAGCAGATCTAGGTTATGCTCGTCAGGAGCTTTCCAACGATATAAAATTTGATATGGTTTAAGGAGTTTGAATGTTCAATTTGATTTTGAATTTGGGAAATTAGGGTTTTGCTTGAAATTGTTTGACATTGGGAAGGAAGGAAGGAGATGATTGAACAAATACGTACATAAATATGGAATAGATAGCTAGGGTTTCTGAAGAAATCGATTAATATAGACAGAGATGGATAGGAATGAATGGACATATCGAATTAGTTCGAAACGATAACAACGACCCGAAAAACCCGTTTCGTTTCCGAAACAAAAGTAGGTCATCCAATATATCGAAATATAGATTTTCGATATTTTTAAACTCAATGGAACTAGTTTCAAGTCCTAATTCCATTGTATATAGAAGTTAACTTTCAAAATCAAATTATATTCATTTAAATTCTTTTAATTTATTTCTACGTGGTTCGAGCTCACACAATCAAACGATAAGTCCGATCGCTACGAAACTTGAAATCCTACAATAATTCACTGTTACGGTTCCGATGAAACTAGTTTCGTCGAAATCCGAGACAATGGCCAAAATGGCTAATTTTCACGTTAATTACATAGATTATTATTAAATTGATTTAATCACCTTTAAATTCAAATGTAAAAGTTAACAATTTTATCATTCTTGATTACATAGAAATTTATAATCTTTTAAAATAAATTTTCCTTGTTAAATCCAATATTTAAATATTGCACAAATTTCAGCGTTCAATTACAACTGTAATAAAATCCCAGTTAATTATATTTTAATTTCAATAAATTATTTTATTTTGATTTCCACTCTTATTATTCAATCATCCAATACCATATGAATTCATATGACACAGGTTTACATTTTATTACATTCTTATTCTACAGTTATTGTCTTAACTCAGATTAACTGCAGTATTTAATTACGTTAATTCCAACAATTATTTTATTCCTTATTACAGTTATAACCAAATTAACTTTACAATTATTTCAATTGATTGAGATTACATTGAAATAGTTTTCAAAAACATTCAAACCACATTATTAAATCATATTCTAATTATATTTTCTCATTAATAAATTATAAATTTTAATTTCTCACAATATTTAATTCCAAAATCTTATTTAATTTAATAGTTTTATTTATCAAAAATACGGGTCATTACACTCTCCCCCATTCAAAACTTTTTGTCTTCGAAAAGGAAAAGAAGGAATTAAGAAAATTGATATAATTTTATTCAAAATAATTAATTTATAAACAATTAATTTACATAATTCAGTTTAATAAGAATTTAAAAATAACTCAACTTTCACAAAAAATTTCTAAGTTCTAAATTTACGAAAAATTATGGCAGAGTCTCCATTGCGCGGTTAGGTCTGGAAAAATAATAATATCAATAATTGCAATATATATATATATATATCACATTTCAATAATAAACATCCCAAACCATGGGAAAACAATAAAATATCATTACAAAAACCGTAATCCGAAAACGTACCTATTTATCGGGCAAACATATTATTTATGAAACCAAATGCATAACTATTGCTTCCATAAACCTGTATCTTACTTATATAATCCAAAATAGTGAGGATTATGTGAAAGAGAAAATATTTAGTTGTCTCAATTAGTAACAAAAGCAAATCAACATAGAACATATGCAAATAAAACAGCACGACCATCATATGCAACAAAGGAATCAATTATACATTCGTAGCAACCAAAACTAATGGTTTGTTCAGGTCCAGAAACTTTTAATCGTACAAGAGTGATAAATAAACTATCAAGTGTACCCTACACTCAACAGCCTTAGATAATTACTTAATAGATTATTCATACAACCTCAAACAATTAGAAGTATCCTTTCCCAAACATCCCATAAGCCAAACAATACAAAATTTAAATGCTATTTAAGTTTATTCAATCGGTTTCCCTTTTACACATTATTTACTTTCATTTATTTTCAGTTCCCATTCATACCAGGTCATCTTTTATAAAACTTTCATTCAGTTACTTACATAATATATTTCCCACTCAATATTTGAAATCATCATTGAATCCATTATTAAAGTATTATATCCATTATATTGCAGTTTAATTCACATTTATTATTACTTATATATAAATTGATTTCCATTTAATATTAACATTCATAAATGAATCAATTCAGTCATTTTATTGAGTTTATAATCATTTACTTAAACAATATTTACTTTTTACCATTTAATTTAATTACTAACATTTCAAACATTAACTTATGTTCATAGAATTTCTTTGTACATCTTAAATGTTCATTTTGAAGCATATTGTTACTTAAGCTTTCATTTGCATAATATTCTATTACATATTCATATTAACATTACAACTTTTAAATGTTTCTGGTATGTTTTATATATGTTTTTTTATAATGTAATTGAATGTTACACAAGTTTATCTTATTCAATTTAGTTAACAAAATGTTCAATAGTTTATATCTTCTTAATTTTCATTATCTTTAAATTTACAAGTTACCAATCTCAAATCTCGTTATATTTTTATTAAACAATCATCTCTTAATTCAGATTTCAATTTGGATGTTTCAAATGTTATTAAAATAGTCAAGATTCCATTCTATTACAATAATTGAAAACCACTAATTATCAGAAAATTTTAAGAACTAAATATCGGGTTTCATTGCAAATCATCTCAAAATAATATATACGTATATCTTTGTATAGCAAAACATACATAGAAATTAAAATTAAAATTTGTTTATCAAAAGTAACATGTAGCAAAGTTACTACAGTGGTCTTCCACTTTGAAACTCGAAAATGGATATCGATGATGCTGCGGTCATCATCGAAATTATTTTCCAGCGACAAAAGAGGGAAGTACAAAATTTATTTCCTTTTAAAATCCATTTAAAATTCTTTTAGAACATTTCTTTCAAATCACATTGAAAATATTTAGATTCGAAAATACCTCTAAATAATACCAACATTATATTCCAAAATCTTTGAAAACCAATTTCAAAACCCTGGAACTTAAGTTCTCGAATTTCCAATTCATATTCACTTTATTTGTAAACCTTATTTTGCAACCACTATTTATAAAATTTCACTTCCTAACAAACTACATATCACATACAACTATATCCATTTATAAAACCAAGCTGTAACTAAAATTGTTATTATAACAAAATAAAATTTACTTAACCAATAAAAAGTTATTTTTATAAATAAAACCCTATTTTTGACAATATTTTAAACCTTACACTATTTTAGTGTAAAAACATCAGTTTTAGTGTAAACCTTACACTATTATTCTTTTATATGCAAATATAATACTAGGTAAAATTATTTCATTTACCTATATTTCAAAAACAATATTTTGTTGGTCTGCCCTATTAAGTGTTTAGAAATCCCTATCGATGCCATATCTTCCTATGTACCGACCAAAATTTATAAATTCTAAATAGAACAAATTAACACAATATAAAAACAATTTTATAACACTAACAAATACACTCTCTCATATATATATACACACATGCTCAAACAACTCATTCTAGGGTATTAATAACCCAATCTCTAATGAGTTAACCCCGAACAGGCTAAGGTATCCATAAACCAAAGCTCTGATACCAACTGTAATGACCCACCTTTTTGGACAGTTTAAATCGAAAATAAACCACACATGTCAAACTCAAACTATTCAAAAAGGAGGATTGTTAATGGGGTAAATATGAAAATAAGAGAAAAAAAGGAAAAACAAAACACAAAATCTCACAGCGGAATGACAAAATATAATAACCAAATAAACAGTTCATGAAGTTGTTTTACAAATAACATTTGATTACACTTTTACAATACAAATCAGAGTTATACATATAACAGGTATAATAGGATAATGCATCGGAACAACATGATACAGTGGAATAATAATAGTAATATAATACTAAACTCCATCTTCGTCCTCCAGAAATAGAGTCTTCAACGTAGAAATGCTCAGGCTGACCCGAGCGTAATGAAAAGACAAAACACCCGAGTCAGAACTAAAAGATTTTGTGCAAGTTAAATCAACAGTAAATAAATATGAGTGTAATGGCGTTAGAGATGTTTACGAGATTTTACATCTCCTATCCAATGTATAACGTACGTGCAATAACTTAAGAGATGTTCGGGATTCCCATCTCCTAAGGACCCGTTAAACTATTTATATGGAGTAATACATGCTATATATGTAATGTCTACCAGTAAAGTAAAGTATTAAAATAGCGTTAAGGCTTTACCCATATCCCCCTTAACACATTTTATAAATGCCGTAGTCTATACAGTACTGTAAACTCCACAAAATCGGTGGGCCATCAGGGAGCACTCCATAGGTACGACACAAACCAAAATCGTAGTGGCTCGATAAGGCATGTGACAGGGTACACGAGGCTATACCCATGGTAGGATTCTACCGGATTGCGGAACCAGGCTGGTGGTAACGCATAGCAGCTACTACCGCCCACCTCGAACAACCCTCTCATAATCAAATCGAAGGTGGCCACCAAATCAATTACAAAGTAACAAATATGGTATCGAAGAAGCGTGTCCGATGGGAGGAGCGACCTCACTTGGCCTAGTTATGGCTCCTGATTTTAGTCATATCAAGCTGACCTAGGGGGGTCAGGGCTGCGTTTATACCTCATATAGCAGCGTTTGCCAAACCATCCTACTTCATTCTGGATTCTCCACCACGTGCATAGTTGTTAAAGAGGTTTTGGAATTGGCAGAGAGTATGACAATATCCGACCCTGGTCTCTTTAACAACCAATCGTTATATTTTTCACACCATGGTCATTTTATAATACATTTACAATAATAATCCAGAAAACGGTTTATACCTTCTTATCAAGATATCCATATCCTTATTCCAAAAGTATAAATAGATTCTTAAATATCGAGGAAGAATACTTTCAATCAATTTCAAAAATAATTTATAAATCTCTTCTAAACCATTTATAAGCTTTAAACCCATTTATAAGCTATTTATAAATTCCAAAATAGCGTACAACTCTTCCCCTTTAAAACCAGTTCCATTTATAAACCCTTTATAATAATCCTTTAAACTCCTTTATAAAGCTATTATAAAAATTCTTTATAAAAAATCTTTTTAAAAATCCTATATAAAATCTTTTATAAAAATCCTTTATAAAAATCTCTTACAAAACTTCTTAAATTTTATTTTATTAAAGTCATTATATAAAAATCTATATTTATTATATTAAATTAAAACTATATTTATTATATTAAATTAAATTTGAACAAATCTCTTAAAACTATATTAAATATTTTATTAAATTTTAACTATTTAAATTATGTATTTAAAAAATAAACAAAATTATAAGTTATCTTAAATTTACATATAAAACCATATATTAACTTATAATTTGAAAATTTTAAAACATATAAAATAAATTATTTTCCAAATATAAATTTTTAAATAAAATCATTAAATAAAATCTAAAAATCAAATTTATAAGTCAAACATACTTTACCATTTTAGAAAATAATTTAAAACTGACCAACGGTGTCCGTATATAATTTTCTACCCTAGGGTCAAGTGATAGGATATGTATCATTTCAACCCCAAATAGTTAAATTTTCCGGGTATATATATCATTTCAACCCGTATCCCAAATCAATAATTTCCAAATCAATAAAGTCGCTTGGGTTTATCATTTCAACCCATAATGATTTTCTCTAATCTATAAGATCGTTCGGGTATGTATCATTTCAACCCATAGTGATAACAAGGATATAAACATCCAATCATCCAAAATGTCAACCAATAAACATCCATCACAATCAACATCCAAATCAGCCAATAAATCACAACAATTAACTGGTTATCATTATCAGGTATTAACTATCAATTTAAATTCAATATTAATTTAAATGGAAAATTAATTCAATATAAATTCAAATTCAATTAAAATGTCAAATTAAACTACTAAACAACAACCAATAATATTCTTATCACATCTTAAATTTAATTTTACCAACATAAGATGGTTTTGTATTTGCGAGTGGGTTAAATCACTCCCCTTTGATTTATCGTCCATTTAAAATCCAAATAAAGCCCATTAAAATGTCGATCTGGGTAAGATTACCCAGTGTAAATTGAAATCTGTGGGACATGAGGCATTTAGTGTTATGGCTAGTATCATTGGAAAACCCATTAAAATGGATGCAACCACAATTATGAAGACAAGTTTGAATTATGCTCGCCTCCTTGTTGAAGTGTCTGCAAATAATGAACTTCCTGATGAAATTAATCTTTCTTTGTACAATGATGAAAATATTATTCAAAAAGTTGAATACAAATGGGTTCCACCGAAATGCAATGTATGTAAGTGCTTCGGCCATACCAGAGATCGGTGCAGTATAAAACAAGCATGGATTCCCAAAACTTGTAATCAATAAAGTTAAGAAAATGAATCTGAAAAAATCTACAGATCTAAGAAATACCAAAGTGTTACAAAAATAGATAATCTCATTTGGAGAAAGTGATCGAATCAACCAAGAAGGTACCATTTTCAATCAAAGAGAAAATTTTACAGAGCTCACTAATCAAGAAGATCAGGTCATTGCCGATGAAGTTCATCATCTTATGAAAGAAAACAAATCAAAAGAAAACATCCAGAGCAGTTCAGAGGAGGGACAAAAGAATATAATGACCTTTGAGTCTGAAACCCCTCCAGTTTCAAACCCTTGTTTAATTACAGACAATATGGATATACCAATTAATAAAGTCCCTAGCAATGCAATAATCAGGATTTGAATAGGATCACCGAGAAAGGCCCTCCACCAAAGCATGCTGTAGTAGTTGAGGATATTGACTAACCTATGCCTCGCACTGCTAGTCAGTTTGATATATCATTGATTAAAGTTCCAAAAGTAGTGAATGTTGGAACTGAATCAGAAATGGTGGATGCTGTTGATCAATTTGATATATCAGAGCTGCACATCCCAAAAGTCAAGGCAGTTGGTAAGAATAAGGGTGATAAAGAGAAAAAAGCTTTCAAACAGAAGTACATTTCAATTAATCCAGATTGGGATGAAATGACTACTAGGCTTAAAGCTAAAAGTGTTGAAAATAAAAGAAGAGGTAAGGGCACTACCGTGTCAAGTACTATCTAAATTTTATTTTCTGTTAACTATATTTTTAAATGTCTATTCTTGCTTGGAATGTTAGAGGAATAAATTCCCCTACTAAATAAACTGATATATTATATACGTTAAGTGTTTATAAGCTCTCTATTATAGCCTTATTGAAAACAAATTGAATGATGATAATTTTGAAAAGTTTAGCTTAAAACTGTCTAGCAATTGGAAATCTATTAATAATAATGATTGTGGTTGTAAAGGTAGAATTATAATTACTTGGGATTCCAATGTTTGGACTAATATGAATATTAATAAAGATAAACAATATATAGACTGCCAGTTTAAAAATATTAGGGGTTTCTCTTTGCAAATCACAAGTGTTTAAGGCAGTAATCTTGAAAGTGAAAGAAATGGCATGTGGTGTAGGCTAAAAGCTTTGAATTCAATTTATAATTTCTCTTGGCTTATTATGGGTGATTTTAATACTGTTTTGCATGCTTCTGAAAAATATGGGGGTAATAAAATTCCTCAAAGCAAATTAGATAGGTTAAATAAATTTTTACTTGAGACTGGTCTGCTAGAACCAAATATAAGTGGGAATAGATTTACTTGAAAATCTGGTTTGGAAAAATATATTCATTGTATATTGGATAGGATTTTAATTAACAAAGAGTTTTCAAACATTTTTCCTAATTTTACCTACACTTGAACAAAATTCAAATGACAATACTCCTTTACTTATCAATATTTTTCAAATTACTGATTTTGGTAAAAAAGTTACTCCTTTTAGATTTAAAAATGGTTGGGTTTTAGATGAAGATTATAAAGCTCTGATGGAAGACTGCTTTAATTTTTCTTGTAATGGTACTAAGCAGTACCAGTTTAGCATGTTTTTGGAAAATGCTAAATATAAACTTAAATATTGGAATAAATCTAATTTTTTGAATAAAAATAAGTTGGAATTATTGAGAAAAGAAGGAAACCGTTACAAGATCTTGTTGAGAAAAACCTAGAGGATGTTAATATTGTAAAAAAAATTACTAATAAGAAAAACCTGTCTACAGAGCTATATATAAATTCAGTTAATGCTAAACAAAAGGCCAAGGTAGATTGGCTTACTCTAGGTGACGACTGTACTAAATTCTTTCATGCTAAAATGACCAGTAGAAAGCTTATAAATAACACAGGCAATATTATAGACAATGCTGGTAATCTCTCCAATGCATATGATAAAGTGGCTAAAGTTGCTGTTGTTTTTTATGAAAAGTTATATTTTTCTGAATTTAATGAAATTTTTATTCCTCAAATTGTTTGTAAAAATATTTTGAATGAGAATGCATCTGAAATTTTACTTGCTCCAGTCACAATTGAAGAGATTAAATATGTTATTTTTAATGCTGGAGATAATAAAAGCCCTGATCCTGATGGGTTTAATGCAAAATTTTATAAAAGTCATTGGGAAAGAATTAATGGTCAGGTTTTTGAAGTAATTAATGAATTCATGGAAAAAGGAAAAATTCTTAAGAATATTAATCATACTTTTATTACTTTAATTCCCAAAAATAAAAACCCCATTTTTATTGGTGACAATAGATCTATTTCATGTTGCAATTTTATTTACAAAATTACCACTACTTTGTTAAGTAATAAAAGTATTTTTGTCTTTTGTCATTTTAGAAAATCAGACTTCTTTTGTGCCAGGTAGACTTATTTATGAGAATTCTCTTTTAGCACATGAAATGGTAAGAAAATTTAATACTAAAAATAGAGATAATGTTTGTATTAAAGTAGATTTGCAAAAAACTTATGACAAAGTTGACAGATATTTCATTTATCATATCATGAGATGTATGGGTTTCCCTATTAGGTTTTGTGATTTGGTTTTTGAATGTATTAATACTCCTACTTTTTCTATACTTATTCAAGGTAAATCAGAGGGTTATCAAAAGTAATAGGGGTATCAGACAAGGTGATCCATTATCACCTTATCTGTTTACTATAGTTATGGAATATTTTTCAATTTTGATGGAAATTGAAGCTATTAAGGGTAATATTACCCCAGTAAATAGAGTTCGGCCTTGTATTAACCATCTCATTTATGCAGATGATCTTATGGTTTTTGTTAAGGCAAACTGAGGTAATGCAGAAACTATTAGAATTTTTTTGAAAATCTATATAAATAAGCAGGGTTACTACCCAATGAAAGTAAAAGTAAAGCATACTTCAGTAACATAGTAGATTTAAAAAAGAAGTTATAGATTCTCTAAATATTAAAGAGGGTAGTCTTCCTATTAAATATTTAGGTTTGCCTTTATCTGTTAATCAGATTAAAGATTCAGACTGCTCTATGCTTATTGAAAAAATTCAAGAGAGAATGTAAACTTGGTCATGTAAACTACTTTCTATTGCAGGTAGAATGGAACTTATAAAAACTACTTTCTATTTTTCTAATGGATACAACAGCTGAAATATGATATGTTTGTAACCAATACAAAATGATAGCATAACAGTGTGCTGACTTTTTATGGAGGGGTAAATATCATAAAATTAGTTAGGATAAGGTCTGTAGGCCTAAAAAGAAGGGGGTTTTGGCATTAGAAGCATGAATGATCTCAGTTTAACTTGTCATTTAAAATTATTTTGGAGATTTATTAGTGCAGACTCACTGTGGGCTAAGTGGATGAGGTGAAAATACCTTAAAAACGGTAATTTTCGGAATATATTGCCAAAGAACAATCAACCTTATGCCTGGAAGAAAATTTTAAGATGCAGAAATATTGGCAAATCTTTACTTGAAAGAAAATTTAAACTAGGTGAAGAAACTAGTTTATGGTTTGACCCCTGGTTTAAAAATGAATCTTTCATAAATAAAGTAGGGTGGGATAATTTAGTCATTTGTGGTGGTTCTAATGCAACAGTGTCAATGATCATTAAGGACAATCAATGGCAACCATAATTACATCCAATTACTAATCCACATAAACATGATATTTGCAAAATTCCTCTTGATCTTACCGCAGACTTTGACTATTGGGAATAGATAGCTAGCAACAAAGGGAAGTTCTCTTTTAAATATACTTGGGAAGTTATCAGAAATAAACAGCCAAATGTTGAGTGGTATAATTGCATATGGAACAAAGTGAATAGTCCCATGATGGCATTTTGTACATATTTTGCTATCAATAATAGATTCCCATCTTGGGATAGAATAAATAAATGGGGTAATCTAACAAAATCACTTTGTTCCTATGCAATTTAGAAGATGAAAGTGCTAATCATTTGTTTTTTGCATGCAGTTATTCTTATTTTATTCAGAATCGCATTCAAACTGTATTGGGTATTCCGAACAATGGAAATATGGATCTCAAGCAAGCAATTCAACATATCAATAGTGAATTTAAGTCAAAATCTACTGAAAGTGATTTTCCTTACATACTTCTTACTACCGTAGTCTTTTATATATGGAAAGAAAGAAATTTCTGAACTCATAATAAAGTCAGTATGAATAAAGAGCAAAGATGGTTACTTATCGAGACTGACACTAGAATTATCCTCCTAAAGTCAAAGAAAAAGGTTAAAGATCAAACCAAGTTTGCATTTTTAGCTGAAGAGTGGAGCAAAGAATCCGGCAGCAAGCACTTGGAGCACTTTTTATCTCATTCGAAGGGCTTCCGGACAAATCAGCAAGTCGCTGATGTCAATATAATAGATCGTGACTTGAATCAAGGCAGTGTTGTTATCCTTGAGAAGGAATTAACAGATCCGAGTCACGATGACCTCAGATCTGTTAATTCTTCTTCGATCTCCTTTTATCAGAAGAAAAATGGCTTCAATAAGGCTATTAAAGGGATGAGAGGAAGATTTAATGATTGTTTATTGCATTAGGAGAGAGGGGAAGCTAGCGGAGCTAAGGAAGGTGGCTGAGCTTCGTAGAAAATGGATTCGTCGCTCCGCCATTTTTGAGTATTTACTTTTTTATAAGAGATAGTAGAGTATGTCGGTGTATTACCCTTTCTAGGGTTTTGATTACTTTGTTTATTTTCAGGTAGGTTGGCTTTTCAATCCACTTGTAATCTTTTGGGCTTGCCCCGTTTACCTTTATTCAAAAAAGTAATCATCTACAACTTACGTAATAGCATACCAATCTAATTTATATACTTATAGTTTCTTATCACAAAAAATACAATCCTATCAACTATTTTATAAAATATTGAGCATTTCACCCAAAAATTGCAATTCAATAACATAATCTAGAATAAAAGAGAATTATTTATTAACAGCAAATAGTCCAACAAGAAACCAGTTATATGTCATTTGACAGTAATACATGCAAAATAAAATTAACTAAACTTTATTACACGTAATATTGTTTACTTGGAATACCCACGAATGCATATTTAGCAAAGTACCTAAAATAGATACAACACATAATGAACCCAATGTTTATGAAAATGTTGAGGGTATATCAATTACTAGTATGAATTTTTAGATAGAAGTGAATGAAGTGAATCGAGTGCATATTCAGCCTGAAGCAACTGAGGTAAATCAAGTGCATATCCAGCCAGAAGTAACTGAAGTTAACCATATGCATATTCAGTAAGAAACAACTAAAGTAAGCCAAGTTCAGACTGCAGCAACTGAGGACATAGTAAAGGAAACTGCTACTAATACAATGTCTATAAACTCCTATACCGGTAAAGAACCAACGCATAACGATCACCTGAGCTTTCTTGAAACTAATGTACTATATTGAAACAAACATATTACAGAATGTGGCAGACTCAGTTTGTGAACAAGAAAGCATAACCGAGGACAATATATATGTATATGATGATTATCTATCCACTGTGAAGGATAAAACAAGTGCACACAAACTTTCTCCCCCTAAAAGGAAATTGAGGTGCAGTTCTAAAATTAAATGCATTTGATTACTTAGAATGTTAGGGGCATGAACAAACCATAAAAAATGAATGATATGTCCAAGCTCCTCACAAAATTTAAGCCAAATATTGTTGGCTTAGTGGAAAATAAATTAAATGATGAAAATAACTAGTTCTTAGATCCATAATGCAAAGTAAACATGGAACAAAAAAAAGTTCAAACAAGCATCCAACTAGCTTACAGGACACTTCTTAGAATCAAATATTACATAGTCAAAACCTACAAGATGGTTTCCACTTTGTTGCAAGGAAATGAGTTGAAAAATTAGAATAATAGCAACCAATAATTGAAACACTGGTATACTAGTCATGAGCCACCTTATTCCCATTTTTTATCAGAATAACATTAAATTCGTAAAAGTCAGGTGCCATGGCCCATGGGTCCAGTTTCATGGAACCCCTATCTTACCCCATATTCGAAAAGGCTTTTAAACCTAGTGTTGAAAGAAACTGATAGGATTATAGCCATCACGTGTTAATAATAAGGTAATCAATATATCTGCAAAGAGGGAGTGAAATTCTACAGACCTTACAACTTCAAAGAAAATAAAAATTCTCACACATGGCTTAATCTAAGATCTAAAAAACATGTTGCTTAATAGTGAATATAAAGATCATGTTCAGTTAACAATATATTTTTTTCTTTTAATAATGTTTAGTAAGATTAATATAACAATGAAAATAACATATAATATTACTTAAACATAAAATATACAAGACTAGTAAAGGTAAATATCATACTTAAAGGGAATACATCTAACATGGTATGAGTAAATTAGCGAAGAAACTAACTACAGGATTAATATCCAAATAAAGACAAATCGCTAAATGTGTTCCTAGATTGATTATCCAAGGATGCTAAACTTAATCTTGTATTACTATTACTATTATTTGGAATGTTTTTATTTTTAAAAAAATCAATACGAGATTTTGTTGCTTTAAGCAATTCTTTAAAATTTAAATTTTATTTAATCTATAACTAGGGTTTGAAATCCAATTAAAAACCAAATAGACAAATAACATAAATTAAGTTACCCAAACCTAAATTAATATTATTAATAATTGGTTTGTTCCTTTCAAACCAAATATACCAACATATAATCATGTAAATGGTGTCTAGTAAAAATCTATTATGACCCTTGTAATAAAATCTAATATAATTCCAATATAACTCACAATTAATATGTGTATAATTTTTATTATAATCAAATAAATTAAGAGTTTTAACAAGGATAAATTTAGTGATATTACATCTAAAATATAAGTGCATAATGTCTTCCATTTTATTATTAGAAAAATAACATTTTTATCATTGAATATAATTTTCATTTTTAAAAATTCTATAGTATTCAACTTCTTATGTAAAATAACCACATGTTCACCTTAGCTTTAGATGGAGCACTTATTTTCCAAATGTATTTAAATATATTCAATTTAGTTCCCGAAAAATTGATGAACTTATAAAATGATTGAGATGTGTATTTCTTACAAATGTCCCAACACCATATTTTAATATCATTTTCATTATCAATAGTATATAATTCTAATTTAGCACACAATAAAGCAAATTGTTCAAACGTATTTCTCACTAACGTACGATTAAAACTAAATTCCCAAGAGCTTAAATTAGGCCTATAAATATCAAAAATTAGTATAGTTTTAAAATTGCAAATTTCATATAAAATTTTAAATTCCACTTTAAGTGGGATAACTAATAACCAACAATCATGCCAAATGAGATATTATTACCAGAATATACAACATTATTAATTCCTAAATTATATATATATCTAAATTTAAAATTATTGATTTCCAGAAATGAGATATATTATCTGTATTATTTGAAAATGAAAGTTACAAATTACAAGTACCTCCATACCATTGATTTGAAATTTATTCTTTCCACAATAGATTTTCATTATTATTATTAAATTTCCACATCCATTTTCCTAAAAGGGATATATTTAAATTACGTAAAGTTATAATTCCTAAACCACCCTTTTTTTAGACATACAAACCATTTCCCAATTTACAAGACATTTAGAGCTACTATTTGAATTTTTACCACTCCATAAAAAGTCTCTCCTAATTTTATCTATTACCCATGTAGGGAAACGATAAAATGACATCCAATAAATGGGTAATGCAGATGAAATTGAATTAATAAGAATAATTCTACCTGCTCTCTATAAGAATTTACCATTCCATTTAGACAATCTTTTATTAATTTTATCTATAACGGTATTCCAATCATCATGTTTAAGCTTTTGTGACCTAATTAAAAAACCTAAATATTCTATAAGAAATTTCATTGTCTTACAATCCAAAGTGTGTGCAATTTGGTTTTCAATATTGTATGTCTCATTTAAAACTAAAGTTGAGCTTTTGTCAAAGTTAATCTTTAAGCCAGAAAGAAGTTCAAAACTATATAAAATAATTTTTAGTGTAATAATATGTTTAGGAAAATGAGGTGTAAAAATCATAGTATCATCTACAAATTGTAAAACTGAAAGGCCATTACTAGTGATCTCATTACCTACGCTATCTTGAATCCTATTACTAGTAGCTAATTTTATAATTTTGGAAAAAACATCAACAACTAAATTGAATAATAAAGGTGACAAAGGATCTCCTTGTCTAAGTCCACGTTTTGATTGAATTTTATTTCCTAATATACCATTAACCATAATACTAAAATTTCTCGTTTTAAGCAATGACATAATCTATCCTACCCACCTAACACTAAATCCCCTAGCTAATAATACATCTTCGAGAAAAACCCAATCAATTGAATCAAAAGCTTTAGCAAAATCAAGTTTTAAAAGTGCACATGTGATATTATTTTTGCAACAATAGTTAATATAGTTTGAACTACTGCTACACCATCTGTGATATTCCTATCCTTAATGAAAGTTGTTTGAGTATTATCTATTAACGCATTCATTTTAGTATTTAATCTATTTGCTAAAACCATAGAAATAGCTTTAAAAGAACAATTTAATAATGAAATAGGTCTAAAATCTTTTAATTGATTATCACCCAATTTCTTATGTAATAGGATTACATTTTCGAAATTAAATCTACCTAACTATAATGAACCATCATGAAATTCATTGAACATTTTTATTATATCTTCTTTTAACACATTCTAAAAGGTTTCATAGAATAAAATAGGAAATACATCCGGACCTGGAGCTTTATCATTAGGCATTTCTTTTATAGCCTTCGCAATTTCTTCCTCCGTGAATGGATCTTCTGACCCTACTAAATCAACCTTAGTATCCTCATTGTAAAGCTTATCCCAATTAGCTTTAATTCTATATTTATTTGTAGTTCCTAAAATATCTCTATAATAATTAGTAAATTCATTATTAAGTTCTGCCTGATCAAAATTCTCAATATCGTTAATTAAAATGGAATTACTACGTTTTCTACTATTAGCTACTTTATGAAAAAAAATTAGTATTAATATCACCCTCATCCATCTATCAAACTCTAGATCTTTGTTTCCACATTATTTCTTCTTGAACGATATTTTATTTAATTCTTCTTTTAAGTTATAAAGCACATTTTTTCTGAAAAATTTAAATTTCTTATTTCTTCAATTTTATTTAACTTTAAGTTTTCATTCATCGGCTTTTCCTTCTTTATTCTAATTTTATCAAAAACAACTTTACTCCATTTTTTGAGAAATAATTTTAAATCTCAAAGTTTACTAACCAAAACTTTTGCTATGTTACCTGAAAATCTGTAATTGTAGTTATTCTTGGAAAGCAATTTATTTTCAACTAGACTCTTAAAATTATTTTTTAACAACCATATTTTTTCAATTCTAAAAATTTTATTTCCAAAATTAGTGGTAGTACAAGAAAGGATTATTGGACAATGGTCCGAATAAATATTCGAAAGCCCTACAACCTTACAATTAGGAAATTTGTCTTCTATTTCATCACTAATAAAAAAACATATCTAACAAAGTCATCGATGGAAATTCTCTAGTATTTAACCAAGTAACCGTCTATTACTTATTATCTCTATTAAATTACAATTAACAATAAATTGGTCAAATTCTTCCATCGTCCCAAAATTCCCTATCCTAAGGGACCTTTCTCCTAAAATCTAGTAACATTAAAATCACCCTCCATTATGCATGGTCCAGGAGCTAGTGTTCTAAAATCTAAACACTCATTCCATAGAAACCTACAATCTATTTTTGAATTTGGTCCATATACATTTGTAATATTAAGAATAAAATCATCATCAATATCAAAAAATATCAAATTCATCGAGTGATCTTTAATGGTAGATTGTAAAAGTCTAACACAATTATCTTTCCAACCTAACAAAAGACCTCCTTCACTACCCTCGACCAGAAGATAAGCCCAGTGATCAAAGTAATGACCCCTTAATCATCTTAAAATATGATAATCAAGATGCTCTATTTTAGTTTCTTGTAACAGAACTATATCAATATTATTATCATTAAAATTAGATTTATTATTTTCTACATTTTCCTAATTCATGCAAACCCCTAATATTCCAACTAATAAATATCATAATCCATGTGTTCTAACCCATTCTAAATCCTTATTTTTAATAAAATCAATATCTAACCGACTATCAACAAAATTAAGACATGTATCCTTCGCTAAGAAATACATATCACTCATAGACAAATTATTCAAAGCACATGAAGTATAAGTACTACCCATAAGAGGTTCCATACCTAAGCTAGAGCTATCAGAAGCTCTAGAATTAACTCTAATAAGACATGCACTTCTTCTAACCGATCCATGCTCAATCGAACTAGGAGCAACATCTACACTACTTCTAGAATTAGCCTTTACACTATAGTTGGAATGATGGCTCTGTTTAGAAAAGCTGTGACGCACCACCTCTATACTCACACTAACCAAGGGCACTACTGGGTAATGCCGTCAATTAGTACGAAGAATAAGGCCGTTGAGGAGCGACCATCTGTGTAATTGCTTTATACGAGTACCGATATGTCAGATAGTATGTCATACATTTCATTTCAAGAGGAAATCTGACATATCAAATACAAAATCAAATTTACTACACAGTGGCTATGTGGCCTTCGGAAACAAATATAAAATAAGCATAACATAAATCAGTCATAGATATTCATATCACTAAGGCGGAAACATATATGAATATAACACATAGAAGTGTGCATCAAAGTAGTGGTCATACAAGATCCACTACATCACAAAAGAATAGGTACAAGTGCTAGACAAAAGAATATGTATACATCAAGGAGTCTCTATCTCGAATGTATAAAAACAAAAACTACTAAGCTAAAGTAGTTAGCCAAAAGTCAGAAGATAGTCCCTGCTAAGAAGTCAAGTGGAAGCACCTGAAACACCTCGGTCTGACCCCGAGTATTATTTAAGAAGAAAAATAATAAACGGATCAGTCTAGCTATAATTATCATGTAAGATGAGATAGGATAAGAGATATGACAAATATATATGATAACAACAAAAATCATACAATATCTCAAGTTTTCTCAAACACCAAAAAGAATGTCGTATTCTTTAGCTTATTCACCAAATCAAAAATATTGATAGACCTTATCAATGAAAATCACAAAAATTGGTGAAACACAAATTCTAGAAATCAATAATTAGAAATCTAGAAAACATAAAAAAAAGGGAGGCCTATCATAAACGGGAGCATGAAAACTCACCAACACGTGTATCACAAACGGGACGCTATCCCATGGGTCGCTAACCCATAGAGCCGGTGCAACGACGTAGTAAAACGATACGCCCGAGGAACCTGAAACTCAAATAAGCCATAACAACGACGTAGTACAACGGTACGCCCGATGAACCGAACTCCATAAAACCCGTAGGTCGCTAGCCTATAAAAAATGAGATGAAGCTCAACATAACGGGGTACAATCCCCCATGCAAACAATGAGACATCGCATATCGCTAGTCTAAACTTCAAAAATGATTGTCATAGATCAATAAAAGTGTAAATTATACCAAGCTAGTAAATATATGAGTTTAGATTCATGTCCTATAACCACTGGCTTAACTTAAATATTTACGAACAAATTGTAGATTTCCACTCGAAAATTGTCACAAGATTTCAATCGAACAAGTCTAACTGTGATGTCAAAGGAATACTATCCTTTGTAGTTAGAAGCTGATGAAATCCGGTTGCTAAGTCTAATTGTGAGAAGACTCTAGCACCGCTAAGTTGATCGAATAGATCATCAATCCGAGGTAAGGGATATTTATTCTTGATGGTGAGATCATTAAGTTTGCGGTAGTCAACACAAAGCCTAAGTGTACCATCGGAATTCTTCACAAAGATAGCTGAAGCTCCCCATGGAGAGGAACTAGAATGAATAAACTATTTTGCTTCCAATTCAGATAATTGTTTATGCATCTCCTCATTTTCCTTATTGGACATACGATAAAGAGGACGAGTGATATATAGGTAGAGCTCCAGGGATTAGATTAGTTCTGAACTCAATTGCTCGCTTAGGTGGTAATCCTAAAACGAGCTAAAATATATCGGGAAATTCACGAATAACGTGAATGAGGTAAATGACATCTTCCTCATCATCATTATCGTCATCATGTGGGTTTAGAGAATATAAGGATGCTACCAAATTGGAATCTGAATCTTTAAGAACAATTGAAATCTGCTTAACAGATTGGGGATGTCGAAGATGGATAGTCCTCCCGGGACATAGGATGTGGGCTTTATAACGATTAAGCCAATCCATTCCCAAAATCATTCCGAAAACTAAGTAACGCATAACATGCAAATCGGCACGGAAAGCATAATCACATAAAATAATCTCGACATCTTTACAAAGTAAACTAAGTGTTGCGGATCCACCAACCGGATTCGCAATTTTTAATGAAGTCATCAAGCCCATAACATTTAAAGATAAAGTATCGACAAGTTCTTTTGATATAAAAGAGTGAGATGCACCCGTATCAAAAAGAACTCAAATAGGATGATCACGAAACATAATAATGCCATCAAGGACAGAATGAGAAATACCTTGACCAAGAGAAGGGTTACTAGGGGCTTGCACAACGTTCAGCTTTCCCTCTTTCTTGCTTTGAAGTTTGGGACAGGAAGATATAAGATGACCCGAACCTTTACAATAGCGACAATAAAGGGGTTTCAGACACCTATTTGCATAATGGTCCTTAGAACCACAATTGTAGCACCTTCCACGACTAAAGGTAGGAGTCTTTGCTACCGAAGTTGCTTGCTTCCCTTTCTTATTGGGACTAGAGCCTTTGAACTTACTGTCGAGTTGCCTCTTCTTGTTGTTGTTGAAGTTCTTCTTGGCACCAACAACTTCAACATCACTTTCTTTATCGGCCTCTTCAAGTCGAAGAGTGATATCTACAAGCTGATCAAAAGAAACTTCTAGTTTCAGAAGTAAAGGCTTTTTGAGGTTCTTATTCAACCCATAGATAAACATATGATTTTTCTTTAATGGGGTATTAATATACTCGACCCCATATTTAGAGAGGGATTCAAATGATGAGACATACTCTGTCACAGAAGATTCACCTTGAACAAGGTCAATAAAGCATCGAGCTAAAGTTACCTTTTCAACTTCCGACACAAACTTTAACTCGAACCTTTCCTGGAATTGCTCCCAAGTAAGATCCGCTTCAATAATTTCCGAAATCAAAAGCTCATACCAATCTAATGCTCTCTCCTGGAGCATGCTAGAAGCCACATGGACTCGATATAGATCCACAAGATTCATGCGAAAAAAGATGCGATCGCATGTTCTAAGCCAAGCTTGGGCTTCAATAACGCTTTCGGAACCCTTGAATGGCCTTCCACCCAAATTGGTGTAATCACTGCACAAGTGTGCAAACCCAGATTTAGGGTGAGTAGGCTCAGGAATGGGTCCGACAGCTTGGGCATTCTTTACAAGATCCAAAAGCTGTTGGGCAGACATGAATACGCCATCCAGAGGAGTAGCACTGGATTGACTGGCGCTGGGACGGTCAGGTCTAACCATTTCTCTTCTTTAAGAAAGAAAGAAAGAAGAGGATATTCTCAAAATGAATATCAAACAAACTTGATTGATAAAACAAGGCATCATAAAAGAAAATAGGATAGAACGGATCCTAAGACTCGAATTAAATCCTAAGGCACGATTCCTAAGAGAGACTTAGGACAATGATCATTGTCATAATATTCTATATTGTTCCAAAATGTGGCTCTGATACCAAGCTGTGACGCCCCACCTCTATACTCACACTAACCAAGGACACTACTGGGTAATGCCGTCAATTGGTACGAAGAATAAGGTTGTTGAGGAGCGACCATCTGTGTAATTGCTTTATGCGAGTACCGATATGTCAGATAGTATGTCATGCATTTCATTTCAAGAAGAAATCTGACATATCAAATACAAACTCAAAGTTACTACACAGTGGCTATGTGGCATTCGGAAACAAATATAAAATAAGCATAACATAAATCAGTCATAGATATTCATATCACTAAGGCGGAAACATATATGAATATAACACATAGAAGTGTGCATCAAAGTAGAGGTCATACAAGATCCACTACATCATAAAAGAATAGGTACAAGTGCTAGACAAAAGAATATGTATACATCAAGGAGTCTCTATCTCGAATGTATAAAAACAAAAACTACTAAGCTAAAGTAGTTAGCCAAAAGTCAGAAGATAGTCCCTGCTAAGAAGTCAAGTGGAAGCACCTGAAACACCTCGGTCTGACCCGAGTATTATTTAAGAAGAAAAATAATAAATGGATCAGTCTAGCTATAATTATCATGTAAGATGAGATATGTTAAGAGATATGACAAATATATATGATAACAACAAAAATCATACAATATCTCGAGTTTTCTCAAACACCAAAAAGAATGTCGTGTTCTTTAGCTTATTCACCAAATCAAAAATATTGATAGAGCTTATCAATGAAAATCACAAAAAATGGTGAAACACAAATTCTAGAAATCAATAATTAGAAATCCATAAAGCATAAAAAAAGAGGGAGGCCTATCATAAACGGGAGAATGAAAAATCACCAACATGTGTATCACAAACAGGACGCTATCCCATGGGTCGCTAACCCATAGAGCTGTTGCAACGACGTAGTACAACGGTATGCCCAAGGAACCTGAAACTCAAATAAGCCGGAACAACGACGTAGTACAATGGTATGCCCAATGAACCGAACTCCATAAAACCCGTAGGTCGCTAGCCTATAAAAAATGAGACGAAGCTCAACAAAACGGGGTACAGTCCCCCACACGGACAATGAGACATTGCATATCGCTAGTCTAAACCTCAAAAATGATCGTCATAGATCAATAAAAGTGTAAATTACACCAAGCTAGTAAATATATGAGTTTAGCTTCATGTCCCATAACCACTGGCTTAACTTAAATATTTACGAACAAATTGTAGATTGTCACTCGAAAATTGTCACAAGATTTCAATCGAACAAGTCTAAGAATTAACCGACAAAGTAAACGCAAACATGTCATACCACTTGTTTTGCTAAGTCGTTTAATTGGATTTCTCGTACGAATGAGGTAAATGTTTGTATATACTAATAGATTGGAAAACGGTTTTAAAAAAAAGAGCTTTGTATTAAAAGTAATGTTGAAATCATTTTTGTGAAAGAGTTTGAGTATTTACTACTAGTATAGAAACCTTTGTATTTTAAAGTGACAAATCATAGAAACGATTGTAAAAACAATCTATCACCAAAAATTAACATTCGACGACGTGAATTAAAACCATAAAAATCGATATCAAATCCATCAAATGGATATTCCCAAAAATCCAAAAAAGAAGCCATCAAAGTCGATAATAAATGACAACGACCAACTGGATCAACAAAAATCGATAAAATTAGAAAATCCACTCAAAACAGGCAAATTGGCTGAATTCAACAGCGTCAGACGTCTGGTGGTTCTCCCCAGACGTCTGAGCTGAAGGTCTGGAATTTTTCCAGACCACTCAGATGTCTGAGCTTAAGGTCTGGAACGTTTATTCCTTTGCCTCAGACGTCTGAGTGTTTTACCAGACGTCTGAGCTGAAGCTCAGGGCAAAATTTGCCTAGCCCAAAGATGGGTAAATGAATTCGGAAGCAATCGAATGAGCGACGGCTAGGGATTTATGCCTAGCGACAACCCAACCCTATAGGCTCTTCAATACACCCGAATCAACACGCCTAAACACCCCATACTAGGGTATTCATAAGTTTTGACTTCAAAACACCAAAATTGGAAAATTCACCAAACCAATTCAATTCAAAAGCAATTGAACATGAAATAGAGGTTAGGAATTCATACCTAACAACAAATGAAAGCTATATACATAGATGTGAGTTCAAGAACTTACTTTTAAATTCAAAAAGAAGAAATGAGAAGCTCTAAAACAAAGCAAGATCAATCTCTCTTCTACTTCACTTCAAGAACCTTCAATCTATGATCAAATGCAAAGATTTTCCTAAGTTAGGTTATAGGAAAAATCAAGAATTGAAGAGGAATTGAGATGGAGAAGATGAAGATGATGCTTACCTAAGCTTCTCTTTGATTTATAACTCGATTGAATTCCAAAGAAAAACTAGGGCTTAGGAATTTTAATTTCCCCTCTTTTCCACCATTTTTCCTTTTGCTTTGAGTGTTAGGAAATTATGAAAGGAATGAATGAAGAGGAGTGGAGTGGGAGGTATTTGGTAGAAGGTTTGGGTTCTCTTATTGGGTTAGTGGGCTAGAACACAACCCAAAGCCCCAACAAAATACCAAAATCCTAATCAACTCCAAACATATCAATGTTTATACTCAAAAAAGTTGTAAACGTCATTTTGAACTCAATGGAAGTGGTTTCGAGTCCGGATTCGACTAGTTACAAAAATTCACATTTCATACTTTAAATTCAACAAACGATTCTATATTTAAACAAAACATTTAAATATATAATCATAAAATATGCGGGTTGTTACAAAAGCTAAAGGAATCCGAGCCATGATAAGTCACACCACGGATGAAATGATCATTCGAACAATTCCTTGAACAACGACCTGAACCAGCCCATATATAATTATCCATCTTCTTAGAACATTGAAATGACTGGCCTGAGGAAAAAATACTATCCTTCTCCCTACAATCTGGCTCTTGTGACATCACATTTACACTGAGAAATGAATTTGGACCGTGAATAGCCCCACCACAAAGGTCACCTGAAAAACTCCCTGAACCACACCCAAAACTATATTTATCCTTCCCTTTAGAAAATTTTCTAAGCAATGCCTGTTTCGAAAAATCAATACTGGCAGAATCCTTCACCCTCATAGCAACTTGAAACACACACTCCCTCCAAGTCATTAAATGAGAACATACAATTAAATTCTTACTGTTAGGAAACTCCCTCTTTCCTGCCATATCAGTAATCACAATATCACCAAAACCTTGAATATTCAACAAACGCCAGACCCAAAAAGATAACCTACCCTCAATTGATCCAATAATACTTAACAAAAAATCCAACCCTGGTGATAACAAAAACGCTATCTCATTCTTGTATCTATGCACCGAATCAGTACTATGCATCTTAGAATAACATATGGACTACCATGCATGTTATCAGAACTAAGATGAATATCTTCAACCAAACCGTCACAAAAAAAGCATTACTATCATCATCAACTACAACTATCTCTTTTGAGCAACATTCATAATCCTTAACCTTATCGGCAGAACTGATCATGTTAATACAAAAATCATTTTTCATTTTTGTAGAATCACAAAGCAACATACCAATTTCATCATCAGAAAAACAAATTTCTTAAGACTACCCTCAACCACCAGATTAACATCCGAAAAATTATCCATCTCACCATATTCGAGCATCATATCATCAGAATCATCCAAGGAACTCAAGCAAGAAAAACTGTTAGAAGTGGAAATTTCAAAATTTACCATTTTGCAAGCCTTGCATGCCGATTTCTATTTTTTATGAAATCTAAACTAAAATTTATGCCATTATTAGAAACTTGAACTTTCTCTTGCAAGGGATTCACATAGCCCAGAGCATATCCCTTAACATCTTCCTGAGTACTATTGTTTGAACTAAAAAATATAACATCAAGATCAAAAAGCAATGGATTAGAGTATGAATCATTCAAAGAATTTCCGCCCAACACCTCTAAATTAGCATCAACATAATCATCTGAAACTGCAAATGCATCAGAAATTCCACTCGAAACAATGCCAAACCCATCAGAATTTGACATACTACCTATTATCCCGCCTTTTGGCAAGGCCGTGACACCAAGGAATTGACTGGGAATCAAAGACAGTTAATCCCGGAAAACAGTTATACACATGTTCGCTATGGATACTGGTAAATTTTGCCCGAGTCCAGATCGAGCTACAGTTAACATGACATGACAAGCAAAGCTATGAAAGCCAACGTTCCAAATTTCAAGTCAATCGGAGTTCGTATGCTCAAGATATGATCGATGCAAGCTAAGAAAATCAACTCATTCATATCCATCAGTCCATCTCATTCGCATCGGTTTCGTTTGAATCCATCCGGGGCAACGTTCTGTTCGTATCTATCGGTTTGCATCGGTTCGTTTCGTATCCATCTATTTCGCGTCGATCCCTTTCGTATCCACCACGCCTACTCTACTTCGTATCCATTTTGCCTAGTTATATTTCATATCCAACACGTTTACATAGGTTTGTATCGATTGATCAACGTCGATTCGCATCAATGCCAATTGTGCAGTTCATATCGATCGATCAGCAATCGATACGACTAGGCCATCCAATGATCGATACAAATTAATATCTTCTATCGATACGAAACAAGCCAAACACCATCGATACGAAGTATCTGCATGTGATCAATGTGAAACATCTCCCAAGTCATCGATACGAAGCAACCTCATGCATCAATGCGAAATAGGGATGAAGCATCGATACGAAATGAATCCATCAGGTCGATACGAACAGAGCACGTAGAAGTGGAAGACTCGGTCATTCGGTATGAAAAGTGGATCGATCCTAAAAGCAAGCCCCACGTCAACTAGCGAGCACATGCCCAGAAGCGATACGAATAGATCGATGCGAAGTGGAGTGATACGAACTCAGTAGCCTTCAATAAATCCAAACTTGCATCGATCATAACTCAAAATCTACAAGTTCAAATGCCACCAAATTTTCACAGGAACTTGCGTACATCTTCAGGAATGTTCACAATCGATCCCGACTCAATTGGACTAAATCACGATCGATATGAATTGCGTTCATATCGATCACGGATCGACTCCAAATGATCAGGGATCGATCACGTGGGCCCACCCACGTAAGAGAAGATGTCTTACGAGATCTGAGCGGGATATTTGCAGCCTACGCCTATAAATAGCAGCCTAGAACCTACTGAAAAGGGACTTTTGGCTCTTCTACGTCCAGACTCTGCCGAAATCATTATTGTACTCGAATTCTACTGTTGTAACACGTTGTAACCAGCAAGCGAAAATCAATAAAGCCAATCATTTCATAGTGGGCGTAGGCCATACGTCGAACCGCTCTAAATCTATGTGTTTCTGTGTGCTTTTCTTGCTTATTATTGGTGTGTTTGTTAGATTTTCCTCTTTTTCCATTTATATTTTTCATTTTATCTCTTCAAACACATCCGAAGAGTGTTGTGCCCAATTTTGGTACAAACACTTTGGAGCTTTCACTAAGAAAACCCAGTTTTTCTCCTGCTCATTGGATCTACTGCCGATATCGGATTGCAAGAATCCAAGGAGAAGATCCAGATTTCAAGTCTAAAGTTCTTCCATCCTATTCAGATTTGCATCAAGTCTAGGAAAGAGCTTCGCTATCCATCATGGTTAACACTAGGACTACTTTAACTGCCGCAGATCTAGAAGGATGGGACAGACAGAACCCCGTACAACTATCTCCTGCCGATCAGAATGCTGCCGGACCGTCAGATCCGCAAGGCCCTGTCACCATGGAAGAGTTTCTAATACTAATGTAAGAGCTGATGCAAAGCCGCCGGCAGCTTACTCAGTAACTCCGTGCCAATGCGGAATTGACCAATCAACTGAATCGTCAAAGACGAAGGAGATCCAGAAGGGATCAGGCTTCCTATTCATCTACTGAAAGTTCAGCCTCTTCTGACTTTACTCATAGATCCACGTGTCCACGGCTGGATGGAAGTTACACACAAGCCACTGGGCATCAGCACACATTGAATCTTGGGCAACCGAGAGTTGGCCCGTCAACCAGCCATCAGACTGGACCCTCCTCCCGAGGAGGTACTGCCCCATATCACCTTACCAACAACCGCACTACCACTGCTACTGAATTGGGAGTTGATGCTCGGAACCGAACGGATCCGACCCACCGCCAACGCAATCATACTCATGAGCCTTATGTCCCTGAAGACTTAGAACCAAGAAGGCGAGACATGAACCGTCGACCGCGACCGGCCCCTCCCCGCATTATGGAACCTGACCACACCTTGGCTCAGCATGCCCAGAACTTCCAGATGCCGGACATTCTGACTATGATCCGTCAGATGATCCGAGAAAGTCAAGGCCTCACTAACGATGACTAGGGAATCTCCCGGAGTCATACCCCTTTCACTGATGATATACTCTACGCTGAACTGCCTCGGCGATTCAGAATGCCAACTTTGCCTGTCCATGAAGGGAGTTTTGATCCCAATCAACATATCTTAAAGTACGAATGGTTGATGAATGCTGCACGAGCCGATGATGCAGTTAAGTGCCAAAGTTTCCCGATTTCCCTAGATGGCATAGCAACTATGTGGTTTACTCGTTTACCACCTTGATCTATCTCGTGTTTTGACCAGTTGGCAACAAAGTTTATTGAACAGTTCCGCATGCATGTCACAAGGCCAAAGGATGTTAATACTTTGTCTAGTGTCACTCAAGCTCTTGGAGAGACACTCAGGCGTTATTTGGAGAGATTTCATGCTGCATGCGCTGAGATTAGTAATCCCAATGATAACTCTATTTTGATGGCATTAACTAAAGTGATCGATCCCGATTCTGAATTTGCCAAATGGTTAGCCGGAAAACCTCCTGTGTCATTGGACCGTTTCTATTCCAAGGTAGCCCAGTTCTTGAGAAGGTAGGATGTGAAACAGTCTAGGAAGAAGGATAATGCAGGACCCAGTGTGGAAGGAATCCAGAGCAATGTTGACGTTAAACAAACCGGGGAGAGTTTCGTAAAGGTACAACTGAACATATAGAATAAACAAAGTCAACAGAAAGGCAATGGGAATCAAAACAGGAAACGAGATAAGAATCGTGGGCCATGACGTAGGGCTCCTATGTTTGAAAATTATACTCCTTTGAAACGTCGCTGGAAAATGTGTACTTACAGACTTGTAATACCATTAAATATAAGAAACCTGCTCCGAAACAATCATTGGAAAAACAGATTCAAACGGGGAAATTTTGCAGATTTCATGATAGCTATGGCCATAACACGAACGAGTGTCGTCATTTGTAGAATATCATTGAGAAGTTGATACGTGAAAGAAAATTTGAGCAGTTTGTGCGGGCGCAGCAGTCTGGAGGAGCGGGCCCAACGAATCAGAACCGAATACCAAATCAGTCGAGACCGGAGGAACTCGCTCGTACCGGAGGGAGGTTGGTGATTAATACTGTTAGTGGTGGTCCTCATCCAGCAGACCGAAGCTGAAATAAAATGGAGTCGTATGCCAGTTCTGTTAGGCATGCGAGCTTCGAATATTGTAGTAATTTGGAAGACGGGGCTCCGGCCAAGCAATAGAAAACGATGACTAATGACATCGTATTTCGAGATAGAGATGCCGACAAGGTCGAAGCCCCAACCATTGATCCACTTGTCATATCAGCTTAGGTAGGTCCTGCTTGGATAAATAAGATCTTAGTAGACAATGGAAGCTCAGTGAACATACTGTTCAAGCGAGCCTATGATCAGATGAAAATGGAAACAAAGGATTTGAAGCCTTGTTAGTCTCGTATTCATGGCTTCAATGGGAGTGCTACTATACCCACTGGAGTGGTGGAGCTGCCAGTGGAGTTGGGAATCGGAGAACGCTGGAGAGTCCGGATATTACAGTTTGTTGTATTGGACATAGATTCGTCATACAATGCTTTCTTGGGCCGACCGACCCTAGCTGAGTTCAGGGCTGTCATTGCCCTTTGGTGTCTGACTTTAAAATTTCCAATCGACAATGGAATTGAAGTCGTTCAGGGAGACCAGGCTGCTAGACGAGCCTATTATGTTGCTGAGCTGTGGGAGGTGCAGCGAAAAGAAAAAGGAAAAGGCATAGAGGAATCTCTCTGCGTCTGCTTTGCTGAAAATTGACAGCTAACGCCTGGGCCTAGGCCCGGGCACCCCAACCAATCCCTAAGGGATCTTAAGCCGAGAGATACAGAAAGTGAAGACAGTCAAGCTTCCTGGTCGAACTGACGATCGATGTTCCGATCGACGATAATGACGATTCCAAAATGATAAAGATTGGATCTCAGCTAAGCCAACAAATGCAAGGGGAATTGGTTGAATTTATGCGGGCAAATCTCGACGTGTTTGCCTGGACACATTCTGAGATGTGTGAGATTTTCCCGGACATCGCGAGCCACGCATTGAATATTGACCCGCGGTATGTCCCGATCAAGCAGAAAAGGCACGGTATGGATCTAGAGAGATCTGCCACCCTTAAGGAAGAGGTAGATAAGCTTAAATCGAACGGGTTTATTCGAGATGCATTATAGCTGGAATGGGTGTCCAATCCTGTACTCATTCGAAAGCCAAATGGGAAATGGAGAACATGTATTGACTACTCAGATGTAAATAAAGCTTGCCCTAAAGACAGTTTTCTACTTCCCTGAATCGATCAGCTCGTAGACTCGACAGCTGGACATGAACTCTTATCCTTCTGGGATGCATACTCTGGCGATAATCAAATACCCATGCACTTTCCTGACCAGGAGCATACCAGCTTTGTGACCGATCTGGGACTTTACTGCTACAAAGTCATGCCATTCGGACTCAAAAACGCCGGAGCAACTTACCAACGGTTTGTTAATCGAATGTTCACTAACCAGATCGAAAAAACCATGGAAGTATATGTGGACGATATGCTAGTGAAGTCACGATTCTCCACTGATCATATCAAAGACCCGGAGTAAATGTTTAATATCCTCCGAGAATGTAGAATGAAGCTCAACCCGTTGAAATGTCACTTTGCGGTCGCATCCATAAAATTCCTTGGGTTTATCGTCAATGCTCGAGGAATCAAAGCCAATCCCAAAAAGATCTGGGCAATAAGAAATCTTGAGACCCCATGAACTATAAAGCAAGTCCAGAGCCTCAACGGGAAAGTAGCGACATTGAGCAGGTTCATTTCAAAATCCACTGACAAATGCATTCCCTTCTTCGATCTGATCAGAAAAGGGAAACAAAACTTTAAATGGACTACGGAATGTGAGGGCGCACTCAGAGCACCGGTTCAACATCTCTCTACGCCACCCATTTTGTCAAAGCCTATTGATCTCGAGAGGTTGTACATCTACTTGGCGGTGTCAGAAAACGCAGTCAGCGCTGCCCTAGTTCGGGAGGAAGATCGGATACAACGGCCAGTATATTACATTAGCAAGCGACTGATCGGGGCAGAGAGAAATTATCCGAAGCAGGAAAAGTTGGCTTATTGTCTTGTTATTGCCTCGAGGAAGCTCCGTCCATATTTTCAGGCTCATCATATCATCGTCTATACCAACCAGCCGTTGCAACAGGTCCTTACGCGGCCTGACACGTCTGGAAGGTTGCTCAAGTGGAATAACGAGCTAAGTCAGTTTGACATTACTTACACTCCAAGGCGAGCCATCCAAGGACAAGTCCTAGCAGATTTTATAGCTGAATTCACTATCCCGGAGGACTTGCCCGAAACCATTGAATCTCCAAAGTATATCTGGAAACTATATACTGATGGTGCATCAAATGATCGTTGCTTAAGTATAGGGGTTGTACTTGATACTCCTGAAGGTCGATCTATATGCTATGCTTTAAAGTTCAATTTTCGTGCGACCAACAACGAAGCCGAATATGAAGCCCTGCTTGCCGGATTGAGACTTGCCAGAGATTTAAGAATCATTGCTGTGGAGATTTATTGTGATTCGCAGTTAGTCGTGTGTCAAGTTCGGGGAGAATACTAGGCCAAAGACCAAAGACTGGCTACTTACCTTGCTTGGGTTCAAGAGATATTGAATCAGTTCGATTATTATGCCATTTATTGCATACCCCGAGAGCGCAATCAAAAAGCCGACTCATTAGCAAAGCTAGCTAGTACAGGTGAGGCACAACAAATGGGAATCGTTCCCGTGGAAACGTTATCTTCCCCGAGCATCGATCAAAGGGAGACAGATTGGGTATTTGAGGTCATTCTCGATAAGGAGTCATGGATGACTTCGTTCAGAAACTATCTCGAGCATGGAACCCTGCCGGAGCGCAGAAGTGAAAAGAGACAAGTTCTTCGAAAAGTTTCGCGGTTCACTATTTAGAATGGAGTCATGTATAGAAGAGGGTACTCTATTCCTTTACTCCGGTGTATCGCTCACGATGAGATCAAACGAGTATTGCATGATGTACACGAAGGAGAATGTGGCGATCACACCGGGGGGCAAGCTCTAGCCAAGAAAGTGCTCCGATATGGATACTGTTGGCCGACTATAAATCGTGATGCCTCGGATTTTGCTAGAAAATGTGACAGATGTCAGAAGCACGCTCGAATTCCAAGAGCCCCACCTATCGAAATAACTCAGATAATCAGTCCATGGCCGTTTGCAGTATGGGGCATTGACATTATTGGCTCTCTACCTCTAGCCAAAGGTGGTGCGAAGTACGCCATCGTCGCAGTTGATTACTTTACCAAGTGGGTGGAAGATGATCCCCTTGCTACAATCACGACAAAGAAAGTGATCAACTTTGTAGTGCGCAACATTATCTGTCGATTTGGTCTCCCACATACCATCATCACAAACAACGGAGCCCAATTCGACAATGTTGAATTTAAGAATTTCTGTCAACGGTTCCACATCCAGAAGAAGTTCTCTGCAGTTGCACACCCTTAAGCGAATGGACTGGTTGATGTTGTTAATAAAGTTATAAAGTCTATTCTGAAAAAACGATTGGAAAAGGCCGGGAGCAAATGGGTCGATGAACTTCCTATGGCTTTATGGGCTTATCGGACGACCCACAAATCCGCAACCGGCCATACTCCTTTCTCTCTTTCCTACGGTTCAGAAGCCATTATTCCAGTCGAGATGGAAGTACCTACTCATCACGTGACATATTATGATCCGAAGACAAATGCTATATTACTTGCCGAATCTCTGGATTTATTGGATGAGAAGCGTGAAGAGGCTAATTTGAGGGCAGCCGCATACCGAAGTCGAGTCGCCCGGTTATACAATGCCAAGGTCCGACCCCGAACCTTTGAACTCAGTGATCTCGTCCTTAAGAGAATTTACCCGGTTCCTTCACATATGAAACCAACATGGGAGGGGCCATACGTCATTGAACGAAAGCTCGGATATGGCACATTCAAACTATCGACCGTTGAGGGTCTCCTTCTACCAAGAGCCTAGAACAGCGAAAGTCTACGTTGCTATTACACATAACAGGCTCTGTTTATTTATTCAGTTTACTTTTCATTTGCAATTTGTTTATGCATTTCTAAATTTGAATTTGTAATAAGGCAACTGACTTTGCCGTATTTTCTTATTTTAGCAATAAAATGCAATCTCTTCGAGCCAGAGCTGTGATTTATTTTGAAATGCATCATATGACCATCACTATGCATGGAGAACTAAGTTCCACCATACAGTGGGGTTTATTCAAACAGGGAGTGACTGTGATACGACCGATCACTCACTAAGTGAAACCCGAGCTCGGGGGCAAGCCATCACACTGAAGCCAAAAAAGGATTGATATACGACAATCCTCTAACTAACTCTAGATTCCCTAAGTGCGAACTGGAGTATAAACTTATATATGTGGTTTCGAAGAGGGTGGATCCGTCCACCTAATGACTTCGCCCGTATTCAAACCAAGTTCGAGGAGGATGGACCCGTCCATCTAACGACCTCACTTGTTAACTCAGGGTAGATGTGAGTCGACCATCCACGATCCTTATAGATTCATCGTTCCCGGAGTGCGAATGAAATCCTAAAGCCTAAACAGATGTGACCGACCATCTATCGGCCAACTCCAGATTCCTGGAGTGCAAGCTGGAGTATAAACATAAATACCAAATGGGTGTAATTGACCACCCATCAACTAACTCCGGATTCCCAGAGTGCGAATCAGAGTATAAACATTAAATAACTCCGGATTCCCAAAGCGTGAACTGGAGTACAAACATCGACTAACTCTAAATCCCCAGAGTTTGGATTGGAGTACAAATGCAAGCCGGGTGTGATTGACCACCTGCGAATCAATCCAAGTCCCCTGAGTGCGGACGAAGTTCAAAACATCAAACGAGCGTGACTGATCGCTCATAAAATAACTCTAGTCCTTGGAGCGTGGACGTATCTCTAAATCTCAAGCGGGCATAATCGACTGCCGATCTACAAGTACAATCCCCATAGCGTGGATGCGATCACCAATAGATGAGCAAGTGTGATTTGACAACCTGAGCTCGTCTTGTTTCAGTTATGATCCAGCGAAGTTAAGTTCGACGTATTAAAGGCAAACAATGATTGTTAACTAATCTTTTCAACTTATCCCGGGGCTGGGGGCAGAACTTAAGTGTCAGCCACTGATTGAGAAAGTGCAATATCGGAATTCGACTTAGCGCTCGATCGTGACCCGAAACCATGACTCCAGAACTTAGCAACTAAACCTGGGCCCGATTTAAAAACTAAAACTCCACATAGTATATTGAATGGAAGTTCAAGCGCCGAAGCACTTTAACAAATGAACGAAAACTGAGCTAGTTACAAAATGAAATTTTATTTCAACTATTTTTTGAAAGAAAAAGATAAGTACAAAGTTATACCAAAAATCATACTAGCGGGAGTCGAACCCACAACTATACACGGCTTGCAGAAAGCAAAAGTAGATTCGTATCTATCTATCAAAAATGAGCCAAAGAGGCATATCTATTCCTTCTTCTTTCTCGGCTTCTTCTTCGGCGTTGACCCGTTGGATTCGCCACTTGGTTTCCTCTTCGAGCCCTTGCCTTTTGGTGGCTGATCTCCAGTCGGGGGCATTATGTTAACTTCCTCCTTCGAACTCACGTGGATAGGAATGCTTCCTGAAGACGGAGTCGGAGGGCTAGGATCAATGTTAGTAGGCGGAGGAGGCACACTCGTGTCGACGACTGTGCCACCAGGAGAAATCATCCGCAAAGGGGCTGGGCCAGGTCCCGCCATTCCACCTCCAAAGCTACTGTCCTGCGCAGCTGCTTCCATCTCGGCATTAATTTCGACTATTATCTCCTCCTCACGAATTGTTTGAGCCTCGCCGGGAACACTAGCAGTTGGGCCCGAAGAGCTAGTCACGGGTGCGCCCCCACTCATGACAAACAGCAGATCAGCAAAGGGGTTATTGTGATGACCGAGAAGTTCCTCCATTATCTGTTCATCGAAAGTAAGTGTGCTCCCTTGTACCCTGTCCGTAGATGCAGTAGCCGTTGTCGTGGTAGCTTCCGTTATGATAGCCTCCTGCTCGTGATGTAACTCTTGGGTTGCAGGAGACATAGCAGAGTAGCTCCTATCACTGAATAGAGAAAAAGATAAAGTTATTAGCGATTGCTTCAAATAACGCTTCCCACACTGAATGAGCACAAGAGATGTTCAGAGTACCTTCCTCAGAATGACTTGCAGGCGGAACTGGAGCAGCTTCAGTGGCGTGCTCATGAACTGGAGATAACCGCGGTTGATCAGGATTATAAGCAGGAACGGACTAAGGATCAACCACGGATGTAGATTCAAGCTAAGTTAGCGCAAAAGTTTCAGAACCTTCATCATGGTGCTCAACACCAGAACCTTCTCCAGCCTCCGAGTACCGAGTGCTAAGTTTCTCCTTTTCATATACAATCATGATGTTGTGGAGAATTTTTCTTTCATCTTCGCTTAGCACCCGGTTTTCAAGTTCGAACTCATCAACAGATTCCGCTTGTCGTTCAGCTTTCTCATCCTGCACCAACCGGCCTCAGCGTTATACAGGTGTGTTGGATAATTATCAAGCCAGGTTAGATCCCTGTGCCTCAGAACCATAGCATTGTATGTGATTAGAAGATCTTCAATATCGGCCTCTAACCTGGCCTCTGCCATCTTAACTTCATCCTTAACCCTGGCCTCAGCCTCCCGAATTTTAAGTGTTGTCGTGTCCCTTTCACCCCAAAGCGCTACAGCTTGTTCGCACTCCCCCTGGGCTGTTTTGTTTGCATCGTCTTTTTCCTTGACTATTTCAAAGAATTTGGCTTTAAGCTCATTAAGTTCCTTTAGCGCAGCATCCCTTTCAGCTGTAACAGTGGTGTTTCGGTGGCCCATCTCCTCGACCAAAGAAAAATGCGTCTGTCGCATCCTTTCCATGGACTGATTCGCCTCATCGGCTTTCTTAGTGGTCTCTATTTCCGACTTCCTGGAAGATTCGGCCTCATTGTTAAGCACTTGTATTATACGGTCCTTTTGAGCAATATCGGTTTCTAACTTCTCGATTACTTTTGCCTGCTCAAAGGTCACCGCTGATGCTTTATCTACAGTCTTCATCCACTCCATATATTGGTTGTAAACGTCATGGATATAATCATGCATGGATTGTTCCGCCTCAACTGGGATTCTCTTTAAATGCGGAGGGAAGATGAAGCCGTCAAAACAGATGTTTGGGAAGTCTTTTTTCAACTGGGCGATTTTGATTGCTCCTTCCCCAATGGGCTCGGTAATGGCTTGTTCAATGACAATGGGAGTTTCGGTCTCAGTTCTACGGCATTGTGGATCATACCTGGGAGCTTGAGAAGACGGTTTTTGGCATGGAGGCTCTAAGGATTGTTTCCCGTGACCAGAGGGTGGTTTTGGAGCTCGAGGAGGTGGAGAGCGTGATCGGGAGCGATATCTGTATTCTCTATCTCTACCCCTCTCCTTCACATAACGTTCTTGACTAGAATAACCGCGATCGTGGTCCTGTCAGCTTCCCTCCTACGGGACTCATAGTATGAATTGGATGACTGGCGTGCAGAGCGAAGGCTTCCTAACATAGATTCTCACCTAGTCATCGTATATGTAAAATAAAAAGAAAAGCAGAATCAGTAATCTCCAGAAACGAATAACTTATGATTGGAAATCGTGTAGTGCCGTGAAGTGTATGTATGCATGTGTTAAACCCCCCGACCAACCGGATATGTCGGCCAAACTTGTCTGAAGTGACTCGCTTAAATCTAAGACACTTTGAAGCCCTCCAAACCGGTGTCGTGTTGAAGCGACACATAGTCCGGAATTGGAATGTCAGCGAGCCCTTCGAAATGATTCTCTATTTGCGAGGGAGGAGCCTTTGAAATTCTAACACTGGAGGCTGGCAGGGACACGACTACGGATTTCCATCTCGAAGACTTATGATGCTTATGTGCTACTGCCTTGCCTTTTCTCCTTCCCTCTAAATCCCGATAACTGTCGGGAGGCCCGACAATGGGTTCATCGTCAATGGGTGTATTTTCTTCATCGCCCTCCTCGGCTATTACACCCCCGAGCGCTTTACGCTTCACCCGCCTCGTCGGGGCTGCCCTAAGCGGTCCCTTAAGTCTTATGCTCTGGTTTCGCTCGATTAGCCCAACAATCCTCAAGTTTCTATCTGTGAGCACTGAGTCAATATCTCTCATTTCGCCCGGCACTTCCTGAAGAATCCATACTATTTCTTTAAAGTGAGCACCTTCGGGTCGCGGAATTGCGGCTGTAAAGGAAAGAAAATATTAGTTTCAACGTCAATTATGACTATCTCGTTAACTACTGGAAAAATTGCAGCACTTACGTCTGACTAACCATCGACTAGCAAACCCTGGAGGACATCGGACGTAGAACCACTCCGTCTTGAAGTAGCTAAGCCTGGTCCAGGATCCCGACACCACTTGGCAATTCCTGACTGCCTCTAGAAACGTGAATGGAGGATTGTCTCCCCGACTCTTGACATTAAACAAGTATCTGACTTCTTCCGGAGTTGGGGGTCGAAAGAGATGTTCCATGAAAACAATGAATAGGCTATTCGGCAGTGCATATCCATTTGGATGTAATTGTGACGGAGCGATTCTAAAGAAAGCCAACACTTCTCGAATATTCTGGTTGAATGGAGGAAGTGTTCCCGCTGTGCACGAATGTCGATTAAAAGCTGTGAACCCTTCTGAGGGAGCGTGTGGCATGTCATTTAGTCCAGGAAGTAGAACGTCATCTAATGGTAGATTGTGTCTTAGGTATATTCGCCCCAACATATCTTCGAAGATATTGGATGGCATAGAATCTCGGGGATTCGCGATAAATTTGCTCATGGCTGCTCGTCTGGAGCTGGACCTATTAATTCGGCTGTAATGGCTGGGATCTCTATTATCGGAGAAGATGAACTTTGAGTTTCCTGCTGCTGAGAACTCCCGGGTTCCATAACTAATCAACTCAGTAAAAACCATCATTAGATGAAAATAAGCCCGTGTGTTCCCCAGTGTGAAGTGCATGAATGTTTTGTGTGGTGCAGTGCTGCATAATACTAAAAAGATTCTACAAATTTTGAGAAATGTTCAAATGGAAAGACTTCGGAATTCAACTGGAGCGACCGTCATCACTGACCATCACAACCGTGCCATCCAGAATTCAGAGATCGACCCGAGTTAAAGTTTGTTAAATTCAGTCAAGTTACAGTTCCATCGACGAGCTTCGAAAGGCAGTCGAATGTGCAGTGAAACGGTTAAGTTTAGTTATGCAGGGAAGAAGCTCGTCGGAGTCAAGTGTACAAGTTTGCAAGAGATTTCGTATCGGTCAAAAATTAAAATTCGAATCGATCACCGGAATTCACTTCGTATCGATCCAGGAACCATCACTTCGTATCGATATAGAGCATCATTTCATATCGATCGTCCAAGGCCATTTCGTATCGATGCAAAATCCCTTACTTGTATCGATCATCAGTGGCACTTTCGTATCGATTATCATACCCCAGAATTCATATCAACCAATCGAACCGAAGGTCCACCAACCATCGATACGAAAGAAGACTTTCCCATCGATACAAGACTACATTGTATCCAAGATCATTACGAACTTCCTCCTGCCATCCATCAGTTCCAAATCGATACGAATTCCTTGTCCCAAATCGATACGAAGGTATTCTTCCTTCCTTCTCCCATCGATGCGAGGTCAAGGTAGAGCGTCTCTTCTATGAGTACTTCGTATCCCTCCATGCTTCATCTTCCCCAATCAACATAGAGACTACTCTGACCTTCCTCGACCTCGCTCTGACCATCTCCGACCTCCTCTTCACCAGAATCGGCCACGAATGTAAGTGGGATGACACGAGAATTCGAGTCTCATCATATTAAGGTTGAGTTTGGTTGATTATTTACCTAATTTTGGCAATTCGTTCATGGGATCGGTGTTGGTTTGATTCGAAAGAAAGATTCTATTTCCTGGTTTTTCAATCGATACGGATTCACGCTAGAAAATGAGAGCAAGTAAAATTTTTCGAAGTACAAAATTCTATTTATATGGGTACGAAACCATAGAACGAAACGATTCATCTCCCAACGGCATAGACCAGTCAAAACAGTTGAAGCCAGATCGATGCGAAGGCCATTGTGCAAACCAACCCGAAGCAGTCTCCTATATCATCGATACGAAGCTTCCTTCATATCCGCCAACCTGCATCAATCTAAGACAACAACTATTCGCATCCATTAGCAATCCATCAATGTGAAATGATAACTTCGTATCCATTACTCTGAGGTCCGCTAGTATTCGTATCCATCGATACGAAGCATGTAAAAAAAACCAACCAATCCGTGTCGATCGCCATTGATACGAATTTTTTTTTTCAACTTTTCACATCGATCCAGGAGAGGATCGATACGAAGAGACACTCTAAAACAACCATCAAGCGTTGTTACAACTCGAATTTCACACCGATTCAGGAGAGGATCGATGTGGAATTCAATGCAAGAAAACTAACAACGACTCGTGAACGTATGAACGTTAATGGGAGTCAGGTTAACGTATATGCATGTATGACGGACTAATGCTCAATTCTCAAAATTCACAGCAATTGGATGCTCACCTGATGACAACTACAACAACAAACAACAGTTTGCTATCATTCAACAATCAGTTACAACAGTGCACAACACAACAATTGGCGGCCAACAATTCATTATTTATATTACTAAAGATCGATCAAACGTTACATCTTTTGATGAAAAGACAACAACCGGTCAACAAGTCAGATAAAACTGTTCAGAATGAAGATTGCAGCTTTTCAAAGCACGTCATGTTCTCACAAGTTGTACTTTGGAGGGAAAATGTTATCCCGTCTTTTGGCAAGGCCGTGACACTAAGGAATTGACTGAAAATCAAAGACAGTTCATCTCGGAAAATAGTTATACATAGTTTCGCTATGGATACTGGTAAATTTTGCCCGAGTCTGGATCGAGCTACAGTTAACATGACATGACAAGCAAAGCTATGAAAGCCAATGTTCCAAATTTCAAGTCAATCGGAGTTCGTATGCTCAAGATTTGATCGATGCAAGCCAAGAAAATCAACTCATTCGTATCCATCAGTCCATCTCCTTCGCATCGGTTTCGTTCGAATCCATCCGGGGCAACGTTCTGTTCGTATCCATCGGTTCGCATCGGTTCGTTTCGTATCCATCTGTTTCGCATCGATCCCTTTCGTATCCACCACGCCTACTCTACTTCGTATCCATTTTGCCTGGTTCTGTTTCGTATCCAACACGTTTACACGGGTTCGTATCGATCGATCAACGTCGATTCGCATCGATGCCAATTATGTAGTTCGTATCGATTGATCAACAATTGATACGACTAGGCCATCCAACGATCGATACGAAACAAGCTAAACACCATCGATACGAAGTATCTGCATGTGGTCGATGTGAAACAGCTCCCAAGTCATCGATAAGAAGCAACCTCATGCATCGATGCGAAATAGGGATGAATGCATCGATACGAAATGAATCCATCAGGTCGATACGAACATAGCACGTAGAAGTGGAAGACTCGGTCACTCGGCATGAAAAGTGGATCGATCCTAAAAGCAAGCGCCACATCAACTAGCAAGCACGTGCCCAGAAGCGATACGAACAGATCATAACTCAAAATCTAAAAGTCCAAATGCCACCAAATTTTCGCAGGAGCTTGCGTACATCTTCAGGAATGTTCATGATCAATCCCGACTCGATTGGACTAAATCCTGATCGATATGAATTGCGTTCGTATCGATCATGGATCGACTCCAAACGATCAGGGATCGATCACGTGGGCCCACCCATGTGAGAGAAGAGGTCTTTCGAGATCTAAGCGGGATATTTGCCGCCTATGCCTATAAATAGTAGCCTAGAACCTACTGAAAAGGGACTTTTGGCTCTTCTACGTCCAAACTCTGCCGAAATCACTGTTGTAATCGAATTCTACAGTTGTACTCGAATTCTACTGTTGTAACACGTTGTAACCAACAGGCAAAAATCAATAAAGTCAATCATTTCATAATGGACGTAGGCCATACGCTGAACCACTCTAAATTCGTGTGTTTCTGTGTGCTTTTCTTGCTTATTATTGGTGTGTTTGTTAGATTTTCCTCATTTTCCATTTATATTCTTCATTTTATCTCTTCAAACACATCCGAAAAGTGTTGTGCCCAATTTTGGTACAAACACTCCCATTAATAGAACCACCATCAACAGGGACCACATTAGGATCACATAAATTATTTTTAAAATTACGACCAATATTGACAGCATATATCGCATCAAAATGCTTGGAAATATCCTCCAGGAGATCGATATCTTCTTTCCTTTGCAACCATAGATGATCAAGTTAGATACCCTTCAATTCCATACATTTTAACACAAAGAAGAATCCATGATCTGTAATCGATAACCTTTTCTTAACGCCTGAAGCAGCAGTGAATTTCCTCAAACACATATCTTTTTTATGACCAAATAAGCCACAACAAAAAGAGCGAATGGGATCTCGACAATTTAGCATAATGAGAAAATCCCCCACAGAGGAAACAAATTCTCTTTCCCTTTCCAGAATCGACCCATTGCTTGGATATTTTCTTATGATTGATATTTTGAGGAAACAAACCCATCGAATCTTTCACTACTTGGACGTAGGAACGATATTGGGAGTAACAAGAATTAGGGGCAGAAAACTTAGAGGAAGGAACGGAATTGAAAAGAGGAGCCGAGGAAGAGTTTAAGACAGAAAATGGAAAAGAAGATAACGGGACAGACGCCGTTAATTTTTTCCCAAATTATATCCTAAAGATTAAAATCATATAATAAACTTGTAAAATTTTGTTTTCGTACAATAATAATTTCGTAGCAAAGAAATATTTACTGTATATTTAGATATTAATATAACTATTTATTTAACTAGAAATTTATATATATATATATATATATATATATTAATATAATTTGAAATTAAGCATCAAATTTTATATAATAACATTACATAATTTTCAAAATTCAAAAATGACTTTTTAATAATTTTAATAGTTAATTTTGACTATTTTTAAATTATTTAATAATTGTTAATTTAAAAATTGTTTTTAAATCCTTAATATTCTTTTGTTGTGAGCTTAAAGCTAGTTTGCATCAATTTTATAATATATACATATGATGTATATTTATGTATGTGCACATGTGTTTATATATTTATTAATATTTATACCTAAAAAAATTAATTTTAATATCGGGATTGCAAAAGCAATTAAAAAAATTATTTAAAAATTATTTTATATTAATTACCAAATGTTTATGGTCATTTAATATAAACGAACATTTGAATAAATATATCTTAAATATTTTATATAAATTATTACACTTGTTATTTCCATATATTTATATATAATTGTGTTTTACATATGTATAATTTAATATAAATATATACAAAACATTTGATGCATGTACATATATTCATTTAGACATCACATAGAATACTAAAGGGGCTAATGCGTCCGTTGCAGTACAAAATCCAACATTCATACATGGGCATGTCAAACCATGCACACTTTATTATGTTGCACGTGCACATATACACATATGTGTATATGATACACATATTCAAACCAAATACAAAATAATGTAAAGTAAAACTTTATTTGTTAAATAAATTAAAACAATGATCTTATTTAAAAAGAAATTTTTAAAAGTTCAAAATGAATTAGACTTCATAGGCCGAATAACATTTAAAACGGTAAAAAAATTGGAATTTACCCATTTCTCCCATTGTCGATTGGCCCAGTTCCAACGTATTCAACTTATAGTCCAAATACAAAGTCATTGGTTCAATGACAACAATTATTATTAACCGAACTGCTCTGGCCAGAAAGTTTTACTTTGAGTTAACTTTGATTGATCATGATACTAACCTTATGTAATAGGCGAGACGAATCCTCTATTAAATAGTATTTCACATCCAATGCTTCCACTCGACCCAACTATGGTTGTTTGATGGACGCCGTGCCACGATTTATCTACAATCAAAGTAGAGCTTCCACATTAAAGATCAATGGTATTTTCAAGTCAAGAGAACTATGTAATTTTTTCACATCAATATTTTCAATTTAACCTTGGTTATATTAATCAACGGAAAACTTTCAAGTGAGTTATTCCATAGTTATCCAATAATTATCGGTACTTAACCCCTTGGTGCCCCAGAAGTCATGAGTAATAAACTGCCCAATATTTGTAGAGCGTTATGTACTCTATTTTCAATGCATGTATTGATATCTGATCTTGATACATCTTTATTAGAAATATTTAAAATAGTATGTCTAATTTCATTGTGATAAATTACTCATGGTTACAACACGCTGTAACTACTATCACAAAAGATACAATTTATGGATTTTCTATTAAGTATACTTTTAATTAGATTAACTAATTAATATAACACATTATATCAAGTATATAATAAAAGGAAAACACCTTTTACTTCGAACAAGATTGGTTGTCGAGTTAGATATATGTAATAATTACATAATTGCTCCTAAGGCATACCCCTAACTCTATTAATCACCCATTTGCATTAGGGGCCAATTATGGAATCTTCATCCCATCTCTTCAATTAGTTTGGTTGGAACCGATCGAGTTAGACCCTTTGTGAATGGATCTGCTATGTCTATTATGTCAATCAACTCTCTCCGATGCTGATAAACTATCTTTATTGTGTGGAACAATTAGAGTACGTTTTGTGACTTCTACGGAGCTTTTCACATTGTTATCATATAACAATAATGTAGTAGTCTTAATTCTAGGAATCACCCCTAGCTCGGGTTTAAATTTGGGCATTTATATTTATATATTATTTTTATATGGCGCTATTCAAGGCGTTGTACTTAGATTTTTCATCGAATTGGCCACAACTTCCTGTTTGGAACATTTTAGACTTAAGGCTCCTTAACTAAGGTTTGAACATGGATTTAATAATGACATATTATACTCAATATCACTTATGAAGTTCAAGTTCGAGCAGTCCATCATAAGGAGTTTGTTGTTTTTGTAAACATTTCTCTAGCATTTCGTAAATAATTGGGAATACTCTAAACTGTCATTTAGTGATCTTAATTTGGATTTGATATTTTCTTCATGTATCAAATACATAAGAAAATTATGATATTGTAGAAAATACAACATGTACGATAATTCCTATTGCTAAAACATAAGGAATCTCATCTTACATGTTCCTTATTAAACATTTTAATAATGTGTCTATGCATATCGTTTGGGGCATTTCCAACATCCTTTATATTGAAATAAAAGATATAATTTATAAATCCAATATCAAGCATTAAACAACCAAACAATTACTGATTTTAACATAATTACATCGGTAATAATTAACAGTATGTTGTTTACTTATAGACTAGAAATATCTATGTACCTTTTAGTGGTTCTTTCTTATGGACACACGCTTCCTCTTCATTTTGACTGAAAATCAAATCATTCGATATTTCAATCAAAATTCTTATTCAATTCTGATGCTTATAAAATGATACTTTCGTATCATTTCTTGGATCATATCCTAAAACCCACAAACTCAATATCGCTTCCACTAACTTCGGAACACTTTGGTTGTTATGTGCAAATAGTCCATTCTAAATCATTATTTAGAATTTTCCATTTTAACACATATGTACCAAGAACAAAGTCATAGCGATAATTTTATGAGTAAATCCATATTAACATAAGCCTGTTGAATAAGAATTTATTATGCAACTTTCAACAATTGAAATTTATGATGTTGCTCTTATTAACGTTGCTCAATATATTCCAACTGCACTAGTCCTGCTCTTGAAGACTCATTCGCGGTCGATGGATTATATCCCTTTTGGTATGACAACCAAAATCTTATGTTGATAACGTACTTGGAATCCTATTTAGATTTGTATCATATCATAGAGTCAATACACTTAATGGCTTAATTGACAATTGAGTATTATATATTCTTGACATTGATAAGAAACTCGTAGTTGCTTTCAATGTGTAAGAATACTTATTAGACATTCTACTGTGTTGTGTTCATTTTAGATCTGGTTAGTTTCATTTCATCCCTCGCAATCAGTTTTGTACTTAGATCGTATCCAAACCATTTTACTACCAATAATTTTTGAAAGAACCTTTGCTATAAAGTTGGTATTTCTTGAATGTTTCTCAGTTCAACGGAATGAGTATTCATAAAGATTTTATGAATTTCATTATATATAAAAACTAATTTGGTTTTAGTTTACAATACTTATGTTCAAAACATAAATTAGTCATCCAATGACAGTCGTTTCCAAACTCCTTTTAGGGTGATTCATATAAGATCCCTCATGAATACGTGTGGCCTTTTGACTCACACAACTTGCCATTTCCTTGGCCTATGATAAGTTAAGGTTTCTTATAAACTCATATCTTGTATGATTTTGTAAACCATGTGAGTCAGCGGAATATGGATCTTAAGGCTAGATTAACACTAGAAGGGGTAAATAGTGTTTAAAGGATTATATGAATATTTTTCAAATTCTTTAAGATTATACTTAGAATGATACAATTAACAATCACAGAATCAAAGAGCAGATAAAAGTAAATGCAGTAAAAGTAAAAAGGAAAGAATACGCTAGGATTTTATACTGGTTCGGAGTTACCCTACATCCAGTCTCGCACAATTCCTAGAACGGATTTCTTTTCAACTAGTAAATGCAAATACAATCTCGATTTCAAGGCTATAGGACACACCCACCCGAATCCCGACTTCTGGGTAGAGTCACTTGATTTCTAGGCTACAAGCACATCCACTAGATTTACGGGCTACTAAGCACACCCAATTGATTTTACAAGCTTCAATCATACCTAATTGGATTTCAGGGATACTAAGCACACCATAGAGTATAAGAGTACGATTTGATAGAGTTTACAGACTCGGATCTTCGATCTTGATTACAATTGATCTTATAACCCTTGAATAGCACTTTGATATTGAGAGAGATAAGAAAAATCAGTGGGTATATGAAAGAGAATCAAACTAGTAATAATTGAATTTGATTCTGGTTGAATTTTGGCAGGGTTTAGGTAAATAGAAATGAAGAGAGTGAAAAGAGGAGAGAAGAGTAAGAAAGTAGTTAATAAAAATTCGTTTGGAAGTCTGGTATACATAGGAAAACAACGGTCATGTCCATTCGCAAAGAGATACGATGAAAAGACACTTCCATTCAAAATTGAATTTCGAATTTTCGGCCACTATGTCGACATATGTGTTGGGCGTGTTCTCACCCAGAAGATCTCGAGACCAAGAAGCTTGATTCATCCATCCAGGCTTGCCTAAACTCCATTCGGCATCCATCTCACAGCCGGACCAACTAACGCCCCACCACTGCCGGACCAACCTACTCTACCACTACCGGTCCAACATTTCAGTGCCGAACCAAGTACCACCGGACCAACCTACTCACCTCCTTCCACCGAACCAACATGCATCCCACCTCAGTGCCGAACCAAGTACCACCGGACCAACCTACTCACCTCCTTCCACCGAACCAACATGCATCCCACCTCAGTGTCGAACCAAGTACCACCGGACCAACCTACTCACCTCCTTCCACCGAACCAACATGCATCCCACCTCAGGGCCGAACCAAGTACCACCGGACCAACCTACTCACCTCCTTCCACCGGACCAACATGCATCCTACCTCAATGACGAACCAAGTACCACCGGACCAACCTACTCACCTCCTTCCACCGAACCAGAGTAAACCGGACCAGCTCCACCAGGCCAGATTACGTCAGCCCAGGCCCGCCAGCTGCTATATACCTCCAAGACCCCTACCCCCGGCCTCACTCTATAAATAGAGGGGCAAGGGTACAACAATGGGGGACAAGTTTGAGAGCTCAAGCACGGAGAGAACTTTCAAACAACTTTCTTTTACTTGTATCAAAGCTTTGTGCTTGTAATCAAAACAAGAGAAGAGAAATAACATATAAAGTGGACGTAGGCACATTCTGGCTGAACCACTATAAATTTGCGTGTCTTTTTACAGTTTAGTCCCTGCTTTTCATATATTTGCATAAATCACCCAAATCACTAAGAACAACATAAGATCTACTAAAACATACAACTTTGAGGTGTTTGTCCATTTTTTGTGCAAACATTTTTGGTGCTTTCACTGAGAAATAGAAGCTCGAAGCTTCAGCTTCATCCACTTAACATTTTTCCTAACAGCATCGCTCGCCACTTGGAAAACATGCCTCCCAAACAGAGAAAAGATGTTAACAAAGGAAAAAACATCGCATCCGGCAGTCTTCCAGATCCAGCTGTCACGAATCAAGTAAATCGTCCTCCTCCAGCAGCAGTACCAAATGAAGGACAGGCTAATCCGACCACTCCTGCCACAGAATAGCCCGCAGCAATTACTAGGGCAGATTTAGACAGGGTTGTGGTTGAAGTAACTAACCGCTTCACGTCCCAGCAGGAAGCCTTGGTGGACCATCTCATGTCACACTTAAGGGATGCTGAAGAGTCCAACCGCAACACTGAATCATGGGGCGAGTCCCAGTCTGGAGGATCTCAGAGACAACAAAGGTCTTCCTTCTTCGAAGGAGCTAACGGCAGAAGTAGCCATGGTAGGAGCCGAGATCGAGCACAACCCGAAGTTAGGCCTGAGGAAATGTTTGGTACCGAACCCAACGGGGGAGGTACCGGATGGAGGTCAACTGTAGCTGAGCCTGTCATATTGCCTAACCACGGAAACGCCAATGAACGGGGCCGAGCTAGAGTCCAGCCCGAAGTTGGACCCGAGGAAGTGCTTAGATCAGAACCCGGCAGGGGAAGATCAAGGCAAGGGCCAACTGTAGCTGACCCTAGCATGCTCCCAGAAGATCAAAGGCAGCCACTGGAAAATATGAGGAATGATAGACGATACCATCCGTACAGGTCATCCGGACGGAATCAATCCCACAGAACAGAACCAAACTCATTTCTATCTGCTCCAAATTCTGATGAAAGGATGGCACGCTTATTCAGAGAGTGCGTCCAACAGGAGCAAAGAGATCGAGGGATAGGCGCTAGGGTAACCAGCCCTTTCGCCCGCAATATCGAAATTGCTATCACCCCCCGAGAATAGAAGATGCCAACAATGGAACCTTACAAAGGAACCTCCGACCCCGTTGTACACTTACAGAGGTACACACAACATATGCTCATGAGTGGAGCGACAGAGGGAGTACTGTGCAAATGCTTTCCACTCTTCTTAGCAGATCTCGCTACCTCCTGGTTCTGTCATCTACCTCAGGGATCCATCAGCTCGTGGGAAATGTTGAAAGAAAAGTTTATCAGTCAGTTCCGCATTCATGTGGAACAACCTAAGGACGCTTATTCCTTATCCAGCGTCAAACAGAAACCTGGAGAGAAGCTACAGCAATACCTAACCCAATTCAACACCGCAGCAGCCGTAGTCCAAGATGCCGATGAGAAGCTTATCCTAATGGCCCTCTGTAGTGGTGTGCATCTGGACACTAAATTTGCTAGAAGGTTGACAAAAGAAAAACCAGCAACTTTACCTGATTTCTTCCATGAAGCCGGGAAATATATGAGGCTCGAGGATGCTGCCGTTGAGGGGCAGTCAGGACAGCAAAATAAGGCAACTCACAGCAACGCCCCCGCAGCGGCAAGGGACGTTCGAAGAAATGATTCCAGGGACAATACCGGGGGCAAGAAGGGAGAAAAGCGCCTATATCGGCCTGGACCGAGATTTGACACTTACACTCCTTTGAACGAGACCGTCGAAAATATCTTCCTTGCCACCCAAGGCGAAGTTAGATACAAACGCCCACCATACAAGAAGGAATCAGATAACGCGCAGAAGTCTGGAAAGTTCTGCCGCTTCCACGAATCTCATGGGCATGATACCAATGAATGCCATCATATCCGGGACTTGATTGAGGAACACATCAGAAGGAAGAAACTGGAACGCTATGTAAAAGGTCAGGACTCCAGCTCCTGCCAATGAGCACCCAAGGCTACCCTCACCGGAGATCGGCAGAGGAAACTGCAACACTAGCAGCTCTAGTCAAGAGAAGATAGTGGTCCATACCATCTCGGGAGGACCGCACATCGCAGACAGAAGCTGGAAAGAAATGGAAAGATATGGAAAGTCGCTTAGAGACAATAAAGACTGTGTCAATTCGGTTATAGAAGAGCGCCACCCGAAGAGGAAAGAAAGTGATGACATCACATTCGGTAAGCGTGACCTAGAAGGAAGGCAATACCCTCACATGGATCCCATGGTTATCTCTGCCCGGCTCGGCCCCGCCGAAGTTTACCGAATCCTAGTAGACACTGGAAGCTCAGTAAACATCCTGTTCAAACATGCATTCGACAAAATGAAGCTATTAATGAAGGATGTATCTCCCTGCGATAAACCACTACACGGTTTCACTGGGGATGCAAAGATGCCCCTCGGGCAACTGGACCTCTTCGTTGAGATTGGAAGCCATCCACGCTCTGTTGTACGGAAACAGACGTTTGTGCTAATAGAAAACCATTCGGCCTACAACGCCTTCTTAGGAAGGCCAACCTTGTCTGACTTCCAAATTGTCCTAGCCCCATGGTGCCTAAAGATGAAATTTCCAACGGACAATGGAGTAGGGGAAGTAGAAGGAGACCAGGACGTTGCTCGAGACTGCTATGTGACTGAACTTCGCAACAACCACAGGAAGGATAAAGGGAAGGGTGTAGGGGTTGCCCTCTGTATGAAAAGTCTAGAAGCATAGCAACTAAAGAAAGCCCCTCCTCTTCGATATACCAGCGACCCTTTCAATGAATTAGACCCTAGGGACAAAGAGGAGGAGGCCACCGCCGAGCCTGCAGAGGCTATGGAGTTTGTATCTGTAGACAAGCACGACTCAAGTAGACTATTGAAAATTGGGTCCCAACTAAAAGTAGAGTTGAAGGAGCAACTCATTGACTTTCTCCGCCACAATTTGGATGTATTCGCATGGTCACATGCTGATATGACCGGAATCTCCCCCGACGTAGCATGCCATGTACTAAACATTGATCCTACCAAGGCGCCCGTAAAACAAAGAAAGAGAAGTATGGGGGCAGAGCGATCGGCAGCCCTCGATGAAGAAGTAAAGAATCTACTCGCCAATGACTTCATACGAGAAGCCATCTACCCGGAATGGATCGCTAACCCGATACTGGTGAAGAAGGCTAATGGGAAGTGGCGAACATGCATTGACTTCTCCAACCTAAACGACGCCTGCCCAAAGGATTGCTTCTCACTTCCCCGAATCGACCAACTTGTAGACAGCACAGCCGGGCACGAGCTCTTATCTTTTATGGACGCATACTCAGGATATAACCAAATCCCTATGCATACTCCCGATCAAGACCAGACTAGTTTTATCACTGACCGGGGTTTATACTGCTGTAAGGTAATGCCTTTCGGACTTAAAAATGCAGGAGCCACCTACCAGCGCCTCGTCAACAAGATGTTTGAAGGGCTAATAGGGCAAACTATGGAAGTATACGTGGATGACATGCTGGTAAAGTCAAGGAAAGCCGACGATCACGTAAGCCACCTAGGCAAGATGTTTCAAGTACTTTGCCAATATGGAATGAAGTTGAATCCTCTAAAATGCTCCTTCGGAGTGTCATCAGGAAAGTTCTTAGGATTCATCGTCCATGCCAGAGGGATTGAAGCAAACCCTGAACAAGTCCGAGCGCTAAGGGATATCAAGATACCTTCCAATCGAAAGGAAATACAAAGCCTGAATGGAAAGGTGGCCGCCCTAAGCCGATTCATCTCCAAGGCAACGGACAAGTGTGTCCCCTTTTTCGAAGCTCTAAAGAAAGACAAAGGAAAGTTCGAATGGACCGACGAATGCTTGACCGCTTTCCTTAACTTAATCGAACACCTCCAGAAACCACCGGTACTCTCGACTCCAAGCGAAGGTGAAGAATTATACCTATACCTTGCTGTGTCATCTCACGCCCTAAGCGCTGCCTTGGTAAGGGAAGACAACCGCACGCAGCGGCCAGTTTACTTCGTCAGTAAAAGGTTTACGGGGGCAGAAGTCAGATATCCTAAACTTGAGAAGCTAGCATACTGTTTACTAATCACATCACGGAAGCTGCGTCACTATTTCCAGTCCCATTCAATCAAAGTTCTGACCGATCAACCCCTGAGGCAGGTGCTCCATCGTCCCGACACTTCTGGGCGACTACTTAAATGGTGCATTGAACTAAGTCAGTATGATATCACCTATCACCCTCGCACCGCCATCAAGGGACAAGCCATGGCTGATTTCATTGCCGAATTCACTACCAACGAAGATAAGGAGCAATTGGAAATAGCAGAAGACATCAAGTGGAACCTCTTTGTGGATGGTGCATCGAATGAACAAGGTTCGGGGGCAGGTGTGGTAATAGTCACTCCCAAGGGAAATAAGCTGCACTATGCTATAAGGTTGGAATTCGCTGCCACCAACAACGATGCAGAATATGAAGCAGTGATAGCTGGATTAGAACTTGCCATAGAAATCGGAGCCAATTCTTTGTGCCTTCATAGCGATTCTCAACTTATTGTTAATCAAATACTAGGAGAATTCCAAGCTCGAGAAGAACGACTCGTAGCATATTTAAAGAAGACCAAGTTACTTCTCAGCCGATTGGACCACTACTTAGTCAAACACATCCCTCGGGAAGAGAACCAAGAGGCCGACGAATTGGCAAAGCAAGCAAGTATGAGAGACATCGCCATCTTCGGAGCAGTAACCATCTCAAAGCAACTGACCCCAAGTTTTGAGCAAGTAAATCTGATAGCTGCAACCGAAGAAGCAACTTGGATGACTCCCATCCGAGACTACCTACAAAGTGGCACACTACCCACCGGGCGTAACGAAGTCAAGAAAATCTTGAGGAAAGCTTCCCGCTACACGATACAAGAAGACATCCTCTATCGGCGCGGATTCTCTAACCCATTATTAAGGTGTGTCGCTGGGAGGGAAGCCAAGGAAATCTTATTCAACATTCATCAGGGAAGCTGCGGAGATCACACCGGAGGGCAAACATTAACAAAAAAGATACTCCGGTATGGATATTTCTGGCCCACCTTAAGCAAGGACGCCTTAGATTTTGTCAAAAAGTGTGACAGATGCCAGAAGTTTGCTAAGATTCCATGGCTACCAACAACTGAGATTACTCAAATGACCAGCCCTTGGCCCTTCGCAATATGGGGAATTGACTTAATCAGCGAGCTACCAATGGACCGAGGCGGGGCCAAATATGCTATAGTGGCAGTCGACTATTTCACCAAATGAGTGGAAGCGGAACCTCTGAATAAAGTATCTTCAGCAAAAGTTATTAACTTCTTGATTAAAAATGTTCTGTGCAGGTACGGAGTCCCACTCAAAATCATATCAGACAATGGACTTCAGTTTGACAGCGAGGAATTCGCCAACTGGTGCCAAGGACACAGGATTCACAAAAGCTTCTCATCCGTAGCGTATCCCCAGGCAAACGGACAAGTCGAAGCCGTCAACAAAATTCTGAAAACTCTAATAAAAAAGAAGCTCGAAAAGTCAAAGGGCGCTTGGGTGGATGAACTTCCTACGGCACTATGGGCCTATCGCATATCTTTCAGAACATCAACGGGGCACACTCCTTTCTCTTTGGCATACGGATCGGAGGCTATGCTCCCAGTTGAAACCATTGTGCCTTCCCACCGTAGGATCCACTATAACCCAGAAGAGAACGAAGAACTCCTTCACATGTCTTTGGATCTAGTTGAGGAGAGAAGAAATGATGCAGTCCTTAAAGCAGCAGCCCACAAACAAAAAGTGGCGGCACAATACAACTCCAAAGTCAAGCATCGTACCTTACAAGAAGGGGATCTTGTCCTCAAGCGAATCTTCCCTCGCCCCGGAGCGCTAGACCCAGTCTGGGATGGACCATATGTAATTCATAAAGATCTCCACAACGGAGCCTATATTTTGTCAACAGTGGACGGAGAGGTGTTCCAGAGGGCATGGAACATCCAACACCTCCGTCGATACTTTTCTTAACTTGTATTGCCCATATGAAGTGAATTAACAAAGAGAATCAGTGGACGTAGGCATTTCCGTGCCGAACCACTTTAAAAAACCTTGTATCTTTTTTAACTTGTTCCTTTATATCTTGGCTGCTTGTTAACTTTATCCTTTTCTGTTGAACAAAATCCTGTGCATACAGCGTTTCAATTCAAAGCACTCCACAACGCAACTTCACCTGGACAAGACCTAACAGGTACTACGCGAATCTATGCCCTCGCCAATGAGACACTTTTGCTCCGGCATCCCTCTGCTGCGGGTTAACTCATTGCTCGCGACGGCCCTTAAAGCCAACTGTAATGAGCCGATTATAAGCCACCGAGAAGGCCGACTATAGCCGAGGCAACTCATTACGGCGTTCGGCTCGCCGGCAACTGTGAACCGACTATAAGCCCCAACATAAGGTGTGGCCAGCCAGGGGCAGTTCACGGTTGACGATCGGCACCCACGCTAGCCGGCCACAGTAAATCGAATAATACCCACGATTACGGGCCATAATGGCCCGGGTAGTTACTGTGCACGATCTCGGCTCCGATGTGTCTTAAGTGTGGCTGTGGTAAAAAAGAATTAACTCCCCGCGGAGGCGTAAGATGGGTGACAAATGTCTCTAAGACCCACAGCTAGGGAAAGTGACTACAAAGCCCGTTTGCCACGAACTTAAGCACATCGAAGGCCTTCCGTGATTGGAAGTTTTACTTTTTCACATATTTCAATTTTACTTAAGCGACTTTTCTCCTATCCTCTATAACGATCCCTAAAGCACAGGTCACAGAATAGGAGGCATTCGCAAATGAGACCGGATGGCCGGGCACTCGACCACATTTTCACACTCAGTCACGCTAAAGCCGCCGTCTACAACTAAAGCAGGAGGGACGGTATTTTATTTTTGTGTGCCTAAAAACATAGCTATAGTTTATTCGCACCTCACGCTAACATTGCAAGTCATAAAATTATGTTTTAAAACAAGAACCTGATATCAAACACAATTTGATTACAAGAATATGCATAGCTATATTTCTCATACAACATGTTAAAATAGCAACAAACATTCAAAAGACGACAAGATCAGCTTAAGTCAAAAAATTACCACCTAAGAGTTACTTTACTAATTTAAGACTAACATATACAACCATGTCAAGCCCACAAAAAGAATTTTCCAGGCCTAATCAAGGAGCCGGCTGCGTCGGAGTCTTGCCCTTGTCCTGTTGCCCACCTATCCGGTCAGAAAAAGAAATCATTAGTGATAAGCAACAGAGTTGACAAAAGAAGAAACTAAAGAAGAAGAGGTTACCAGCAGCTTCCCCTTGATCATCTTGGTCGTCATCCCCTACTTCCACGCCTGCCTCCTCGGCTGCAAACAACAGCATCCCCTCCTTCACCGCTATCTTCTCCTCCTTGGTAAACTGAGCGGTAACCACATCCATCCTAAAGGCCGCTCCACCCTCCTTATCCGCCTCAGCCTTGGCCTCCTCTAAAGCCCTGAGGTAAATCCTAGCCATAACCCGGGGGTAGTCGTCCATACAAGATAAATTGCCCTGTTTCCAAATGCGAAAGTACATATCCTGCAGCATGTCATCCATCATCCCCTCATTTTCCTCAAACTCCCTCATACGGGCCTCAGAAACCGATAGCCTTGCAATGGCAGCATCCCTTTCTAGTCGATATCGCAAGCAGTCAGCCTGAAGGGACCTCCTCATCACCTCCATCTCCTCCTTTAGCCTGACTTGAGCAAGCTCTGCGGCTTCAAGCTTCCCCGACAGCTCCTCTACCTGCTCAAGATCCGCCCTCCGAACCTCGTCCACTGTCGAGATGGCCATATTTATCTGCTCCATGCAGGCAGCCTCCATCTTCCGCAATTCCGCCTTACTAGCCTCCTCCATAGTCTTCCTCAACCGCCCAGAGGCGGTCTCATGCTGAGAAATCTGAATGGCCTGATCAGCAAGCTGTTTGGCCTGATCCGAAACCATCAATCGTAGTCGGATGTTGGCACTCCCAATCTCCTCTCCAGCCTTAACCAGCCGGGCATGATGCCCCATCAGCTTCCTAGTCTCCTCCGCCACCCGATCCATATTAGCCTTGGCCTCGTCTCCCATGGTAACTATCCGAGTAGTAAGTAAATCGAGATCTAAGGACTTGGCCTCATCAAGCACCCATACCATGGGATTGCGGGGAAGAAGGTGCTCACCGGTAACCTCGTCAAAGGTAATATCATGAGAACTTGGATCCAGATCAGGATGACCCGCAAATGGATTACGAGCCAAGCCAGGACAATCAATCTGAGTAACGGTAGGATTTTCAAACGAGTGCGGAGAGAGTGCGAACTCAGTATCCTCCTCCGTGATGTCATGAAGAGGCTGAACTGGGGGCTGAGGACCAAGTGGAGGTTCAGATAAGGGATGACTCCTCTTTCTCTTTTGAATACCCTCTTCAATAACCCCGAGAAGAGGACGGTAGCCGACTACATCCCCGGAGCGGTGGGTCGAAGGCTTCGGCTTGGCGGAAGCTTTGGAGAGCTTGTATTGTTCAAGCCTATGCCGAAGATCCGAGGCCTTGGCCGTTTTACCTGCTCCTGATATGAAGAACAAGTGTCACGAGCTTACATTGATCCATAATTCGAGAAACGCGATAAATTAAAAGTAAAAGAAGAAAGGAAACACATCTGTTATACAAACCCTGGGGAGGAGTAGGATACTGCAATGAGTCCTGGATTTCATTCCAGGACGGGAGCGGATCATAAAATATTCCTAAGTCCCTATCATAAATGGAGCCGGCAGGAGTCAAAAGTTCACCGTGAGTCGTCAGAGCCACCTTGGCTGGAATAGTCTGAGAAGACTCGCTTACACCGGTCCCAGCCTTGTCAGCTTTCCCGGATTTCTCTACCAAAGCCGTTTCTCCGTCCAGCCCCTCGAAAGCTTGGTGGAATGCATCATTTGTCCACTCCTGAATCTCGTCTACTTGCCCAGGAAGCAAGGCCCCGATGCCATCGCCAACGTCACCACCTTCCCGGTCATCTCCACCCTCACCTCTCTCCTCCTCCACATCTTCCTTCCCCGGAGTAAGTGGACAAGTGCTGGGGGAAGGACCATCTGACTTCTTAAGCTTCTTACCTCCGACCACTGGAGATTTTGAGAAAGGTTTCCTCTTGCCACTCTCTACTGTGACACCTCCCTTAGCTTGAGCAGCCGCCCTCTCCTCCGCCGTTTCCCTCTGCTTGACTACTGACTGCTGTGGAAGGATCAAATTATACTCCAGAAGGGTTGCATTTCTGATCAGGTAAGTAGCCGATCTATCTCTCCCGGGGATAGCTTCTATCTCGGCCGCCATCTGAACCAGGCGGTCATTCTCCACAACCGCAAAACCACCTGTCGCTAGCAAGAAATAAAAGCACGTAAGATAAAGCACTACAGTTGTAACGGAAATTATAAATAAAGCTTCACACTTACAGCCGGAGGTGAAGCGACGAATGGAAACAGAGTCACCCCTGATGAAGAACCATTCTTTCTTGAACATACTGAACTTCGAGTATAAGTCCAGGACAGGCTTAAAGGATACGGCAGATTCCAAGCTGATATAGGGAGACCCCTTCTTGTAGCCTCTCAAGTTGTACAAATACCGGATCTCCCGGTTGGAAGGAGGACGCCCATATCTCCTCTGGAAGATGACGAAGAGACTCACCAGAATGGCATAAGAGTTGGGTTGAAGCTGGAATGGGGCCACCTTTAGATATGTAAGAAAGCTGACTACCCAAGCATTAAGAGGCGGGATGGCACCACACATGCAATGGTATCTGTTGTAGGCAAAGTACCCTTCAGGAGGGTCATATGGCATAACTTCTCTCCTTGGCAACAGCATGCGCGCTCTATCGATTCCGAAAGAACGGGAGATGACATCAAGCTGCTCTTCCTTGAGGGAGCTGGGAAAGCAATCGGGCGGGGAGTTCAGAAGCTCCTGAGGGCCGTACCCGTCCACCAGTGATCTCGGGGCAGGTCTGTGACGTTCCGGTCCTGGCTGAGCAGGGGGCACTGCGGAAGGTTCTCTTTTGCCCTGGGACTTCTTTTTATCTGATCGAGTTTCCGCTTTTCGAGACATTTATCTACAACGCAAGAAAAGCACATTATTAGAACAAGGAGAGGTAAAGATATGGACAAGCGAGTGCGTACAATCCGGGGTTTTCTTTGCGATTTAAAAGCACGAAAGGCCTGAGAATTCATTCAAACCCAAGGTTCACTCGGTACTCCCAATACCAGAATTCCATTCGGCATTCAAGCCCAAGGTTCATTCGGTACTCCCAATACCAGAGTTTCATTCGGCATTCAAGCCCAAGGGTCATTCGGCATTCAGGCCAAGTTTCGTTCGTCAATCAAGACCCAAGTTCCATTCGGTAAAACTGAGGAAAACTCATTCGGCAGTCCAATGACAAAAAGCCATTCGGCGAAGGGAAATTGAGTACCTAATTCGGCAAGCTAAAGTGGTTCGGCAGTAGGTTAAAATCTGATTCGGCTATGTGACTGACTTGGCTCGGCTGTTTCGTTCGGTAGAAGGTAACGGAGGCCCTAGGCCCTTACTTATAGGCAACCATAGACGACCGGACCGGCTGATTCGGCGAAAGCATCCAAGCTAACGTCATTGGTTTTAAAACAAAGCGCGGCACATGCCGGCATATGCCCCACTTTGGGGGGCAAATGTTGGGCGTGTTCTCACCCAGAAGATCTCGAGACCAAGAAGCTTGATTCATCCATCCAGGCTTGCCTAAACTCCATTCGGCATCCATCTCACAACCGGACCAACTAACGCCCCACCACTGCCGGACCAACCTACTCTACCACTACCGGTCCAACATTTCAGTGCCGAACCAAGTACCACCGGACCAACCTACTCACCTCCTTCCACGGAACCAACATGCATCCCACCTCAGTGCCGAACCAAGTACCACCGGACCAACCTACTCACCTCCTTCCACCGAACCAACATGCATCCCACCTCAGTGCCGAACCAAGTACCACCGGACCAACCTACTCACCTCCTTCCACCGAACCAACATGCATCCCACCTCAGGGCCGAACCAAGTACCACCGGACCAACCTACTCACCTCCTTCCACCGGACCAACATGCATCCCACCTCAATGACGAACCAAGTACCACCGGACCAACCTACTCACCTCCTTCCACCGGACCAGCTCCACCAGGCCAGATTAAGTCAGCCCAGGCCCACCAGCTGCTATATACCTCCAAGACCCCTACCCCCGGCCTCACTCTATAAATAGAGGGGCAGGGGTACAACAATGGGGGACAAGTTTGAGAGCTCAAGCACGGAGAGAACTTTCAAACAACTTTCTTTTAATTGTATCAAAGCTTTGTACTTGTAATCAAAACAAGAGAAGAGAAATAACATATAAAGTGGACGTAGGCACATTCTGGCTGAACCACTATAAATTTGCGTGTCTTTTTACAGTTTAGTCCCTGCTTTTCATATATTTGCATAAATCACCCAAATCACTAAGAACAACATAAGATCTACTAAAACATACAACTTTGAGGTGTTTGTCCATTTTTTGTGCAAACAATATGCCTATAGAGTATGTTGACATACTCTTCAAAAATTTGAAAAAAACTTTAAAATATTATTTTCAAAATCTGTTGCTTTGTAAAATAATTTGATACTGTGTAAAATCATTTAAATATATTTTATACATACATTAGTCAAAATACAACTTAATAAAACTTTATAAAATAATTTTGAAAGATTTAATAAAAGTATTCAATAATATATGTAAAAATTAATATAGTTATGATTTATTAAAGTATAAAAAATTAAATATATATATATATATGTATAAACTTAAAAACAATAAAATAATTTTTTTAAAAGTATAAGAGATTGAAAATCGTTTTAGGAAATATTTTGAAAAGATTATTTTAAAACCAGAATATTTGAAAAACAATTTAAAGAAAAATTAGATAAGGTGAGAGAGATCAGGAAAGTCCTATCAAGGTTTTAACATAAATTCTATGACTCTGTAACTTATCTAGAATATCTTGAAATCTTGAACTCTTCAATACTCATGAATCTTCAATTATCATCATCTTTAACTCTTCAATACTCATGAATCTTCAATTATCATCATCTTGAATCTACTCTTAATATCAGCATCTTGATACTGTACAGTCTTCTTAATCAATACTTGTCTAATATCTTACACTATATATATATATATATATCTTGATAAACCATTAGTATCTATATTTCATATAATGTCCTATAGTTGTTATCATCAAAACCAATACCTAAGTTACTAACAATCTCCCCTCTTTTTGACGATGACAACTCTGTATATAAAATATAATATAACTCCACTTGAATTACAAAACTCCCCCTTAATCTATGCCTAGATTTTATATTTTCTCCCCCTTTGTCATCAACAAAAATAACCAACTAAAACTTTAACTCTAACACTAACTTTTGCTCTAATTCTAACTCTACTCCCCCTAAATAAAATACTAATCAATATATATTAGAATTATATACAATGATGATGAGACAGATTGTATAAAAACAATAAGTGATATGTAAAATTAGATAATCATGAAATAATCATAATAAATCCATATTCATCCAATCAGACAAAGTTTATGTCACGTACCGTTCAAACAAATCCACACAAATCAAACCAATCAAATCAAACTAATCAAATCAAAACCAAATCAGGTATTATTATTTATATCTAATCAAACCTATTTAAACTAGATATTTCGAGGAACTTCAACCCATCTATCAGTGCCAAAGATTGGATTTGCTGTGATAGCATGCCAATCTTCATCATCTTTGTTGATGGTACACTTTGAATTAGTGGTTTGTTCTTCTTTTTTCAAGGTAGAAATCATCTACTGAATTGCATTGAAATGCCTTTCTTGCTCCTTGATCATCTGCATTTGACTCAATTATAAGTGCCCCTGGTTTCTTAGGATGAAAGAAAGAGTTTTCTTGAATGATCCAAGAGTTTGTTCGAGGTTTTCAATTAGTTTTTGGATAGGAGAAGCCATTGATTTTTATTAGAGTTTAGGAATGAAAAGGGGTGAAGACAGAGACTGATTTTCTGGAGTGAATAGATATATATAGGGTAAGAAGTCGTTTTAAATGAATTGGTGTTTGGTAGTTATTAATTTTTAATCTTTAAAAAAATTTGAAAAATCTGGCTGTTATATGTCGACATACATGCTTGGCATATGTCGACATATGCACTGTAATTTTTAAAACCAGTTTATTTTACTTTTCTATAGTATTTGGCTTACACTATTATATTTATATAACTTTCTAGAGATAGTTGACAATGTATAACATCAAGAAATAGAATTTTTATTGATAATAAGGATAAGTACAAGAAATAAAAGAAAGATACATGAGATTCAACATAAACTAAAACTAGAAAATCCAAATACAAAGACAGTTTTAAACAAACAACTAGAATGATATGGATGAAGATGAAGAAGAACCATCAAGCTTGCAGATGATCTTTTCAAATAATTTATCCATTTTGTTGGAAATTGAGGTAAATCTCTTTGAAAATGATTTCTTAAGCTTCCTTTGGTTATGAATGATCTTCTCTTGACTTTTGAGAAGATCTTTATTGGATGGATTAGGTGGCATATTGATACTTTCCAAAGAAGTATCCTCCTCCTCTTCTTGTTCTTCCTCCTCGACTTCCATTTCCTCTTCTTCCTCTTCCTCTTCTCTTATTTCTTGCTCCTCTTCCCAAGCCAACCTTTATTCCTTTTCCGCAAGCGTTTCATAAGGCTCGAAAAAGGGTGAAATATGCATAAGTGAAATGTTGGCCTTGTCAAATATTTTTCGAGGAATTTTTCCTCTCCTTTAAGGTCAACACAAAAATAATTGAAAACACGAGTAAGATACACACCGGCAATAGCATGTTTTCATGTTTAGAAAGATTCTTAGGAAAAATTACATCCAAAATGAATTAAGACCAATTTATGTCGTATTGACCATAAATGGCGAAAAGGGCTTTGAAAACTTTTTGTGTCGGGTTATTATAATTACCTGTTCTACGAGTGATACTTTGTTGCAAAAGAAGGCTTAAAATTCTTTCATCTGGAAACAAGTTTTTGTTTTTAAATTCAAAATCATCATCACTTTCGAAAATATCATGAATTACTTCACGATTTTGAAATTCAAGTTGAAAAGTTGAAAGGTCCATTCCACTAGATTTGCATTCAAGAATGTGACCTAAAAGTTCATAATTTAAAACAATTTGTGTCCCTTTGACACTGCTCCAAAACTTCTCCTTCTCTACTATCATAAAACTTTCCTTTTAAATTTGCATAAAACATCTTCATAATTTTGGAGAACAAACGAAACCATTTTGGGAAGCATCGATTAAACCAAGAATTTCATTTTGCAAACAAAGAGTGAAAAGATCATAAGTAAGAAAATCTTCAAAATAGCAATGTGATGGCTCGCCCTTCTTACTCCGAAAGACGAGTCGTATTAGAGAAAGAAATAGGTAGAAAAAGATAGAAAAGAAAGAACTAAACAAAACACAGAATCTCACAGCGGAATGGAATAATATATATTACATAACATATATCACATAGTCACTAATTATACAATACATCAGAGTCATAATTATACATGCATCATATTCAGACAGTCATAGTGACCTGCCCATTCATTGGAAGTCCAAAATATAGATAATACCTAGTTAGAGTTGAAGCCACCTACTCTAGCTCCTCCAAACTGCATCGTGACAAACCTGGATCACTTGGCTACTCATAAAAATTTGAGTACACAAGAGTTTAGGAAAATAGAAAATAAACTCTAGGTCAGACACGGGTCTGGTGTGAGTAAAACGGTTAAATTACTTTAAATTGAAAACCATTTGAAAACAAGGGCATCTCGTAAGACCACGCCGCACATAAACACGGACGGGTTTTTCCCTTACGATAACCAAAACACCTTTATAGGAAATCCAGTGATATTATAATGATGTCTAGGGTTTTCAAGTAAATTATTCACATAGATGAAATTGTTACATTAATTAAATTCCAGCATAATAGGTGTACGACTAAGACCGAAGGCACTTATTGGAAAGTGGGTTCCATACAATGACTGGGCTATTGGGGTACCACCCGTAACGGTGCATCTCTAAAAAAATAATACCGAGGATCTCGCCGGGATCCCCTGCTACACAAGAACGGACTACCCCTAACCTGGATATTACAAATAAGATTACCCCTCGGTTGGGATCAGCAACCGTACCGAAGCATACACGAGTAAATAGGGACTCCAGATAGGGATAACCTTACCCTAATTGGGTGCGACCTACTTAGCCTTGCTGCATCTCCCATGTTTTAGTCATTTCCGGTTGATGAGGCTTGAGGCTACGATTACCTTTCAAGAACAAATTCACTTAGAATTCTCATCGTCCTCAATGACGATGTTCTGATAGCATTCGTCCATACAAGTCCGTTCTGGGTTTTAATGGAACCGAAGGCACCATTTCCACTACACCCATTATTGGAATCACCCTCAAAGTTAGTGACAAATAGCCCTTGCACTCTGAAATCTTCGTCCTGGATCTTTCCTTTGAATCTTCCCAACTCGTTCGCTTATTTTGGATCGATGTGGTTTTTCAGATATTATTGATATCCGATCCCCGTCTCACCGAATCCAAACGTTATATTTTTAAAGGCCAAGTTGTTTTTAAATAAACAATTCATATTCAGGGTGTCAACATCTACATATGGGAATTTATTACATTTGTTTATTTTCAATAAAACATGTCGACGTTTTATTTTAACCATTTCAATTCATTTGGCTAGTTAATGGCACAGACACAGAACAATTGAAATAAATATTTAAGAGCAAGAAGCCAAAGCACAGATCATTAACCATTTTAGCGATTAATAACTAATATTAAAACAATTCACAATCAGGATTTAATTAACATAAATTAACCGAATCTAATTATATTTCTAATCCAAAATTACTTATAAATTAAAGACATTATAAAACGATTTATCATCAGGTAATCAAAATTAAAAAATTCATTTTAATAACTAAATTATTTATTAACATAAGGTTTAATCAATTAAGAGTTTAATTATTTATTCACTTTAATTATTACAATTAATTTAATTTTATATTACCGAAAAATTTACAAAATTGATTAAGCTTCAAATACTTGGTGATAGGATCATAACGCAAAAAATTCATGTTGTTTGGAATTTAAATATAAGGGAAATAATGGTTTAAAAGATTATTAATATAAACCTTTGTTAAATTTTCTATTTTTTCTAAACAAACTTTCGGCCCGTTCGGCCCACAAAGACACAGGGTCCAACTCTTTACTTTTTTTCTGCTTCTTCTTCCCTCCCTTTTCTTTTCACTGACCAAAACTCGTGCAAATCACCATGCACGTGCACGCGTTGCTGACGACCCAAATCTCGACGTCGATCATCTCTCCAGACCACCCATGAACAACCCATCTCAACCACGTACGAAGGAAACGCGATCGCCATGGTTTTTGAAAAATCGAACGTAAACCCAAACTGGAACAAAACACGTCGCCGACTTAAACCCCTCGCCGCACCACCGTACGCCACCAGTCGCCACCAATTCTTGCCAAAACGACCGCCACAACCTCCTCTCGCTTTTCCCCCCATACCGCACGTCGCCGATCACCCCTTGCCGCCGCTATCAACCCAAAACCGAACCCACGCAAAATTTCGCCTAAAACCCTACTTCGACTTCCACATGCCAGTACACCCACCTATAAAATGCCATGCCATTTTTCGCGAGTCTCCCATCCTCCAAGCTTCCCCCAGACCAAAACTCGGGCCACGCAATCGAGTGATTCACCGGAAATTGGTCGAAGACCCAAAACCATTCATCTCTAAATTTCTCACTGTATACTTAACTAAAAATCTCCAAATCTTTTTCAAAAATCATCATTTCGAATAACAATCACATTCATATAAGCAAGTGGTTAAAGTATGATTTTCAAATTTTGTTCATCTTTGAGTTTCTTACTGTAAAATACATTTTTCTCCTTCTATACTTAATAATGTCAAATGGAACAAAGTTTAGAAATAACTGCATTTGAAAACAACCAAGTTTCCTTTTGGAACCATCACCTAAAACTAACAAGATAATGAGGTAAAGATTTTTGAAGTTGAGAAATCCTACTTTTTTTTCAAATAACAGAGCAAAAAAAAAGATGATGTACAGGCTTTTGAATTTTACAGGTTATACAACATGACATACATACATATATAAAGCATATTTACTACTACACATGAATACTTAACAATATCAAAGTTTCCATTCAAATTTCCAGGCATATATACATAGTTTACAGTAAGCAAAGATTCAAGTTTTACTCACTGGCTTTGAAAAAGAGACACTCTGCTTTTGTTTCGTTTTCCTTCCTAAGCAGCACTTAGTTCCTTAAGTTTTTTAATGGCAGCCTTCTTCTCTTTTTTATATTTTTTTTTCTTTTTGCAAGGATGGTTATACGTGAATAACACTGGGGTATATATAGAGAGAGGAGAGGGAACAAGTTTGAACAAGGCTGAAACCTATTCACGTGTACAGGTTTTCAACTTTTCCCCTTTCCTTTTTTTCTTTGATTTTGAAAATAAATGACTTGATTTGAAAACTTGCTTGACTTGATCTTCCTAGTTGATTTGAATTTTGAGTGAATGATTTGATAAATTTTGTGCTCGACTAGATCTTTCTTCATTATGATATTCCCTTGTATATATATATACATCACATAAATACATATATATTTTTTCCCTACAAATCCTTTGACCACATATACTTGTTTGCCTACTTACACATCTTTGTCATCCTTAGATTTGTACTTCTTTGTATAAATTGTTACATATATACTACATTTAACACACACACACACACACACACACACATATATATATATATATCTACTTACATGTATTTATCTTCTTATGTCCGCAGTAGCGGCCCAGTGGTTGAGACACCTGCCTCCTGTTAATGAGGTCGCGGGTTCGATTCCCGGACTGCCCTACTACCAGAGCTTACCATGTGCATACGCTCAGATCAGCCACTTATGTGGTGCTCGCGGACCAGGCTAGGTGCACTAGGGGGGGTTTTACGACTCCGGTCGGTTTCCCCCCTGAACAAATTCAAAGAAAGTATTTATCTTCTTATTACTAATATTTTATTTTATATCATAAGTTTTGTACATACATACATACATACATACATACATACATACATACATATATATATATATATATATTATCCCATATTTGAAATTTGAAGTATATTTAATTATTTTCTAGAAATTAGTTTTTTTTTTACTTTTAAACCAAAGCCTCTAGAATATATATATAGATATTCCATATATCAAAAATTTATTATTTGACCATTTCTCCCACCTTAAAAGAATTTCGTCCCCAAAATTTTAAAAGCAAAGAAATAATTCAACTTGTAACAAAAAGTTTTATATTCATATCGCAATGCACATATATCAGTTATATCCTAACAACCATAACAAACAGTTATACATAGTATAAACAACACTAGCTATCCTGACAACAATTCCGGATTGGCTTCCTTCACACAATCCAGAGTCTCCCATCTACAATCTCTGGGGTCCTCACTCCATTGGATCTTAACCAACATCACCACCTTATTCCAGAGCTTCTTTTCATCCTGATCAACAATATGAACTGGATTCCTGAGTACGGTCAAGTTCGGCTCAACCTCCAAATCTTCTTGGACTAATGGTTCAACAATCAATGATGGATCATGCACGTATTCCTTAGATGAGATATGTGAAATACATTATGAATCCCTGTCATCCTTTCTGGTAATTCAATCTTATACGCAAGAGTACCTGTGACACCCCACCTCTATACTCACACTAGCCAAGGACACAACGGGGTAATGCTGTCGACTAGCACGAAGAATAAGGCTGTTGAGGAGCGACCATCTGTGTAATTGCTTTGTGCGAGTACCGATATGTCAGATAGTATGACATGCATTTCGTTTCAAGAGGAAATCCGACATATCAAATACAAACTCAAAGCTACCACACAGTGGCTATGTTGCCTTCAGAAACAAATATAGAAATAAGCCTAACACAAATCAGTCACAGATATTCATATCACAAAGGCAGAAATAGATATGAATATAACACATAAAAGTGTACATAAAAATAGTGGTCATACAAGATCCACTACATCACAAAAGAATAGGTACAAGTGCTAGACAAAAGAATATTTATACATCAAGGAGTCTCTATCTCAAATTTATAATAACAAAAACTACTAAGCTAAAGTAGTTAATCAAAAGATCAGATGATGGTCCCCGATAGAAGTCAAGTAGAAGCACCAGAAATACCTCGGTCTGACCCGAGAATTATTTAAGAAGAAAAATAATAGACGGATCTGTCTAGCTATAAATATCATATAAAATGAGATAGGATAAGAGATATCACAAAAATGTATGATAACAATAATGCCATACCGTGACAAGTATACATCAGATAACAACAAAAATCATACAATATCTCAAATATTCTCAAACACTGAAAAGAATGTCATATTCTTTAAATTATTCACCAAAACACAAATATTGATAGAGCTTATCAATGCATATCATCAAAATTGGTGAAACACAAATTCTAGAAATCATCAACTAGAAATCCAGAAATCACAAAAAGGGGAAGTCCTATCACAAACGGGAGCATGAAAACTCACCAACACGTGTATCACAAATGGGTCGCTATCCCATGAACCGAACATCGACGCACCTAAAAAGATACGCGCCATGCACAGTCGAACATCGACGCACCTAAAAAGATACGCCCCATGTCTAAGCGAACATCGATGCACCTAAAAAGATACTCCACATGCCTAGTCGGACACCGACGCACCTAAAAAGATATGCCCCATGCCTAGTCGAACATCGACGCACCTAAAAAGATACGCCCCATGCCTAGTCGAACATGGACGCACCTAAAAAGATACGCCCCATGCACCGACTTATCGAGCTGATTGCTCCACGAACGGTCCAAAGACCATGGGTCGCTAGCCCATAAAAGTGAGCCGAAGCTCTATAGAACGGGGTACAGTCCCCTACGTGGACAAAGAGACATCACACATCGCTAGTCTAAATCACCAAAGGATCATCATTGATCAATAAGTGTAAATTACACTAAGCTAGTAAATAAACGAGTTTAGCTTTATGTCCCATAACCACTGGCTTAACTTAAATATTTACGAACAGATTGTAGATTTCCACCCGAAAATTGTCACAAGTGTTCAATCGAACAAGTCCAAGAATTAACCGACGAAGTAAACGCAAGCGTTTCATACCACTTGTTTTGCTAAGCCGTTTAATTAGATTTCTCATACGAATGAGGTAAAGGTTTGTATATACTAATAGATTGGAAAACGGATTTAAAAACAAGTTTTGTATTAAAAATGGTATTGAAATCATCTTTGTAAAAGCGTTTGAATATTTACTACTAGTATAGAAACCTTTGTATTTTTAAAAGTGACAAATCACAGAAAACGATTGTAGAAACAATCGATCAACCAAAAATTCACATTCAACGACGTGAATCAAAACCATAAAAATCGATATCAAATCCGTCAAATGGATATTCCAAAAATCCAAAGAAAGAAGTTGTGACGCCCCACCTCTATACTCACGCTAGCCAAGGACACTACGGAGTAATGCCGTCAACTAGCGTGAAGAATAAGGCTGTTGAGGAGCGACCATCTGTGTATTTTCTTTGTACGAGTACCGATATGCTAGAAAATATAACCTACACTTCATTTCAAGAGGAAATCCGACATATCAAATACAAACTCAAAGCTACCACATAGTGGCTAAGTGGACCTCGGAAACAAATATAGAAATAAACATAACACAAATCAGTCACAGACATTCATATCACAAAGGCGGAAACAGATATGAATATAACACAAAGAAGTGTACATCAAAGTAGTGGTAAAATAGGATCCACTACATCACAAGAGAGTAGATACAAGTGCAAGGCAAAAGAATAATTATACATCAAGGAGTCCATATCTCAAATGTATAATAACAAAAACTACTAATCTAAAGTAGTTAGCCAAAAGAATCAGATGATAATCAAGCAGGAGCACCTGAAATACCTCGGTCTGACCCGAGTACTATTTAAGAAGAAAATAATAAACAGATCAGTCTAGCTATAAATATCAGATAAAATGATATAGGATAAGAGATATGACCAAAAACGTATGATAACATAAATGTCATACTGTGTCAAGTATACATCAAATAACAACAAAAATCATACAATATCTCAAATCAACTCGAAGCACCAAAAAGAATCACATTCTTTAAATAATTCACCAAAACACAAATATTGACAAAACATAACAATGCCAAACCACGAAAATTGGTGAAACACAAATTCTAGAAATCACAACCAGAAATCCAGAAATCTCAAAAGGAGGAAGGCCTATCACAAATGGGAGCATGAAAACTCACCAACACGTGTATCACAAACGGAACGTTATTCCATGGTCGTTAACCATAAACCGAACATCGACGCACCTAGAAAGATACGCCCCATGCACAGTCGAACATCGACGCACCTGAAAAGATACGCCCCATGTATAAACTAACATTGATGCACCTAAAAAGATACACCCCATGCCTAGTCAAACATCGATGCACCTAAAAAGATACAAACCATGCACCGACTTAATGAGCCGATTGCTCCACGAACGGTCCAAAGGCCATGGGTCGCTATCCCATAAAAATGAGATGAAGCTCAACAGAACGTGGTATAGTCCCCCACGTGGACAAAGAGACATCGCACCATGCTAGTCTAAATCACAAAATGATCATCATTGATCATCAAGAAGTGTCGATTACACTAAGCTAGTAAATATAAGAGTTTAGCTTCATGTCCCATAACCACTTGCTTAACTCAAATATTTACGAACAGATTGTAGATTTCCACTCGAAAATTGTCACAAGAGTTTCAATCGAACAAGTCCAAAAATTAACCGACGAAGTAAACGCAAGCGTTTCATACCACTTATTTTACTAAGCCGTTTAATTAGATTTCTCATACGAATGAGGTAAAGGTTTGTATATACTAATAGATTGGAAAACGGTTTTATAAACAAGTTTTGTATTAGAAATTGTGTTGAAATCATCTTTGTGAAAGAGTTTGAATATTTACTACTAGTATAGAAACCTTTGTATTTTAAAGTGACAAGTCATAGAAATGATTGTACAAACAATCAATCACAAAAATCCACATTCGAAGACGTGAATCAAATCCAAAGAAATCTATACCGAATCCATCAAAATGGATATTCTCAAAAGTCCTGAAAAAGAAGTCATCAAAGTCAATAATAAATGATAACAATAAATCGGATAATCACGAATCGATAAAAATTGGAACCTCAAGCAAAATAGGCAAAATAGGCTAAAACAAGCAGGTCATTCGACTAGCCTCTGCAGTCAGTCGACTGATCCAAAAACCCGAAAGTTTCAGACCCTGCAATCAGTCGACTGACTACAGAGGCCAGTCGACTGGCTGGCACTGGAACTGTTTTCCAGCCTATCAAATGAAGAGCAAACTCTCACCATTTGCAATCGGACGAGCAATGGGCTTTAGGGGTTTTTGCCAATCGACAACCTAGCCCTATAGGCTCTTTGATACACCACCAAAAACATGTTCATAAATCAAAGCTAGGATTTTCAAAGTTTTGACTTCAAAACACTAAAAATTGAAATGTTCACCAAATCAATTCAAATCAAAAGCAAATGAATATGCACAAGTGTTAGGAATTCATACCTAACAACAAAGATAGCTATAGACATAGATGTGAGTTAAAGAAGTCGCCTTAAACCCAAAAACAATGAATGAGAAGCTTAATCACAAAGGAGAGATCAACCACTCTTCACTTCAACCCAAGAAGCTTGAATCTAAGCTCAAAAGAAGAACATTTCCTAAGTTAGGTTTAGGAAATTTCTAAAATTAAAGAGAGAATGAGTTGGAGAAGATGAAGATGATGCTTACCAAAGCTTCTCCTAGAGTTTGGAGCTAGAACTTGAGTTTGCAAATGAATCTAGGGCTTTGGAATTTCTAATTCCTTTTCTCTTCCCCCATTTTTCTAAATCTTGAAGGTATTAGGAAATGAAAGTGAATGAAGAGAAGAGGGGGTGGAGCTAGGGGCTTATGTTAGGTTATTGGGCTAAAACCCAAACCCAAAGCCCTAAGTGAAAAATAGCAAAATTCACTCAACTCCAAACATATCGATGTTTATACTCAAAAAGGTCGCAAATGGTATTTTGAACTCAATGGAAGTGGTCTCGAGTCCTAATTCGACCGTTTGCAAAAAGTAGCTTTTCGGACTTTAATCCGACTAACGATGCTATATTTAAATATACAATCGTAAAATATACGGGTTGTTACAGACTCCCCTCCTTAAAGAAATTGCGTCCTCGCAATAATTAAGAGGAAAATAAAAAGTAACAACCACAAAAGCATATCAACACAAAAGAAAATTTGAAATAAGAAGTTCACCATAAAGAGCACGAAAGAGTAAGTCCGGATGTGTTTACTCGATGAATTCTCAAGATTCCCAAGAGGAATCCTTAGGATTTGAGGACCATTGAACTTTCACAAGAAGAACATCTTTATTTCGAAGGCGTTTAACCTTTGAAGTAATGATATGAATAGAATTGTAACAACCTGCATATTTTTCGATTGAATATTTAAATATTTTATTTAAATATAGAATCGTTAATCGGATTGATGTCTGAAAAGCTACTTTTTGCAAACAGTCGAATTAGGACTTGAGACCACTTCCATTGAGTTCAAAACGACGTTTGCGACCTTTTTAAGTATAAACTTCGATATGTTTGGAGCTAGTAAAAAATTTGACCATTTGCACTTTGGGTTTGGGTTTGGGTTCAGCCCCTTTGCCAACTTAACCCCCAAATCTGAACCACTTCTCCCCATTCTCCCTCACTTCCTCCTCATTTCAGTTCTTGAGCAACAATGGTGAGTGGAATGGGAAATTAAAACTCCAAGCCCTAGTTCCTCTTGCAAATCCAAATTCTTGCTCCAAATCCAAAGAGAAGCTAAGGTATGCATCTCCATCTTCTTCTCCAATTCATTCTCTCTTTGATTTCAGAAAATTCCTAAACCTAATTTGGGAAGTGTTTCCTTTTTAAGCTTAGATTCAAGCTTCTTGTGTAGAGATTGAAGTGTGGTTGATCTTCCCTTGTCTTCAAGCTTCTCATTCATTGTTTTTGGATTCAAAGGTGAGATTTTTTATCTCACATCTATTTCTATAACTATCCTTGATTTCTTGTTATGAATTCCTAACAATTATCCATGTGCAATTACTTTTGATTCAGATGGGTTTTGTGAGCATTGCAATTTTTGGTGTTTTGGAAGTCTAAAACTCTAAAAATCATAGCTTGATGTTGGATCATGTTTTTGGTGATAAATCGAAGAGCTTATATGGCCGGGTAGTCGATTGGCGTAAACCCTTAGCGCCGTTGCTCGTCCGGTTGCAAGTTGTGAGTGTTTGCACTTCAATTGTCATAGGATAGGAAATGCAGAAAATCAGGTTCAGTCGACTAAATTCTCTGTTCAGTCGACTGAGCTGAAGCCCGGAATTTTCTGGACATTGTTCAGTCGACTGAACAGGGATTTCAGTCGACTGACCTGCTCCTATTTTCCTGTTTTGCCTATTTATGCTCATTTTGATTGGTTTTCCGAACTTTAATCGATTCATGTTGTCTCCCTTTTGTTGTTATCATTTATTACCGACTTTGATGACTTCTTTTCTTCGGGATTTTTGGGAATATCCATTTTGATGGATTCGGTATCGATTTCTTTGGATTTTATACACGTCTTCGAATGTGAATTTTTATGATTGATTGATTCTACAATCACTTCTATGATTTGTCACTTCAAAATATAAAGGTTTTCTATACTAGTATTAAATATCAAAACCCTTTCATTAAAACGATTTCAACTCTATTTTCAATATCAAAGCTCCTTTCTTAAAACCGTTTTCCAATCTATTAGTATATACAAACCTTTACCTCATTCGTATGAGAAAATCTAATTAAACGGCTTAGCAAAACAAGTGGTATGAAACGCTTGCGTTTACTTCGTCGGTTAATTTATGGACTTGTTCGATTGAAACTCTTGTGATAATTTTCTAGTGCAGATCTACAATCTGTTCATAAATATTTGAGTTAAGCAAGTGGTTATGGGACATGAAGCAAAACTCTTATATTTACTAGCTTAGTGTAATCGACACTTCTTGATGATCGATGATGATCATTTTATGGTTTAGACTAGCAATGTGCGATGTCTCTTTGTCCATGTGAAGGACTGTACTTCATTTTATTGAGCTTCGTCTCATTTCTTTGTGGGCTGGCAACCCAAGTACTTTTAATGTGTTTCGACTCATCTGATGTACCGTTTGTACTACATCGATGTCTCGGCCTTTCAATTCATTGGACGTACCGTTTGCACTGCGTCAATGTTCTGAATTGTATTGTCTTTCCGATTCATTGGACGTACCGTTTGCACTGCGTCAATGTTCGATTCATTGGACGTACCGTTTGCACTGCGTCAATATTCAATTCATCTGATGTACCGTTTGTACTACATCGATGTCTCGGCTTTCCAATTCATTGGACGTACCGTTTGCACTGCGTCAATATTCGATTCATCTGATGTACCATTTGTACTACATCGATGTCTCGGCTTTCCAATTCATTGGACGTACCGTTTGCACTGCGTCAATGTTCAATTCATTGGACGTACCGTTTGCACTGCGTCAATGTTCGATTCATCTGATATACCGTTTGTACTACATCGATGTCTCGGCTTTCCGGTTCATTGGTCGTACCGTTTGCACTGCGACAATGTTCCGGCTTTCATGCTCCTGTTTGGGATTGGCCATCCTTTTCTTGTGATTTTTGGATTTCTTGTTGTGATTTCTGGAATTTATGTTTCACCAGCTTTTACCATTGACATTGATGAGTATGTCATTTTATTGTGGCTTGGTGAATTAAATAAAGAATATGACATTCTTTTGATGCTATGAGATTCTTGAGATATTGTATGCCTTTAGTTGATTTTCTATGTAGACTTGTCGCAGTATGACATTCTTGGTTATCATACGTTTTTATTATATCTCTTCTTATATCTCATTTTATCTGATAATTATAGCTAGACTGATCCGTTTATTATTTTCTTCTTAAATAATACTCAGGTCAGACTGAGATTTTACATGTGCTTTTGCTCGACTTCCTATTTGGGGCCATCTTCTGACTTTTGGCTAACTACTCTAGTTTAGTAGTTTTTGTTGTTTACATTTGAGTTATAGACTCTATGATGTATACTTATTCTTTTGTGTAGCTTGTAGCTATCCTTTTGTATTATCGTGGATCTTATTTGACCACTACTCTGATGTACACTTTCATGTGTTATATTCATATCTATTTCCGCCTTTGTGATATGAATTATCTGTGACTGATTTGTGTTACGTTTATTTCTATATTTGTTTCCGAAGTCCATATAGCCACTGTGTGGTAGCTTTGAGTTTGTATCGGTATGTCGGATTTCCTCTTGAGATGAAAAGATATATTTTTATCTGGCATATCGGTACTCGCACAAAGCAATTACATGGATGGTCACTCCTCAACAGCCTTATTCTCCGTGCTAGTTGATGGCATTACCCCGTAGTGTCCTTGGCTAGCATAGGTATAGAGGTGGGGCGTCACAAGAATGTTGCTCATAAGTCAAATTTGGTGAAACTTCAATTTCTTCAATTACACCGGGCTCAGGAATAAAAATCGGAATCCCTAAGGTATTTCCATAGTAGAGAGACGTGGAATAGGTCATAAATAGCAAAAGATTGAGCTGGTAATAAAAGCGATAAGCCACGAACAAATACGTTCGGTGATGGGAAAAGGACCAACATATCGAGGTGCTAACTTTCCCGATCGACTGAAACGCACAACACCCCTCATAGGTGAAACACCAGCTTCTCATCGGCTTTAAGCCAACAAGAAGGAAATCGGCACGGCCTTCCGTAGAGTGCCTCAAAAGGTGCCATACCAATACAAGATTGGAAGCCATTATAGGAAGAAAACTAAACAAGAATATGATCTTCCCAACTTCCACCAAAATTAAGAACTCATGCACGAAGGAGATCTTCAAGAGTTTGATTCACACGCTCGGTTTGTCCGTCGAACTAAGGATAATAAGCGGTGCTAAAATTAAGCTTTGTTCCTAAAGCTTTTGAAGGCCTTATCAAAATTCACTAGTAAAATAATGGATCACGATTGCTAACAATAGAAGTAGGAACTCTATGCAATTTAGTTTGACATAGAGTTTTAGCTCAAAGAGGTATGGTCCAAAAGAGAAGGACGAGCCTCGAGGTTACACAAAACAAGAGATGAACATGAATTGGATTCACGATCTCGAATCGCACAAGGGGATAAAGTCTCGAGATCATTCGGATATCATCAAAGAAACAACTGCTTGTTGCTTACAACTAAGGGCATCGTCAACTCGATTACCCTTTTTCGGAGTACAAAGAATATCGAGATCATAAGATGAAAGGAACGCGAGCCAACGTTGTTGACGCAAATTAAGTTTCTTTCGAAAAATAAATACTTCAAAAACTTATGATCGGGGTAGAGAACAATTTCTCTCCCAAAATATAATGTCGCCAAATTCTAAGGGCGAAAACAATAGCCGCGAGCACCAGATCATGAATGGCATATCTAGTCTCGACAAACCTTAATTATCAAGAAGCAAATGCAATAAAACATTCCCTTTTGCAAGAGAATGACACCAAAACCAATGCGACTAGTATCGGTACAAACAATAAAGTCTTGGTTCCCTTAGGGAAACACAAGAATAGAGGTATCGGAAAGGAGTTCTTTTAAATGATCACCTTTCCCGAAAAGCTAAGACTTTCAAAATTATAATTAACTTTATATAATCATCTTTTTAGAAAAATTTACTTATTACAAGTCAATTTATTGTGTCTAACTGTCTCATCAAAGCGTTTAGGAGATTCCTATCGATAACGTTGATCAAGCGCACCGACCAGAATTCTTAAGCACTCAATGGGCAAAACAACACAAAATCATCTTCTATGATAAACAAGTCTCTTATAAAATTTACAAATATTGTTTGCTTGTTTGGAGAATAAAACCCAATCATACTTATAAATATCTTATTAAAAAGATTTACAAATTTTAAATTTGTTATTTTCATCCATAATCAATAAATATAAGGATAAACTAATCGAGATATTCATAGAGTATTGATTCACAAAATGGATGAAATAAGGTAGAAGGTTCGTCAAATCGAATGACATAACGAACCACTCACAAGAATCATAACGAGTGCGGAATGCGGTAAGTGGAACGCTATCCTCCGCAACTCGTAGCTGATGAAAACCGGTGGCAAGGTCGAGCGGAAAAGACCTTAGCACCATTCAATAGATTGCTTAGGTGATAATCCTAAGACAAGCTCAAACATACCGGAAAATTCACAAACTACTTGAATGAGAGAAATAACATCTTCCTCATTAAGTGAGTTTAAGGAATGAAAATGTTGCCACCAAATTTGGAAATCAAAATCTTTAAAAATAATAGAAATATGCTTAACAGATTGAGAATATCGAAGATAAATAGTCCGCTCAGGACATAGGATGTGGGCTTCATAATGATCAAGCCAATCCTTTCTCAAAAAATTAATTTCGAAGCCTAAGTAATGCATAACATGCAAATCGGCTCGAAAAGAATAATCACATAAAATAATCTCGACATTTTCACAAAGTAAATTGAGTGTTGCGGGTCCATCAATCGAATTCGCAATTCTCAATGAAGTCATCAAGCCCATAATATTAAAAGAGAAAGAATCATCAAGTTCTTTTGATATAAAATAATGAGATGAACCCAAATCAAAAAGAACTCGAATAAGATAATCATAAAACAAATATCGTCAAGGATAGAATGAGAAATACCTTGACCAAGAGAAGTGCTAGTAGAGGCTAGCACAACATTTAGCTTTCCCTCCTTCTTGCTTGAAGTATGGGACACGCAGATATATGATGACTCAAACTTTTGAAATAGCGACAATAGAGGGGTTGCGGACACTCATTTGCATAGTGGTCCATAGAATCACAATTGTAGCATCGTCCACGACTAGTGGTAGGAGTCTTTGCTACAGAAGTTTCTTTCTTCCCTTTCTTGTCGGGATTGGGACCTTTGAACTTAATATGCCTCTTCATGTTTATGACGACCCGGAATTTTAGAAATTTGAAATTGGAATATTTAATTGATTTTAAATATTCAAATGTGAATTTTTAATGTGAATTTCAAATATCACTATTTATTGGATAATTTAATTATTGAATTAAATTACTGGGATTGAGGTAAAATAGTGAATCTTGATTTTTAAGCTTGTTAAAAATAATTTGAAGGCTTGTAAAATTTATATTGATAGTACTGAAGATGATAAAAGTGTTAAATTTCAATTTGGAAGTGTTTTGTTAAGTTTTGAAAATATATCGTTTAAATTGACGTTTAAAAATAGCCTTCCGGGGCACAGTCTCGGAATTCGACGAAACTAGTTCCATTGGATCCGTAATATTGTATTATTATCGGATTTCTAATTTTAGTAGTGATTGGAGTTGTTATGTGAGCGCACGACATATAAACGCACTGAAATTTATATCGAATTCAATATAATAACTGGATTCAAAAAGCTATCTTCTCCATACGATCGAATTAGGACTCGAAACCTTTTCCATTGAGTTCAAAATATGGGTATAACATTATAAATGTCTGGCGGAATGCCGCGTTAGGGTGTCAAGTTTTTAAGTTGCGAGTTCGAGACAATTTAAATTTGAAATTTGAAATTTAATTAAGTATATTTATATGCATCCGGTCAGAACCCAGCTGAATTTTAATCACATCACAACTTTTCCCTTTCTTTTCGAAGTCACTATAGCAAATTGGCTCAAGCACGCTAACATCTCATCCTGTTCCCCTTATTTCTGTTTTATAAGCTCACGTTAGCTGATCATTTCAAAAAGAAAAGTAAAAATAATAACAATATAAATCGAATCAATATTGCAAGCCTCTTCCTCCCTTCAGAACCAAATCGTGTTCGAATCGAATCACTGAGGAACGACGTTCCTCTGCCTTCTTCAATTTCACATCGAAAGTAATTAAATCGATCGCGACCCCTAGTTGAAGCTGAGGCCGAAGCCACGACCAAGCACGGTGGAGGCACCGCGCGCACTCGCGCGCACATTCAGAAGTGGAGTCGAGTTCGAATGGTGAGCAGCCAGTCAAGGCGATGGTGGGTGAATCACGCGAGTGGAAGGGGGAAACCAGGGTCTACCGAGGCTTGGCAGGTCGAACTAGGAATGGTGGTTCAATCGGTGTTGCAGTCTGGTCTGAGGCTATGGGAAGCTTGATTAGGTGATTAGTTTATTAAAATTTATGTTAGTTACAAACACAGATTTTCGGTTGGGAAATGAATCGGCTTGATATTTTTGTTTAAACACTTTAACTTGATTTTAAACATTCTCTGAAATTACTTATTATAAAAGTTATACCCTCTCAGAGAATCATTATCAACTATGATTTATTTCTGATTATTTCAGGAGTACCAAGGGTATTTTTATTTTATCTTAATCTATTTAATAAATACATATGTGTGTATATAAATATATGTGTATATATATGTAGTTTCAAAATGAAAAATAAAATCAATATACATCTTTTAACTTAATAGTTTATTTTAAAAATATGTATTTTGAGTAATTAATTTATTTAATAAACTTATTTAGCTACTAAAGATAATTTATTAAAAGGAAAATTAGTTTAAAATCAAATTATTAGTTTAAATTTAATAAATAAATAGTATTGAATTGTTCGATCAATTCGAATATTAATAAATCATCTAATGTTTATTCAAGGTCAATATCCGAAAGAAATATAGTCGGTTTGGAACGGATTGCAAATAATAAAAAGGACAAAGGTGAGTTAATCTCACTCATCTGGGTCTTATTTAGATTTAAAGAGTTAAATTTAAATTTTGGTTGAATGATTGAATTGATTGGATGTGATAATATATATAGTAGTGTATATATATTGGAGTGATTGATTTCCTGCATTATATAGCGGATGAGACCCTATGCGCCGCATAATAGCGGATGATATTATAGAAACCCATATACCGTGATATTCCACCTCGAAGTGGAATTGGTATTGTGCTAACATCTGTGGATGCAGGGAAACAGGTTGGAGGGATCCAATTGGATTCCTCAAAATCATTTAGATTGTCTAATATTCTGTGTTATGAATATTTGATTTTTCTGTGATGGATTATATGGACAATTGAGATTGAATGCTATGGTTTGCTTGAATATATTTCGATACTCTAAGCTATCAAAATATATAGAATTGAATTTTTGAAAAGAAAATAAAAGAGTAAATTTTCAAATAAAATAATTATAGAGAATGTGAATAAATTTAAGAATGAATTGGAAAAGAATATAAGTGATTTTAAAAATCCTAATAAATAAATTCCGAGTATGGGAAAAGAGGATTTTGAGCAAACAGAGAAATAATGGAAATTTAAACTTACGTGATATTATTTAAAGTAATAAAGAATTTACTTTAAAATTCAAGGTTTTAAATTTATTTAAAAAGGATAAAGAAGGAATTTGGAAAAAAAAATATGAAATTGGTATTTTCAGATACAAAGGGGTTTTAAATCATAATAAAGAAATAAAATCGAAAGTTAATGGATTTTGAAATAAATTGAGTAAGTAAAGAATTTTTTTTAAAATGGAGTAATTTGGAAATCAATTTGAAAATTGATTTAAGCGTTTGAAATTGGAATTCCAAAAGAAGAATGAGACTATGAAATTTATAAACTGGGTTTATAAAAGTGAAGTAATATATCGGTGGATATTTGGAAGAATAAATTCACGGTGGGAATTTATTAAAGGAATGGGTAAATTTGGTTAAAAATAAATAGTGATTTTTTTTAAAGATGTGGAAGAGAAGTGTATTTACCAGGATAGCCAAGTACGTTTTCAAAGCAAATTTTTAAGTATAAGTTAAAAGTTTTAAGGATTGTTTTAAAAGCATGTTTTAGAATATTTATTATTTTTAAACGTTTAAGTTTTAAAGTAAGTATTTTCCAAATTTATTTAGTAGTAATTATTTAAAGGTGACTGGGTATTATGTTTTAAAAGATAAAAAGTTAGTTTTATATTTTATATTTTATAAAGTAGTTTTATTTTAAATATTCTTAAAGTATATATTTTTGAATAAAGTATTAAAGTAGTTTTTAATTTAAATGTTTAAAGTATATTTTATAATAAAGTGTTTTTAAGTTATTTTTAAAATCTAAAGTATTTGTACTTGGTGATTTCAGTGGAAATAGAAATTATTTGGGTAATTTATTCCATGAGAGAAAGAAGGTTTGAAACTGTTTTCAAAAGGTTAAAAGGTGGAAATATATCTTGCGAAGATATTTGAGATAAATAAATAATTTGGGAGAAATTATTGTGGCTTGATGATTGGTTGTGAATGTAATTGATAGTTAAATAACCGACTATCAAATATTGGCCAATGCGCTGATCGTTTCGAAGAGACCGTGATCGGGATTAATTTCTCGAAAACCACTTCGATCCGGTTTATACGTTTCGAGGGGGAAAAGAGTTTGGAGTCGAAGATGGTACAGTGAAGTGCAAGGGCTAGTCGCTACTAATCCTGAGGGTGACTCCAAAATGGATGTAGTAGGAATAGTGCCTTTGGTTCTGTTCGAACCCGGGACGGACTCGTATGGATGAATGCTTTCAGAACATCGTCAGGAGGACGGTGAGCATTCTAAGTGAAATGTTCTATAAAGGTAACGCTTAGCCTCGAGCCTCATCAACCGGGAATGACTGAAAATCAGGGGTTATGCAGCAAGGCTAAGTGGGTAGCACCCATTAGGGTGAGGTCATCCCTGTCTAGATGTCCCTTTTATTTCGGCTTAGTGGGCGTTTGCTGATCCCAACCGCGGGGTGATCTTACTCGGAATTATCCAGTAAGGGGTAGTTCCGGTCTTGTGTTGCAGGGGATTGGGTGTAATCCTCGGTACGCTGATCTAGACCAGGTACTGTGACAGGTGGTACCCCAGTGCCTAGTCATTAGTTGGAAATCCATTCTCCCTACGTGCCTTTACGGTTTTTGTTTGTAGAACCCACTTTGTGGCTAGTATGCTGGAATTTAATCATGTAACAATTTCATCTATTTGAATAAATATTTGTATATAGACACTACTATAATATTAGAGGATTTTGATAAGAAAGTGTTTTGGCTATCGTAAGGTAAAAACCCGACATGTTTATTTGTGGCATGGTCTTACGAGATGCTTTTGATTTCAAAGGGTTTGGAAAACTTTAATAATCCAATTGAGTGTGTTTTCTCACGTTGGTTTTCCAGACTGACTCGGGTGTTATTTTATTATAATGCTCGGGTTAGACCGAGTATTATAGATACAGGATAGGATGTTGTGGAGCTCAGGAGACGAGCTGGATGGCAAGACGTATCACCCATATTTGTTGTATCCCACTGTGTATCATAAGTGGTATAGTCATCTTGTGAGGACAAGTTATTATAACTGTCCTGAATTGTGATGTTGATTGTAGTGTACTCTGATGTTGTATTCTGATGATGTATGTATAAACAGATATAGTTTCTTTCTGTAAAGATCAATTATTATCTATTATATTTTATTCCACTGCGATGTGAGATTCTGTTGTGTTGTTTTCTTTTCTTCTACCTCCTTCTTCTTCTAATCCTGATGGTTCGATTTTTCGGGTATGAAAAATCGGGTCGTTTCACTTGGTATCAGAGCTGAAAGGTTAAGAGAACCTTGGCTCTGGTGGGGATTACTCATTAGAGATAGAGTCCGTAGTACTCTAGAATGAGTTTGAGTGTAATAATAGATATGAGCGCGTATTTGTTAGTGAATAAAATGGTTTTATATTGTGTTGATTGATTTATTGAGTGGCATATGAACCTTCGTCGGCACAGTCTGGACAACTGTATCGAAGGGGTTTCTAAACACTTGAATAGAACAATTCGACACAGTATTGTTTTAAAATAGGGTAAATGAAATAATTTTACCCAAATTATTTTATACAAAGGAATAACTTTTCGTAAATTATTACAGTTATATATGTGATTGCTTGATTGTTAGGAATGATAATATCAAATTATTATCATAGTTGTGTAAAATCTGAATGAGAAATTGAAATCATAACTAAAAGCTAAGAAATAAATTCATATACAAATGAGATTTGTAAATGTAAACTATAAATGTGATTTATCATTTGAAATAGAATTCCAGCGAAATATTTGAAAATAAATCGAGATGAAAATCCCAGGATAATGTTTGAATATGAATTGGATGGATTTGGAATTTGGCATTTGGGGAAAATTTTAAATTCCTTTGGGTTTGAAAATGGTTTTCAAAAGATTTGGAGTAATAATGGTGATAGTAGTTGAGAAATATTTTGAATTGGATTTGAAATCTGGTGAGATTTGAAATTAAGAATATTTGGAAATGGTTTAAGAGGTAAAAGCACTAAACTCTCTTCGGTCGTTGGAAAATAATTCCGATGATGATCGCGACATCATCGGTGTTCATTTTCGAGTTTCCAAGAGAGGAATTGCTACCTGGATGTTTTGGATTGGTGTTTGTTTGCAAAAGTCGAGTTTGATTTTAGAAATGCAAAGGATTTTGGATATAATTGATTTCAAAGGTGATTTTGAAGTGTTGAGAAATTGCTTAAAACTCTGGAAGTTAATTAAAAATGTTTATGGAATAATAAATTGGATTGAAAAACTTATAAAAACTTGAAATTTGTTTAGAATAAAATTTAACTTGGAGAATAGTTAAATTAAAGTAAACGTGACAATAAAATAAGTTGGAATGTAAGATAATTAATTGAAGTAAATTAAAAGAAGTTAGCAAATGGAATTTAAATAAGTGAAGAACTTATAGAAAGTTTAAAATTTGAATTGAATTGGAATGAAATTGAATCAAGTTAAATGGAAGTGAATTTGAAAAATTGTTAGTAAATTGAGTAAAATGGTTACTTAAATACAATTTAATTGGTCTTGTTATTAATGGAATAAGTTTAGAAATAAATTGAGAATGTGAATTAAAATTCAAAATGGATAAAGAGAATGGGCAATTTGAATTAGATGGAATTTGATGAGAATCAAATAAAGTGAGAATGAACTTAAGTTATGAAATTGGAATGATTGAATTAAATTAACTTAAGTTTAAATTTATGGAAGCTTGGCTTCGGTGAAAATGAAAGTCCATTAAATAAAGTTTGAGTTGAATTAATTTGGAAATGGTTATTAATATACAAGCAAGGAAGGTTGTCGAGCCTAAATAAAATGGTTTTGAATGAAAATTATGCAAATATGCAATTGAAATAGGTGTCGAAACCTTATATGTGCCTATGAAAACTATATAACATGCATTGTTTATAGAATTCATGTATTAGCTGTGTAAACGCAAATGAAATGTTGTAAATTGCATATATTTGGCACTTACATGTTGAATTGAGTTAGTACAGGTATAGGGAAGCCGTGTGGCTGGATTTGGCTGCGTAATTGCTAAAATAATAATCTGCTTGCTTAAAAATGCTAAATAAAGGTACGCCTACGCAATAAAAAAATAGGAAATATGAACTGTTGTTTGTTTTTGATTTTCCGACCGTGTGGGTCGATGTATATATATTTATATCTCTTGTCAAATTGTAAAAGCTCCTCCGTACAAAGGAGACTCTGCCAAAATTTTCTGAAAATTTTGGGGGTTAGAAAATTTTTAAAATTTTCACTAACGACAAATGATTTAAAATTGGTAAGCAAATAGAATTGAAACTGAATATTGAAATCTGATTTAAAATTGTGTATGTAAAGTAAAGTGGATAAAGTTTAATATTCAGAGTTTGAAGACAAATTGAATTCAGGTAGAATTGAAAATGAAAATTTGAATGAAAATTGGGAAAAAGTATTGAGATTTGAAAATAATTAATGAATTGAGGCAAATTGAAATTTATAGGAAATTGGAATTCAATTTGAATATAAACTTCGGCAGTGAAGAAGTAAAATAAATATAAGAAAAATTTATATTGGACTTAAGAAATGAAGAATGAAATTCTTAAGTAAATTGGTATTGGGAATATACTAAGTGAATAATTGAATGAAGATTTAAAACTGGAAGTGGGGAAATGGGATGGTTGTAAATAAGTGAATGGAAATCAAAATAAATGTGAATAAAAGAGAAAATTGATATGGTTAATAATCAATTGGGATAAATACGTATGATGTACGTATATTATTTTATTCGCATGGGTTTGATCCAGATTCGAACATAGAATTTCGAGATATTTATATCGATCCGAGTTGGGATTTTTTGCCCGATTTTCGACGGCGAACCCAAGATATGGATTTTGATTGATTCTGGATATTCTCTATCATAGTTTGTGGCTATGCAAGGAGAATGACGGTTTCTGGTCAAGAAACCAGATCTGAGTCTGCACTAGGAAGTCGGGTGGATGATACTAGTTCGGAAGTGAAATTGTGTGATCGAGTGAGCGATCGGATTTGGTATTGCATACAGATGGTATATGTACATCGTACGGGCCTGATTTAAATAGATAATTGAAATGGTTGTAAAGAAATGTATAAAATGATTTTGAAAGCCATGATTGGATATTATTGCTGAGTAGGATATAAAGATGTTTTTAAAGAAAAAGGAAATTGGATTTTTGATTCAGAAGATATATTGAATTGTTCGACAAAAGGTATGTATTTAAATTTCTATATGAAATTTGATGATTTTCTGGTCTAGCCACTTGGCTTTTTGTTTTCTTTTGAAATCTGGGGGCCTGTAGAGGCATTTTGTAGTTGTACCGAGCTAGCCGCGCAAAGGAGACGCTGGCAAAAAATTTCAAAAATTTAAGGAGTTAGAAATTTTAAGAAATTTTGCATAATTTAAATTTGATTTTAAATTAAAAATTGAAATGGTTGAATAAGTGATATTAGTTGGAACTTATGGATAAGTTGGAAAGTTAGAAAGAGGGTTAGTGTGTCTTAATAAAAGATTATTTTGGAAGGTTGTTTGAAACTATTTGGATTTGAGAAAATAGTTAACGGGGATTGAATCATTCTTCTTAACTAGCAATTTCGGGGATGAAATTCTTTTAAGGGGGGAGGAATGTGACGACCCGGAATTTTGGACATTTGAAATTGGAATATTTAATTGATTTTAAATATTCAAATGTGAAATTTTAATGTGAATTTCAAATATCACTATTTATTGGATAATTTAATTATTGAATTAAATTAATGGGATTGAGGCAAAATAGTGAATCTTGATTTTTAAGCTTGTTAAAAATAATTTGAAGGCTTGTAAAATTTATATTGATAGTACTGAAGATGGTAAAAGTGTTAAATTTGAATTTGGAAGTGTTTTGTTAAGTTTTGAAAATATATCGTTTAAATTGACGTTTAAAAATAGCCTTCCGGGGCACAGTCTCGGAATTCGACGAAACCAGTTCCATTGGATCTGTAATATTGTATTATTATCGGATTTCCAATTTTCGTAGTGATTGGAGTTGTTGTGTGAGCGCACGACATATAAACGCGCTGAAATTTATATCGAATACAATATAATAACTGGATTCAAAAAGCTATCTTCTCCATACGATCGAATTAGGACTCGAAACCTTTTCCATTGCGTTCAAAATATGGGTATAACATTATAAACGTCTGGCAGCACGTCTTGATAGGGTGTCAAGTTTTTAAGTTGCGAGTTCGAGACAATTTAAATTTAAAATTTGAAATTTAATTAAGTATATTTATATGCATCCGGTCAGAACCCAGCTGAATTTTAATCACATCACAACTTTTCCCTTTCTTTTCGAAGTCACTGTAGCAAATTGGCTCAGGCACGCTAACATCTCATCCTGTTCCCCTTATTTCTGTTTTATAAGCTCACGTTAGCTGATCATTTCAAAAAAAAAGTAAAAATAATAACAATATAAATCGAATCAATATTGCAAGCCTCTTTCTCCCTTCAGAACCAAATCATGTTTGAATCGAATCATTGAGGAACGACGTTCCTCTGCCTTTTACAATTTCACCTCGGAAGTAATTAAATCGATCGCGACCCCTAGTTGAAGCTGAGGTCGAAACCACGGCCAAGCACGGTGGAGGCACCGCGCGCACGGTCAGAAGTGGAGTCGAGTTCGAACAGTGAGCAGCCTGTCAAGGCGATGGTGGGTGAATCACGCGAGTGGAAGTGGGAAACCAAGGTCTACCGAGGCTTGGCAGGTCGAACTAGGAATGGTGGTTCAATCGGTGTTGCAGTCTGGTCTGAGGCTCGGGGAAGCTTGATTAGGTGATTAGTTTATTAAAATTTATGTTAGTTACAAACACAGATTTTCGGTTGGGAAATGAATCGGCTTGATATTTTTGTTTAAACACTTTAACTTGATTTTAAACATTCTCTGAAATTACTTATTTTATAAGTTATACCCTCTCAGAGAATTGTTATCAACTATGATTTATTTCTGATTATTTCAGGAGTACCAAGGGTATTTTTATTTTATCTTAATCTATTTAATAAATACATGTGTGTATATATATATATGTATGTAGTTTCAAAATGAAAAATAAAATCAATATACATCTTTTAACTTAATAGTTTATTTTAAAAATATGTATTTTGAGTAATTAATTTATTTAATAAACTTATTTAGCTATTTAGTTACTAAAGATAATTTATTAAAAGGAAAATTAGTTTAAAATCAAATTATTAGTTTAAACTTAATAAATAAATAGTAATGAATTGTTCGATCAATTCGAATATTAATAAATCATCTAATGTTTATTCAAGGTCAATATCCGAAAGAAATCAAGCTGGTTTAGAACGGATTGCAAATAATAAAAAGGACAAAGGTGAGTTAATCTCACTCATCTGGGTGTTATTTAGATTTAAAGAGTTAAATTTAAATTTTGGTTGAATGATTGAATTGATTGGATGTGATAATATATATAGTAGTGTATATATATTGGAGTGATTGATTTCCCGCATTATATAGCGGATGAGACCCTATGCACCGCATAATAGCGGATGATATTATATAAACCCATATACCGCGATATTCCACCTCGAAGTGGAATTGGTATTGTTCTAACATCCGTGGGTGCAGGGAAACAGGTTGGAGGGATCCAACTGGATTCCTCAAAATCATTTAGATTGTTTAATATTCTGTGTTATGAATATTTGATTTTTCTGTGATGGATTATATGGACAATTGAGATTGAATGCTATGGTTTGCTTGAATATATTTCGATACTCTAAGCTATCAAAATATATAGAATTGAATTTTTGAAAAGAAAATAAAAGAGTAAATTTTCAAGTAAAATAATTATAGAGAATTTGAATAAATTTAAGAATGAATTGGAAAATAATATAAGTGATTTTAAAAATCCTAATAAATAAATTCCGAGTATGGGAAAAGAGGATTTTGAACAAACAGAGAAATAATGGAAATTTAAACTTACATGATATTATTTAAAGTACTAAAGAATTTACTTTAAAATTCAAGGTTTTAAATTTATTTAAAAAGGATAAAGAAGGAATTTGGAAAAAAATATGAAATTGGTATTTTCAGATACAAAGGGGTTTTAAATCATAATAAAGAAATAAAATCGGAAGTTAATGGATTTTGAAATAAATTGAGTAAGTAAAGAAATTTATTTTAAAATGGAGTAATTTGGAAATCAATTTGAAAATTGATTTAAGCGTTTGAAATTGGAATTCCAAAAGAAGAATGAGACTATGAAATTCATAAACTGGGTTTATAAAAGTGAAGTAATATATCGGTGGATATTTGGAAGAATAAATTCACGGTGGGAATTTATTAAAGGAATGGGTAAATTTGGTTAAAAATAAATAGTGATTTATTTTTTTAAAAGATGTGGAAGAGAAGTGTATTTCCTAGGATAGCCAAGTACGTTTTCAAAGCAAATTTTTAAGTATAAGTTAAAAGTTTTAAGGATTGTTTTAAAAGCATGTTTTAGAAAATTTATTATTTTTAAACGTTTAAGTTTTAAAGTAAGTATTTTCCAAATTTATTTAGTAGTAATTATTTAAAGGTGACTGGGTATTATGTTTAAAAGATAAAAAGTTAGTTTTATATTTTATAAAGTAGTTTTATTTTAAATATTCTTAAAGTATATATTTTTGAATAAAGTATTAAAGTAGTTTTTAATTTAAATGTTTAAAGTATATTTTATAATAAAGTGTTTTTAAGTTATTTTTAAAATCTAAAGTATTTGTACTTGGTGATTTCAGTGGAAATAGAAATTATTTGGGGAATTTATTCCATGAGAGAAAGACGGTTTGAAACTGTTTTCAAAGGGTTAAAAGGTGGAAATGTATCTTGCAAAGATATTTGAGATAAATAAATAATTTGGGAGAAATTATTGTGGCTTGATGATTGGTTGTGAATGTAATTGATGGTTAAATAACCGGCTATCAAATATTGGCCAATGCGCTGATCGTTTCGAAGAGACCGGGATCGGGATTAATTTCTCGAAAACCACTTCGATCCAGTTTGTACGTTTCGAGGGGGAAACGAGTTTGGAGTCGAAGATGGTACAGTGAAGTGCAAGGGCTAGTCGCTACTAATCCTGAGGGTGACTCCAAAATGGATGTAGTAGGAATAGTGCCTTCGGTTCCGTTCGAACCCGGGACGGACTCGTATGGATGAATGCTTTCAGAACATCGTCAGGAGGACGGTGAGCATTCTAAGTGAAATGTTCTATAAAGGTAACGCTTAGCCTCTAGCCTCATCAACCGGGAATGACTGAAAATCAGGGGTTATGCAGCAAGGCTAAGTGGGTAGCACCCATTAGGGTGAGGTCATCCCTGTCTAGATGTCCCTTTTATTTCGGCTTAGTGGGCGATTGCTGATCCCAACCGCGGGGTGATCTTACTCGGAATTATCCAGTAAGGGGTAGTTCCGGTCTTGTGTTGCAGGGGATTGGGCGTAATCCTCGGTACGCTGATCTAGACCAGGTATTGTGACAGGTGGTACCCCAGTGCCTAGTCATTAGTTGGAAATCCATTCTCCCTACGTGCCTTTACGGTTTTTGTTTGTAGAACCCACTTTGTGGCTAGTATGCTGGAATTTAATCATGTAACAATTTCAGCTATTTGAATAAATATTTGTATATAGACACTACTATAATATCAGAGGATTTTGATAAGAAAGTGTTTTGGCTATCGTAAGGTAAAAACCCGACATGTTTATTTGTGGCGTGGTCATACAAGATGCTTTTGATTTCAAAGGGTATGGAAAACTTTAATAATCCAATTGAGTGTGTTTTCTCACGCTGGTTTTCCAGACTGACTCGGGTGTTATTTTATTATAATGCTCGGGTCAGACCGAGTATTACAAATACAGGATAGGATGTTGTGGAGCTCAGAGACGAGCTGGATGGCGAGACGTATCACCCGTATTTGTTGTATCCCGCTGTGTATCATAAGTGGTATAGTCATCTTGTGAGGACAAGTTATTATAACTGTCCTGAATTGTGATGTTGATTGTATTGTACTCTGATGTTGTATTCTGATCATGTATGTATAAACAGATATAGTTTCTTTCTGTAAAGATCAGTTATTATCTATTATATTTTATTCCGCTGCGATGTGAGATTCTATTGTGTTATTTTCTTTTCTTCTACCTCCTTCTTCTTCTAATCCCGATGGTTCGATTTTTCGGGTATGAAAAATCGGGTCGTTTCAATGTTATTGTTGAAGTTCTGTTTGGCACCCACAACTTCAACATTACTTTCATTATCGGCCTCTTCAAGTCGAAGAGCGATATCAATAAGCTGATCGAAAGAAACTTCTAGTTTCAGAAGCAAAGGCTTTTTAAGGTTCTTATTCAACCCATAGACAAATCTTTGATTTTTCTTCAATAGGGTATTAATATACTCGACCCCATATTTAGAGAGAGATTCAAAAGATGCGACGTAATCCGTTACAGAAGATTCACCTTGAACAAGGTCAATAAAGCGTCGGGCTAAAGTTACTTTTTCAGCCTCCGGCACAAACTTCAATTCGAATCTTTCCCGGAATTGCTCCCAAGTAAGATCCGCTTCGATAATTTCAGAAATCAAAAGCTCATACCAACCTAATCGAAGTGAATCAATTAGATCCATGCGGGAAAAGATGCGATCGCATGATCTAAGCCAAGCTTGAATTTCTATAACATTTTCGGATCCCTTGAACGGCCTTCCAGCCAAAGCGGTATAGTCTCTGCACAAGCGTGCAAACCCGAATTTAGGGTGAGTTGGCTAGGACGGGTCCGGCAGCTCGGGCATTGTTCACAAGATCTAAAAGTTGTTGAGCTGACATAAATACTCCTTCCTGAGGAGTAGCACTAGATTGACCGGCGCTGGGACGGCCAGGCCTAACCATTTCTCTTCTCTATGAAAGAAAGAAAGAAGAGGAAAAAGGTTATTCTCAAAATGAATATCAAACAACCTTGATTGATAAAACAAGGCATCACAAAAGAAAATAGGATAGAACGGTGCGAAGACTCGAATTAAATCTTATGGCACGATTCCTAAGGAAGACTTAGGACAATGATCTTGCTAGATTATTCTACATTGTTCCGAAGTTTGGCTCTGATACCATGCTGTGACGCCCTACCTCTATACTCACGCTAGCCAAGGACACTACGGAGTAATGCCGTCAACTAGCGTGACGAATAAGGCTGTTGAGGAGCGACCATCTGTGTAATTGCTTTGTGCGAGTACCGATATGTAAGAAAATATAACTTACACTTCATTTCAAGAGGAAATCCGACATATCAAATACAAACTCAAAGCTACCACACAGTGGCTAAGTGGACCTCGGAAACAAATATAGAAATAAACATAACACAAATCAGTCACAGACATTCATATCACAAAGGCAGAAACAGATATGAATATAACACAAGGAAGTGTACATCAAAGTAGTGGTAAACAAGATCCATTACATCACAAGAGAGTAGATACAAGTGCAAGGCAAAAGAATAATTATACATCAAGGAGTCCATATCTCAAATGTATAATAACAAAAACTACTAACCTAAAGTAGTTAGCCAAAAGAATCAGATGATAATCCCTGATAAGAAGTCAAGCAGGAGCACCTGAAATACCTTGGTCTGACCCGAGTATTATTTAAGAAGAAAATAATAAACGGATCAGTCTAGCTATAAATATCAGATAAAATGATATAGGATAAGAGATATGACCAAAAACGTATGATAACATAAATGTCATACTGTGTCAAGTATACATCAAATAACAACAAAAATCATACAATATCTCAAATCAACTCGAAGCACCAAAAAGAATCACATTCTTTAAATAATTCACCAAAACACAAATATTGACAAAACATAACAATGCCAATCCATGAAAATTGGTGAAACACAAATTCTAGAAATCACAACCAGAAATCCAGAAATCTCAAAAGGGGGAAGGCCTATCACAAACGGGAGCATGAAAACTCACTAACACGTGTATCACAAACGGAACGCTATTCCATGGTCGCTAACCATAAACCGAACATCGACGCACCTAGAAAAATACGCCCCATGCACAGTCGAACATCGACGCGCCTGAAAAGATACGCCCCATGTATAAACTAACATCGATGCACCTAAAAAGATACACCTCATGCCTAGTCGAACATCGATGCACCTAAAAAGATACACCCCATGCACCGACTTAATGAGCCGATTGCTCCACGAACGGTCCAAAGACCATGGGTCGCTAGCCCATAAAAATGAGACGAAGCTCAACAGAACGGGTTATAGTCCCCCACGTGGACAAAGAGACATCGCACAATGCTAGTCTAAATCACAAAATGATCATCAAGAAGTGTCGATTACACTAAGCTAGTAAATATAAGAGTTTAGCTTCATGTCCCATAACCACCTGCTTAACTCAAATATTTACGAACAGATTGTAGATTTCCACTCGAAAATTATCACAAGAGTTTCAATCGAACAAGTCCAAAAATTAACCGACGAAGTAAACGCAAGGGTTTCATACCACTTGTTTTACTAAGCCGTTTAATTAGATTTCTCATATGAATGAGGTAAAGGTTTGTATATACTAATAGATTGGAAAAAGGTTTTATAAACAAGTTTTGTATTAGAAATAGTGTTGAAATCATCTTTGTGAAAGAGTTTGAATATTTACTACTAGTATATAACCTTTGTATTTTAAAGTGACAAGTCATAGAAATGATTATAGAAACAATCAATCACAAAAATCCACATTCGAAGACGTGAATCAAATCCAAAGAAATCGATACCGAATCCATCAAAATGGATATTCTCAAAAGTCCCAAAAAAGAAGTCATCAAAGTCAATAATAAATGATAACAATAAATCGGATAATCATGAATCGATAAAAATTGAAACCTCAAGCAAAATAGGCTAAAACAAGCAGGTCAGTCGACTGGCCTCTGCAGTCAGTCGACTGATCCAGAAACCCAAAAGTTTCAGACCCTGCAATCAGTCGACTGACTACAGAGGCCAGTCGACTGGCTGACACTCGAACTATTTTCCAGCCTATCAAATGAAGAGCAAACTCTCACCATTTGCAATCGGACGAGTAATGGACTTTAGGGGTTTTTGCCAATCGACAACCCAGCCCTATAGGCTCTTCGATACACCACCAAAAACATGTTCATAAATCAAAGCTAGGATTTTCAAAGTTTTGACTTCAAAACACCAAAAATTGAAATGTTCACCAAATCAATTCAAATCAAAAGCAAATGAATATGCACAAGTGTTAGGAATTCATACCTAACAACAAAGATAGCTATAGACATAGATGTGAGTTAAAGAACTCACCTTTAAACCCAAAAACAATGAATGAGAAGCTTAATCACAAAGGAGAGATCAACCACTCTTCACTTCAACCCAAGAAGCTTGAATCTAAGCTCAAAAGAAGAACATTTCCTAAGTTAGGTTTAGGAAATTTCCGAAATTAAAGAGAGAATGAGTTGGAGAAGATGAAGAGGATGCTTACCAAAGCTTCTCCTAGAGTTTGGAGCTAGAACTTGAGTTTGCAAATGAATCTAGGGCTTAGGAATTTCTAATTCCTTTTCTCTTCCCCCATTTTTCTAAAGCTTGAAGGTATTAGGAAATGAAAGTGAATGAAGAGAAGAGGGGGTGAAGCTAGGGTCTTATGTTAGGTTATTGGGCTAAAACCCAAACCCAAAGCCCCAAGTGAAAAATAGCAAAATTCACTCAACTCAAACATATCGATGTTTATACTCAAAAAGGTCGCAAACGGCATTTTGAACTTAATGGAAGTGGTCTCGAGTCCTAATTCGATCGTTTGCAAAAAGTAGCTTTTCGGACTTTAATCCGACTAACGATGCTATATTTAAATAAAATATTTAAATATACAATCGTAAAATATGCGGGTTGTTACAGAAGTCATCAAAGTCGATAATAAGTGATAACAACTAACCGGATCGACAAAAATTGATTAAAATTGGAAATCTAATCAAAAACAGCCAAAATAGGCAAAATGAACAGTGCCAGACGTCGGGGGGTTCATCCAAACGTCGAGATTTGGGTTCTGGAACTCTAACCAGACATCTGACAAGTTGTATCAAACGTCTGAAAGGTTGTATCAGATGTCTGATTGTGTTCTCTGTGGTTTTTTTTTCATCTGTTGCCCAAACCAGACGTTTGGACCTTACAACCAGACGTCTGGTTGCCATTTCTGGGCAACAATTTGCCTAGGCCAATGATGGCCAAAATGATTCGGAAGCTATCGGACGAGCGACAGAGGCTAGGGATTTATGCCAAGCGACAACCCAGTCCTATAGGCTCTTCGATACACCCCGAATAACACGTCCAAATATCCAAGATAGGATCTTTAAATATTTTGACTTCAAAACACCAAAATTTGGAAAATTCACCAAATCAATTCAAATCAAAAGCAAATGAACATGAATAAATGTTAGGAATTCATACCTAACAATAATGAAAGTTATAGACATAGATGTGAGTCAAAGAACTCACCTTTAAACCCAAAAACAACGAATGAGAAGCTTTTAAAACAAAGGAAAGATCAACCACTCTTCAACTTCAACTCTAGAAGCTCCAATCTATGATCATAGGCAAATATTTCCTAAATTAGGTTATAGGAATTTCTGGAAATTGGAGAGAGATTGAGGTAGAGAAGAAGGAGAGGATGCTTACCTAAGCTTCCCTTTGATTTTGGACTTGAATTTGTATTTCCTAATCAAACTAGGGTTTAGGAATTTTAATTTCCTATCTTTTCCCCCATTTTTACTTTAGCTTGAGAGTGTTAGGAAATGAGGAGTAGAATGAATGAAGAGTAGAGGAGTTAGTGTATTAAGCTGGGTTAGTGGGCTGAAACCCAAACCCAAAGCCCAAAATAGAAAAATAACAAAATTCTACTCAACTCCAAACATATCGATGTTTATACTCAAAAAAGTTGTAAACGCCATTTTGGACTCAATGGAAGTGGTCTCGAGTCCCAATTTGACTTTTTACAAAAAGTAACATTTCGGACCTTAATCCGATTAACGATGCTATATTTAAATAAAGCATTTAAATATACAATCGTAAAATATGTGGGTTGTTACAGTATCAATCCTTTCGAGAATATGAAAAGGTTCGACATTGTAACGACCGGGCGATTTTCGACCCCCGAAAATCGACACTAATACGTTCATTGTATAGAGTGCCGAGCAATCGAGTGCCGGAAACACCAGGCTGTTAGGGTTAAAGAAGGAAAAAGAGATAGAAGAAGAACAGAAAACAACAGCATAGAATCTCACAAACGCAGCGGAATAAAATATAATATGCAATAGCAGCATTTTGTACAAAGAAAGTTGTAACTGTTAATATATATATACAAGTTATCAGAGTACAATTATCAACAAATAAATCTGGACAGTTATAATAACTTGTCCCTAAATACTGAATAAACAACCCACAATACACAGCAAATATAACCCATACATCTCTGCCATCCAGCTCGTCTCCTGAGCTCTAAAAGCGTCCTAACCTGAAAATCTGTAATACTCGGTATGACCCGAGCATTACCATAAAGTAACACCCGAGTTAGGCTGGAAACCAGCGTGAGTAAACCCTCTTAAATTGAAATACTTAAGTATAAAACTCCTTTGAAAAACCACAGTAACCCGTACAAAGCTACGAGATTTTATCTGATTATAACCAAACGTTTTTACATAAATCCATCGATATTGCAATACTGTCTAGGTACAATTACTTATCTAACATAATCAAATTTGCTTAATTTATTCAATTCCAACCTATTAAACTTTATAATCAAAACCGTAAAGGTTAGTGGTGATTTTCAAATCAAGTGGTTCCGGGTAACACTAATATTTGTTCCTGGTCTCTTCGGATCTAAGTAATAAATTAAGAAAAGTAAATTATTTAAAATAAACTATTTATTATTTAGGGTGACAATATTCAAATATGGGGATTTATTACAGATTTTATTTCAAAATAAAACGAATCATCACCCAAATCTTATCATTTTAATTTGTTTGACCATTTGTTGGCACAGACAAGAATAGTTCGAAAGTAAATATCCAATAGAATTAAGCTGAGGTATAGATCGTTAATCAAATTAACGATCTATAACAATATCAATCAATTCACATCTGAATTTCAATAAATTTACTTAACCGAGTGCATTTATATTTTTAATTCAGATTTATTACAAATTAAAGAAATTATACAATAATTTATAACTAGTTAATTTACAATTAAACGCTCTATTTGATATCCAACATTATTAATTTATATAAATCTTGAGTCAAATAATAATATAATTAATTACCCATTCTAATTATAAAATTCATTACTTTAAATTTACGGATTTACATGACAATAAATTTCCGGTAAAAATAGAAGAAGACATAGATTTTCATATGTGTGTGTGTATCAGTTCCATTTTTCTTCCCTTTTCTTTTCTCTTATTTTTACTTTTCTTTACTTTCATTTTCTTTATTTTCCTTTCCTTTATTTTTTTTCTACCTTATTTCCTTCTCCTCTTTTCTTTTTATTTTTTTCTCTTCTTCTTTTCTGGCCCATCCACTTTCTTTCCGGTCCATCTTCTTTCCCCCTCTCCTCTCTTCCTAGTTCCTTATTTCCTCCTCTGTCCGTCCTTATTTCCTTTTCCGTGCACGAAGACCTGTGCACTGACATGTGCATATCCACACAACTCCGTCCAACTTCTACTTGCCGCCGACTGACCTAACAAACCGCCCACGATCCCCTCATCTACCCGCCACCCTGAAAAACGTGCTCGGCACCACGATTCGAAAACGACCCACTCGACCCAAAACTGGAACCAAACCCATCGCCATCAAATGCCTCGCCACATCACCCCCGTTCACGACCTCCTACCAAATCCCACCATTAGGTTCGCCCACGTCTCCTTCCTCCTTTCCCCCACGACCGCACCTCCCCAGTTGCCTCTCGTCATTGTTATCTCTTCCAAACTGAAGCCACAACAAAACCCACTATAAACCCTAAACCCAAATCGCTTGGCCACCACCGACTGGAAGAAAATTCCCACCATTTTTCCTATGTGCGCCTTCTCCCTACGCTCCTCCATGACCAACCATTCGTCTTGAAAACCACTGAGTTGCCGGAATTTGCCCTAAAAGCCAAATCCATTCAACCCTACTTTTCTCCCTCTAAACCATGTTAAAAATCACCAAACCAAGTCTAAAATTCCCGTTTTCCAAATGCGAACAAGTCTATGTAATCCAATCATTTAACCAGGATAATCAAAATTCGTCCCTACCAGAGCTACTTACTGTAAAAATAGGTTTTCATACTTTATGCCTAATGAATTTCCAAGAAACCAATTTCATATTATTCTATACTCTTAAACAAAAAACTTTTATTTTGGAATCGAGTTTTAAAACTTAATGGATAATGAGGAATTTATTTTTCAAAGTTGTAAGTTAACTGCTTAAAAAAATGAACAAAGACTTTTTTTTCTAGGAAGAACATTATCTCTTTGTTGTACATGAGGAATATTTATTTATTTGTCTTCTATCCAAGCTCATATGCCTTCTCATGTACATTTGCTAGATACCCATTCATTTAACAAACTCAATACTTTACCCAAACAATAGTTATATAGGTAGATATATGAAACAGGAAGCAAAAACAAAATTATTTTACTCACAGTCCTTAGATAAACTCTGTGATTTCCTTTCCTTCTTCCAACTTTACTAACCTTGATTCTTTTATGAATTAATAGTAGCTCTTGTTCTTTTTTTTGAGCAAAATGAATAAGGCAAGTCTAGGCTAGGAACATATATATAAGAGGAGGAAGTGTATTGGGTAAGCAATAGGTGACTGCAGATTTGTATAGGCTTCATTTCATATTATTTTTATTTTATTTTCTTTTGGCTGATTTAATATATTTTCATGTGAGTTGATTTCCTTGATTCTAGCTTGACTTGATTTTGATTTGTATGTGACTTGAATTTGAAATGAGTTTATCACAAGGTTTCCCTTGTGTGTATATACATACATATATATTCTTGAATATATACATACTACATACATATGCAAAGATACATTTCTTTTTACTTACCTATTTACCATTTTATGTAACATTTGTACATATACATTTACTTACATATATTCTACCATCATATATATACACTTATATTTATCACTTTCACCATTCCATATAACATATATACATATACATCTACCTATGTATATTTTATCATTACATATATTTACATATATATCTTTTCACATTACTTCCTATTTTCATGTATATCACTTCATATGGGCATATGTACATATATATATTCAAAAAATACCAACTTCATTTTAATCTTTATAATGTTTCAAAGGTGAATTTTCTACTCCTGAAACTTAATGGCTTCCCTCTCCAACCTTCCGCAAGCCCCTCCTAACTCCTCCTCTACCTCATCCCAAAACCTTCCCAACCCCTCCCACTTACCAGTAACCGCTCCACCAGCCTCTGTATCATTCGACAAACCCCCACCAATCTCATTCGTACCCAAAAGGTACGTTCCCCACCTCTGCGATAAGTCCAACTCATCCCAGCCGACTTCTGGAAGTACTAAGGCTACTTCAACCAACTTATTTCAACCCTCCACAGTCAATATCAAAACTATCCTAGAAAGATCTTACGCACAAGTGGCCGCCCTCCCACCACTCATTCCCGAACTTCCGAAACTGAAACGTCGAAGATCACTGCCGTCTTTCGATAATGTACGCGCCATGATAGAATTTTTAAAATCTAAGGGACGATGTCTAAAATGCGCCGGAAGAGGACACCTGGCCCGAAGCTGCAGAGACTCAAAGATCTGCTACAGGTGCAATCTCTTCGGTCATTCGCAATCTTCATGCCCCGAGGCAAACAAATCAACAGCCTCGTATCCCGTGCGTGCCTCTGCCCCTCCCACAAAAAACAAAATATCAGTTCATTCGCATAGGGACCCAGCGCCACATAATTACACTGCAAAGCCCAAAAGCACCTTCAAACCAATCAAAACCCCTGAGTCTCCTCGTTCCCCGCTCCATCCTCAATCCAAAAAAAATACTGAACCCAGAACCTCTGCTCCTTCTCCACACCAATTCTCAATGGACAATTCCACCCTATACCTCACCGCAACAGTAATCAACGGAATCTGGACGTTAGAATCACTTCACCAAGCCCTCTCCACCGCCCTTCAGCACAACGAGCTACCAATCTGGATTCTAAGCAACAACAGCTTCGTCTTTTGCTGTCCCACTCACGAAACTCTCGTCCGAGCCCTTCAACTCCGAACTTTGACCAAACCAGGCGGGGCCATCCTCATCCAACCCTGGTCAGACCCGGAACCATCCTCCGTTAACCTCGAACCAACCACCTGGGCCCGCGTCCAGGGCTTTCCAGAGCTTCTTCGAGACGAAGTCGACGCGGTGCGCCTTCTGCTCTTCATGTTTCACTTCGACACATCCAAACCAACACCATCTACTTCTTTTCCAACATATACGGCCCCCAAAACCCCACCGATAGAAATACCCTCTGGAACAACTGCCTCACCTTCGCCACACACCTCAATGGCCCCTGGTTACTAGGGGGAGACTTCAACACTACCAGAAACACCCTCGAAAGAAACTCCGGAAACGCCTCCCTAGACTCAGATTCATTCAACTCCTTCATCAACTCCGGTTCCCTAATCGACCCACCAATCACCAATAGACTCTATACCTGGTCAAACCGTAGATCGGACCCATCCCTAGCTAAGCTTGACAGATTCCTTTTCAATATCAATTGGGAGGATTTGCACCCTCTTTCTAACGTATCCGGTCTAGCCTCGACAATTTCCGATCACTGTCCACTAATCCTAGACTCGGGCTCATCCCCTAACCCAAATCGCCCCTTCCGCTTCGAACGACTTTGGACCATGGAACCCTCCTTCGACAATTTCATCCAGTCTTCTTGGTCCCAACCTGTGCCGTCCAATTCCGCAACCGCCAGAGTAGTCTCCAAACTCCGCTCACTCAGAAAGATCATCAGACCTTGGGCCAAAAATATTTGGGGCTCCCTTCGCTCGCGTATTTCCTCCACCCAAGATGCCATCCTAGATCTCAACATTCTCGAAGAATCTCGACCCCTCACCCCAACCGAACACTCTCAACTGAAGACTCTAGAAACCGAGCTGGATAGACTAATCAAACAGGAGGAAATTGGATGGAAGCAAAGATCCAAAGCCAAATGGTTGGAGGAGGGGGATAGGAACACCTCCTACTTCCATCGCATGGCCAATGGCAGACGTAGATCTCTTTACATCTCGGAACTAGTGCACAACAACCACAGCTACACCGAAACGTCGGATCACCTCCGTCTCTTCACCGAATACTACCGTAGTATCCTAGGCCTAGCTTCGCAGACAATACCCCCCATAGATTGGAACCTCCTATACCCATCCTGTCCCCAAATCTCTGTTGACCACCCCTTTACCGAAGAGGAAGTTTGGGCCGCACTTAAAAACTTGCCAGATGACAAGGCCCCGGGCCCGGATGGCTTCGGCCCATTCTTCTTTAAACGATATTGGGAAACCATCAAAACCGACATACTTGACATGTGCGAAGAATTCCAAGCCAACCCCTATTCAATTGCCCGCCTCAATTATGCCAACGTCATCCTTCTTCCTAAATCCTCTGGCGCCAACACCCTTCCCGCTTTCAGACCAATCAGTCTCCTTAACACCACATTCAAAATAATCACGAAGGTCCTTGCCAACAGACTCCAAGCTGTCATCGACCCCCTGGTTGGAGCGGAACAATCGGCCTTCATACAAGGCGGAAACATTTTAGATTGCGTCGCCGCCACTCAAGAAGTCGTCTCCTACTGTCATAAAACTTCAACCCCTGGAACCCTTTTAAAACTTGATTTCTCCAAAGCTTTCGACACGGTACATTGGGACTTCATACTGGACCTTATGAAGCACAGGGGCTTCCCAACAAAATGGTGTGGGTGGATCGAAGCGATACTCAACACAAGTACCTCATCCATCTCAATCAATGGCTCTACTGGTGGCCACATCAAATCAGCAAGGGGTCTGAGGCAAGGAGACCCGCTCTCTCCCTTAATCTTTGTCCTGGTAGCGGATGTGCTCAACCAAATGATCAAGCTTGCATCGACAAATAATCTTTTTAAAGGTATCCAGCTCCAAAACTCCGATTTAGCTGTGTCTAACCTTCAATTTGCAGATGACACGATCCTATTCGCCACTACCGACATCAAACACATCCATTGCCTCAAGGTAGCACTATATGTTTTCGAAACAATCTCTGGCCTCTCCATAAATTTTAACAAAAGCTCCGTCATCATGCTTGGCAACTCCGCAAACCTCGGCCCTACAATCTCATCCCTACTCAACTGCAACTTAGCCTCATTTCCCATCTCCTATCTAGGCATCCCTATCCGTCCTTCCAACCTCCACCGGGCAGACTGGCTACCTCTAATTTCCAGAATTGAATCCAGACTCGCAACCTGGAAGGCACACTCGTTATCCTCTGCAGGTCGACTCGTTCTAGTCAAATCGGTCCTATCAACTATCCCCGCATACTGGATGTCCATCCTCAAGCTTCCATCCTGGGTTATCAAGAAAATCGACTCAATCAGACGAACATTCCTTTGGAATGGAGGCAAAATAAAATGTCTGGTGAACTGGAAGACGGTGTGTTTGCACCACAACCATGGTGGGTTAGGGATTACAGACCTTCGTTCCTTCAATCAGGCGCTGCTGTCCAAATGGCTCTGGAGATTACTTACTCCCGGAAATTTTATCTGGAAATCGTGGATCCTAGGTTATCATTACCAATCAAACCCTCACTTGGCACTACACCTTACCATCCGGTCCCACCCATCCCCATTCTGGTCGGGGGTCCTTCATACCCTACCCAGAGTCAAAGCACTGTTCCAGGTGAAAATAAAAAGCGGTAACAGATGCCTGTTCTGGTTAGATACATGGCTTGAACAACTACCCCTCGCTAAAACTCTACCCAACCTCTTTTCACACACCACCCTCCCCAATGCAACGGTTGAAGATTATCTCACCCTTGGCCTTGACCACCTTTGCCCTCCCTCCATCTTCGAAGCAGACCTAATCCCTGAACTTCTCTCTGCCACAAATATCCTTCAGTCGATCCGCCCTTCCACCAGTCAAGACCATTTTATCTGGGCCCTTGCACCTTCCAAAGGATTCTCAGTCGCCTCCTGTTATCATTATCTATCCCACCCCGGTCGCCTTTTCTCCTACCCCAGGGTTTGGCTTTGCAAACTCCCACCCCGTATAGCCTTCTTCCAATGGTGCTTAATTTCAGGCCGAATCAATACCAAAGACAGACTCATCAGACTCAACATCCCTATCGACCCACGCTGCGTCCTTTGCTCAACCCAAAACGAATCAGTAACTCACCTCTTCTTTGAATGCGATTTCTCATATTCAATATGGGCGGCAACTAGTGCCTATCTCCTAGGATATATTCCCAGTGTGACCTCTCACTTCGAATACTAGCAGCTCAATCAGCAGAATCTGCTGATGGACGCCTTCATATCAACCTTTAGCTGGTACATCTGGAAAGAAAGGAATGCCATTGTATTTGGAAAACCATCACGACATTTCGAAGGAACTTGTAGAAGTATCACTCATATTTTCTCCTCCATAACAGGTCAGAGTCACTCCGCACCCTTCCGCCTGAGCCTTCCACAGAGCAGCGTCCAACCAGTAGAATCCCAAGGAAGCACCACCGCATCTCCGGAAAGATAGTCTTGACCTTCAGGGAGTTATCTCGTACTACAGTTAACATGTAATAGTTAATGATACTCTTGTATTTTCAGTACAGTTTGTAGCTTCACTTCTATTTTTGGCCATCGATCGGGCTTGTCGATCGACCTCTTTAGTACTATATAATATAACTATCTAACCGGCTGTGTAGCTCCACGCTACACACCCGTCACTCTCAAAAAAAAATATATATATATATATATATATATATACATTTATATACTTATATATTATCAACGTCATAAAACTTGTATATATTTATCTATATATATTTATGGATATCTATCTTATTTCAAATGCTGGAGTTTTATATACACATTTCTACAAAATTTATCACATCCAGAAATTTACAAATTTTAAAATTTAATATAGTTTTAAATCAATTTATAGATACATGTACTGTTAACATTAGAAAATTTATTTATTTGACCAATAAAATTTAATATCCAAATAATTTAAATTAGTTAATCACCCAATTAACAAACGTTAAAAATCCGGGCCGTCACATTCCTCCCCCCTTAAGAACTTTTCGTCCTCGAAAAGGAACAAAGCAAGAATTTTTAACTTAATATTTATTTTTGGTTAAATTAGTCTTTAAACATTTTAACTTCCTTACTCTTTTTATTATACAATTTAAAACACTTTTAAAATTACATATTGTTACCAAATTAGTTTTATATAAAAATACTTTTTATAACTCGATGTCCAAACAAGTCCATCCTTGTTCTCACAAAAATTTAGTCATACGTTGATCAGGCGTAGGACTGAAAATCTATAAGTACTTAGTAGACCCATTTTCAACACCCAGTGAAATACTTGAAAACCTCTTTTTTAAAATGCTATGGAAATCATCACTCCCTCCTATGGATCACAATTAGCACGATGATTGCGTTGCCATCCCGACGAAATCCATAAGAAAACTGTAGGCATCCGCACCTCTCGACTTTTGCCATGGGAACTGCACAGATCGCAGCTACACCTAGGGTTGCGTTGCCATCACAGCAAAACCTGTGTAACCATAAGCATCAGTGCCCTTCAAATTACGCTGCCAAACGAAACTTCACCACATATATCGCAGACTACACAAAGTTATGTCACTGTTCCAGTCCCAGTGTAGACTGTAGGTACTCACTGCCACACGAATTACGCTATGGAACCAAACCACATAGATCGCAATCTACCGATGTTACGTCGCTATCCCAGCGAAGTCAAACGTAGATTGTAGGCAATCACCGCCACTCAACTTACGCTATGGAACTGCGATAGCTCTAGTTACAACAAAGGTTACGTTGCTATCACAACAAAATCAAATGTAACTGTAGGCATCAACACCACCCAACTTACGCTACCAAACAAATGATCATCAGGAACTCGAGTTTCTGTCCGGACGTCCTCTGGGATCCCAATTTCATTGAACCCGCCCTTAGGGTTCTAGGCAGAACCACCCAGTGGATCTCCTACTATAAGTTTCAACTCTTATGGGGTGCCTTTTTTTCCATACCTTTCTCAAAACATATCATACTATATACATATATAGTACCTTTCAAATCATACCCTTTATATGTATCACATATAAACTTCATCTATACAAAATCGATATCTTCAAAATCGATAATTCTCAAATTTGGTTTACCAAATTTCCAAAATTTGCTTTTTGCCAAATTAAAAGCCTTTCAAATTCAATGAGTTCCAAAACCCTTTCAGTTTCATTCTCATATAAAATCATTCCTTTCAACTCGAATAATTTTTAGATGAATAATTTCTGAGTCAACTTTATACTCATATAAACTCCATTTAGTATTCCAAATATCTTTCAAAAATCAATTCAAATGTTCACCAAATTTTAAAATAAAAAAGTACTCTAAAAATAAAAATTCAAACATTGAAGAAGTAAAAAAATCATACCATTCTCTTGCAATATGAAAAATATACGTTGCCAACTATAACTAACAAAATTTCAACTGAATATGTATTAAAAACACAAAAGAAATATAAATTGCCATAACAGAAACATAATTTCATCTTTAATTTCATGAAGAGCTAGGAAAACCCTTTTGCAAAATTTGACCTTGCTTTAAACAGAAACTTTAAAAGAATTATCAAAGTAGAATTTTTAGGCATTATCCCGTTAATAATTTTGAGCAAAATGAAATCGAGTATGAAACCTAAGTAGGAAGACAAGGAAAAGAACTAACTTAAAAAAACGAAGAATAAGCATCTTATTGTTTATGTTTCCGATCAACAATCGAGGAAAATGGTATGCGAGCTTTAGAGACAGAGACAGAGACCGAGGTAAAGGTAGAGGTAGCCATGAATTTTTATGCTCCATATAGGCCATGAGGATGAAAGACAAGATAACCAGGGAAGAATTAGGGTTATAGAATATGGAGGAAAAAATTAACAAAAAGAGGAAATGAAATGAGCAACCAATACAGAACCATGAGCCCACCCAAGAATTTTTTCGTGGCCAAACTAAAGATAGCAAGTCTTTAATTATAATTAAAATAAGAAAAAGGAAAGTAAATATGTAAACAATAATTTGATTAAAAACGCTATTGTGAATTGCTGTTGATAGACGTTTTCTTTGTACTGGGCGAATCCTATAGTATTCATGGAAAATCATTTATTATCATAATGTGGAGCCATTTCGTAGATTCTGCTAGTGAACAGGTACGGTCTATACCTGTTTGGGTTTAGTTCACAAAAATTCCTACCGTATTACAATCTTTATCTGATATTGATTGGTTTTAAACTTTATCGGTGACTTGGTTTGTTTCGATGTGGCTACAGTTAAAAGAGACGGACTGGTTTATGCTAGAGCACCGATAAAGGTCAAGACGGACCGTATTTTACCATCTATCTTGCCTATTGAACCTTCTCGTGGGCATGTAGCACTTGTAGATGTCCATTACAAATGGAAGCCTTCGATTTGTATTGCATGTCTTTCTTTCGGTCATCTTGCTCTCTCTTGCAATCTTTCTTCCATCTCTCTCCTATAGAGCCGATGTGAAAGTCGGTTTCAAGCTTCCTATCTCCGTAAAGTCCCATTGCCTAAGGTAGTGAAGCGTATTTGAAAACACAAACCCCCACTAGTCGAAATAATCTTACAGGAAGAAAGTCAACCTCCTCCCTCTCCTCCTGAGCCAATTTCTGGAATCTAAAGAAACAACTTTGGGCTCAACATGCATCTCGTCTTAGGTACAATCCTTTGGATAATACATTCTTAAATTTTGTAGCATATGTAGATGGCGAGAAGAGGTCTTTCTATTATGTGGTTGGAGAGTCTCTTGTCCTTATCTAGGATGGCGCATATGACCCTCACAACAAAGAGACATTGGAAGATGAAAGTTATGGTTGTAATTTTATTTACTCGAGTCGGTTGGTTTTATTCACAACATACCCATGTTGTTTAGGGAGTATAAACATGTATTAGAATAATATTCCAGTGAGGCTGAGTGTGATTCCTTCGATGAAGAAGATACTTAGTTGTATGTTGTCCTAGTAGTCGAGACATCGTTGTCTCGTTGTTCAAATTGAGTCTTTGCAGTTGCTGTTGCATTTTTATCACACACCTGTTTTATTTATATATAAAGTTGAACGGTCCACTATGATACCTGTAGAATTTTTTTTAATTCTGACACTACTGCAAAAGATCTAGTGCATAACACATTGAAAATGATTCCTTATTCTAATCTCCAACTTTTACCCTGTTGTCGATACACTTGATCCAATAAGCGCCACATTACAAGTTATGAGCAAAATAGATAAACATATAGAGGATAGGTTTTTTTACAATGGATGTGCACATAATAATGGTTCATTTTGCATCTCTAAGTACATGACTGCAGATGCATTGGTCAAACTAGAAAAAAGTGCATTCCATTAGCTAAACAATTTTGAGATGTATTTGTTTCTTTCTTCAGCTGCGTTATTGTTATCTCCATTGTTGCTTGCTTAAAAGATACTTTAATTGATTTTGCTTCTTCCTATAAATTTATTGTTACATTGCTTTTCTCTTTCCTTTCATTCTTTGAAGCAAAATCTAAAACGATTTATATCGATTTTAAATTCAATGATCCCAATAAGATTTTAAAGGAACATGAGATACCGTTAGGTGATATTTTATATTATTAAAAAATGTACATTTAACTTAGTGCAGTGTTCAATGCACGTCCATATGAACTCTACTTCATCTTTCAAAAAAGAAAAAAAAAATGCAACATATTGATTAACTTTATTCAATTGTCGGCAGTATACTATCGATTGATGACGTTTTCTCGATGGAACATAGAATATAACGTCAAAGTCTAACGTATTTGATCAATTAGATCATGTCAACACCAGATAAGTGAGGTAATTGTGTAAAACGAAAACCGAGTAGCATAAGTGCAAAATGGTGCGGACTTAACTCATCTATTAACTAATAGTAAAGCAGAAGAAATTCAAGCTCTGTCATTAATTCTAGAAGATTTCTCTACTCTCCTTAATTCTCTCTCTAGATATTTTAATTTTAAATTTTCATAATTTATCACTTTATAGTTATTCTACTAAACTTCTAATACCAATTTATAATCAAATACATACTTTTAAAATTTTCTATGATTATTCACGAATGTCTTCTTAGTTCTCTTTTAATATTTTACATTTAAGTCCATACATTTAAATTAATTACGTAATTCAAAATTTAAATCATTTAATAAACTCAGTTAACTAATATTCGATATGTCATGTAAATTCTAAAATATGACAATTTCAACAATACACCATAATAGCATCTACAAACTGGTAAAACAAAATTTTCATTTGCATACAAAGATATGTTAATCACATAACATAAATTATATAAATAAAAAATAATAACAAATTTATTTTATAATTCGTTTATCTCAGTGAAGTTATATCATGCATTGCACTGAAAAATTATATTTTTAACTTTAAACACCTATACTTTTAAATTTACATTGTTACTTACCAAATCTTCTCAATTCTCTCCTAATATATTTTTACTCATATCCATGTATTTAACGAATTATGTAATCTTTATTTTAAATCATTCAAATAAATTCAATTTACCAACATTTATTAATTCATCTAATAAATTTTAAAATATATCGATTTAAATATGCGTACAACAATCATATATATAAGCGAAGATGATAAAATTGTTATTTTTATTCATATATAAAGATATATGAATCACATAACATAAAATTTAAATATAAACAATAATATATTTTTAATTTATAATTCATTTATCTCTAAAAAATGTCATACATTGTAGTACAAAATTTCGTTTTTTACAACTTTTAAAGGTTAAATTTATATTTTAATTATAACATTGGAATGTGGAAGCACGGATTACTCTAATGCAAATTAGGTTATGTCGACATTCTCATTTTCAACACGATATTAAAACTTATCTAACTAATAACTCAAATTAACACAACAATTTTTTTTTGTATATATTGAAGTTATAAACATGACACTCCTAAAACAACGTGAAATTTATGATTAACTGCTATGCTAAAAAAGGTTAGCTAATTGAAATTTCAGATAATGAATAAAAGTTCATTTCTAGATAAGTTGATCGTAAGATGTTTTTTTAACTATAACTACATACAAAGCTCTTCTCATTTTTTCCCATCATTTCTAACATTCAGCTCTATATATTTAATTAGTTAAGTTGATCACTGATTTAAAATATTAATTTAAATATATTCAATTACGTAATATTCGTTATTTCATTATAAATCATTAAAATTTTATATGTAATATTCATATTAATAGAAATGGAAAATTGAATTTTTTCTTCCATTTATATAAAAAATATACGTATCACATAGCATCAACTATTTACATATATAGTAATAGCAATATATATATTGCTATTACCGAGTTAGGACAATAATTCCGACAAGAATATGTTATTAGCGACCCTCTACCTTACATCTGCATCTGAGTATTGTATATCATTTTAAATTATAATTTTTTTTTATTTCAATAGGTTTATCGTACAGTGCTTAAAAAAATTCAACTTTTAACAATTATTAAAATTTAAATATTATTTTTTAGCAACATTACCGTATGCAACGCACGGGTTACACACTAGTTCATAAAAAATACTGAGTAATTTTACCCTGTTCTCTCTTTTGCATGTTTGTTGTGAGGTTTGTTCAAAAGACTTGCGTCCGAATAAAAGATATGGAAACGAATGCAGGGAGGATAGTGGTCGTGAGATTTAAATTAGTTAAACAATCTGATGGCTCAAATTCGTTCGTAGTCAAATTTCCATCTCAATTTTGGACGCCCAAGCAATATCTTTGCTCCAAAAATATATTTTGAAGTTACAATTCAGAAATAAATAAAAACATAGCGACGACTTTCACTAGCAAATACCAACTCCATTTTATATTCATACCAAACCCAATAATACTGAAGATTCCACCACCAGAACCTTAATTTTATCTATAAATTCAATCGTCCATCAGTCAATCTTCCGTCATTCAATCTTCCATTTTTCAACCCTAAATTAAGCGAACAAATTCGATGGCTCCAATTGCAGTTGGCGATTCAATCCCAGATGGAACCCTAGCTTGGTTCGATGAGAACGATCAGATGCAGCAGGTTTCGATCCATTCCCTTGCCGCCGGCAAAAAGGTTATTCTCTTTGGCGTTCCTGGTGCTTTTACACCCACTTGCAGGTATTTCCACAGATTATTATTTGGGGGTTTTGTATTAATTTTGCTGGCAAAAATTTTCTGTAGAAAGAAATTTTAAGAAAAGCTGTACTTTTTCTTGTTTTTGTCGCCTATTAATGAGTATTATCTGATTGCAGTATGCAGCACGTTCCCGGGTTTATTAGCAGCGCTGAAGTGCTAAAGGCAAAGGGTGTTGATGAGATCCTGCTTGTCAGCGGTAATTTTTAAACTAAAATTTTGTTATTTTCTTTGATCTTTTAATAGGGAAATGTTAGAGCGCCCGATTATATTCGGGAATGTTAGGTTGAACCGGAGTTGGAACTAAGTTTTATGAATAAAAAGTCGAACCATAGCATAGGGGAGAGGAACATGGAGCCAGTAGAAGGCCACACTCATTTTGCATGATATTAGCGGAAATTAGCCTGGATATCTATCATTTTCCCTATTAGTGATTGCTGTCTGTAATATGTTTGATGATGCTATGTAGTTGTTGGATGGTATTAGATCCATTTTGGGGACTAACTTTTTTGAATTACTTTAAATAACCTTTTGATTAAGAGCATCTCCAACCCTTACTTCTTGTAATGTTCTAAAACAATTACATGGCATCTGTTGTATCACATTGTCATATACAAAATAAAAAAATAATAAAAGAAAATTAATGTTAAATGACAAAAAATATAATTACTCATTCCTATGCAAGTACATTGTAAACAACTAAGTTTGTTTTTACTTTGATTATGTGGCATGATAATAATGGTGGTTATTATTTAACATTGTGAAGTAGAATGTCTACTGTTGGACATTTTATTTCAAAATGTCTAATATATAAAACTTGCTACATCATGTTTCACAATCAATTTAAATTACCATTGTAGATGCAACTTTAACAAATTATGTCAATTAGCTATGTGGCACTAACTTCACACTACAAATTCATTTGGGTCGGAGATGATCTAAGGAATAAATTCTTTTAGAAAGTTACCGGGGAAGTAGTTTATAAGCTGAAAATAGAAATTGGTTACCATATATTTGGCAATCATCTTTATTGCGTTTTCAGGGAAAAGCCAGGTCATAAGTCATAAAGTACTAAATTGTGTACCTTACTCTGTAAAGCTGACCAAAAACATAGAATAAGCGAAGTTTTAGACGACTACTTTGAAAATTGTTTGTAAAAAATAGAGTTGTGAAATGAGAATTCGCTAAACCACTTCTGGTATGGCTGTAACGTGTCAAAGCGTTATTCTAAAGGTGGAACCCAGTGCACGAGGCTCCCGCACGATAGCGGACCGTGGAAAGGTTGATAATGTACGCAGCCTTTTCCTCGCGTTGCGAAGAGGCTGTTTCCGGACTCGAACCGGAGCGTCCAGATCACCATGCGGATGACCTAACCGTTGCGTCAAGGCTCCATCTCTGTGTCAAGACGTTATTCTCTTGTTAGAAAATATGTCGATTGACAAAAATTAAATGTCAAACTTTTATTGACAATTTTTCACCCCTTGCAAGTCATGTTGTCTTTTTGTGAGTCATGGATTTTATATGATAAAAAGAAAGACCACCCATACATGTATGAGTGCCAACTATTTTTACAACTTGAGCTGATTTCATATGTCAAAAACATGTTTGTAGAATTTAACATTAGTTGGCAAGTCTAGAATGCCTACTTAATCTTTTTTATTTCTCCTTATTTTCTGCATTATGCTTTAAACTTGTAAGATCAATTCAGACATTCAGAATTGCAAATTAATTGAGCTTCATTACAGTGACGCAAGCTGTTAAATTTTCCTACAAACTCTAATACATCATCTGCTTGAATACATCACCATTGCTTTATTGTTGCACCTTTATTGTATTCTCAGTTACTAGCTTAAGGGACCATCAGAAAATCATCTATTTTATTATTGTTTAATTTTGTAACAAACTTTCGGAATTGCATCACAAGCACATCAATGCCTACCTAATCTTTTTGATTTCTCCTTATTTTCTGCATTATGCGTTAAACTTGTAAGATCAATTCAGACATTCAGAATTGCAAATTAATTGAGCTTCATTACAGTGACGCAAGCTGTTAAATTTTCCTACAAAATCTAATACATCATCTGCTAGAATACATCACCATTGCTTTATTGTTGCACCTTTATTGTATTCTCAGTTGCTAGCTAAAGGGACTATCAGAAAATCATCTATTTTATTATTGTTTAATTTTTAACAAACTTTCGGTTATTGCATCACAGGCACATCTATTTTTTGCTGGGTTATTTAAAAGTATGCTATATTCGTTTAGATTTCTGTATTTCTGGTGACCATACATGTTCAATTCATTTAAGATAAAAAACTTAGTCCAAGAAAATATAATATTGGTAAATCTGATTACAATTGGATTAACGCTTATCTGCTAAAAAAACAACAGCTAAGGACACACAGGTAATTTTGCATTAATAATGTTTGTACATTTTAACTTCCTGGCAAAACATGTTCAAATGTTTACGGAGTGTCTTTGCTGTATTTGCTACTCTCGCATGTGAAGTTGATTCACAATGTCTTAAGACCAAATGTGTATTTTTCTCATTAAATGTAAGATGCTTTTCAAGCATACAGTCCTTTATGAAAGAGTTATCTGTCATAGCTTTTTTGTTATTTTAAATCTAAATAACACCCTTAAAGGATAATACCATAACCCTGAGGATTTGTTTGCAATAATGACAGTTAACGACCCATTCGTGATGAAGGCTTGGGCAAAGACCTACCCTGACAACAAGTACGTGAAGTTCCTTGCTGATGGATCAGGGAAATACACCCAAGAACTCGGCCTGGAGCTCGACCTAACTGAGAAAGGACTCGGTGTCCGTGCCAGAAGGTTTGCCCTTCTTGCAGATGATTTGAAGGTCAAGGTTGCCAACATTGAACAAGGAGGTGAATTCACCATCTCAGGTGCCGAGGAGATCCTCAAAGCTCTTTAAAACTTCTACTTCTCTTGTCGTCCTTTTATGTGCAACAGTTGTATGTTATGCTATCTCTGTGTCCAGTGTGTTTTATGTTCTGTGTTGTGAGTTTACAGTTCTAAACATAGCTTTATTTGAAGAAATTTTTTGTTGAAATTGGATCTTTGTTTTTATCAATGTCATATGGTGTCAAATTGCAGTATTCATGCTTGATACTCTCTGTATTTTGTCATCTGCGATAATTGAGAGTGTTGGTGTTTCTCATTCCAAATCAAATCTAATCATGCTCGTCACCCTTGAGACTTTCTCAGGCTGGAGAAGATTTTAATGCGGTTTGGTTGCAGTGGCTACTTAATTTGTATCTTATAATGGCTACAATTTAGGGGCCAGTTACCTTTGGTTTGGTTTCATGTTATACAGAGGCATGCATATGAGTGTGTGTCTATGTATGCATCTTAAGAAATGTTCACTGCATCATTCTCCACATCATTTACACCATCGCAAATTTGAGTTACACAGTTTGAAATCAAACAGGTTAATATATTCTTCTTACATAACTCAATCATCTTCGTACAAAATTTAGTAATATGGATAATATTAAAGTTAATTCAATAAAATATACTTTCAAAGTAGGCATGTCAATGTAGACCCTAACTCATTTACCCAACCACTAATCCTAATATTAGAAGGGTTGGGTCTAAACCATATAAATGTTTTTTCTTTTTAAACCAGCCCGTTTACGATCCAGATTGATACATCTTAAAACTAAACCAACCCGTTTACCCATCGTACCCTACTTTCTCTCTGCCAAACGAGATAAGTCGATAACCCTAATTTTTTTATTTTCCTCAGATCTACAAAACACGATAGAAAAAATGGAGGCTTTCTTGTTTGAGACGATTACATAGTCTCTTCCTTCGTAGTTTGGAACTGCCCAAGTTCGCCAGAGACAAAGCCTTGTTGTAGGCGATTTCAGGTGAGGACTCATGCGATTTTACTAGAAATGCAATTTTATGATTGCTTGATGATTTTATGTTAATTTAACTTGGTTTGAAATTTGATTACACCCTATCTTGCATAAAATGTCTGCTTAGCTCACAATTTATTCCGTTCCATCAGAAAGCATGCTAGTTTTGCTTAATACGGATGTATTATCTGTAAAATTTGTTTCCTTTTTGACGTTTTGAATGTGGTTTGTGTTTGGAATGTGTAGGCTGAGAGTAGGATTTTGAAGGGACCCAATGAGGATATAGAAAGCTATTTGGAAGCGATTGATCGGCTGAGGGAAAATGTTCGATTCTTCAGTTCAAATAAGAGTTTTAAGAGCAGCGATGGAGTTCTGAATCATGCAAATAGTTTGCTAAACAAAGCTATTCAAAAACTTGAAGAGGAATTCAAATAGCTTCTTTCAACTTATAGGTTAGTTTTAGTAGGGTGTTTGTTTTTTCTCTTTTTTTGTGTTACATATCCTTTTTGTAGTTTAAACATTACTAAATAAAATATGACATAAACATCTTTGAGGTAATTGCATTTTTTTTGAACCGCGGCTTTTATTGGTTACAGCAGTTGGTGAATCGTATGCTCATACCTTTCACAGTCTCACAATTCAAACATACCGAGTGAAGTGACATGAGTGTATATAATCAGACTCAGGCGAATACAGTGTGTTTTGCCATTTCCAACACTCTGTACCATATAAATGAATTATATACAAGTCGGGAACATTGTGGTTTCTTGGTTATTAATTTGGCTTTTTTAAAATCAGTTTAGACCATTTTTTAAAAGTAGTAACAAGTTTCACGTTCAAAACTTGTTACAGATATAAGCCTGTTTTTGCCATGCGCTAAATCAGCATCCTCTCATAACACATTTTGAAAATGCATCATGAAGATTTTGTTTTTGTTTATGTTGAAAAATATAACTATAAGATCCTGGGGGATGATGTATCAAATTAAAAAAAAAAATCATAAGAAATATTCAGGCTAGTTGAAGACTGCAACTCTGCAAGCAATGACATAATTAAGATAGGAAGCACTATTTTAATACGCTAAAGGTACCACTCTCAGTCAATCTATTTCATATTAAAAATGGCATATATTGCTGAAATGAGAAGTTAGATTAAAATGTCTGTAAAAGGACAAGAAAGGGAAAAAAAATCGTACTAACAAAATTAAATAATCCAAATACACCAACAAAAAATTATTTAATGACATGTATGTTGCAAGAATTCCAAAGTAAGTTCGGATACGAGTTAGAAAGGTACTTAAATTATGTAAGACCGAGACAGATAGTGGACGTATAATGTAGTGGGAAATTCCATGAAATTCCATAATTATGCACCCATATAAAAACTGATTTTTAAATGTAGTCGCATTTTCATTTTCAGTGAACAATATTTTCATGACCCAAATAAGGAAAAAGGAGTGAGCTCTCATGATGTTTTTTCTTTATTTTAATCCATGTTTTCTCTCCATTTGTTATCAGTATGAAGCAACAATCCTTCTTCTAAAGGTACAAATTTCTTTGAACATTTTGATATGAATTTGTAGTTGGATAGTTTGTAAGTAATGGGTGTGCTTCAAAATTTGAACTGAACTTGTCTAGATTAATTTACTTCAAAATTTGAATATTAATCAGGAATAGTTTGTAAGTAGTAGTTTTGCTTGAAAAGAGTTCAAGCATTTAGAATTCAAACGACAGTATTTCACATACAAACTGCTTTAGACTTTATCAGCAATTCAAATTTTTTTACTATAGTTTTTGTTTGGTATGTAACAGCTTAGTATTGATAATAATGGTGCAGTCTTTTTATTTTATTGTGCAGTTTTTATTGCTTATGTAGCAGTTTATTTTAAACGGCTCGGGTTGGGTTAACCCTTTTATTAAATGGGTCGGGTCCGATTAACCCGTATATTAAATGGATCAAACGGGTCGGGTTCGTTTATGTCTTGAATGGATCGGGTTAAATTCTACCCGACCCATTTATGACCCGACCCGACCCGTTTGACGGGTCTATTCAAAGTTTTGAAATACACAGCCTTCCCTTTTTAGAAACAATTTTTATAAATCACCATATTTTTGAGTTTCAACATATTTGCAGAAACAACTGCAAACATTTAGAAAAAGAAAGAAAAAATATTTAAAGTTTGTTGATTAAAAATATTTTCAGAAAAATATGTAAATAATTACAGAAAAACCATGAATGTTTTCACTTTTTCAAACAATTTTTTTTTGAAGAAGTAACGTATTTTTTTAATATTGATCATAGAAACATGTGATTAATCTTGGGTTTAATTTTCGTAAAAGTAATTTTTTTACTGAAAATAAAAATATGGATGTAATTAAATATATGTTTTTAAGAAGGGTAATTCACGTTCGAAACTTGAAAATAAGGGATCCTAATTTCCCACTAATATTAATGTTTGAGTTAAAGTTAAACCCATGTGGAGATAGTACAAGCAATCCAGAATGTAATATGGATTGTTTGGTGGAGTTTAACTGCTAACTATACATCATACGAAGTTAAATAAATGCGGCGATTTGCGATCCATGACATCCAAAATCGATAAAGTATCAAATGCAACTCTCGAATACTGTATACCATCGATTATCGGTTACATTAAAATAAAACTATCTAACACAATCCATGCGATAAAAAAATGGTCTCACCGCGGTAGGATAACATCTAATATACTAAGATGTACATGCACACAAACATGTTAGATATAATATTATATAAAATAATGTATAAGAAATCAATAAATAAAGCCATATTACTTAGGGGTGGGCGCGGGTCGGTTTGGTGCGGTTTGAAGTCCAAACCGCTTCCGCACCGCATCAAACGGTTAATCAAAAATACAAACCATTATACTAATCTTTTAAACGGTTCGGTTTCGGTCCGGTTTGAATGTAATACGGTTCGGTTTCGGTCTGGTCCGGTTTGAACCCGTATTAAATATGAAATAAGAGAATTACTTCCACCAATAATCAATTTATGAAGACAACTGTGTGAAACTTTTACACTAAAAAGGTTAAAACACACAATATTATACTGAAATGAAAGATTAGTTCTTAATTGTATGAATATTTCAATTTGACATCTACCTACAAGTGATATTTTTTTGGTAGATTAACCAAACATCAACATTAATCAATGCATAATCATTAAGGAAAATGACTAGGATAAGATTATAATTAGCATCAAGGTTTTAAATATCGGATTTCGGTCACGTTTCGTCTCGGAATTTTTACACAAGTTATCTCGTATCGGGGGAGATCTCAGACGAGATGAGTACATATCGGGTGTACTTCTCGGATTGACATCTCGGGTCTTATAATGCATCTCGGGAATATCTCGGATGTACTTATGTGTCTAAAATTGATGTGTCAAAAATTTATTTAACGGTTATAACTTTCTTAGTAAAAATAAAAATGGTAACATACTTGATTTACATGGAAAAATAATATATTTAGAAGAGTAGTAGCTTGATTAGCTTAATTGATTTGGTAATGATTGAATAATATCCTTTTATTTGAACATAATAAAGAAGTAAAACCTTTCGCTATGACTCATTAAGATAAAAAGTAAAGAATATGTTCAAGAAGTTGTTAAATTATAATTTGATTGAGTAGTTTCTTTTGAATCAATATGAAAATAAAAAATATTATGCAAAATAACAAAAATGTAGAATTTCGGGTGAGATCTCGGATTGAGATTTTGATCCATATTTCGGGTGAGATTTGAATATCTCGGACGAGATGAGTGTCGAGGGAGATATGGAGGAGATTTGATGTCTCGTCTCGTTTAAGTGTGAAAAGGAGATCTCGGAGGAGATCTCGGGCGATATATAGGAGATTTAAAACCATGATTAGCATTTATCCAAAAAAATGAGATGAAAAATATTATACCAAAACTATAACTTCTTCCTTTATGACAGCGATTATTATTAATATAACAACAACATACGCTAAAAATAGAATGTACATCGTTAGAATCTAAAATAAGATAGGAGTTGCTTATAATCTTATATTTTTATCATAAGATTACTAGTGTAAATTTTCGGTTCGGTCCGGTTTAATATGGTTGGTTCAATCGTCTAAACCGCAACCGAACCTTATCGATGCGGGTCGGTCCGGTTTGGGGTATCTGTTTTGGTTAGATGATTCGGTGCGGGTTTCCGCACCGTTTTTGCGGTCCGGTGCGGGCGGTTTTCGTATAGCGGTGTGGTTTATGCCCACCCCTAATATTACTAATAATCAGAGTACATAAATCCCTTTAAATACAAACTTCCAAATAATACATCAACTATAACCCAATAGTCTCACACATAAATAGAAGTGTCTGTCTTGTACAAAAATTGAGCTATATATATATATATATAAGCAATGGTCTCCATGCTTCAAAAGGACCAATAAATCCTGCAAGCATAAAAAACATCTAACTCGTGTGAGCACTCGAGTATTGTCAAAGAGAGAAATAAATAGAGACAAAATGAGGGTCTGACTTAAGTTTGTGTAAGGGAAAACTATCTCAAAATACTGTACTTACAAACTTGTGCATGTGTGTACACGCACATTCAACATGAGCAGGATACTTGGAGGATATCATACCTCACCCATATCCTCTCCTACGACAAGAAGTTAGCATGATATACTATATAGTGTAATACTACAAAAAAGTATACCTAATAATCTATTACTAATATAAGTAAACATGGATTCCAGCACTAGTAGCGCCATGAGTTACCAAACTTGCTATGCCAAGGGTTATCCAACTTAGGTTAAAACTAACATTATAAAACACACTACGACCAAGAGGCATCTACACACCACTACTAGCAACGCATATTGCATGGAGCAACCCACATGTGCGACCCTCGTATTTATATCTACTCCAGCTGAGAGTCCATAAACAAAGAGGAACATCCCCATTTGGTCTTACTGTTACACATGGGCCCCTACACCACTAGATCCCCACTCTTCTCCGCCAAAAAAAATCGATAAACGATGACGATTTCATTAAGGTGATGCATAGAAAATCTAACAGAATGGCTGAACTACCTCAACTAGGCTTTTTCAAGGGTCCTAATACCGACCTATTCCGAGAAAGTTCATATCGACAACCTCAACTAACCCTAATCCCAATCTATCACATCAAAATCCCCCACTTCGTCTTAGTTAGATCCCTACGGCAACACATAACAAGCAATCGCCCGCTTCACAGACCCTAAACCCTTGTATAAGACCGTGGAAGGCAGTTATTATTGTGGAGCAAATCCCTATTTCTACCCCCTTTACAATTCTATAAATCGATTCATTTTAGCTAAAGGGTATGTGCTAAGGTGTCAAATTCAGTGGTGGATGCAGTAAAAAAAGGGGATAGCTCCATTGTAGTGTATGTGGTGGGTTCACGTCTATATTATCATTATTTCAAGTTATGTGTGTGTGTATACACATACACATGCATATATTAAAGATATCGCTCGAAGTATATTAAAGATTATGAATCTTTAATGTAGTTGTCCTCTATCATTTATATATTGATAGATTACTTACATATACACTAGTTATTAAACAAACTCAAGCTAGACCTATTATTTATAGTATTATTGATATATCGCCTAGGTGAGGTAAGATACATGCATGTATGTTTTGAGCAAACTCAAGGTATGTGCATTATACTTAGGCCATTGAGAAATGATTGGTAAGAGAGAATAATCTTTCTTGATTTATTGAACAAACTCAAGGTCAGGGCCAAAATTTGGGCAAAGACCATGGTTAGTAGTTGTATATAGTACAATCGATAAAGATTTATCCATTTCTTATCAGCCTATGATTTGTTGAGCAAACTCAAGGTCAGAATCCTAATCGATGTCCTTTTTCGAAACATTTTGACCGAATCAAAGGAAAAAATGGCAGCTAGGGTTTCCTCCCCAACATCGATCAAGACAAACCTCGCCTCTCAATGACGATTCCAAATCTAGAAAGCTATCCGTAGCCCTGTCAATGGATGCTTTCAAATGCGGATAGTGCCATATCCGCATCCATATCCGAAATCATTTTCGGATATCGAATTCCACATCCGCGGCTGCGGATGGATATCAGATAATTATCCTATACGCTAACGACCAATAAATCAAAAATTATAAAAGGAAAATTTTACTTTAACATAAATATTTTTTAATCCCATTGATTATAAAAGTGTTAAAAATCAACAAATATGATGAAAATAAATAGTTTCAAGTAGTTAATAAGCATTAAGCGCATATAATATAAAATACTAACTTAACAAAATAATAAATGAATATCATTCACTGCACCAAAATGCACATAATTTGAACTATAATTTTGACAAAAACCGGACAGATAATTTTCGGATGCGACTATCGTCGTATCCGGATCCGCATACTTTTTTCGAATATTGAATATTTATCCGCTTTTAGGATGCGGATGCGGACGGATTTTGAATTTTTCGGGTATTCATTGACAGCCCTAGCTACCCGATCCTTCTCCAAATGATGGGTTCACATAAGTATGCTCCAGTAGAGCAAGGTGGCAATAGCTAAGGACTGATCAAAGCAATAGAAAGGACCAGTTTTACGGTCAGTGTAGCAGTCCCAACCTGTAAGACCCTATACGAGTAATTTTACGGATTTTCCTTCCCTTAATTCGAAAATTTGGTCCGAACTGGTAAGGGAAGGCTCTAAGATGGGGTTCAAACGTAGAAGTTTTGAAGGCTCCAAAATCTTAGAACCAAATAGTTGCTAAACTAGAAGTGCCAACTTTTTCCCCAATCTCTTACCTTTCTCCTTTGGAATTCAACAACCCGAGTTGCACCAAAATGAATTCTCAAATAGTGGACAATGCTAGGAAGAAATGGGAAAACACAATTGCTTTGTATAAATATGGGTCCAAAACCATACTATCATCAATTCATAACTTATATAGCAAGGATGTGGAAACCTAGTGGTGAGTATCATATCTTTTGTAAGGACAATGGTTTTTACTAAGTTAAATTTGATAAATAAGAAGATTGTGACAAAGTTTGAGCAAACAAGCCTTATTTTTATATTAAACGCATGATTATCATGAAAAAATGGAAATTGATAATGAAACTCACAAGGGAATTCTTCAATCGATCCCGATTTTGGATTCGATTGCCAGATCAAGATTGAAATTTATAGCATGTAGAATATAATAGTTTATGATTTTTGTTTGATGATAATAAACACACACACATATTTTAAATGTGTTTGTTATAGTACTATTGCAATATCACATAATGAAACAAATCAGAATTTCGTTTAAACAAATATTTTATTCAAAATTTCATTTAAACAAATATTTTATTTAAACAAATATTTTATTACAATTTCAACAGTACACATTTGGCAACACAGCTTCCACTATATTTTACATTTTCAAATACAACACTATTTCACACTCTCATATACAACTCACTCACTCATACACATTCAAATTTGATTTGCTATCTTCTTGCTTCAGCTTGTGTCCAGTCATTTGTTTTTCCTATCAAATAATAAATAACATAGTAAAAAGAAAAAAAACTAAAATTGCAAAAATAAGAATATGATTACATGTAATGTTGCCTCAGTTAATTGGGTTGTTTATTTTCATATTTTAAAACTGGAATAAAAAATAAATGTAAATGAGCAGCATATGACATGCACAGTGTATCGCTGTACATGCCATAAGACCGTGCACACACAAAAAACGCACTTGCATCAATATATTTCAGAGACAAATGCAAAGGTTAAGCCTATAGGCTCAACACGATGCAAGTGTGCATGAGGTCAAGCCCAAGCAACCTCGGGCTCAACTTAAGTGCATCAAGTAGTGTACATAGGTGTAGCCAGGGTTCAGAAACACACACATACAAAGTCATGTGCACCAAAATCAAGTGCACAACAAATGCAGTAAGAAATGTGCATCACTAAACAAAATAAAAGCAATGCAACGAGGCAGCAAAACATGAAATGTTGCAACACATACATGCTATTCAAACATGCACATAGTAGTAACGAGCAAGAAGACAGGTACAAGCAAAAGAAATACCACCATGGACACACACACAGCGAACCGGGCAAGTGCACACAGAAGGATGTACGCGTTCAACACAACTAGAATTAAGACCTGGTTGGCCAAGCCATGGCAAGAGAAGTTCACCACGCACACACACAGTAGTTCATCGTCAATTAATGACATCTCAAGCACTACAACAATCATATCATTCTAGACTGACCCAATACATCATCGATGCAATCCTAGCTTTGATGATGCAGCATCAAACTACAGTAGAGTAGTGAACTTCGAGCAGTGAGTAGCATCCCTATAATCAATTTAAGCAAGCACCACGTTTAACAAAAAGCAGTGCCTTATTGGTTGCATTCCATTTTCTGGCAAACCAAACATACTGCACCATTGCAGCAAATCAAAACAAGAGGGCTCAACGCAACGGTTTTGGCATCAAGATGAAAGGGATAGAGCATTTTATACTAACAGCACAACCTAAAAATTCACAAGTCGCAACTCATCACAAACTCCAGAAAAGCAAACTTCCGACAACATCATCAAACCCGCCCATCTCAATCAAACAAGTGTTTAGATTTCATCACTAAACAAATCAAGCAATCAAGAATTATTTTGAAAATATGTTATGACTGTAAGAAGTGAAGATGCACGAAAGGTCACGAAAACAGAAAAGAAAAAATATATGCAAGTTGAATATATCAAACGGGAGTAAATAAATTTTATATATCAACATTAAACAAGTCCAAGATCAGATGACCATCAATCGGAATTTCGAACAGATAATGAAGGCAAATTGAAGAATTCAAACTGATTCTTAAACATAAATATAGATATTCAATCCCTATAAAGAGCACCTAAATCATCACTGGTAATTGCAGTCGAGTTTAAAGAATATAATAAACCTAAAACATAAAATTCAAAATCATACCAAAGAAACAATTGAAAAATTACTCGACTCATTGAAGCGGCCGAACTTATAAATTGCTACTTTTTGAAGAATGCATGCATTAGAGAAGAAGGAGGTGATTCGAATCACAAATTCAAGCGGTGGCTTCAATTCAAAATTCTGAAACCCTAATTCGAAGATGAAGACAAAAGAGGATCGACGTGGAAAGCAGAGCATGAATGGGCTGCAAAATTATCACTCTAATTTTTTTATTTTGGGTCGTATTCCTTTTATATTGCTCCGTGTTAGAAAATAAATTTGTCTAGGGTTTCTTCTTTTTATTTAATTGTATTTTGTTTTTTAAAACTTTGTAAAACTCTAGTTTTTAACTAGGTATAAACTATGGGGCATAGTTCGTGAATTCGCAACTCGAGGCTGAGTTATGGTAGGATTTTGAGCGTAGGGTTTGAAAAATTAGGTTAGTGAGGGTCGCGAGTTTATTGGGCCTATAAGCGTCGATTGTTTAATTCTTAATAGAAACCTTAGGGGCAGTAAAAGGTAGATTTTGCTTAAGCTGGGTAAAATTGTGTGTCGCTTTTATTTCCGCATTTACTCTATATTGTAATTTTTTATATTATTCTTGTGGATTTATTATAAACCTTATTAACCCCACCCTAGGGTTAATTCAATCCTACAAGTAGTATCAGAGCTAGGTAGAAAAAATTCACTTTTTTAACTATGGCTAGTTTTAATAATGCTTTTTCTAAAGAACAATTTATTGCTAGGCAACCCATGTTTAACGACATTGATTATTCATATTGGAAAACTAGGATGAAAGTTTTTCTAAATACTATAAATGCATGGGATATAGTTAAAACTAGTTATAATCTACCTATGTTAAATATAGATGGCAATGAGTTTCCTAAGCCAAAAGATAAGTGAGATCCTAATGAGCTTAGTTCATATTGGGCTAATGCAAAAGCTGGGAATTCTATATTTTGAGCTTTAGGTAAGATTGAATACAATCATTTTTCTCACTGTGTGACTGTGCAGGAAATTTGGCATACGCTTGAAGTAACCGATGAAGGTACATCGCAAGTCAAGGAATCTCATTTAGCCATGCTCAGCAATAAATACAAAAATTCTGTGAGGAAAAGCGATGAAAATATAAAGGAGATATATCGACGATTTTCAAATATTGCATTCAAATCCAAAATGTTGGGAAAAGCTTACCCAGAATTGGAGATGGTCCGAAAAATTCTGAGAATCCTCCCGAGAAGTTTTAAAGTGAAAGTGACTACAATTCAGGAATCCGAAGACTCAAAACAGCTTAAATTATAGGAACTAATAGCAAATCTCTTCACCTATGAGATGGAACTAAAGGTCAGAGAAGAACGTGAAAGCGGACTTGAAAAAGAAATCAATTGCTTTAAAGGAAACAATCAATAGTGATGATGATGATGCCACGGCTGAGCTAGCACTATTGATGAAGCAATTCAAAAAGTGGACCCAAAAGCATGAAAATCCAGTAATAAACCAACGAATAAAAACCAAATTGTCAAAGTTCTGGATGATTTTGAAGTGGGGGAAATCATATGCCATAAATGTAAGAAGCCTAGACACATCAAACCAAATTGTTCACAGAATCGACTCGACAAAGTGAATAATCCAAAAAGAAGGAGTTTCGTAGCTAATTGGGATTAAAGTGAAGAAGAAGAGGATAACAACAATGAAGAGAAAGAAGAAGCTGGTATGTGCTAGATCGTAGAATCAAGCAACAGCGACGACGAACCAAATGAGGTAGCTCACTTATCCCGTGATGATTTACTTTTGGTATATCACGAGTAAACACAAATTTGATAGATTTCAACAATGGTATAATAAATAGAACCTAAGAAATATAGCTTACTCGGTATAAATAATGAGTTAGAACCGATGGTTGAAAACATTAAAAAGTTTAACTCAGAGTGTGAAAGTGTTGGCCTCTAGAGGAAGAAATTAATAGGTCTAAGAATAAAATTGGAAGTTCCAAAAAAGGAAATTTTGATCTTGAAAAATAAAGACGACACAAAAAGAGAAAATTCCATCAACAGATGCCCTCACTTTTGAATGAAAATAACACTCTTAGATCTAAGGTTCAACAACTTGAATCAACAAGAAGAAAATTTTTGAAGGGAGAAAATTCACTGAATATGTTGTTAGGAAGTCGAATTTTTGTTGAGAATAGAAAAGGACTTGGATTCGATAAAGTTGAACCAATCAAGAAAATAAATTGTGATGATTTCAAATTTTGCAAAGATTTTTCAAATTGTTTAATTTGTGGAAAAAGAGGGCATAAATAAAACAAATGTTGGAATAGAAATAAAAACAAAACACTTAATCAAATTTGGGTTTCAAAAGTTACTGATGTAAAAGTTTTGAAATTTAAACAAGTTTGGGTTCCTAAAGGTACAATTGTAAATGCTAAAGGTTTGTTGTATAGATGAATTTGGGTATCAAAGGCTACAAACAAAAATAAGAGTGGTTATACATCCTTTGTTAGACCACCCAACTCTTCTAACATTTAGGGATAAAAGCGGGCTAAGGAACAATTTCGATAGAGACAAATTTCGAGTTGTTCTATATGGTTGTAAAGCTGTAATTCAAATGTTCCTTAGCCTATAAAAATGAGGTGGAGGTCTACACATTTTGATATCACGACATCGAAGGTAAGTAAAAGTATGATCTCTAAACTCTGTTTTGTTTTCTTATTATTAATTCTGTTTTTGTTGACAATGCTATAGTATAATTACCATATCTTGAGCTCCTTGACTTTAATTTTCAAAATTCAAGATGTGATGGAAAATAGATTGAAAATTCTATAAGTTTTATGTTTTGTGTTTTTCCAGTATTTGAGCTTAAACCATTGAAAACTGTAAATCATTCGGAATATAGTTTGAAAATTGTTTCAAAATTTCTTAACACAGTTGTAGTAATTCAGTCATAATTTGAACATCTTTACTTCAAATTCTAACATTCTTGAAGTTTTTAAAAGCTAACTGACAGCACTATAACTATGATTTTTTTGAGTTTTCGATGGTTCATTTTGTAAAATCTTGAAAAACAACAATCATTTCAGTACATCACTTGAATGGTTTCTCCGATTCATACAAACAAGTTGCAGTATTTCAAATATAAATTTTGAGCATTTTGTGATTTTGACTTGAAATCAATTTTAGTGAGTAGAAATTTGGAATATCTAAAACTTTCATGTTTTTTGATAAACCTAATTACAGACTTAAAGCTTCCAAATAGTGGGTTCAAATGGACTGAATTTACAAAATAGTGATTTTCAATTGCTTTGGTAGAATGATTAACTTTCGTTGTCTTTTTCATGACAAACAAATTAATGCTTGGAGAATTTATGCGTCTTTGTTTGGATATAATTTTTTTCCTTTTAATATAAATGGATGTGCTGAAAATTTTGAAAATCAGTTCGAGTGATGTTGAGGAGTACACGGTCTGCTTAGTTAATAATATATCATTTTCAACAACTAGAGTACACAAGTGGTATTAGACATTATTTCATTTGAAATCATATGTGCATTTTCATCTGACTTTAAAATTAGCAGACATTGTTTACACAAAACCCCTTGCAGAAAATCAATTTTCATTTTGAAATAACTCAGAATTTTACTTTGACGGAAACACTCTTATGTATTTTGGTAAGGGATTTACTCTGGAAAAGATGGTTGTTTACTGCTTGAACCTTTTGAAACTTATCAAAATATTAATAGTGTTTGAAAAAGTGATGAGTAGTGATTAAATTATACTTCATAGCTAGAGAAAGTATATGTTGAAAATTTCATAAAAATTAAACAAATTTTATAGTATTTGTTAATTAGTACATATTCCACGATCATTTCTGTCACTATCATCATTCTTCCAATCCATACACCAAATATTTAATATAGTTTGCAGAAGTTGGTCAAAACAGTGAAATAATTCTTTTTTTTTTTGTAAAATATAATTCTATCCCAAGGTATTCACTCTCATTTAAAAGTCCTCGCGGTTATGCATGAGTGAATTACTTTAGTCTCTAGCTTCCATTCTCGTTTAAAAGTCCTCAAGGTTATGCATGGATAAGACTTGTATACAAGAGAGGGATAAATATTCAAGTAGTTGCTAACTCCATTTAAAAGTCCTCACGGTTATGCATGGTTAGAAAATGCTTGACATTCTTTTTTAAGTAACTACTAACCTCATTTAAAATTCCTAACGGTTATGCATGCTTAGAAAGTGCTTAACATTTCTTTTGTATAATATTTAAAAGGATAATTTACAAAAATTCCTCTATTAAAAATACCACACTGCTATCATTGTATAAATTGCTCCTAAATCATATCCTATCATCACTCTAAAATGGGATTTGTCTCTAGTAAATAAAATATTATGATTTTTGTTTGATTAATTGAAATTTGCAATATATATTTCTCTCTCGATATGATTTTATGATTATAATCAAAATTCATCACTATTTCGATTTTTTTTATGATAACAAAAAGGGACGAGAACTTAATATTTTGGTGGTTGAGTAATAACCTTACTAATATTCGAGAGTTTTTATTATTCAAGAATTGTATTTACAGTTGTTATGCACTTACTTTGACAAATCATTTTTCATTTTTTAATTGCATGCATCTATATAGGGGGGAGCATACAAACAGGGGGAGCTTGATCAAAACATATCAAACACATTTGCTAGGCACAAAATCTTAATATATGTTTGTTATCATCAAAAGAGAGACTGTAGAATATAACAGTTTATGATTTTTGTTTGATGATAATATATATATATATATATATATATATTAAATGCATTTGTTATAGTACTATTCCAATATCACAGAATGAAACAAATCATTACAACACAGCTTCCACTGTATTTTACATTTTCAAATACAACACTATTTCACACTCTCATATACAATTCACACACTCGCTCACTCACTCACACACACTTGAATTTGATTTGCTATCTTCTTACTCCAACTTGTGTCCAATCATCTGTTTTGCCCGTCAAATAATAAACAACGGAGTAAAAAGCAAAAAAAAAACAAACTGAAATTGCAAAATAAGATGTGATTAAATATAATGTTGTCTCGGTTAATTGGGTTGTTTGTTTTCATATTTTAAAACTAGAATAAAACATAAATGTGCACGAGCAGCAAAAGACATGCATCGTGTATCACTGTACATGCCATAAGGCCGTGCACACACAAAACAAACTTGCATCAATAAATTTCAGGGACAAATGCAAAGGTCAAGCCCAAAGGCTCAACACATAGCAAGTGTGCACGAGGTCAAGCCAAGCAAGCTTGGGCTCAACCCAAGTGCATCAAGCAGTGTACACAGGTGCAACCAGGGTTCAAAAACACACACATACAAAGTCATTTGCACCAAAATCAAGTGCACAACAAATGGAGCAAGAAATTTGCATTAGTAAACTAAATAAAAGCAGTGCAATGAGGCAACAAAACATGAAATGTTGCAAAACAAACTTGCAATTCGGACATGCATATAGCAGTAACAAGCAAGAAGACATGTACAAGTAAAAGAAATACCACCAGGGACACACAAAGACAACCAGGCAAGTGCACACAGAAGGATGCACACGTTCAACAAAACAAGAATTAAGACATGGTAGGTCAAGCTAAGGAAAGAGAAGTTCAATGTACACATACAGTGGTTCATCATCAATCAATGACATCTCAAGCACTGCAACAATCATATCACTCTAGACTAGCCCAATACATCATCGATGCAATTCCAGATTTGATGATGCAACATCAAACTACAATAGAGCGGTGAAATTTAAGCACTGAGTAGCATCCATGTAATCAAGATGAGCAAGCACCACGTTTAACAAAAAGTAATGCCTTATCTGTTGCATTTCTGTAGCAAACCAGAATTCCAGTCATCCAAAATTGGAATATTCAATTGATTTTAAATATTGAAAAGTTAATTTTATAAGTTAAATAAATTATATTTCAAATATAGCGATAAATTCGATAATTAAATTGTTAGATTTAATACTTGAAATTGTTTAAATAATTGAATCTTGAATTTAATATGAATGAAAAACGATTTCTAAAGTTGATTTAAAATCTATTTAAATAAGAATGAGGATAGTAAACTTTTTAATTTGATTTAAAAGTGATTTAAACTGATATTGGAAAATTTATATTTTAATTAACATGTAAAAATAGTCTTTTGGGGCACTGCCTTGTACTTCGACGAAACCGGTTTCATCGGATCCGTAATAGTGAATTATTATATGATGTCGAATTTCATGTCGTTTGGACATACCATTTGGTCATGCAGGTTCGAAACGCACAGAAATTAATTAAAGGAAATTTAAATTAAAATAATTTGATTCTGAAAAGCTATCTTTTGTATATGATGGAATTAGCTTTCGATACATATTCCATTATATTCGGAATAGGGGTATAACATATAAAACGCCAGGCGGCACGCTTCGTTTGGAGTTCGAAATTTTCACGGATGAATAGTGCCGAGTTTATTTTCTATAAATAGCCCTTAACTTCCTTCCATTTCAAACCCTAACCCTAAATAAAATTTCAGCCGCCATTACAACTCCACCATCCAACGATCGATAACGATTGGAGGCTCTAGAGGTCGAATCAGCATTTGATTTTAACTAGAGAAATGTAGAGGATGACCATACGAGCTTAACCAACGGTTGGATCAAGCTATCGTCGACTGAGGTGACCGAAAATTGCTCGTGTTTGAGCTGAAGGCGTATGTTTTGTCGTGCGTATGCGCATGCGCATGTGGAAGAGGGTGCGACGGGGCTAGGGGCGAAGCGCGGCAGGCGGCGTTGGCGATGGGGTGGCGGCGTCTTGTTTTGGTGGCGCGTTCGTCCAAAAAAAAGAAAAAAAAAGAGGGAGCGCGTGCACGAGCCTAGGCGTGAATAGATGGAGAAAATGTGGTAATGGAAGAAAGGTTTAAATTTTTGAGTTAATTAAGTTAAGTTAATTAAAAATTAGTTATATCGAATGTTCATTGTTCTGTAACTTTCTTGTACGAGGTCCGTTTCGAGCACCACAAGTTGCGTTGCGTTCGTTTCAGCGAGTAGTACGCTACTGAGTTACATTGGATGAATTTGGAGCTAGTAGGAAATTTAGGTTAAATTGAACGACCGTTCAATTTTAATTCAAACCGGAGCGCTTAGGCGATTTCTGGAATTTTTATGAGTAAACTCACCTCTCTGGCCTGCTTATATTTTTATATAAGTGGGAATAAAATTTATATATAATGTTTATTGTTTGTTTGGATGATATACTATATATATTAGTTGGTTTGGATATATTCTCGTCTATTGGAGCGGATGAGACCGTATTACGTTCCCGTGTAAGAGCGGATGATCCTTTGTATAAGAATCCTGCCTCGAAGTGGTTGATTTATATTTTTATTATCATATGTTGTCTGTGATGCAGGGGGACAGGTTAGAGGGATCCAACAGGCACCACTGCTGATTTAGTTTTCATATATATGCTGATATATGATGTATTGGATGTCATGTTGATGTCTTTAATATGATTTGACTTATTTAGTGGTTTAGTAGCACTAGGCCATATTTTTTGCATTTTGAAATACTAAAATGGTAATTTTGATTTGAAAAGGATTTCGAAGAAACTTTGGAAGTATATATATGTTTTAATGATTTTTAAAGAAAGGAGTTTGTATTAAAGAAATAAAAAGTTATGGTTTTTAATGTTATGAAAGTATAGTTTTATGTAATACTTTGAATAAAGATTTTTGAATAAGTTTATATAAAAGATTTATAGAATCAATATTTTATAAACAAAGGAATAGATTTATAATTGGAATTTATAAATGTTAGTAAATGGATTTGAAGTTTATTTCAGAAATGGATTTATAAATGGATTTTATATATGAATTTGTTTTATAATAAATGGATTTATAAATGGATTTTGATATTAGAATTAGTTTTATAAAAGAATGATTTATAAATAGAGTTTTGTAAATAAAGAGAATTTTAATAAATAGAAATTTTATAAAATCAAAAGGAGATTTAATCATAGTGTTATAAATATGGAATTGATTTATGTTGAGATTTAAATATGGATTTTTATTTAAAGGAATATTTGAAATAAATATTATGACGAAGTAATGGTTTTATAGGTAAATTATCTTTTAGAGGTAAAGGTTTTAGAAATATAAATTCTAAAAAAAGAAATTAAATGGTTTGAAAAATGTTTTAAAATGTGATAAGTATCGGAAACATATATTTCAACATTTATTGTTGTAATAGATGTTTTTGAGAAATATGGAAGGCGTGGACTATATAACACTGTTGTTATAGTAAATGATTTTCGAAAGTAAATATTTTTCATAGTATACGGGATTTATATATATACATTAATTAGTCGAATCCCTATGCTAATGTTTTTGGGTTGTCGTAACGATGTTTTACGCAACATTCATTTTGACCTAATAAATTATGTTTTGACCTTCCATTGTGAAATACACGAATCGGTTCATATGATCGTACTAAAGGCTTGGTGGTGTAGGAGCATTACTTCCTATACTTAACACCCGTCCGGAGGCTTATGAACTCTGGAGTTGTACGGTTATAGAAATCTATTTGGCGTGTCTCCAAATAGTAGTGTTATGAAATATACTTATACCGTTGATATAAGTATATGGAAATATTTTCGAAGTGTTAAAATGAAGTGTTATTGAATATACTTACACCATTGCTATAAGTATATGGAAATGTTTTGCAATATCGATATTTTGAAATGATTTTGAGAATATATCTTTTAAAGATAATTTGAAGAAAATATTTGAAGATTGATTTAATTAATAAAAGATTAATTAAATGGGCCTAGTGATTGCTTATGGTGCTAGATATTGTTTGTTTGCTTTGATATTTAAATAACCGATCATCAAATATTGGACTTTTTTTCGTTGCTGATCCGGAGAGACCGGGGTCGAATTTATCCGAGAACCACTTCGGACCAACGTGTGCGTTCGAATGTGCAGGTGTTGGAAGACATTGATATTTGAGATTTTCGTAATAAAGGACTACTTGTTGATCATTTGGGGATAAACTCCCAATATACATATAATAACGGTGGTCTCTTCATTATGAAATATCCAATACAAGGAATTATTGCTACTGATCCTAGGATTGATTCCCGACTGGATGTGGTAGGAGAGTGCCTTCATTTGTCTTGTTCCTAGAAACTTGTATGGATGGATGTTTGACATTGCATTTTTGAGATTACATCGTTGACTTTTACAAACGTACATCTGCTTGGAAGCGGAGAAGGCAATTTCTCTTAGCTTAACACCCTTCTCTGAGATGTATGAGCTCAGAGGTTGTATGTTTGTGAAAGTTAATAGTGATCGAAGGAATGGAAATGTGGCATTCGAAATGGAAAGATGACGTGCTATGTGAAAGGTAAAAGTGACCTCAGGCCTCACACCGGGAAATGACCGAAACATGGTAGATGTAGCAAGGCTATGTGGTTCGCAACCATTAGGATATGATTATCCTCTTTTAGATATATTTATTCCCGCTATGACGTTCGGGTTTGAAATTATTGTGGATGTATGCCATGAGGGCCCTCGAATAGGTCGGTAACGACTGGGGTGATGACATATTCGGTACTATCTAGTTAGAGGTAGGTCGGTCTTGTGTTGGTAGAGGACCACCAGTTGGGCCTCGGTACATTCCTCTAGAGATGTACTGCCGGAAGGTAGTCCCTTCACCTGGTCATTTGTATGGAAATCCATTCTCCACTACATGCCTGCCATTTGGTTTGTAGAACCCACGATTGTGGCTAGTATGCTGGAATTTAAACAATGTAACAATTTCGACGATGATTTATATTATTTGTATACTAGACATTAGTGTAATGTAATAGGATTTGATATGAAATGTTTTAGTTATCGTAAGGTAAAAACCCATCCGTGTTTATGTGTGGGCGTGGTCTTATGAGATACCTTTGTTTTAATGAAGGAAAGTTTTATAACTTTAAAATAAATTCAGTTGAGATGTGTTTTCTCATGCTGGTTTACCAGACTGATCTAGGCGTTCTTCGTTTTCATTGCTCGGGTCAGACCGAGCATATTTACATATTTAGATTTGGATACTTTGGAGCTTCAGTAGGCGATCTGGAGGTCTTCTGGTCGTGTTCACGTATATGTTATTTTTCCACTACATTGCTGTTTAAATTATCCGTATTTGTGAGGACATGTTATTATAACTGTCCAGGCCGATGATTAGTGATTGATTATTGTACTCTGATGGATGTATGTATATTATAGTTTCAGTTTTGTGAAGATCATTGATATTATATTATATGTTGTTCCGTTGCGATTGTGAGATTTTGTAATTGTTTTAGTTTCTTTCGCTCTTTTTCTTCTCTTCTCTTCTTCTCTCTTCTTTCTTTCTCATGATTATCCGTCTTTTCGTTCGGTTTAGGTTAGACATGTGTGGTTTATTGTCAGCTCTAAATAGGACGGATTTGCGGGTCGTCACAATTTCTTTCTCTGGCAAATCAAACATACTACACTATTGTAGTAAACTAAAACAAGAGGCCTCAACGCAATAGTTTTGGCATCAAGACAAAAGGGATAGAGCATCTTATACTAATAGCATAACCCAGAAATTTACAAGTCGCAACTCATCACAAACTCTAGAAAAGCGTACTTCACACAACATCATCAAATCCGTGCATCTCAATCAAACAAGTGTTCAGATTTCATCAATGAATAAATCAAGCAGTCAAGAATTATTTTGAAAATATGTTATGGCTATAAGACTGTGAAGACGCACAAAAGGTCATGTAAACAACAAAGAAAAAAATGTACGCAAGTTGAATATGTTAAATGGAAGTAAATCAATTTTCGAATGTATATTAACATTGAAGAAGTCCAAGATCAGATGACCATCAATTAGAAAATCAAACGGCCAAGGAAAGAAAATTGAAAAATTCAAACTGAAATTCTTAAACAAAAATATAGGGATTCAATCCCTATAAATAGCACCCATATCAACACTGGCAATTGCAGTCGAGTTCAAAGTAATATAATAAATCTAAAACATAAAAATTTGAAATCATACCAAAGCAACAGTCGAAAACTATTCGACTCATTGAAGCAGTCAAACTTATAAATCCTTACTATCTGAAGAACACAGGCATCAGAGAAGAAGGAGGCGATTCGAATCACAAATTCAAGCAGTGGCTTCAATTCAAAATTATAAAACCCTAATTCAATGACGAAGTCAAAAGAGGATCGGCGTGGAAAACAAAGCATGAACGGACTACAAAATTATCCCTCCGATTTTATTATCTTGGGTTATATTCCTTTTATATTGTGTTGTGTTAGAGAATCAATTTGTCTAGGGTTTCTTCTTTTTATTTAATTGTATTTTGTTTTTTAAAACATTGTAAAACTCTAGTTTTTAACTAGGTACGAACTACGGGGCGTAGTTCGAGAAGTCACAACTCGAGGCTGAGTTGTGGTAGGGTTTTGAGCGTAGGGTTAGAACAATCAGGTTAGAAAAGGTCGCGGTTTACAAGATCTGTAAGCGTCGATTATTTAATTCCTAGTAAAAAACTTGAGGGCATCATTAGGTAGGTTTTTCCGAAGTTGGGTAAAATTGTGCGTCGCTTTTATTTCCGCATTTACTCTATGCTGCAAATTTTTTATTATTCTTGTGAATTTATTATAAATCCTATTCATCCCCCTCTAGGGATAATACGATCCTACATAGCCGGTATAGGCCATAGGTAGAATTGCCTCCGTCTCTGGGAACCCCATCAAGCTTGACCAAGTAACTAAAGGAATGGTATTTCATTTGCTCGAGTACTAATAGAAATCGATGCAAACTTCTCATTCCCAAAAAAGAACAAATTCGTATCCTAAATGTTAATGATTATATTACTTCGCAAAATATTGAATATAAATGGTATCCTATTAGAAGTGTTAATTGTACTTGCTACGGCCGTTTGAAAAGAAGATGCTATGCTTAGAAAACTTGGATACTAAAACATAATTTAAATAGTGGTAAAGAGGGTATTTTGATGCAAGTTGATGATAATTATCTATGGATTAATCAAAGGCAACCAACCATAAATTTTACAAGAGTAATCACAGAAATCACCAAATTCAAATAGTAAAGTTCAATCCTATTATGTAAAGTGCCGATATACAAGTGTGAGAAACAACAATAACAAGAAATGGCATTTTACTTCTGGTACTGAAAACGCATTGAACAAATTAGAGAATAGCTTATAGAACCAAAACCCCAAACCTTTATTTTTCATGTAGACAATTTGCAAAATAAGACTAATGGAAGTAACTAGCCAACACTGAATCCTTCACAAACATGGGAAAATCTGTGGATACGGATAAAAACGATATTAATATGGAAGGAAAATGCTCATTTCCGGATAATACTTCATGTACAAATGAGAGTAGAATAACAAGTGCAACATTAAATAAACAAGGTTAATACATCGAAGTTTAGAACTCCAAAAGAACATGAAAGAAGGATACCCTATTTCAATTCACAACTACCATTGATCAAAATGTAAAAGAAAACCCAAACTGGAATAATTTAGTCCAACGAATTAAGACAAAAGGGCAAAAATCAAAGAAATCATAAAATAATGGTAGGACTACTCCTTCCCTTGATAAAAGGAGCGAAATCACCTCCTCCAATTAATTTCTATGCTATTTTGGAATATTGGGGGGAGGGGGATAAATGCATCCTAAAAGCGTTTAGATAATAAAAATATTTAGGAACTAGGAAGTTTTTGTTTATTGGATTGGTAGAAAATAAATTGCCAATCCATAAATTTGTAAAAGTAGTTAGTTGGCTAAAACAAGGTTAGGCTTTTGAACATGATAATTCATAACAACAAAGAGGAAGATTTTTAAACCTGTCAAAACAAAGCAATCGTAACGATTCGCCTTTTCGACCATCGAAAGTTGACAACAAATACATCTACGGTATTCAAATGTCGAACATCCAATCACCGAAAAGGCAGATTGTTAGGGTAATAAAAAGAAAGAACAGAGAATAGGGAAATTAGAATCTCACAGTGGAAAACATATAATATAACAAAGACGGTAAAAACCGTCACTCCAAAATATAGAGTACATAAGTGTTAAAAACAAGACTTATCAGCTGCATAGTTATTAAATCTTGAGCTTACAATTGCTGATGGGTGTACAATATAGTACAACGGAAAATAGAACACTATGATAGGTGAACATCTAGCTCTTCTTCGATAACTCCATATCATCAAAGCCAGCCTAGGAAAAATCGGTCTGACCCGAACATTATAATAAAATAACACCCAGGTCAGTGTGGAAAACCAGTATGAGTAAACTCAAGTAATATGATAAACATAAAAAATTCTATGAGACCATGTCGCTAGCATGGAATTGGTTTTTACCTCATAAGAATAACATCCATAGATGAAGAAATGAGAAACAAATAAGAACAACAATCCAATCATGAAAGAATGGAAATAAGCAACAGAAACAATCCAAATAAAAAGGGTGGGTACTAGTAAGAACAAATTCCATACCGAATGAATGTCATAAATAATATCAAATTCTATACTTGAAAGAGTGGTCACAAATACTTGAACATAGAGAAGAGCGCAAGGCAGTTCTCCATGCAATTAAGAAAACAATTCAAAGATTTGAATTAAAAACAAGGGAAAGAGAGTTTTTCCAACAATGACTAGGAGGGTGCGCCCTCCTTATCGAAAGTATACCTTCAGAAATATACTTGAGTATTCCGATGGCTCTCGGACAATTCCAAGCCGGACCCCGCCAACGGTTACCGAGTATCCGAGTATTTCACACCTCTATGCGCAAAATGAATCCAATCTATAGTGGATGTGAAAATACATTAATGGAAGCAACCCCACATAGCTGGGCTTCCACTCGCTGTTTGGGTCTAGTCATTTTCGACAAAGGATAATAAGGCTTAAATAAGCAACACATCGTCTTGAGTGACGAAATATAAAGAAGAAAGCAGAATCAAAGTCGACAGTCGATAAATCAATTGTTGAGAATGATAAGATGGTTGTTTTCACTTGAGCTTGATTTTTACATCACTACACTTTTAAAGACACTTTAAAATTACTCTTTAAAATATACTTTTAAAGGGGCAAATTAAATTTTCTAAGTATATTAATATCAAGGTCAAAACAGATGTCAAACATTGTTTATTATAATCCCAAAACAATTTACACTTAGCTTTATTTGAAACAATTCTTTTAAAAATATTTTCTTGTTTATAAACTATTATTTATAAATTTTAAACAATATTTATTATCCCTAAAAGATGATAAATCAATCAATTACTTTTATAAATTTTAAATAAAAGGTTAAACATCCCGAAGGATAATTTAAATAACCTTTTTATAACTTTAAAACCACATTAATTCTTCCAAAAGACAATTAATCATATTTATAATATTTCATAATTTTAAAAACAATATTAATTATCCCGAAAGATAATAAATCAAATCTATTATCTCTTTTAACAAATCGATCAATTATTTTTATTTAAACAACTATTTTTTTCTAAAACACTTTTACTTAATTAGTAAATTGACTTTAAAACACTAAATCAGTTAATTCACTTTAAAACACTTTCATTAAATTTACTTTAATCACTTTTATTAAATTAATTAATTAACTTCAATACCTTTGTTAAATTAATTAATTAACTTTAAATATCATTAGTCAAAATGATTAATTACATTCAAATATCATTAATTAGAATGACTACTTAAATTTCAAATGTCATTACTTAAAATGATTAACTAAATTCAAATATCATTAATTAAAATGATAAATTAGACTTAAACATTGTTAATTAAATTGATTTACTACATTTAAGACATCATCAATTAAAATGATTAATTAAACTCAAACATCATTAATTAAAATGATTTATTAATTTCAAAGATCATTAATTAAAACAATTTATTAAAATAAAATAATAATTAATCAAAATGATTAATTAAATTAAAATATCATTAATTAAAATGGTTAATAAATTTTAAACATCTATTTTTTAGAAAATATAAGCTCAACTTCAACATACATAAAGGGTTTAGGAGATGATATTCAATAATTGACGGTATAGCAAAAATTGATATAACGATACTTAAACAATTTAAATAGAATATCACGATTAATTACAACTAAACATTAATATAAGCAACATAAGGAAATAAATAACAATTATTGGTAGGAAACCCCTTAGGGACTCTCTACAAATATTCCCTGCAAAATAATGGTTACGGAATATGTGTGTGTGTGTGTGTGTAATCATATGCATTCATAGCAGTTAAGTTAATATGTCATCTGTTTTCCAAAATGGAAATTTCAACCAAACAATCAATCAAACAATAACACAAATATCTAAACTATCAACCAAACATTTAATAGTAAATTTTTAGCATAACAAATATTATATAGCTAATTCAAGGGTGAGTAAATTAACAGAAATTCCAGTAATCGTCGAAGCGTTAGGGTTTCAACTAAAATCGAACGGTAGCATAAAATTCTACAAGCTCCAAATCCGTCCAATCCAATTGCATTACATAGACATTGTCATTACGAATCCAATGCGACTAACTGCGTTTGATTTGGACCTTGTATGAGCAAGATACAATTTTTGTAAGCTTTCGAATTAATCAAATTAATTAATAAGTTAGTTAATTTCTTAAGTACCCTTAATTAACTAAATCCACCATCTTCTCCAATAACTTAAACAGCCCCTTCACCTACATAAGAAACGCACAACAACTAAGTGTGCACGCATGCCTCCATTCACTTTGTACACGATGAAATCCAAAACCCATTTCACCTACGAGTCCTGCTTCTCCTCCTCTCTACGTTGGCCACCACTAAAACTCGACCGCACCTCCCCATAAAATAAAGGCAGTCAACACCTTTCCTCATCCAAAATGTCACACGACACCACCATCACCCAGAACACCGCTAATGACCACCATCTAACTCCTCTTCAAGCTCGGAGTCCATCCCCACCTTCGAATCCACCTCCAGCTACCACCAGACAATCGCGAACGAACCACCATCTCCCATTCCTTCACTGCCGCATTTTTCAATACACAACTGCACACCACAAGATTTTGCAAATCGAAGCTCCTTTCCTCGATGAACTTATTGCAAAAGATGCTACACCTTATAGTCGACTAGAATTACAAAAATTCTAAGCCCTAGATTCGGCCTACACCACGACGATCATCCAAATCAACGATGCAACTCAAGGAACTTATGTAAAATCGAAGATCAATCCACCATAAGTTCAATAAATCCAGTTTGGTGATTTTTAGATGAAGCAATGATTTTACAGTGATTTTGAATGGGGGTTCTATTTTTTCGTTTAGTGGTGATGATAAAAGGAGGAAAAGAAAAATGTGAATAGGAAGACTCTAAGTGAAATTGTCTAGTTTTATAATCAAATAATAAATAAGGAAAAAACAAAATGATTATGTTTTTCCCAAAACAAAGATCCACATTTCCTAACAAGAGACAAGGCAAGAAAACATGTTTGTGTGCATGGGTGTATTTATGTGTTTATTGTCTTTTTAATAAAAAAAATTTAGGGGTACGACGCTACACAATATCACGTTCACGTATGGACCGCGAATGATCGGAATAAAAATACGATCGCGCCGAGCAATGTGACATGATCACAAAACAAAAATAAAATAGACTGGTTATCTTATTTCAGGAATTTTAAAAAAATACCAATATATGCCGAAAAATGCATCAAACGAAAATTTAATTATTTTTCAAATTAAAAATTATGGAAAATCTTATAAATTTAATTAAAAATACATTATCAAAAATCAAGTTTGTTTTATTACAATTTGATTTACTTATTATTTATTATATTCGAACCATTTATTATTGTAAATAAATTTACAAAATGAATTCACCGTTATCATTTATTAATTAAAAGGAGTTAAATAAGGTGAATTAATATTTAATTCATAATTCAAATATTGAAATGATCACTATATTTGAATTCGAGCTATTAAATTCCAAAATCCAATTATTTAAATATTTAAAATTAATTAAATATTAAAATTGAATGAACAAAATTCTGGGTTGTTACATTCTCCCTACTTAATAGAATTTCATTCGTGAAATTCCTATGGAAGACAATGAGTCCAAACGTTTAAATTTAAAACTATTAATTAAAATGAGCTATTAAACCTATTAGATAAATCTCAAAACTTTTACAGAAAATTTCGGCAATACCTCCTTTGCGCAGCTCGATCGGAAAAACTTCAAATCGTCACTATGGGCCTCAAACCAATCAAAAGAAAGAAAAATCTAAGTGGCCTCCAATATCTAAGGCATAAAATCATCAACCAATTTAAATTTCTAATTCTTCTACGTACCTTTTTGTGTTTGATTCATATATTGTTTTATTATCTCGATGCAGATGCAAGTGCACAAGAATCAAATAGCAATCTCTTGTTTACCTGTACTTGCACAATCCAGAAGAGAGTCAGGCTAAGAAAAAAGCAATACACTAACTATCTCTATTATAAGTTCAAACATCATAAACAATGTAACAATCATATGCAACAAGGTAATAAGATGTAACTGATCCTAATGAGGCAATACATGCAAAAAAAACTAGCATGATATAAATCTACATACAACTCTAGTATGAAATAAAGTAACATATCCACCATATACAACAAAATGCAGAAAATATTCTGTAACAAATGCTATACAACCAATATTTTCAAACCGTAAATTTTGAATTAAATACCTGGGTCTTATATTCAAAAATATATTTTAAAACTCCCTCAAGAAGAAATATATCAAAACTAGATCCAACATGACTAGGAGGATGTGCCCTCCTTCCGAGCATGGTATAACTCTAACAAAAACAATGGAGCCTCCAATGGTATTCTGGTACCTCCTAAAAACAATAGGGTAAATACACTTGGCAAGTCCCAAAAAGGGGAAACTCCCAATCGCGCTTTGATTTTAGTCATTCATTGCAATAAATAAAAATATTTGTAAATCACTTTGCAAATATCTATTGGAACAAATTCCAATTTTTTATCGAAAAAATAATATTTCTCAAATACTTCGAATCATACTATTATTATTTCTTCTCACAATCATTTCCAAAATTCTTTTAAAATGATTTCAATACCACTGGGATTTAAGTCCTAATAAACAACAATTCAAAAACTTTTGTTTGTAAATTCCAACTTTATAAATTATGGTATATAAATCACACAACTAATCAAATCAAATCAAATTTTGTATAAGAATAAACTAACATTTTCAATCAATCAAATTTCATAGGGGAAAAATTTAACACTTAACATTATTTAAAATATCAAATGACTAACAACCAGATTTATAATTTTGCTTATGTTCACAAATTTTCTTAAGTCACATACTAAGTATAGAATTATACTTAAGTCTGTATGATATACATAAATCAATCGTACACTATATTTGATCTGATCACTTGTTCGGCTACATACACTTCTACTTTTGAACTAGTATCCCTCACTTGACCTCTCTATGGTGGACTTCTCTCAGATTTTTCAATTAGAAACTTCCGTTCTCCTTGCATAGCCATAAACTATGAGAGAAAACTTCAGTATCATATCGAGAATTCGAATCAAGTGTTTGCTGACAAGAATCAAGTGAGAAATCCTTTTTCGAACTAGTGTGAATCACCCAAAGTTATGTATTCGAACCCTAGATCAAGAACCATGCGAATAAAATGATCTACGTATAATTTACGTACTTAATTCGATTGGTTTCCTAATTATACCAATCTCTTTCTAAATCACTCATATTTTCCATTTTATTCAACATTAAAATTATTTTGTGAATTACTTCATAAATTTTGACCTAAGTTTATAAATATTCTACAAAGACAATTCTTTATAAAAACAACAAATAAAGGCTTACTCTATCTTATTTACTTGTATAGTACTCTTCTAGGTCCTAAGAGTATGCACAAAACACCAATTTTATTTTATTTATTTGTTATTCACTTTTATTTTTCTCAAAATTTAATTGGAAGTCCAAACACAATATGGGTCTTTAAAACCGAGTCAACCCTCCGACCTCCTTACCTTAGAGTGCTCTAAGGAAAAATGTTCATGGGTTGGCTTAAATAATTTACATAACTTATCTGAATAACAACACAATGGTTTTAATTAAATAAATTTACCAAAATCTTTCTACTAATTTAACCCATTTAAAACTTGAGTTAAATTATCGCTTTTCTGTGCAAGAGTTTTGAAATTTTCATTTATCAAATTGTTATTCAAAATGACTTTTATTTTAAACCGATTTTTTTAAGGAAAATTAAGACTAATTACCCAGATTTTTACTTCAAAACCCTTATTGAAAACATACTACTTATATTTATTTATGAAATAACTTCAAACAATTTATTTACCAAAACTCACTTTAGGTTCGTCCGGATTTGAACTCATTTCGATCGCACAATAATAAAGAGTATAACTTACTAAGTGCCTCCACAGTGTTCGCCTAAGCAAACATCTGATCGTCACTTAGAAGATTATTCAGATTATCACCATACTAATCGAGATATTTTCCCCAAATTACCCTAAAGAAAAGGTACCCTATTTAAAATTTCTCTTCCAAAATATTTATATTTTAGAAATACTTCCAAGTAATACTACTATTATATATTTTTCAAAAACCTTTCGAAATTATTTCAAACAACTCCATGATTTAAATTCAAAAATCCATTCTTTTGAAACACATTTTATAAATTAGATTTATATAAAATTACCTTTATATAAAATCATTTCATATTATAATAATTCTGATTTATATAATAAAATTTTCTCAAATATTCATTTCTAAATATCTTATTCTACCATTTAGATTATTTTAAACAACCTTTATTAAAAGATTACTTTAACTTAACATTTACTCCGAACACCTTATAGTCAAATCATGAAACTTAATTCACAAGGGGTTCGTCTTAATGTACTTACAATTATCAAACAATATATGCTCATAAACTAGTTGAGCATGGATTAATAAACCAACAAACAATAGTCAATGCTTTTGAACTATTTGAGCACGACAAAGCAAACAATAACGATAATAAAGAAGTATTATCATTAACAACAAACACTACAAATAGTTATATAAATATGAAAATTATTCCTTTATATATAAAAATAGAAGTAAAATATTTCATTTATCAAATTTTCAAAAACCAATATTGTGTCCGTTGGGCTTGTTCAAGTGTTTAGAAATCCCAATCAATACTGTGGCGTCCCACGTCTCGGCCAGAATCCATAAACAACTCATCAGACCAATTAACAAAATACGTTTCTATAACAATAACAAATACACTCTCGTATATATAATACTCTCAAACTCATTCAGGGGTATCGCTTGCCCTATCTCTAATGAGTTACTCACTCTAGGGTATTACTAACCTTATCTCTAATGAGTCATACCCTACCAAAGCCAAGGTTCTTGCTTAACCTTTATCTCTAATACCAAATTGTAAGGACCCGCTTTTTCGATCATCGAAAGTCGACACCGAATACATCCACGGTATTCAAATTTCGAATATCCAATCACTGAAAAGGCAGATTGTTAGGGTAAAATAAAAGGAAAGAATAGAGAAAAGGGAAATCAGAATCTCACAGCGGAATTGATAACATATAATATAACAAAGACGGTAAAAACTGTCACTCCAAAATATAGATTACATCAGAGCTAAAAACAAACCTTATCAGCTGGATAGTTATAAAATTCCGTCCTTACAATTGCTGATAGGTATACAATATAATACGGCGGAAAATAGAACACTACGATAGGTGAACATCCAACTCTTCTTCAATAACTCCATATCACTAAAGCCAGCATGGGAAAAACTCGGTCGAACCCGAGCGTTATAATAAAATAACACCCAGGTCAGTCTGGAAAACTAGCATAGGAAAACTCAAGTAATATGATGAACATACAAAAATTCTATGAGACCACGCCACTGACATGGAACGGATTTTTACCTCACAATAATAACATCCATAGATAAAGAAATGGGAAACACATCAGAACAACAATCCAATCATGAAAGAATGGAAATAACCAACAGAAACAATCTAAATAAAAAGGGTGGGTACTAATAAGAACAAATTTCATACCGAATGAATGGCATAAATAATATCAAATTCCAGAAATGAAAGAATAGTCACAAATAATTGAACATAAAGAAGAGTGCAAGGCAGTTCTCCATGCAATTAAGGAAACAATTCAAAGATCTGAATTAATAACAAGAGAAAGAGAAGTTTTCCCAACAATGACAAGGAGGGTGCGCCCCCTTATCGAATGTCTACCTCTAGAAATTTACTTGAGAACTACGATGGCTCTCGGACACGTCCAAACCAGACCCCGCCAACGGTTACTGAGTATCCGAGTATTTCACATCTGTATACGCAAAACGAATCCAACCTAATGGATGTGAAAATACCCTAATAGGAACAACCTCAAATAGTTTGGCTTCCACTCGCTCTTTGAGTTTAGTCATTTCCGACAAAGGATAACAAGGCTCAAATGAGCAACACATCATATTAGAGTGACGAAATATAAAGAAGAAAGCAGAATCAGAGTTGAAAGTTGGTAAATCAACTATCGGGAATGATAAGATGGTTGTTTTCACTTGCGCTTGTTATTCATATCAAAACACTTTTAAAGACACTTTAAAATTACTCTTTAAAATATTCTTTTAAAGGGGAAAATTAATTTTTCTAAGTGTATTAAAACCATGGTCAAAACAAATGTCAAACGTTGTTTATTATAAATCCAAAATAATTTACACTTAGCTTTATTTGAAACAATTCTTTTAAAAAACTATTATTTATAAATTTTAAACAACATTTATTATCCCTAAAAGATAATAAATCAATTAAATTACTTTTATAAATTTTAAATCAATAATTAAACATCCCGAAGGATAATTTATTTAACCTTTTTATAACTTTTAAAACCACATTAATTCTTCCAAAACACAATTAATCATATTTATAATCTTTCATAATTTTAAAAACAATATTAATTATCCAAAAGATAATAAATCAAATCTATAATCTCTTTTAAAAAATTGATCAATTATCTTTATTTAACATTTAATTATTTCTAAAACACTTTTACTTAATCAGTAAATTAACTTCAAAACACTAAATCAGTTAATTCGCTTTAAAACACTTTCATTAAATTTACTTTAATCACTTTTATTAAATCATTTAATTAACTTCAATACCTTTGTTAAATTAATTAATTAACTTTAAATATCATTAGTCAAAATGATTATTTACATTCAAATATCGTTAATTAGAACGATTGCTAAAATTTCAAATAGCATTACTTAAAATGATTAACTAAATTCAAATATCATTAATTAAAATGATAAATTAGACCTAGACATTGTTAATTAAATTGATTTTATACATTTGAAACATCATTAATTAAAACGATTAATTAAACTCAAACATCATTAATTAAAATGATTAATTAAACTCAAACATCATTAATTAAAATGATTTATTAATTTCAAATATCATTAATTAAAATAATTTATTAAATTCAGATAATAGTTAACCAAAATGATTAATTAAATTTAAACATCATTAATTAAAATGATTAATTAATTTTAAATATATAATTTTGTGAAAATACAAGCTCAACTTCAACATACACAAAGGGTTTAGGAGATGATATTCAATAATTGACGATATAGCGAAAATTGCTATGACGACACTTAAAAATTTAAATAGAATATCACGATTAATTACCACTAAACATCAATATAAGCAGCATAAGAAAATAAATAACAATTATTGGCGAGAAAACCCTTAGGGTCTCTCTACAAATATTCCCTACGAAACAATGGTTAAGGACTATATATATACATACAAAATCATATGGGTTTACAGTAGTTAAGTTAATATGTCATCCATTTTCCAAAATGTGATTTTCAACCAAACAATCAATCAAACGATAACAACGACATCTAAACTATCGACCACGCATTCAGTAGTAAATTTATAGCATCACTGATATTATATAGCTAATTTAAGGTTGAGAAACTCACAGAAATTCCAGTTATCGCCAAAGCGTTCAGGTTTGAACTAAAACCAAACGGGCATTCGATTTTAGCATAAAATTCTTCAGGCTCCAAATCCATCCAACTAATTCCATAACATAGACATCGTTATTACGAATCTAATGCGACTGATCGTGTTTGATTTGGACCTCGTATGAGAAAGATACAATTTTTATAAGGTTTCGAATTAATCAAATTAACTAATAACTTAATTAATTTCTTAATTACCCTTAATTAACTAAATCCACCATCTTCCCCAATAGCTTAAACACCCTCTCACCTGCACAAGAAACGCACGGCTACCAAGCATGCATGCACGCCTCCATTCACCCCGTACTTGACGAAATCAAAACCCATTTCACCTATGAGTCTCGCTTCTCCTCTTCTCTGCATTGACACCAACAAAAACCGACCACACCTCCCCATAAAAAATATAGAATGCTTCTAACGACCACCATTTAACTCCTCTTTGTGCTCGAAGTCCATTCCCACTTTTGAATCCATCTCCAACTACCACCAGAGAATCACGAACGAACCACCTGCTCCCATTCCTTCACTGCTGCATTTTCCAATACACAACTGCACACCATAGGATTTTACAAATCGAAGCTCCTCTCCTCGGCAAACTTATTGCAACAGACGCCACACCCTATCGTTGACTAATATTCCCAAAATCCTAAGCCCTAGATTCGGCCTACACCACGACGGCCATCCAAATCGATGACACAATTCAAGGAACTTATATATAATCGAAGTTCCATCCACCATAAGTTCAATAAATCTAGTTTGGCGATTTTTAGATGCAGCAATGATTTTTGAATGGGGGTTCTATTTTTTCATTTACTAGTAATGATAAAAGAAGGAGGAAAAGAAAAATGTGAACATGAAGACTCTAAGTGAAATTGTCTAGTTTTATAACCAAATAATAAATAAAGAAAATAACAAAATGATTATGTTTTTCCCAAAACAAAGGTCCACATTTCCTAACAAGAGACAAGGCAATAAAACATGTTTGTGTGCATGGATGTAATTTTTTTTGCGTATGGACCTCGAATGATCGAAATAAAAATACGATCGCGCCGAACAATGTGACATGATAATAAAAGAAAAATGAAATAGACTAGTTATCTTATTCTCGGAAGTTTCAAAAATACCGATGTATGCCGCAAAATGCGTCAAACAGAAATTTAATTATTTTTCAAACTGAAAATTATGGAAAAAATCCTATAAATTTAATTAAAAATACGTTATTAAAAAAAATTCATTTTATTACAAATTGATTTTCTTATTATTTATTACATTCAAATCATTTATTATTATAAATAAATCTACAAAATGAATTCACCGTTATCATTTATTAATTAAAAGGTGTTAAATAAGGTTATTAAATACATTTAATTAATATTTAATTCACAATTCAAATATTTAAATGATCGCTATATTTGAATTCAAGTTATTAAATTCCAAAATTCAATTATTTAAATACTTAAAATTAATTAAATATTATAAATTCAATGAACAAAATTCTGGGTTGTTACAGCAGTGGAGTAACACCATAATTCTTAAAACTGAATAATTCAGAACATGTAAACTAAAACAAGCTGGAAGATAAGACATTACGTGTATAGTTATCTATGCACATAATGTAGTAGAAAAAAAGGAAACATCTGTGTGACTACATCAAATCTTAAGCAATTCAAAGCAACAAGCCTTGGATGCTAGCTAGAGATTTCAATGCTACTTTATTCAACAATGATAGAATTAATAATGATTTTTTCAATGTATCCTTTGACTATGATTTTTGTAGATTGTGTTACCACATCAAATTTCTTAGAACTATCTTTTACAATTTACTTTTATACTTGGAGGGGGAAGAGATTATAATATCCACATCAAAATTGACTGTCTCTTTGTCAACTGTGAATGCTATAATAACTTCCCTAACTTCACAGTGCATTTTAACAATCACTCTACAAGTGGTCACACCCCACTTATTTTTGACTTTTGAACATCTAAAAATGTGATATAATAATATCTAGAGCAAGCAAGTTGGCTACAAAGAACTTTTTGAGTAGAATTTTCAAAAACTTCTTTGTTAACAAATTGTTCAACCCTATGTAAAAAAATGAAGGCAACTAAAATGGAAATAAATGCTGGTTGAAAACTAAATCTAATTCCAACAACCAGAGACAAGAAAATGACTTAAATTACCAATAGTTGTCTCTTAACCTAACATATGAGAATCTTCAAACACAATACTGAGAAGGAGTGCAAATTCAATGAGTTAATTCAAATAAAATCGATGCAAAATCTTTAGAAAAACAAATTCAGATGTTTAACTGAAGGAGATAAATCAAAAAAAATTCACTCAAGGTTTTCAAAGATCTTACCAGGTATTAAATCTGTTCAACTAATTAATCAAGAAGATAATGCTTCAGAGTCCATTGAAACCATCACTAGTGAATCTATTACCTTCTTCAAGGAATTATTTATTGGTGAATAGATAAATAGCAACTTTTCTACTATTACCTACAGAAAAATAATAATAGAAAATGCTATAGAGGCAATGGACATGCTATTTTAGTTAGATGAACTTAAAAATCTAGCCATTTAAATTGATGACAACGGTCGTATGTGCCCTGCTGGTTCAGTGCTAATTTTTTTAAAACTATTGGGATTTAATAAAAATTGAGCTACTAGAAACCATGAGAAGGATTTTAAGTTCTAGGAGAATAATTAATGAAGTAAATCACACATTTATTTGCTAAATTTCCCAAAAAAATCTACAGTCATATACAGAATACAGGCCAATATCATATGTAATGTACTTTATAAGATACTGGCCAACTAACTGTGTGGTGTGGTAGAACGAAAGATTTGATAAATGATCTCATCTCACCAATACAAAATGCATTCATATTAGTAAGAAATATAAATAAAATTCATTTTTGGCTCATGAATTGGTTAGAAGCTTTAATAAGAGAACATCAAATAATTTAAGTGTTAAGATTGGCTTGAATAAGGCTTATGACAGAATAAGTAGCGAATTCATTCTTCACATGATGAAGTCTATTGGGTTCTTAAATAAATTTTCAAATCTTATCTCTTCTCTACATGTTTCCATACATGTTTTCCACTGCTATGGAATATTCGTCAATTCTATTTGACCTAGAATTCATCAAAGGTAACATCATACCAATTTATGGAGCAGAGCCAATTTTAACACATTTATTGTATGACGACGACATCTTAGTCCTAATCGAAATAAGTGTTCAAAGTGCTAAAACAATTCATGATATAAAACAACAACAACAAAGCCATTATTCTCAAACAAGTTGGGGTCGGCTAAAAAAATCCTTGAGATCATAGAAAAAATTCAACCAGACACTGGCTAACAAATGATTGAAAAAATATCCACAATTTTCTTTGGGAAAAGGGTCGAAAACAAAGAAAAATTAGGCAACATTTTAAAAATATAGATGGGAAGTTTTCCTATCATTTATTTAGCATCCCTCTTTCTATACACAAATTAAAATCCAGGGTTTTTGGTCCTCTATAAAGAAAAAAACAAGAAATTCAATAATTGGAATAGCAGATCATTCAATATACGAGGAAGACTAGAATTAATAAAATCAGCTATTATCCAATTATTGAATTTCGGATGCAATTCTATTGAATCCCTTCAAACATCATACAAAATATCAATTCCTTATTTGCTTATTTCTTATGGCATAATAAATCACGTAAGATGAATTAGTCCGATGGATCGGTAGGTGCTATACCGAAAGCCGAAGGGTTGCGCAGGAAATGGTCTACGATGGATCGGTAGGTGCTATACCGATCCCTCCGAAAGCAAAAAAGAAAAAAAGGGGGGATGCGTGAATGGTAGATATGGATGAGATGGGAAATAAAAATAAAGAAGTGGCAAGCAATTAGGGAATGACAAATGATCGTCATCGTGGGGGTTCAATTGAAAACATAAATGTACAGAGAACTATCAAACTCGGCAATGACCTGTGAACATCCAAACACGTCCGAGAGACGATAACAGAATTGTGTGTATGAATATACACGGGAGATATTTAAGGATTCAACCTTTAGAAATTGACTGAAGTGGCAGTTTCGCTTGAAACGATCTAGTTTAAAATTAAATCAGAAGAAAACCTGTAGAATTCACATGACCAAATCTGTGCATACTAACAGAGTACGACATCAGACTTGTATTATTAAAGATCGGTAAAGGAATAGAGATCAACCAGAAAGTTGGATAGACTTATTCCCTAGTACCTGGGTTCTTTTCAATTCGAAGCACGTCATGTTATTCACAAGATGTAATTTGGGAGGCAAGTGTTATCTGGTACCATGACCCGGCTATATTGGACTGATCGCATAGGCCAGACTCTACTGTTGATGAGAAGGATGATCATGAAACAAAAGCTACATGACCAAGATATAATGTCTGGACAGTTCTATCTGGCCCAGATGGAACAGAGTTGATAGATGGACAACGCGAGATGTCGGAAAGATAGGGTTTAGTCTATATAAGAAAAGGATTGGCATACTGGATAATGAATGTGAATGAAGTGATGTAGGGTTCGACATAGCATCAGGAAGCTATAGGGATCAGCATGGTGTGTTTGTAGGGAATGGTTCGACATAGCATGAGGAAGATATAGGGATCGACATGGTATGTTTGGAGGTAATGGTTTGGCATAGCATGAGGAAGCTACAGGAATCGGTATGGTGTGTTTGGAGGGAATGGTTCGGCAAAGTGTGAGGAAGACATAAGGATTAGCATGGCATCTTCCAAGGGATGGATCAGCATGATGCATTCATGGGATAGGGTTCGTTATGGTATGATGTGCGCAATATGGTTTGGTATGGAATGGTCTATGTGATATGAATCGGCATAGCATGACACGTGGAATATGGATCGACATTACCTTGACCAAGTTAAGGTTCAAACTAAAATATAAAAAGAACGAAAGCTCCATGAGAAACGCTAAGATATTTGAAGCACCACCATTATAGACCATAAGAGAGCTACCATAGGGATCTCTAGCCCAAACTCGACTCATGGAGGGATCGGTACCGATCCCTATCCATTGATTTGGGCCTAGCCCTTCCTATGGTGGGCCCATATGGTGGAGGAGGTCCTGTTCTCGAAGTTTGAGTCAGATTGGAGGCCGCCTTCATCTATAAATATAGGCACAGGGGGACATTCTGGGGTCTTGGATGCTCTTATCTAAACTCCGCCATTATTGTAACTAACTTCCTCCATTCTTTTCTGATCTCTTGCTATTTCTTGATGTTTGTGATTGTAATCAAGTGAATTGAGAAGTAATAAAGAGAATATTCAAAGTGGACATAGGAAATCAATGTCGAACCACTATAAATCTTGTTGTTTTTACTTTTTGCTACATTTTTCTTGATATTCCACGATCCTCCTCTGTTTTCATTTAATTTCTTCATTTATTCCACTACAAAAATCTATTCTTGGGTGTTTGTGGCCTATTTGGTTGTAAACATTAGAAAATTAGCTGAATTATATCAAGAATAAACTTCCAAATCATTATGGATATTTCTATCTTCAAATTGTCTTTGTACTATTTGGACAAGTAATAAATATTGTAAGAATAAGAATGTTTGGATACTTCAAATTGATAACAACTCTTCATTAGCCTGAAAGATTATCTTAAAAGCAAGACAAAACAGTAATGTTTACTTTTCTAAACCAATAGTTAATTGAAATAATACAAACTTATATTTGGACCAATGGATGTTCTCTAGTGGACAAATTAGGATGGAATTCAATATCCTTAATAGGAGGCCCCAATAGAAGGATTTCTTCTCTACACACTCAAGGGGAGTGGAGAACAAAATCTTCATGTTTTCCTTCCAATATCCTCATTGAAATCCAAAAAAATAACATCAAAATAGATGGGACTAAAGAATATTGAAAATGGCTTCCTGATCCATCAAGAAAAATGTCCCAAAAGTTGGCATGGGATACCACAGGAGCAAGATACTGTGAACTAGAATGGAGCAGTGCTATGTGGTATACAGATAATGCTCCAAAAATGTGATTTTGTGCTTTAGTAACTAAAATAAATAAACTTAACATCAAGGACAAAATAACATGGTGGAACAGCGAAATTGATCCAACATGCTTGCTTTGTGAATAACGATCGGAGAATAGAGATCCCCTTTTCATTAATTGTAGTTGCTTGTAATTTTATAGAATGATATCGGTACCAAATTCAACCAGCAAACTACAACATACGGGATATTTTTATACAGGCAATAATTGCAAGTAAAGGTAATAAAGAAATTACATATCTAATTAGCGTAGCAATCACAACAAGCATCTGACACATATGGAAGGAATGCAATAACCGAGTATTCAAAGGGGTTAAAATGCCATACTAGTTTAGGAAGCTAATTTTGAATTAGGACATTATAGATCTACTAAAACAAGTGAGAATCAATCTAGATATCCCTAATGGAAATGAAGTCGTCTTTGCAAGATTTTGCTATAACTTTCAAGCTATGTAGAATCTTATAGTTAGGGATTTAGAAGCAACAATCTAATGTCAGTAGAACCATTAAGGGTTTCGCAAGAATTTTCAATTTCCATAAAGAATGTAGAGAGAAAGCATAGTGCTTTGAAAAATTTGTCAGCATGTAAATGAATTATTAACTGAAGTATGTTAAAGTGGGGAACTTCCAGTGATGACATTTGTTTTGTCATTTTATGCATTATGTAGTAATTTTACTACATATTTTTGTGTGCAGGCCATATGGTTGTTTTTGAGTTATTAAACAATGTTACTATAATAACCTCTTTGAAACGAATCTTATTTTTGACCCATTAAAAGCCCATCGGATCTTAAATCCATTTCAAAGCTGGATGTGGTTGGTAAAATTGATACAATGAACAATATAAACTATCAATGCTTTCAAAATCTCATAGCGGAAGGGATATAATATAATAACAGAAATAAGCATCCATTTCATAAAAATCATATACCAAAAATACAACATCCCAAAATATCCATAATACAACATCTCAAAATAAAACATCAACATGTCTGAAATATGAGTACATCTAAATACATCAAAAACATAGATAAATAAATAAACAACCACAAATTTTCACTGCCCTCGCCGTCTTATCCATCAACATCTTATCCTCCTAACCTATAGGTTGTAAGGGGGAGGGAGTTAGAATAACAATGTCCGACGAATGAAAATATAAAGTCTTACCATAATAGTATTTGGGTAGTATCACTTAGATAAGTAATCCATCTTACGCATCCAATACTGCATCCTACTAAGTATACCTCCACTGTAAGCCAAAGGCTTGTCCAGTCCAACTTCGTAGCATACATTTAACTATAGGCCAAGGGCCATTTCCAGTCACCTTTGCAACTACCATAAATCATGCCCTAACGATGCGAGAGAAGGTATCTAAGCCACTTAATACATCTTTAATGGGAATTAGGTAGACATCGACCATTTAGTACATATAACCTAGGCAGATCTTCGTCATTTAATACCTAAATCGAAGACATACCCCTCTTTGGTACTACCTAAATGACGTCGTAAGAAATCCCATCAGGCCATTTAATACTTCTTTTATGGGAAGAGGTGAACCCTACAATAGCCACTTATTACCTTAACCCCGAAGCGGACCCTTTATATGTATTTTGCACTACCACACCTAAAAGATAATCTCGATCATTTAATACTTCTTGAGTGGGAAGGAGGTGGACCTTACAACAACCACTTAACACCCCCAACCCAGAAGCAGGCTCGCACTAGGATACATGTCTTATGACCCGTAACCCAAACCGTGACATCTCACATTAGTTCAACTATTCGTATGTGCTAGTAGACAGATAAGTTGGGTAGGCATACTATACAAAATTAGAACTAACCTCACATCCACCATGGGTACTTATTATAGGTGAAGTCTTACATCAGTCCTAAAGTCATACTGCTAGTTGCCAGATTAGCAGGGCAGACTTCAGTGTGCTTTTAATTGACCTCGCATCTCTATAACTTAGTCATATTTTCACTCTCCTAACATACTACCATATAAATATATATTTATATATAATATCTCACTACATTTACGACTTAAGGACATATAAGGAAAACTCCTTATTTCACCTTTAATTATGGATTAATTTCCATAATTATCCTTAACTTCCTTCCTAAAGGGTTTAATGTTATTTATTAACTTATTTATTCTATACGATACGATTTATACGTTAATATTAATACGCTATTAATATATTTATACTTGTGTAATTAGGCTAACTAATATGCCTAAGCGTGCGTAGAAATATTCCTATTTTAAGATTTTTGCTTCTTATATTAGTTGTTTAACATGTCAGAACTTCCATATCCATACAAGCCTAAGTTCCATTCGATAATTTACAAAATAGCTAATATCCTTCTCTAGAAAAAACAGACTTTTTTGTGCGTGTGTGTATTCAAAAATAGAATAATACCAAAATTATTTTCCATTAATGTAATCAAATCATTGCCTCTATTTTAAGGAAATGAAAACTTTACAATTTAAACCCTTATATTCTATTAAGCTTTTACATATACAAACCTGAATTGGAAAAAGGGATTTATATTTGTCTAAATTACAAAAGTAGGAAGTGCAAACTACAAATAAGAAAACCCATATTTGCACACCATTTCATAAAATTTTCCTTCTTGAACTCTTCTATGGCAACAGATATTAAAAGGGAAGTTGAATAGAATTATTCAAATTGTAAACAACCAACTACTATATTAACATATAAAACAATTGAAATTCCAATTAATCCAAGAATTGACATTTTAATTGGAGGAGTTTTAGGGTTTAGGATTTTCTTGTACAAAATTGCCCAAGGCATAAAACAAATTCAAACTTTTACTGCACAAATTACTAAAATGTGAAAAACTAAGATTTCCACCCATAAATAGTTTTTCTACTTTCCTTTGGATTTGTTTCATGCCTTTGTCTAACTACTCCTTTAGGTTTCTTCTTTTTGAAATATTAAACAATTCAATATTATATAGAGTAGATTTAGAATCTAGAAATTTAGGAAGAATCGAAATAGAAAACGTATAGATATATATCTAAAACCTATTACCTTTAAATTCGATTGTTTTTTAATCCAAGAATTAAAGAAGAAAATTGACAGTATACATCGTATGTAACGACCCGCCTTTTCGACCATCAAAAGTTGGGTACCAAATACATCAATGGTATTCCAATGCTGAACATCCAATCGTCAGAAAGACAAATTGTTAGGGTGAAATAAAAAGAACAAATAAGGGAAATAAAATCTCATAGTGGAACGAGAACATATAATATAACAAAGATAGTAAAATCTATCACTCTAAAAACAAATTGTATATCAGAGTTAAAAACAAACCCCATCAGCCTGGACAGCTATAGCTTCCTAACCTTACAATTGCTGATAGGTATACCAAATAATACAACAAAAAATTAAAGTATCACGGAAGGTGAACATCCAGCTCTATACATTGGCTTCATGTCCCACCAACGAAAACTTGGAAAATCCGTCTGACCCAAGCATTATAATAAAATAACATCTGAAACAGTCTGGAAAACCAGCGTGAGAAAACTCAAGAAACATGGTAAACATATAATAATTCTGTGAGATTACGCCGGTAAACATAGAATGGTTTTTTACCTTATAAGAACAACATCCATAGATGAAAGAATGGAAACAAGTCAGAACAAAATCAGACTTGAAAGAATGGAAACAAATAATCAAATATCGAAAAGAGCTCCAGGCACTTCTCAACGCAATTAAGAAAATGATTCAAAGACTTGAATCAAATAAGGAAAAGGAATTTTCCAACGATGACTAAGTGGGTTTGCCCCCCTTACAAAAAGTATACCTCTAGAAAATATACTTGAGAGGGTCGCTTACGCTATGACTCTCATGGAAATGTACAAGCCGGACCCGCCAACCTTACCGAGAATTCGAGTATTTCACATTTCCATGCGCAAACCATCAAATCAAATCTGGAGTAGATGTGAGAATACCCTAATGGGACAACCCCACATAGCTTGACTATTAATACCTCAGTTATTGGTTTTGTCGATAACAACCTTAATAACATTAATATGCATTCATATTAAATATGGATACTAATGTTTTCCTAGGTATTGTAGTATATACTGTAGGATATTACACTGGTATTGAATCGAAGACTGTATAATATAAAGACTCAAGAAATGAATATGAAGACTCATGAGTATATAGACAAAGATATGAAGATCTCAAGACTATAGTATAGTGTATAGAGTCAAAGAATATTGTTAAAGTCCATTGTAGCAATCTTTGATCTCTATCTCTTAGTTTTCCATCTTTTATATTTTTTAACGAAATAAAGTTTCAAAATAAATTTTATTTTCTAGAAGTTTTTCAACTTTCAAAATATTTATAAACTACGTTTAAAATGTTTTACAAAGTATGAAATTATTATACAAAGTATAGAGTTTTCAAAACATTTTTTACTGTTAATATTTCAATTATTGATTTTGATGATAATAACCTTAATAACAACAGTATATATTCATATAAAATATGGATACCAATTTTTTTCCAAGTTTTAATTATATAGTGCAAGATATTACACACTATTGAATCAAAGGCTGTATAGTATAAAGCCTCAGGAAATGGACGTGAAGACTCATGAGTATAAGACCAAGATATGTAGATCTCAAGATTATCATATAACATATAGAGTCATAGAATATTGTTAAAGTCCTTGGTAGGTCTTTGACCTCTATCTCTTAGTTTTCTACCTATTATATTTTTTAACAAAATAAATTTTCAAAGTATATTTAAAAATATTTTATAAAAGTTTTTCAACGTTCAAAATATTTATAAACTATGTTTAAAATGTTTTACAAAGTATAGAGTTTTCAACACATTTTCTAAAAACTAGTTTTCAAAAATTTCATGTAATGTTGACATACAGTTGCAGATGTGTCAACATACATGCTGAAAATCAAATTTTCAAATTTTGAAGTGAAGTGTCTATTCGTCGCAACTCTTCGCGAACGGACATGACTGTTTATACACAACATATATGAGGTTTCAAACAAATTTTTGGTTAGTTATTATCTTGTTTTCTTCCCTCTTCTTACTCTCTCAAAATCTCTATTGGAAATATGCAAAATTTTCTTCAAAATCATATAGAATCAATTCAGACTTTTTTGTATTGATTCAATATTACTTTCTTACTGTTTTGCAATCATCCCTCTCTCAAATTAAAGATCAAAGTGCTATAGAGGCTAAAGGATTCATTATATCCAAATTTCAACAGATTGTCACTGGATAAACCATCAAACTCTATTTGCATTTGCTTGGATGCGATTGTAGCCCATTCAAATCAATTGGGTGTGCTTGGTAGCTTGAAAACTTGAGTGGGTGTGCTTATAGCCTGTCCAAACCAAGTGGGTGTACCCTGAGCCTGGAAAATCAGGAGGGTATGTCCAGTAGCCTTGGAACCAAGATTGTAATTGGGTTTGCTTTCTGCCCGTTTAAAGATTGACATTTGAAAAGAAATCTGTACAAGCAATTATACAGGACTAGATGTAATAGAAATCCAAACTAGTATAAAATTCCTGGTGACATCTCTCTAACTCTCTACTTCACTTTATTGTTTTCATTTTATCTATGAGTGCATCTTCGATTTATTGTTGATATAATTATGTGCTGTAAATCCGTGATTCAATATTAAACTTGAAAGAAATTTAAAAAAAATTATAAAAGTTAGAAAACACTATTCACCCTCCCTCTACTATTTAATTAGCCTTAAGATCCATAATTCTGCAACCCACACCTGGTATTAGAGCACTAGGTTTTCAAAAACTCGTAATTTAATTTTTTGAAAAGTTTTAATGGCTAGCAACATTGTTGGTACATTTGCCAACACCTTTGTCGAAGTATAATCTATTGCTAGACCCCCACTTTATAATGGCAGTAACTACATTTATTGGTCATGTGAATGAAAATTTACTTATGGTCTAATAGCTTAGATATTTGGAATGCCACACAAAATGAGTACATTGTAACTGAGACTACTTTTGCACAATGGGCTGCTGACCAAAAGGCACTTACACAAAATAATTCTAAAGCCATGAATATTTTGTTTAGTTTAGTAGATAAAAATGAATTTAAAGTCTCTATTTGTAACTCTGCATATGAAATTTGGAGAACATTGCAAGTTACACATGAAGGCACTAGTAAAGTGAAACAGTCTAAAATTTTCATGCTAACTAATCAGTTTCAATTCTTTAAAATGAATCCAAATGAATTTATTTTTGACATGTACTATAGATTTCAAGATGCAATGACCTAGAAATTTAGTCAATTGAATTTAGAATATTAGTTGGTTTTAAATATTAAAAAGTTAATTTTATAGGTTAAATAACTTGAATTTTAAATATAGCGATTTATTTGATAATTAAATTGTTTAATTTAATATTTTGAATTGTTTAAATAATTAAATCTTGAATTTAATATGAATGAAAACGATTTTGAAAGTTGATTTAAATTCTATTTGAATAATAATAGAGATTGTAAACTTTTAAATTTGATTTAAAAGTGATTTAACTGATTTTTAAAATTATTCGTTTTAATTAACGTGTAAAAATAGCCTTTCAGGGAACTGTCTCGTATTTCGACGAAACTAATTTTATTGGATCCGTAATAGTGAATTATTATATGCCATCGAATTTCGTGGCAATTGGATGTATCGTTTGGTCGTGTGGGATCGAAACGCGTGGGAATTAGTTTTAGAAATTTAATATAATAATTGGGTTTGAAAAGCTATCTTCTGCATATGATCGAATTAGGCCTCGAGACTAGTTCCATTGTGTTCAAAATACTGGTATAACATATAAAACGCTAGGAGGCATGCCTTGTTTGGAGTTCGAGATTTTCGGACGTTTATAGCTTGATAATATAAATTTAAAGTAATATATATACACTATTTCTTGATTGTACCCTGCCCATACCAATTCCCATACCATCCACGTTTAAACCTATACCATCTCTAATTTATACTTTTCAGCTTCCCCTCTTAAAATTTTATTCAAAACAGAGAACCAAAGAAAAAGAAAAAAGAAAAAAAAACAAAACAAATGGAAAGCCTTCATCTTGTAGCTTTTATCGCCTAGATCTAAGTATTGGTACGCAAGTATTAGGGTCCGGCTTCATTTTCTTTGAGCGACAGGAGTAAACAATGAACAAAAAGGTGAAGCTTTGCGACTAGGGTTAGATTTATTGGAAAATTGGTTCATCGATTCATGAATTGGAAGTTGGATATGAGTTAGTAGGGTTGTTAAGCACCTATGGCCGTAGCCTGGAGGTGTACAGTGGCTTGGAAGGTGGACCGACAGTGGGCGTACGGTCGAGGAGGCTGGGTGGTCGCGATGTCCTAGGGGCGTTCGGAGGAGAAGTTGTGGAGTCCAAAGCATAGCTAGCGCGAAGGGGAAGCCAATGGCGAAGTCGGCTCGAAGTTTCATCGACTGGAGAGGAAGAGAGGAGTGGAGGAACGCTCAACAATGGTGGGTTCAAAATTCTGGATATAGGCGGCAATTAAAATTTTGGGGAAGAAAGGTATAGGGGTATGATTGTAATTATTTTGTAATTAGGTATATTAAATTATTTAATTAAATCGTTTGACTAAAAATTGCATAACTCTCTCATACGAGGTCCAATCGAGACATAGATTTTTGCGTTGCCTTCGTAACGATATAAGATTCACGACAGAAGTGGTTTGGACGAATTTGGAGACTGTTGGAATTTGGGCTAAAATCGGACATGGACATCGTTAGATTTTAGTTCCAAACCGAAACGCCTCGGCGACAATAGAAATTTCGGTGAGTTAATCTCACCTTTTTTGTTAATCAAAAAATTTATATAGTCAATAAAAATTATTTATTGGATGCGTAGATATTTTATTATTGATTGCTACTGACTATTTGGAATGATTACGAGTTCATATTACTGGTTAGGATATATTCCAGCCTATTGGAGCGAATGAGACCCTATTACGTTCCCTCGTAAGAGCGGATAACCCTTTGTATATGAATCCCGCCTCAAAGCAGTTGATTTATGTTTTTATGATTATATACTGTATGTGATGCAAGGGGACTGGTTGGAGGGATCCAATAGGATTCCTCACACTGTTGATTTTATTTTTGTATATATTGTGATATATGATATGTTGGATGTTATATTGGATGACATAAACATGATTATACTTATTTAGTGCTTTAGTAGCACTGGGCCTTATTTTTGGTATTTTGAAATACAAAAAATAATGATTTTAATATAAAAAGGATTTCGTAGTATTTTTGGAAGTATATATGTTTTAATAATTTCTAAATTTTTAAAAGCAAATGTATTTGTTCTTGAAACAAACAAAAATATGATTTTTGGTATTATGAAAGTGTTGTTTTTGAGAACTATTCTTAAATAGAGATTTTGAATAAATTTATAGAAAGGATTTCTAGAAGTGATATATTATAAATAAAGAGATAGATTTGAAATCAGAATTTACAAATGTTTAGTAAATGGATTTGAAGTTGTTTGGTAAATGGATTTATAAATGGATTTACAAATGAATTTGATTATAAAGAAATGGATCTATAAGTGTGATAATTTATAAAAGTGATATTTTACAAATGAAGCGAAGATTTGTAAAATTGTATTTTGTTAATAAAAGTATGGATTTATAAACCGGGTTTATAAATTAAAGGAAACTATTATCGTTTAATAAATGGGAGAAATAAATCAAACGGTGGATTTATTATAAGTTGTGAAATGATATTTTAGAAATAGTTGATTCTATTTTTCGAAATTGAAGGTGGGGATAAATTTGGGATTGTTAAGCGATATTTTATAAACTGAAAGGGGTTTAAAAAAGAAATTTATACCTATGGAGGTAAGGTTAAAACTGTTAAAATTATATTTTGAATGGGACTTTATGAATACGTGAGATTTATAAAGGATGGAGTTATAAATGGGGTTCATAAACAAAGAAATTTTTTGAAAGGAAGTTTCATAAAATAGAAGAGATTTATAAATGTAGCTTTATAATATGGAGACGATTATGTGGAAAATTAAGTATGAATTTTTATCAAGAAAATATAATTATGTTTTTAAAAAGTTGTTTGTTTATATTAATAATATTTTTAAGTGGTTATCAATATTTTTACGTTTTGAAAAGTTTATTATTTAAAATTATTAATATGGTTTAAAATTAATTTTATTCATTTATCAGTAAGGCCTTGGAAATTAATTTTTGTTACTTATAATAATGTTGAAGATAAATTATTATCATTTATTTGAGAATGTTTTGAAAATTATTAATTATTATTTTAAGATGTTTTAAATTTAGTTCTATTTATTTATAATGTTATTAGTATATAGTAGTGTTTTAAATAAAGATTAGAATTTTATTTTAAATTTTTTCGAGTTTTATAAATAGGGTTTTATAAAATGGATGTGGATTATAGGAGGAATCTTATAATATGTTTGGAAAATGTAAAGGAAGATTAGTTAAAAGATAAAAAAGTTTTTATAAATGGATTTTAGATATTATAAAGGAATTTTAGTAGCGGATTTACATATATTTATAAAAGGATTTCTATAAATGGTTTTTGTGGATTTATTATGAGTCATGAATAATTTTTGAATTGAATAAAAGGGGGATCTTCCCAAATGTTGGGGAATATGCTTATACCGTTAAGATAAGTATATGGATATTTTTTCAAGTATTTAGAATATAAGTGTTTGTGAATGAATCTTTGTAAAAGTATTTTGGTACAAATATTTATAAAGTGATTTGCGAAAATCGAAGAATTTGTTAAAAGAGGCATAGTGTTACTTGGTGCTTAACCAATGTTGTTTTTTCTTCATGGAATTAAATTCCTGATTGAATGTTTGTTATTTGATAGTTAAATAACAGACTATCAAAATTGAACCCAAATGTAATTTTGGAAATATCTAGGAGAAACACATGAGTTATATGGCACAATCATCTTCGATGATGTTGTACTGTGCATTTAAATCTCGTTTCGTTCTTCTAGGACAACGATAAGGAAATCCATCCACTAACAGTTAGGTGGTGACCTCCGCTCTTATCTTTGACTTATTTCCTAAAGAACTGGGGTTAAGTTTATTGGAAATTATCTAACGTTGTTTCGAAGAGACTGGGATCGGGTATGTTATCCGAAAACCATTTCGATCTAACAAATGCATTTTGAAGTGAAGACATCTTGAAGATGGTGGAATTGGAGATGGAGCTCTCAAGTTTTTCGTTCAGTCCCAAAACAAACTTGTATGGATGAATGCTGGTATTGCATTGTTACTTGGAGGGCAGTATTAGCATTCCAAGTGGGAAGTGCTATATAAAAGGTAAAATGTAGCCTCAGGCCTCATCAATCGGGAATGACTAAAACAGGGGAGATGCAGCAGGGCTAATTGGGTCGCTCCTAAGTAGAGTATGATCATCCCTATATATAGTCACTATTATCTCTCATTTGTATGCTTCGGGACCCATTAACGGAGGGGGTAATCATATTCGGTACTATCCGGTAAGGGGTAGGCCGGTCCTGTGTTGGCAGGGGATCCAGGCGAGGTCCTTGATGTTATTTTATTTAGAGATGCACCGTGACGGGCGGTACCCCAGTAGCCCAGTCATTGTATGGAATTCATTCTCCAATACGAGCCTTTACGGTTTTAATTGTATACCTATTATGATGGAATTTAATTAATGTAACAATTTCGGCTAAGATTAATAAGTATTTGTACTCTAGACATTATTATAATATCAGAGGATTTTCTATAAAAATGTTTTGGTTATCGTAAGGTAAAAACCCATCCATGTTTATGTGCGGCATGGTCTTACGAGATACTTTTGATTTTCTAAAGGTTTTCTATAACTTTAGAAATCTAGTTGGGTGTGTTTTCTCACGTTGGTTTTCCAGACTGACTCGGGTTTCATTTTATTATAATGCTCTGGTCAGACCGAACATATTACAGATTTAGTTGGAATGCTTTAGAGCTTCAGGAGACGAGCTGGAGGCCTAGAGACGTATTCACATATATGTTTATTTTCCACTGTTTGTTGTTGAAATCGTCAACAATTGTGAGGACAGGTTGTTAATACTGTCCAGGCTGATGATTGTGATTTGTGTTGTACTCTGACGGATGTATGTACATATAACAGTTTCTCTTATTAAAGATCATTGATTTATATTATATGTTGTTCCACTGCGATTGTGAGATTCTGTGTTGTTTTAGTTTCTTTTCTTCTTCTTCTTCTTCTCTTCTTCTTTTCTTCTTCCTTTCCCATAACCATCTGTCTTTCCGTTCGATTTGGATTGGACATGTGTGGTTTATTGTCAACCTGAATAGTACGGATTGGTGGGTCGTTACACAAGATATAGTGCATTCATTAGTTGCACTAGGTAAAAACTTTTCTAAAGAGGACCAAGTTAGAAAAATCCTCAATTCACTCTCTTCAAAGTGGGATCAAGAAAAACTAGCGATGGAAGATGCTAATGATATCGGTACTTCAAAAATTGAAGAGTTAATTGGATATTTAATGTCCTATGAAGCACAATTGCAGGGAATAAAGGAAAGCAAGGCAACAGAAAAGAAACCCATTGCTTTCATTGCAATAAATGACGATCAAGATTCTGACGATGACAATGACGAAGAAATTGCCTTCATGACCAGAAATTTCAGAAAATTCTTGAAGTATAGGAAATGAACAATTTTCAAAAACCTGAAAATAAGACCTTTGGAATTCGAACTGCGACTAGATGCTTTAACTGTGATGAACCCGGTCATTTTTAGAGAGACTACCATCAACCAAACAAATCAAAGATCTTACCAGTTAATGATTCATCCAGAAAAAGGAAAAGGTCTTATACAGCAACTTTGGATGATTTAGACACTTTCTTCAGTGACAATGAACCGGATACTAAAAATGTGAATATGTGCTTCATGCCAATAATTGACTAGTCAGAACTGATCAACAAAAAAGCGAAAAAGGGTACCTTTTATCTAATAATTTTTATTTCATTTTTTTAGTTGATTGTGGTTTTTAGGAGTAACATATAGATTTATAATAATATTGGATGAATATATATATATATAGACACACACACACAGATATATATATATATAAGTGTGTGTGTGTGTGTGTGTGAATATATTAGCTTAGTTTTATTATTGAAAATTTTAGGCTATATGTCGACATATCCTCAAGTCATATGTCAACATACATGCTAGAAACTAAAAATTTAAATTTAAATTCAAAATTCAAAATTCCCTCTCTTTTGAACTTAATCGCATGTTCTGAAAAGGCACATTTTTGACTAGAGAACATTACTCTTCACTCTCTATTAATTAAATTTATTTTTATCCATTCATTCACTCACTTTATTTCAAATATCTTTTCGTTACTTATCTCCTCAAAAACTCAATAATGGCTTTCCTTAGTCAAAATCCTAAAACCGTAAGGCTCTACAAGAGAACTAAAAGCTTTCTCTTCAATGAGAAAGATACCATTAAAGCCTATATGGAGTATACTACTTTCGAAAAAGTTTCTCTTGGAAGATGTAACATCCTCTATCTGGAGGACCGAAGCTAAACGCTACAAATGCTGCAGCCATCCATAGTATTAACTTCCGATGACCAAATACGGTAATGTTAATGGTATCCATATCATCAAAAGCACGTGAATATGAAACAAAATTACAATTTCAAAAACACAACTTTTCTGATTACATTTCACAAAACATGTTTCATATTCCATTACATAATCCCAATCGTTTCCCATAAATATTACAAAATATGCCAAGAGCGACATATGAAGATGCCACCTTGGATGACCAGAGTACTAAATAGTTATATCGAACTTAATACAACACAACGGAAATAAAACTAAACAACTTCTAAATATTCCTAGCATTAGCCTCCTGCTCGTCTCCGGAAGCTTTATTCGTCCACCTACTAAACCTATAAACCCAAACCATCAATCTACTCAAATTAATTTTGAGCATCCGAGAATTTAAGGGGAAAAGCATAAACTTCGAGTCAGACATAAAACATAGTGTGAATAATACTATACATCTCAGTTATTCGATATTAAGTGAGACCACGCCACTTAGCGGAACGGGTTTCCTCTTACTAATATACTTTTAAAACATTTCTTTTGCAAATCATAATCTTGCAACCAAAACTGGTTAAAAAAATAAAGCAATATCATGTAAGCATATAAATCAAGTAACAAATAGACTATCTGTCTGAACACAATAGTTTTGTTTGGCTAACTACTAACATTTGACTGACTCGGGCCTACGAGACAAAATAAACAAATAATCTAACTTCCGTTAGATACTCCTTTCTGGACGGTCTGTCCCTAACTTACTTCTCCCAGAGTCAACTGATCCTAATGGTTTTGCGAGCTCACCAATAACCTATCCTCACTCTGTATGCTCCTTTCTGTGTGTAACATCATTTTTGTCTTACCTATGACAAAGCCCTACACACTGGAATTTTGGACTAAATTAGCTAGGGGCTAATAGCTAATAGCATTGGGTCATGTAAAACATGTGGAATAATCTTTCGAAACCAGTTAGAAACCTTCCTTTCGAAACCTTTGGGTTTTACTTTCTATAGAACAAAAGGGTCATAAATCAACTAAGTCGAAAGCATTCTTCAAAAAGCTATTTCCTAAGTACAGAAGTGACGGTGTCGAAACCAGTCCCTTCGAAAGCGTTGGAGAAGCGGCTTGGGTTTTAACACAAAGAAACTCTTTCGAAGGCATTGCTTCGAAAGGTAAGGTGCGGCAACAAGGGGTTTCGGCCTCTTCGAAAGCATTTACTTAAAACAAAAGGCGCAACCTCTTTCGAAACCATTCCTTTAAAACAACTTGACCCAGTCGGAAGCTAACCAAGTCGAAAGCAAAAGAAAAGCAGGCGCATTTTCATTTAAAAACAAAGTAAAGATTTGACCTCTTTGGAACCCCATGTTTCGACTACACACCTTTCCCCCATGTCCAATTCGGTGCGTACCAAGTCTTTGTTACCATTCGCATTGGTTTCGATGGTGATGGAGGCGGAGGGACTTAGTCGAAAGCTAGGCGCCGAAAGTGGTAAAACATGTAAAAAGCATGATTAAACCGATTTTAACCTTTTTAAGCAATTCTTTTAAACTAACCTGCCTTGTTTTGTCAAAATATAATTGGTTGCTAATTTCTTTTCTAAAAGCACTACTGAAATTTCAAAAATAACAATTTAAATTATTTACAAAATGCCCCTTCTCTTTTTATAAATATATAAAACATTTAAGTCCCATACCTTAAATAATTTTATATATCTATTAAAACACTTAGGAAAAATTTATAAAAATTCCCATAAATCATTTTTAACATGTTTTCTAACATATATTAATTTTTGACCCAAAATCATCATAAAATGGCCATAATTAATTTAAACCCAAAATAACTATTTTCTTCACTAGAAAATTTATAATAAATCCACATTAATTCAGAAAATTATGAAAATTGAAACCCATCTCTAAAATATCATTTCTGATCTTACTTAAATCGCAAGGCATTTTGATGTCATTTAATAGGGTTTTCACATTAAAACATATCATAAAATCTATATGAATTAGCATAAATCATTAACAAGCATATACATCCATTTTAACAATAAAAAACATGGCAAAACATTTGAAAATTAACTCAGATTTAATCTAAAACCGAAAACAATTAAAAACATAAGATGTAGTCATTATTCACCTTAGCTTGAGATTAAGGAGTTGAGATTTGATCTTGGATATAGTTGATTAACTTATTCCTCTTGAAATCTTCTCTTGTTTTCCCTTAATGGTGGCCGGCCTCTAGCTTTAGTTTTTGTTTTGTGAACTTGTAAAATGAGCGTGAGAATGGTTATGGTTAAGGGTTTAGAGTATAAGAATATACATATTCCTATATTGCCCTTGTCTACTACCCTAACTTAATTCATTTTAGTTTTCTTAGTTTATTAGTTCAAATGGGCATGACTACCCTTCTATTAATCACAAATCTCAGTCCCCTAATCATTACATTATTTTATTTTATTTAACTAATTAAATATCCTAAATAATGTTACTTAAAATTAAGGTCGTTACAGACTCCCCTCCTTTAAGGATTTCTTCCTCGAAATTACCATAAAGTACTTAACAAATCAATCAAAAAGGTAAAACATACCATCAAAAAAATCAGGATAAGGGTCTCTAATCCTGCTCTCCGTCTCCCGAGTATGGTCTCTCTTATCGTCACTCTACTGGACTTTAACTAATCTGATTGTTCCTTAGCCTCTTCTCATCTCTCGTGACCATATGAACTGGCTTTCTAACTATAGTCAAATTTGGCTCTACTACCAATTCCTCTAACACAGTCGATGCTACAGTAGTCTCCTGGTCTCTAATACACTTTCTTAGATGAGAAATATGAAAAACATCATGGACTCCTGCCAAACTGTTCGGTAACTCTACCCTATTTGTGAGTTTCCCGATCCTTTATGTAATAGGAAATGGTCCAACGAACCTCGGTGCCAACTTTTCTGATTTGCCAAATCTGATAACACCTTTCATTGGTGACACCTTGACGAAAACATGATAACCTACTGATAACTCCAAGTCATTCGGTCTTCTATCAGCATAACTCTTCTGCCTAGACTGAACTTCTTTCATCCTAGCTCAAATCAACTCAATCTTCCCTGCAGCTTCTCTAACCAAATCCGGACCAAGAACCAACCTATCCCCGGTCTCTAACCAACAAACTGGAGATTTGCATGTCCATCCATACAATGCTTCAAACAGTGCCATCCCTATACTAGCCTGATAAATGTTGTTATACGAAAACTAGACTAAGTGTAGATGGTTTTCCCATGATCCTTCAAAATCTAGCACACAAGCTCGCAACAAATCTTCCAAGACTTTGTTAATTCTTTCCGTTTGCCCATCAGTCTGTGGATGGTAAGCGGTACTCATTTTGAGCTTGGTACCTAAAGTATCCTATAGACTCTTCCATAACTCGCCAGTAAATAAGGAATCTCTATCACTTAATATACTACTAGGGATTCCAAAAAGTCTAACTATATTCTTCATGAATAACTTAGCCAAAACAGGTGCTGTTCTGGTTGACTTAACTGGAATGAAATGGACACTCTTGGTCAATCTATCCACTATAACCCATATGCTTTCATTTCCTCGATTAGATATTGGCAATCCGTCTATAAAATCCATAGAAATAGAATCCCACTTCCATACTGGAATATCTAATGGCTGAAGTAACCCACTTGGCTTCTGATGTTCAGCTTTTACCTGTTGACTGTTCAGACACTGCTTCACCCATAAGCCTACATCTCTCTTTATATCTTCCCAGAAGAAACATCTCTTCATGTCCTGATACATCTTAGTTCTTCCCGGATGAATAGTGAACTTCGAATGATGGCATTCCTCTAAAACTTCCTTCCTAATGTCTCCCGCATTAGGAACACACAATCTTCCTAAACCATCCATTCTGGTTAAGACTAAATCCTTCAGGTCATCGCTCTCCATCCCATCCCTTAACTTCTTGATCCGTTCAACTAATACTGGATCCTCCCTTTGCTTAGAAGCAATCCTTTCAATTATAATTGGTTGAACTTCAAAACATGACAACATAGCGGTCTTCTTACTAGATCTAGCTTCAGATCTCCACTGCACTCTACATGTCATCAACTCTTCTAAATCTTTCCATTCAGCTATCAGCTCTAACACTGCATTCTGATGTTTCCTACTAAGTGCATCTGCAGCCTTATTACCTTTCCCTGGTGTATACTCAATTCCAAAGTCATAAGCAGCAATAAACTCCAGCCACCTCTGCTGTCTCATATTCTGCTCCTTTTGAGAGAATAGATACTTTAATGACTTATGATTCATATATAATTCAAATCGTTCTCCCAAAAGGTAATAATGTCTTCACACCTTCAATGCAAAATCACCGTGGCTAATTCCAAATCATGAGTCGGGTACCTAACCTCATGTTGTCTAAGCTGTCGAGATGCATAGGCAATCACTTTACCTCTCTGCATTAACATAGCTCCTAACGTTGTTCCACATGCATCTGTATACACCACTAAATCCTGATTCCCTTCTGGAACAACTATCACATGTGCATTTTTCAATAAGTGTTTCAAGCTCTGGAATGCTTCCTCACACTTATCGGTCCAAACAAATCTTTAACGAATCTTCGATAGTATCCAGCTAATCCAAGAAAACTCTTTATCTCAATCACTGTCTCTGGTCTCTTCCAATTATTCACCGCTTCGATCTTAGTTGGATCTATAGATAACCCTTTCTCTGAGACTACATGACCAAGAAACTTCACTTCTCTCTTCCAAAAATGACACTTTGAAAACTTCGCCTTCAGCTGATGCTGCCTTAGCGTCTCGAGGACCACTCTAAGTTGAACTTCATGCTCTCTTTCATCTTTAGAGTATATCAAAATATCATCTATAAATACCAACATGAACCTATCCAAGTGCTCTTGAAAAATTTGGTTCATCAAGTCTACAAAGAATGCTGGCGCATTAGTTAGTCTGAATGGCATCACTAACCATTTGTACAATCCATATTTGGTTCTAAATGCCATCAAAGGAATACTATCCTTTGCTACCCTAAGCTGATGGAAACATGTTTCTAAATTCAACTGAGAAAATACCTTGGGTCCACTCAACTAATCGAACAAATCGTCAATTCTAAGTAGATGATATCGATTCTTTATCGTCTTCTCATTCAACTTACGATAATCGATACATAACCTTAACGATCTGTCCGGCTTCTTAGCAAACATTGTGGCTGCTCCCTAAGGCGAACTGCTTGGTCTGATAAAATTCTTACCTTCCAAATCCACCAACTGCACCTTTAGCTCCCTCATCTTGGTAGGTGTCATCCGGCTTGGCGGTCTACTTACTGGTTCTGCTCCTGGCACCAAATCTATCTGAAACTCAATGGCTCGTTTCGGTGGTAATCCTACTACAGGTTCAAAACCATCTACGAATTTTCTAACCACTAAAACTCGATTCAACTCGTCTTCTATCTCCATAATACTCAACAGAGCATTAACCTCACAACTAGAGTTTTCTATGATATATACAATCCGATCACTACTGTCAGGGTGTCTAAGTGATATTTTCCTATCATGGAAAAATATCATAGCATCGTACTTACTTAACCAATCCATACCCAAAATAATTCTTAACCCTACGAAATCAAATACATGCAAATTGCAAACAAAGGTATGACCTAACAAATCAATCTCTAGGTGGTCACACATCATCCCAATTGTCGCATACCCTCCTATCGAACTTGCAACCCTTAAGGAAGTAACTAAGTATGAGGGTTCTAAGTTAAGCTTGTTTACCAAAAAATGAGAAATAAAAGAATGCGATGCACCGATATCAAACAGAATGCTAACTGACATACCATGAATCAGAAGCATACCTCCCAACGCAGCTTTTCCTTTTTCCTCTACTGTTGGCCTCGAGGTAGCTGGCTCCAATGCAAACTTTTTGCCTTTTCCATCCTTAGCAGGCTCCTTGCACTGGTTCTTATAATGTCTAATTTGATCGCAGTTGAAGCACATGATAATCTTCTTCCCGATCACCTTCTTTCCCTCTCCAAAACGACATTCATTAGCAAAATGCTCTTTCTTATCACACTTGTAGTAGACAACCTCCGACTTCCCTTTCTTTGCAGCTCCACCCTTTTGAGCCCCTTTCTTATGTAAAAACTTTCCTTTCTGACTTTGCACCACCTGGCCTTCCTTTGCCTTGTTTCTCTCCAGAAAAGCAAGCATCTCCTTGTGTCTTAATGCCATCTCAACAACAACATCACATGAATCCCTAATGTGTGATAACGTAGCCCGAGCAAGCTCAGGCTTCAACCCCTTGATGAACTTCTCATTTCTCTTAGTATCAACCGTAGCATAGCCATATCTTGTTAGCTCCTCAAACCTCCTCGCATGCTCAAGTACAATCATACCCCCTACTCCAACTTAGCAAACTTCATAAGTAGAGTGGACTTTGCAATTTCGGACATAAGCCTTTCCTCAAATCTCCTTTTGAACTCAGCTTATGTCATGATCTCCTCATTAACTCCAACCGTAACGTTGTTCCACCAGTACAGCGCTGCTCCTTGAAGCTATCTAGAAGCAAGCCTTTTCTTCTGCTCATCATTGAGTCCTAGATCAGCAAAATCATTTCACAATGAAGCAGCCAATTCTCTACTTCGATTGCGTCCTCAATACCAATAAATGGCTTTCCTCCCAACCGGGCATAATCCTTACTCAGAATAGCATAGTTGTTGACCACTGGAGCTTCTTGATTTCCTCCTCCAACTACTCCAGCAGCAACACTCGCCTGCATCATGTTGACAAAATACTGATATATTACTATCATGTCAACTTGCGGGACTCTAGCACCCACATTTCCAGCTTGTGCCTGACCTTGGTTCCTTCTCGTATTTGGTCTGGCATTTCCATTTATTGTGGTGCTACCTCCTCCAATGTTAACTCTTCCACTTCTAGCATCCATATCTGTATTCAAGCCTCGTAAGATACAGAAGAATAGCCTAAGAGAGATAGGAGAATAGAGATATAGCAAATACAAGTATGTTACTATAGCGTTATCCCATACCCCGATCTTATCTCTAATTCCTTAGGATTATGTTTTCAAAAATCATTTTAGTTTAAATTTTTTCATAAACCTATGCTCTGGTACCAAGTTGTAACATCTCCTATCTGGAGGCCCAAAGCTAAGCGCTACAGATGCTGCAGTCATCCATAGTATTAACTTCTGATGACCAAATACAGTAATGTTAATGGTATCCATAATATCAGAAGCACATGAATATAAAATAGAATTACATATTTCAAAAACATAACTTTTCTGATTACATTTCACAAAACAAGTTTCATATTCCATTACATAATCCTAATCGTTTCCTAGGTTCAGATCAAATATAATTATTACAAAATAAGCCAAGAGCGACATATGAAAATGCCCCCTTGAATGACTAGAGTACTAAATAGTCATATCAGACTTAATACAACACATCGGAAATAAAACTAAACAACTCCTAAATATAGCTAGCATCAGCCTCCTGCTCGTCTCCGGAAGCTTTATTCATCCACCTACTAAACCTATAAACTCAAACTCTAAATCTACTCAAATTAATTTTGAGCACCCGAAAGTTTAAGGGGAAAAACATAAACTTCGAGTCAGACATAAAGCCTGGTGTGAATAATACTATACATCTCGATTATTTGATATTAAATGAGGCTATGCTGCTTAGCGGAACGTGTTTCCCCTCACTAATATCCTTTTAAAACATTTCTTTTTCAAATCATAATCCTGCAACCAAAACTGGTTAAAACAATAAAGCAATATCATGTAAGCATATAAATCAGGTAGCAAATGGACTATCTGTCCGAACACTATAGTTCTGTTTGGCTAAGTACTAACCTTTGGCTGACTCGGGCCTACGAGACAAAATAAACAAATAATCTAACTTCTGTTAGATACTCCTCTTCTAGAGGGTCTGTCCCTAACTTACTTCTCCCAAGGTCAACCGATCCTAATGGTTTTGCGGGCTCACCAATAACCTATCCTCACTCTGTATATTCCTTTCTATGTGTAACATCATTTTAGTCTTACCTATGACAAAGCTCTACACACTGGAATTTTGGACTAAATTAGCTAGATATTAATAGCTAATGTATAAGACACGACCCTATACAACTCCCGTCTGGTATTCTAATAGCCGAGTCATTTACTTAGGGTCATTTGTCCATAAAAATTTCCTTGAAAACATTTTCTCTCAAATTGATTTAAACCTTTAAATCATACTTTAAACAAGGAAAATATACTCTATGCTTTACTCAAATCACCTTTCCATGTTATATATACTTTACACAAAACTTTGTTGATGAAAACATTTAAACCTTTGAAAGTACCCCTTTCGAAACCATTGAAAGTACCCCTTTCGATACACATAAAACCTTAGGCCGAAAGGCCAAAACATACCTTTCGAAACCATTCTTAACAAACTTTTCGAAAATCGTAAAAACCTTTCTTTCGAAAGCTTTAAAACCTTAGAGATCCACTTGTCAAAACACTATAAACATTGCCTTTCAAAAACATTGGAACCTCCCATTGAAAACCTTTTGAAACCTTTGAGGAACCACCCCTTCAAAACCTTTATCTTAAACCTTTCGAAAGCATTAAAGTGGACTACTTAAAATAAACATTTCTAAAGCATTAGGTTCAAGTAAAACATGTGGAATAACCTTTTGAACCAATTAGAAACCTTTCCCTTCGAAACCTTTGGGGTTTACTTTCAATAGAACAAAAGGGTCATAAAACAACTAAGTCGAAAGCACTCTTCCGAAAGCTATTTCCTAAGTAAAGAAGTGACGGTGTGGAAACCAGTCCCTTCGAAAGCATTGGAGAAGTGGCTTGGCTTTTAAAACAAAGAAACCCTTTTGAAGCAATGCCATTGCTTCGAAAGGTAAGGTGCAACAGCAAGGGGTTTCAGCCCCTTCTAAAGCATTTACTTAAAACAAATGGCGCAACCTCTTTCGAAACCATTCCTTTAAAACAACTTGACCTAGTCAGAAGCTAACCAAGTCGAAAGCAAAAGCAAATCAGGCACATTTCCATTTAAAACAAAGTAAAGCTTTGACCTCTTCGGAACCCCTTGTTTTGATTACATACCTTTCGCCTATGTCCAATTCGCTGTGTACCAAGTCTTTGATACCATGCACATTGGTTTCGATAGTGATGGAGGCAGAGGGACTTAGTCGAAAGCTAGGTGCCGAAAGTAGTAAAACATGTAAAAAGCATGTTTAAACTGATTTTTAACCTTTTTAAGCAATTCTTTTCAACTAACCTGCCTTATTTTGTCAAAATATGATTGGTTGCTAATTTCTTTTCTAAAAGCATTGCCGAAATTTCAAAAATAACAATTTAAATTATTCACAAAATGCCCCTTCCCCTTTTATAAATATATAAAACATTTAAGTCACATACCTTAAATAATTTTATGTATCTATTAAAACACTTAGGAAAAAATCTATAAAAATTCTCATAAATCATTTTTAATATGTTTTCTAACATATATTAATTTTTGACCCAAAATCAATATAAAATGGCCGTAATTAATTTAAACCCGAAATAACTATTTTCTTCACTAGAAAATTTACAATAAATCCACATTAATTCAGAAAATTATGAAAATTGAAACCCATCTTTAAAATATAATTTCTGATCTTAATCTTAAATCACAATGCATTTGGATGTCATTTAATAGGGTTTCACATTAAAACATATCATAAAATCTATATGAATTAGCATAAATCATCAATAAGCATATACATCCATTTTAATAATAAAAAACATGACGAAACATTTGCAAATTAACTTGGATTTAATCTAAAACTGAAAACAATTAAAACATGAGATGTAGTCGTTATTCACCTGAGCTTTAGATTAAGGAGTTGAGATTTGATCTTGGATATAGTTGATTAACTTATTCCTCTAGAAATCTTCTCTTGCTTTCCTTTAATGGTGGCCAACCTCTAGCTTTAGTTTTTGTTTTGTGAACTTGTAAAATGAACGTGAGAATGGTTATGGTTTAAGGGCTTAGGGAATAAGAATATACTTATTCCTATATTGCCCTTGTCTTCCACCCTAACTTAATTCATTTTAGTTTTCTTAGTTCATTAGTTCAAATGGGCACGGCTACCCTTCTATTAATCACAAATCTCAATCCCCTAATCATTATATTATTATATTTAATTTAACTAATTAAATATCTTAAATAATGTTACTTAAAATTAGGGTCGTTACAGAAGATTTGCTAAATTTGAAGATTTTTTCCTCTTATGGTTTATAGGATCTTTGTTTTAAAAATGAAATTCTTGCTTTAATTGACTCTTCTAAAAATGATTTTGTTTGTTATTCGGATTTGGTCAAAATGTTTTATGCAAATTAAATGAAAAATATTTCAAGGAGAAAAGGGACAAATTTGAAGTAGTGTTAATGGTACTAAAGTTGTTTTAAATTGTGAACTTTTGGGTAGTTCTCTTGGTTGCAAATCTAGTGGAATTGACCTCTCCACACAAATTAATGAACCAAATCGTGAAGTTTTTCATGATATTTTCGAAAGTGATGAAGAATTTGATTTTAAACATAAGAATATTTGACCAAAATCGAGACTTATAGGTCTTATTTTACAATAAATTATCACTCGGAGGACGAGTAATTACAATAACCATAATCACGAAGTTTTTAAAACTCTTTTCGCTATTTATGGACATTACAACATCAATTGGGCACAAGTCATCTTAGATGACTTTGTTCAAAAGAACATTTCTAGACATGAGAACACTCTTTACCATGGTGTGTATCTTACTAGAGTTTTCATATATTTTTGCGTTGATTGAAGAGGAGAAAAACCTATTCCTTGAAAAGTTTTCGATAAGGCCAACATCTCTCTTATGCACATTCCTCCATTTTTCAAACCAAATGAGACACTTCTTGAAAAAGAACAAAGGTTGGCATATGAAGAAGAACAAGAGATACAACAGGAAGAAGAAGAAGGCAATGAGATGGAAGTGGAAGAAGAGGAGGAGGAAGAACTGGATACTTTCTTCGAATGTTTTGACAAACCATCCCACCCCTCTAACAAAGAGATCATTTAGTAAAAATTCCACCTCTCTTTCCAACAAAGCAGACAAATACTTTGGAAAAATTATCACAAACTTGACGTCTCTTCATCATCATCTACATCTTTCTAAGCCTATCTATTTGTTTCTTTATGATATCTAGCATTATATTGTGTGCTTTTAGTTTAAGTTCAAGTTGTTTTTATGTATTTTCTTTTATTAATCTTTGAAATTCATGTACCTTTCAATTTTAAGTAGTGAAATATATCTCTTACTTTCCTATATTGTTTATTAGTCTCTGAAAGTTATAAAAATACAACGGTATAAGTTTAAAATAAAAATTATAACAAAAACATAAAATTTTCAATTTATGACATGTATGTCGAGAAATACATGTATCTTATATGTCGACATATAATGGCTAGTTGGCAAAAAAAATCAAAATTCAAAATTGAATAACTGCCACCTATTCAACTCATTCTAAATGACTTCCCACTCATATATAAGCATATTTCGTCCATGAAACTCACACATTATTTTGTTCTACACTTTCTTTTCATTCTCAAATATCTTTTTACAAATATGTCTTCTACACATCAGAAACTCTGTGAAAATCTCAAACAAACTCTTCAATCTTTTAAAGATATTCTCTCTTTTATCTTAAGAAATCAAAGGCATTTAGAGTTAAGTCAAATCTAGATGATCAAGGAATAGGAAAAGCATTTTGATGCCATTCGATGGATGATTTCTTACTTAATTAAAGATGAACCATCCAACGACCCATAGTGCACTATTAACAAGGATAATGAAGATTAGGATGCCATCAAAGCAAATCCAATCTTTGGGTCCGACGGTTAGGTTGAAGTTCAATGAAACGTATAATTATTAGGTTTGGATTTAATATGTAATATAAATATACATACTCTTAGGATGGGTTGATTGATTTAGTGTGTAAATTTGAATTGAATTTGATTGGTTTGAATTGTTTGACATTTAGATATGCATGTTTTGAACAATTGAATAATATATAAAATAGATTTTAATAAAAATAAGTTTTGTTATCTTATTTATAATCATCATGCTTAGTATAAAATAATGCATTACTTCTAAGTATATCATATAATCATCATATATATCATCATATATCGATAATAATCATATACATAATTTTTAACTTGGTTATTGATAATGAATTTATAGTTTTTGAGTATTTGTTTTAGGGGGGGGTTTTTCTTCTTTCACCCATTTTTGATAATGGCAAAGGGAGAGAAAAATATAAAACATATGAGTATATTCAAGGGGAGTCATCTAACTCAATGGGAGTTATATTGTAATTTATATACAGGATATTAGTGGTTGTCATCATCAAAAGGAGGGAGAATGTTAATACCTCAGTTATTAATTTCGATGATAACAACCTTAATAACAACAATACATATTCATATAAAATATGGTTACTAATGTTTTGCCAAGTTTTATATATAGTGTAGGATATTACACAGGTATTGAATCGAAGACTGTAAAGTATGAAGACTCAAGAAATGTACATGAATATTCATGAGTATAAAGACCAAGATAGGAAGATCTCAAGACAATAGTATAGTGTATAGAGTCATAGAATATTGTTAAAGTCCATGGTAGCAATCTTTGATATCCATCTCTTAGTTTTCTACCTTTTATATTTTTTACAAAATAAAATTTCAAAATATATTTAAAAATATTTTATAAAAGTTTTTCAACTTTCAAAATATTTGTAAACTATGTTTGAAATGTTTTACAAAGTATCAAATTATCTTACAAAGTATAGAGTTTTCAAAACATTTTTAAAAAACTAGCTTTCAAAAGTTTCATGTATATGTCAACATACATGTTGTAGATATGTTGACATACGTGCCGCAAATCAATTTTTCAAATTTTGAATTAAGGTATCTATTCGTCGAAACCCTTCACAAATGGACATATCTATTTATACACTATATATAGGAGGTTTCAAACGTATTTTTGGTTAGTTATTATCTTGTTTTCTTCCCTTTTCTTACTCTCTCAAAATCTCCATTGAAAATATATAAAATTCTCTTCAAAATCAAATATAATCAATTCATATTTTTGTGTATTGATTCAATATTACTTTCTTACTATTTTGGAATCATCTCTATCAAATCAAAGATAAAGTGTTATCCAAGAGGCTATAGGATCCGTTGTATCCAAAGTTCAAGAAATTATCTTTGAAAAAACCATCAAACTCTATTTGCATTTGCTTTGGTGTGATTGTAGCCCATTCAAATCAATTGGTGTGCTTGGTAGCCCTGAAATCTGAGTGGGTGTACGGTAGCCCGTCCAAATTAAGTCGATGTACCTTGAGCCCGAAAAATCAAAAGGGTGTGTCTCGTAGCCTTGGAATCGAGATTGTAATTGGGTTTCCCTTCTTCCCTTTTAAAGATTGCATTTGAAAAGAAATCCGTACAGGCAATTGTATGTGACTAGATGTAGGAGAAATCCAAATTAGTATAAAACCTCTGATGTCATCTCTCTAACTCTCTACTTTACTTTATTGCTTTTATTTTATCTGTGATTGCATCTATGATTGATTGTTGATATAATTCTACGTTGAAAATCTATGATTAAATATTAAACTTGAAAGAAATTTAAAATTTACAAAAGTAAGAAAACACTATTTACCCTCCTTTGGTGTTTAATTAGCCTTAAGATCCATAATTCTGTAACCCACGTTGATGTCCACTCGCTTTTTGGTTTTAGTTATTTTTGGCAAAGAAAGTCAACGCTCAAATGAGTAACAAATCATCTAGAATTGACGAAACTCAAAGAAGATTACATAATTGCTAGTCGATAAATCTGCTATTGGAAATGAAAAAATGGTCGTATACAAAAATTAAACCTCTTAAAACATTTGACTTACACTTGTGCTTGATTTTCACATCACAAATATTTGTAAAACAGTTTAAAAACAACACTTTTAAAATATTCTTTTTAAAGAGCAAATTAATTAGTTAATGTATCAAAAAGAAGGGTGAAAAACAAATGTCATTAAAACATTCCTTTTTTTACACCCATTTATAAAGATTCCTTTAAACATTCCTTTTTTTAGATTTTCTTATTTATAAACTATCATTTATAATTTTCAAACAACATTTATTAACCCAGAAGATAATAAATCTATTAAAATGCTTTTATAAATTTAAAACACTTTTACTCATTATGAAAGATAATTGATATAATTCTTTTATAAATTTAGAACCACATTAATTATCCTAAGAGATAATTAATCAAATTTGTAACTCCTTTGACAAATCAATTAATTAGCTTGAAATACCTTTATTAAATTAGTTAATTAACTTTAATCACTTTTATTAAATTAGTTAATTAATTTCAAAACACTTTTATTAAGTTAGTTAATAAAATTTAAACATCATTAACAAATTTATTAATTAAATTTATTATAGTTAAATAATAATTAAGAATATATTTAAACCTCCAATTCTTTTCAAATACTTATACAATCCTTACAAACCCATTTGAAAAGAATTTAGAAAATATTTAAAGTAAATAACCTTTATAAATTTAAACAACATTAATTATCTCGAAAGATAATTAAATCCACTTTATAATCTTTTATAACTTTAAAACGACATTAATTATCTCGGAAGATATTTAATCGAATTTATAATCTCTTTATAAATTTACAACAGCATTAATCATCCCAAAAGATAATTAATTAAATTATAACTTCTTTTATAAGTTTTAATTAACACTTATACTTTATCTTCAAAATACTTAAAAACATGGTTTAACCAACTTTTAAGTTCAAAAATGAAATCGATCATTTGTTTGTAGAAATACAAGCTCAAGTTTAACAAACAACAAGAGTTTAAGAAGATGATATTTCATAAGTGAGGGTATAGCGATAACCGCTATAATGACGCTTACACAGATTAAACAGTATGCCACAAATATTTCAACCAAACATTAATATGAGTAATTTGCATATAACAGTAAAGTAATAATGGCGAGAAATCCCTTAGGGTCTCTCTATAAGAGGACCCTGCAAAACAATGGTTATTTGTGTAATCCGCTTTCCAAGCAAGAATCCAGATCCAAACAAACCATCAAACAAAAATAACAAACATATTATTATCAATAATTAAAAATCAATAGCAAACATATCATTAGTTAATTAACCTACATATTAATTAACTTAATTTTTTTTTGAAATGGTACTTTATACACAACATGTCACTGGACAACATATCACATGTCAATAAACGTTCGAATCACGCTATGCAAGTTTTGAACTTGTGACCTCTCGCACCAAAGCCGAATCACTTAACCACTTGGACAATGGTACTTGTCAACTAAAAAATAATCTTTTTTACTTTCCAAGCACAAAATGGTGATTTATTCTACCCAATGATGTCCAAAATGATCTATTCAATTTAATTTTAGCAGAATGATGTTTTATTCTGCTAAAAAAATATCAGAACAAAGTATAACTAACTTAACTACATTAAACGTAGTTAAATTAAATCATCATAATTTTATCAGTAATTTATACTTCATTAAAACTATCAACTATCATCCAAGAATTCAATAATTATCTATAGCAACACAATATCATATAATTTATTTAGAGGTGAGTAAACCCATCTAAATCCCAGTTGACGCTTTCGCGTTTCGGTTAAATCTAAAATCAGATGACGTTCGATTTTAGCCTGAAATTCAACTAGCTCCAAACTCGATGAACCCAACTCCAATACGTAGATGACATTGATATGAGTCCAACGCAACTGACCGCGTTCGAATGTGACCTTGTATGAGCAAGCTATGGGTTTCATAAGATATTGAATTACATAATATAATTAATTCACTAATTACATCATAATTACCCTATTAAACCTTAATGCATCTCTTAAAAAAACCCAAGCAACGTTTCTTTTTCCCATTCATCTTTGTTTGACCGCCATTGTAGGCCACCATACACTGCCGCACCACCTCCACCGACTCCCCAGACCATGACGACCCCAACGGCACCAACCTTGCCCTCCAACTTGCCACCACTAGCTCCAAGTCGAATCCAAAAACGTCTCTGTTCAACTCGACATTGCTGCCACCGCCGTTGACAACAAACCCCGAACTCCATCAGAACGTAGCCCTAACCTTCCCCCACATTTTTACATCAGGTCCGGCCCCAGGTGATCAACGTCGACGTCGAAAAACCCAACTCTAGCTACGCCGTTCAAACCCAGATCCAAGCCGCCGTGCTCTTCTCCTCGACGATCCAACCGGTCAACACACTCATCTCATCCCGTGCACATTTTTCATGTAGGACACTTTGCCTAAATCGGCCACTAGCGGCACCGATCAATGATGGCTGGTGGGGCTATCCTAGGTTCTAAGTTAAGAAAGTGAGGAGAGAGCATGTGTCCTTTTATAGATTTTCCAACACTATTCATCCCTAAAAATCACAAACTCCAGTTGGTGCTTGCCCACTGGTGTTCCTAGCCAAATACCTCTATTTTTAACTCAACAGAACTAGTTTCGAAACCTAATTTCATCGTATATAAAAGTTAGCCTTTATAATCAAATTATTTTATTATTATTTTAATTCTCTAAAACTAACTGTTACGCGTTTCGAGCTCGCACGATCACATGGTACGTCTGATCGCCATGAAACTCGTCAGCACAAATCATTTTATTATGTCGGACCCACAGCCTCAGAATGATAATTTCACGCATTTTGATATCGTTTTATATTTTTTGATTACATTATCGGTATTTATCCGAACTATTTATTATTGCAAATAGATTTACAAAATGAGTCCATCATTATTATTTATTAATTAAAATGAGTTAAATAATGTTATTGAATCCATTTAATTAAGTTTTAGTTCACAATTCAAATATTTAAACAATCCCAATAGTTGAACTCAAGTTATTAAACTTTTAAAAAACAATTATTCAAATATTTAAAATTAACTAAATATTCAAAATAAAAACAATAAAATTCCAGGATGTTACATCCTACACCTATTTGGAGTACGAACAAATATTTGTGACTTTTTTTGTTTAAAGCAATTAAAGTACCCTTATTTCAAAAAAGATGGTCTAAATCTGAAGGCAACCGAGTCTTAACGCTCGCTAGGAAGTCGAAAGATTTCAATATTTTTTTTAGGGTTTAAGGGATACAAGAATCTGGCAGGAGGCTTATTAGAAAAATGAAATGATTACATTTAACAATTCTAGTATTATTAGAATACATGCTATATAAAATTAAAATGGGACGGCCAAGTCTAACCATTTCTCTTCTTTAAGAAAGAAAGAAAGAAGAGGAAAAAGGTTATTCTCAAAATGAATATCAAACAAACTTGATTGATAAAACAAGGCATCACAAAAGAAAATAGGGTAGAACGGGTCCAATGACTCGAATTAAATCCTAAGGCACGACTCCTAAGAAAGACTTAGGATAATGATCCTTGCTAGATTATTATACATTGTTCCGAAGTTTGGCTCTGATACCAAGCTGTGACACCCCACCTCTATACTCACACTAGCCAAGGACACTACGGGGTAATGTCGTCGACTAGCACGAAGAATAAGGCTGTTGAGGAGCGACCATCTATGTAATTGCATTGTGCGAGTATCGATATGTCAGATAGAATGACTTGCATTTCGTTTCAAGAGGAAATCCAACATATCAAATACAAACTCAAAACTACTACGCAGTGGCTATGTGTTCTTCGGAAACAAATATAGAAATAAGCATAACACAAATCAGTCACAGATATTCGTACCACAAAGGCGGAAACAGATATTCATATAACACATAAAAGTGTACATCAAAATAGTGGTCATACAAGATCCACTACATCACAAAATAATAGGTACAAGTGCTAGACAAAAGAATAAGTATACATCAAGGAGTCTCTATCTCGCATGTAAAATAACAAAAACTACTAAGCTAAGTAGTTAGCCAAAAGTCAGAAGCTAGTCCCAGCTAAATAGTCAAGTGGAAGCACTTGTAACACCTCCGTCTGACCCGAGTATTATTTAAGAAGAAAATAATAAACGGATCAGTCTAGCTATAAATATCATATAAAATGAGATAGGATAAGAGATATGACCAAAACGTATGATAACAATAATGTCATACTGTGACAAGTATACATTCAATATCAATAAAAATCATACAATATCTCAAATCTACTCAAACACCAAAAAGAATGTCATATTCTTTAACTTATTCCCTGTTATCCCGCCTTTTGGCAAGGCCGAGATATCAAGGAATTAACTAGAGAATATGGGTTATGCATCCTCAACATCGGGTGACCACTGACCCCAGACATCGATGAATTTTGCCAGAGTCTGGATCGGGCTACAATTGGTAAGACACGTCAAGTAGAGTCCTGAGAACCAATGTTCTAAATTTCGGGTCAATCCGAGTTCGTACACTCAAGATGTCACCAATGGAAAATGGAGGAGACAGCCTTGTATGCGAATCCATAAAAAGGGCCCTATGTTCGAATCGATGAGGTAGGAATACCGTTTGAATCCATCAAAGTCGACTCCATCGTCTTCGTATCCATCAGAGCAAGTTCCGTTCGAATCCAACACGTCAAGCTCACGTGATCTACTTCGAATCGATGAGGTCTTAGTCGATTCGAAACCATCGGGTTCTCCCTGCTTCGAATCCATCAAAACAGGCTACGTTCGAATCCAACACTTCGGACCCTTCAGGCTTTCATCCACTTCGAATCCATGCAATCAATGCACTTCGACTCCATCACATAAGTTACTTCGAAACCACACTTCACGTCCAGCTTCGAATCGATCAACCGTGTTATACCTAGAGCGATTCGAACAAACATGCCTTCGAATCCACTGCCTCGAATCCATTAAGTCAAAGCAACCGAAGCCATGGATTTGACCCTGTCAACCCGGAGTAAAAAGCGGCTCGATGCGAGAAATGCGCGCCATGTCACCGTCTTCACGTGCAGAAGCATGGATTCGAACCTATGGATTCGAACCATATCGATTCGAACGAATCCATAGGACGAAGAGCACGAAAATCTTCAACTTGAATCGATCATAACTCGAGTTCCACAAATCCAAATGCCATGAAATTTTCACAGAAGTTTGAGCACATGGTGAAGAATGTTCACACCAAATTTCAGCCCGATTGGATGATTTGTTGATCGATTCGAACCAAGGGTCGAATCGATCCCAAAGTGGGCCCGGATCTCCAGATTTCGGCCATGTGGGTCCCCTCACGTGCCAGAAGCGGTCTTCCCAAATTTTAGGCGAAATATCAGCCTCCTACGCCTATAAATAGAGCCCCTGGTCATTCAGAAAAGGGGTCGGACAATTCTAAGTACTAAAGAGCGCCCAAATTCTGCTAGATTTACTCCAGAACACCACCGCTGCTTTAGATTGAGACTTAGCATATAAATTCAGTTGTACAACGTTATAAGAAATTGTAATCTTCAAGTATCGAGCAATAAAATCATCAAACTTCATAGTGGACGTAGGCAAAACGCCGAACCACTCTAAATCGCTTGTCTTTGCAATTTACTTTCTGTCATTTTGGAGTTTTTGTTAGATAATCTTCATTTTTAATCTTCATTCTTCACTTTTATCTCTTCAAATACTTCCGAAGAGTGTTGTGCCCATTTTTGGTACAAACACTTTGGTGCTTTCACTGAGAACAAACCAGTTTTTTCTCCTGCTCCTTGGATCTACCATCGATACCGGATTGCACAAATCCAAGAGGAAGATCCGGATCTCTAATTCATAATCCTTCCATTCTATTCAGATTTACATAAAGTCTAGGAAAAGGATTCATCATTCAAAATGGTTAGCACAAGAACCACTTCTACAGCTGCTGGACAAGAAGGAACGGATGGACAGAATCCTGCTCAACAGCAGCCATCCAATCAAGACAACACTGCTCATTCAGATCCATCTGGGCTAGTCACCAAACAGGAGTTCCATGTGTTGCTTTAGGAATTGACTCAAAGTCGACAACAATTGGCCGAACAGTTGCGTGCTAATGTTGAATTGACAAACCAACTGAACCGCCAAGGCCGCAGAAGGTCCAGGAGAGATGATATCTCCCGCTCATCTACTGAAAGTTCTGCCTCATCTGACTATCATCATAGATCTACCCGTCCCCGATTGGACGGAATTCATGCTCAAAATACCGGATATCAACCTGCCTTGACTGTCGGACAGCTGAGGGCAGGACCGTCAACCAGCTTCCAAGCTGGACCCTCAGCACGAGGAGGACGTACTCCACAGTATACCACAGACCATCATGCCACAGCTGCCATAGTGGAAACAAGAGTCGATACCCAAAATATTCCTGATCCAGTTAATCAACAACGAGGACGTACTCCTGAACCATACGTCCCAGAAGATGCTGAGCCAAGGAGGCGAAACTTGGACCGTCGACAGCGCTCGGTCCAAACTCGCATTGTGGAACCCGACCACACCTTAGCTCAGCATACTCAAAATGTAGCAATGCCCGACATTTCGACTATGATACGTCAGATGATCCGTGAAAGCCAAGGCCTTACCAATGACGACTATGGAGTTTCCCGTAGTCACACTCCTTTCACAGATGAGATATTGTACGCTGAACCCCCTCGGCGATTCAGAATGCCAACTCTCCCTATGTATGAAGGAAATTCTGATCCCAATCAACACATTCTGAAATATGAATGGTCAATGAGCGCCGCAAGGGCCGACGATGCAGTAAAGTGTCGCAGTTTCCCCATTTCTCTAGGGGGAATTGCAACGATGTGGTTTACCAGATTGCCACCTAGATCTATCTCTTCATTTGATCAACTGTCTAAGAAATTTGTTGAACAATTTCGCATGCATGTCGCTAGGCCGAAAGATGTTAACACCCTGTCCAGTGTTACCCAAGCTCGTGGGGAAACACTAAGGCGTTACTTGAAAAGATTCAATACGGCATGTGTGGAGATTAGTAATCCCAACGATAACTCAATTTTGATGGCATTAACAAAAGGAATTGATCCTGATTCTGAATTTGGAAACTGGTTAGCTGGAAAACCACCCGCATCGTTGGACCGTTTCTACTCCAAAGCCGCACAATTCTTACGGCAAGAGGACGCGAAACAGTCTAGGAAGCAGGACGATGCGAGACCCGGAAGTGAAGGAATACAAAGTAATGTAGCAGTTAAACAATCCGGTGAGAATTCCGGAAAAGTTCAATTAAATATCCATAATAAACAAACTCAGCCAAGAGGCAATAGTGGTCAAGGTAAGAAAAGAGACCCAAATCGTGGCCCACGGCGTGAGGCTCCAATGTTCGATAATTACACACCATTGAATACATCGTTGGAGAATGTGTACCTACAGACTTGCAATACTATGCAATACAAGAGGCCGGCTCCGAAGCAATCGTCGGAGAGGCAGATTCAAACTGGGAAGTTTTGTAGATTTCATGAAAGTTACGGCCACAATACCAATGAGTGTCGACATTTGCAAGACCTCATCGAAAAGTTGATCAGGGAGAGAAAATTAGACCAGTTTGTGTGGACACCGCAGTCTGAGGGAGCATGCCCCTCAAATCAAAATCATGCACAGAATCCAGAAAGACAGGAAGAACCAGGTCGTGTCGGAGGAAGACTGATAATTAATGTTGTAAGTGATAGTCCTCATTCAGCGGTTCGAAGCTGGGAGGAAATGAAATCATATAACAACTTAGCTAGACGAACAGACTTTGAGTATGATGATAACTTGGACGATAAACCTTCGACCAAACGAAAGAGAGCGATGACTAACGACATCACTTTCCGAGACAACGATATTGATTATGTCAGAAGCCCGACTACTGATCCACTCGTGATATCGGCGCAAGTAGGTCCAGCTTGGATGAAGAGGATACTGATTGACTGCGGGAGCTCTGTGAATATCCTCTTTATACATGCTTACAATCAAATGAGGATGAAAGCCAGGGATTTGGAACCTTGCCAAACTCACCTCCATGGATTCAACGGTAGCGCTACCATACCTATTGGGATGGTGAAGTTACCAGTTAAGTTGGGATCCGAGGAAAATAGGAGAGTAGGGACATTACAGTTCGCTGTGTTGAATATAGTCTCGCCATACAACGCTTTCTTAGGACGACCTGCCCTTGCTGAATTCAGAGCCGTAATTGCCCCGTGGTGCTTAACTTTAAAGTTCCCTACCGTCAACGGAGTTGGAGTCGTCCAGGGCGACCAGGTTGACTTGAGAACAATCATACGCCGAAATCGAGTCGCCCGATTACGCAATGCCAAGGAACGACTTAAAATTTTTGAACACAATAAGATTGTCATTAAAAAAGAATATCCGGCACTCCCACACATGAAACCAACATGGAAAGGGTCACACGAGATTAAGCAGAAGCTCGGGGATGGTATATATGAGTTAACGACCGTTGATGGTCTAGCTTCACCAAAGGCCTGGGATAGCGAAAGTCTTCGTCGCTATTGCACATAACAGCTATGTTTATCCATTTAGTTTAAATTCCATTTTTTAAATTTGTTTCTGCATTTCGAAATTAGAATTTGTAATAAGGCAACTGACTTTGCCATGTTTTCTTATTTCAGCAATAAAATGCCATCTCTTCGAGCCAGAGCCGTGAGTCATTAAATACAATGTACAACATCACGATGCACGAAGAGCTAAATTCCATCACACAATGGAATTTATTCAAGTAGGGAGTGGCTATAAAGCAATCAACCACTCGCTAAATGAAACCCGAGCTCGGGGGCAAGCCATCATATCAGGCCAGAAATGGGTTGATACACGACAACCTTTTACTTAACTCCGTACTCCCAGAGTGCGAGGCGGAGTATAAACATTTACAAAATCCCAGAGTACTCTGAGAGCGCGAGCTGAGTACAAACTTTTTACTTAACTCCGTACTCCCAGAGTGCGAGGCAGAGTATAAACATTTCTTAACTCCGTACTCCCAGAGTGCGAGGCGGAGTATAAACATTCCTTAACTCCGTACTCCCAGAATGCGAGGCGGAGTATAAACATTTTCCTAACTCCGTACTCCCAGAGTGCGAGGCGGAGTATAAACATTTTCCTAACTCCGTACTCCCAGAGTGCGAGGCAGAGTATAAACATTTTCCAAACTCCGTACTCCCAGAGTGCGAGGCAGAATATAAACATTTTCCTAACTCCGTACTCCCAGAGTGTGAGGCGGAGTATAAACATTTTCCTAACTCCGTAATCCCAGAGTGCGATGCGGAGTATAAACATTTTCCTAACTCCGTACTCCCAGAGTGCGAGGCGGGGTATAAACATTTCCCTAACTCCGTACTCCCAGAGTGCGAGGCGGAGTATAAACATTTACTTAACTCCGTACTCCCAGAGCGTGAGACGGAGTATAAACATACGTCAACTCCATGCTTATCCCTGATACTGGGGGCAGAACCATAACACATAAAAAGTTGAAGACAAAAGGGAATAAATTTTCATTTCCACTATCAACAAAAAGAATCTGATTACAAAGTGGTTCAAAAAATTTCTACTAGTGGGAGCCGAATCCACATCTATACACGGCTATAGAAAAGTCAACAAAATACTACCCCATGCAGCGGAAAATTAAAGAAAGAGTTCAATCTTTCTTCTTCCTTATTTTCTTCTTCGGGGTAGCTCCGCCAGATCCGCTGCCTGATTTTCCCCTCAACCGCTTACTCTTATCAGGCTTGTCCTCCGGCAGCGACATAATATCAACGTCTTCCTCAGAGCTTGAGGCGACGGAAATTCTTCTCGGAGGCCGAGTTGAAGGCATGGGTGCAGTAACAGGGAGTGGGGCAGGAGCAGCTTCAATAACTACAGTACCGCCCGGTGAGATCACCATTAATGGGGCAGGCCCTGACGGATTCATACCAGCAGTCCCTGCTTCCATCTCGGCGTCGATCTCAGCAAAAACTTCGTCCTCACGGGATGCTTGGGCCGCATCGGATGCGCCAGTAGCTGGCATAGATGAACTAACGACCGGAGCAGCCCCACTCATAGCATCGGACGGGTTGACGGAGGGATCGATGGGTTCATTAAGAAGCTCCTCGATCATTTGGGCACTGAAAGAAAACATGTTTGCATCTCCCTCTTCGCCAACCAAGGTAGAAGTCGTGATGGCTTCAGTAACAACAGCCCCTTGCGTCTGAAATGGAACTGATAGTGCAAGAGGCGCAGAAACAATGGCTTCAGTCACTGAAATGCGACAAAGCAAAGATTGTTAGCCAAGTGTGTTGCTTAAGGTTCTTCACACTAAAATGCGGGAAGCGTTCAAATACCTTCCTTAGCCTGGTCCAGAGCATGGACAGAAGCATGAGCAGGAACATCGGTGGAAGATAGCAGCGGCTGGTCGGGATTATATGCAGGGACGGACTGGGGATCAACCGCACCAGTGGTTTCAGGTAATGTTGGAATTACAACTTCAACATTTTCCTCGTGATGCGCAGTCCCCGAGCCCTCGCCTGTCTCTAGAAATTGAACACCAAGCATTTCTTTCGCCATAGAAATCACCGCCTCATGAAGGACCTTCCTCTCATCCTCGGTGAGCAAACGCATCTCCAGCTCAAAGTCATCAAGTGTTTCATCTGGATGCGCTGCTCTCTTCTCATCCACCAACCGGGTCCAGGCGTTGTACAGGATCATGGAGTCGTCTCCCAGCCACGCTAAATTCTTGTGCTCCAGCACATTGGCGTTGTACGTGACCAGGAGATCATCAAACTCAGCGTCCATCCTGGACCGCTCCACCAAAATTTTTCTTGAATTTCTGCTTCCGCAGACTTAGTCTTGGCCGCCGCCGCAGCAAGTTCGGCTCTGAGAGATACAGCTTGGTCGCACGCCTCTTAAGCAATGGCATTTGCATCGTCCTTCTCCTTCACCACTTCAATAAACTTAGCCTTGAGCTCGTTCAGCTCCTTAACGGCTAAGTCTCGCTCAGCTGCGACTTTGGTGTAATGGTCACCCATCTCTTCTACCGTGGCACAATGTTCCTGTTGCATCCTCGCCATTTTGGCCACGGCATCCTCATGCTTCTGAAACGCTTGAAGTTCTGAATTCCGGGACGTCTCCATTTCAGATTGAAGAACTTGAATGATGCGGTCCTTCTTGACAATGTCAGTATCGCGCTCAGCAATAATCTTCGCCCGGTCAAAAGCTACCTTTGATGCTTTCGCTGCCGCTTTGTACCACTCCTTATACTGAGCATAGAAGTCACGGATATAATTATGAGCAATGTTCTCAGCATCCGGAGGAATTCTTTTAAGATTAGGAGGGAAGACATAGGCATCCATACAAATTTCAGGAAAATCTTTTTTCATTTGCGCAAGTTTGATGGCTCCTTCACTTGTCAACTCAGCCGGGGCCTGCTCAACGATGGCAGCTGGCTGTGGTTCAACTCTAGGCCGCTGAATCTCAGGCCTTGATGATTGGGAAGGCTGTTGCGACTGTGAAGGCCCAGGGAGATCTACATGAGCCCTAGGAAGCGAAGGAGAACGAGATCGCGGTCGGTACTGATAGCTCCTATCTCTATTAGTACGATCTTGGCTAGAATGGCTACGCCAATGCTCTCGATCTCTGTCATAGCGATCTTGATTGATATAGCCTCGCCCGTGATCTCTATCCGCTTCTCTTCTACGGGAATCATAATATGGGGAAGATTGGTGCACATTATGGAGTCTATCCAAAGTGGATCCACGACCTGACATCTCACCTGCAATAAGAAGAAGCTACAGATTAGAATCCTGCAAAACAATAATTAATATGCGAAAGTCATGTAATGGTGTGGAAGTGTGTGTAAGTGTGTAAACCCCCAGACCAACCGGAAGTGTTGACCGCACTCAAAGGAAAGGGCTCGCTCGTGTTTGAAACATCTTGAAATTCCCCCAACCCGGAAGTACATGGAATCAGTATAAAATCCGGGATGGGAATATCGTCAAGCCCTTTAAAAGTATCTCAAATGAGAAGGGGCGGCCTCAGAAATCATGACTCCGGAAGAGGGAGGAGACACATCCACAGACTTCCACCCCTTGGACTTAAGTTTTTTGGAAACGGCGGCCTTGCCTTTCCGTCTTTCTCCCGACTCTTCAAAGTTTCCCGAGAGATCAGCCATCGGCCCCGAATCTGTATGGGTCCTTTCTTCATCGCTCACTTCAGTTATTGTGAGTCCGAGCGGTTTCTTTGCCATTCTCTTCTTTTTCTTCTTACTTTTCTTGTTTGAGGCGGGCTTCGCCAAACCTTCAATGACTATACTTTGATTCATTTCAATCAAACCAAGAGTTCTTAAGTTATAGTCATTCAACACCGAGTCGATATGTCTTAGCTCACTCGAAACTTCTTGAAGACTTCGAACTATACCCCTGAAGTACCCGCCATCGGGTCTGGAGATAATGGCTGTAAGAGAAATAAGATGTCAATACTAATGCCAAAAAGCTATTGGTCAAGAGAACAGGTTAAGGCGCTTACGTCTAGACAACCATCGCCTAGCGAAACCCGGAGGGCACCGAACATAGAACCATTCGTTCTTGAAATAACTCAGTCGGGTCCAGGCTCCGACAATAACTTGGCAATTTCTAACTGCCTCCAGAAATGTAAAAGATGGGCTATCACCCCTACTCTTGAAATTAAATATATGTCTAATCTCGGTTGGCCTTGGCGGGCGAAAGAGACAGTCCATAAATATGACAAAGGCGCTGTTCAGCAACGCGTGCCCGTTGGGATGAAGTTGGGATGGAGCGATTCCTAAATATGATAGCATCCCTCTGATATATTGATTGAAAGGAGGGAGAGTTCCGGCCGCGCAAGCATGGCGGTAGAAAGCTGTATATCCATCGGGCGGATTGTGCGGTCTATCATCGGCACTGGGTAATAACACATCGTCCAGAGATATGTTATGCTTCAAGCATATTCGGCCCAACAAAGATTTGGAAATGTTAGATTGGACAGAGTCAACGGGGTCCTCGATAAATATCGCCTCCGGTAACTCGTCTGGAGCCGGGTCGATTACGTCGGCAGGAATATCGGGAATCTCAAGCACCGGAGGAGTCAAGCTCTGTACCTCTTGTTGTTGGGAGCTCAAAGATTCCATAATTAACTAACTCATCATAAAGAAACGTTAAGTACATAAAGAGACCATGCATCCCCCAGTGTGAAGTGTATGAACGTGCCGTGCAGTGCAAGTGCTGTGCGTTACTTAACAGATTCAACAAAACTGAAGACAAGATGCAAGCTTCAGAAATTATGAAGTTGGTTAAAATGACCGTCATCGCTGACCGTCTTAAAACATATTGCCCAAGAATTCATTATTGCTTAGTTCAAATTGGTTTTTCAAAGTTACGGTTCCATCGACGAGCTACGAAAGGCAGTCAAATATGCACAACAACTTAGTCCAAATATGCAAAGATGAAGCTCATCGGAGTCATGGCAGTAATTATATGAGGTCCTCGTATCCATGGGAGCTCGTTAGTATCGATCAAGGTTCGAATCCATGAAGCTTCGAATCGATCTGAGAAGTGTGCGTTCGAATCGATACCATTCGAATCAATATAAGATCGAATCGATACTGCTTGAATCGATACCGTTCGAATCGATCTTGAACGAATCGATACTCTTCGGATCGATATAGTTCGAGTTGGAACGGTGGAAGGCTTTTCTCTTCGAATCCACTACAAGTTCACTTTTCGAATCGATCTCTGGAAAAACAACATATCAACTAACGTATCCTCGTATCGATTGTATTGGTATAATCTTCGAATCGATCATGGGCGAATATCCCACAACTTCTCGTATCGATCACTTCGGGTCGATACGATCAATTCACTACCTATAATCGATTCGATCGACATACCTCCACGAATCGATGCAAGCACCACGGAAAAGCTGGTCATCTGAGATCGATTCGAAAACACTATTCAAGATCGATACGAAGAAGTTGTCTCTCTTTTCATCCCTGGATTCGACTCCCTCCAGATCGATACGAACGTGAGATAAGGAAAATTCATCAGAGCCCAAGACATAAGGTACTAAGTCGAATCGCCTACCTAAATATGAGATGAAACTGGAAAGGGTTGGATTGATTCGAAGAAGAATGAATGGCTTTGTTGGCAAGGGTTTTTTATCGATTCGAAGATATAGGAAATCGAAGCGAAGATAAAAAGTGAGAAATGAATAGGACCCCGGTATATATAGGGGAAATATGACGATTCGCATCCCGGTAGGAGTAACCGGCCATCCCAGGTCCACGATCACATCGATTCGAATGATGCTCTCAAATCGATCGCTAAAAGGTTTCCATCGAATCGAAGGAAACAACGACAATCACTAGTCCGAGACCATCCTTCGCATCCATCAACTCGAACATACACATTCGAACCCATCACATTCAAACCCGTCGTATTCGAATCCATCAAAGCTTCGAATCCATTAAGGCTGCATCGTTACAAAGCTTAATCAACGCGAAGCTGCATCGATTCGAGGCTTTCAATAAAAGCTAAATTGGAGTCGTTGCGTCCCATCGATTCGAAGTGTTAACTTCACGACCATTAGCATGAAATAATTCAAAACCTATCGATTCGAACGACCATTTCGAATCCATCGGATACCAGCAATTCAAGCCATCGATTCGAACATTCATGACTTCGAAACCATCAAAGACCACCGATGAAAATGGACGAACCGTTTCAATGTGAAAAATTGCTTGTCTACTCTTTATACCGATTCAGGAGAGGATTGATACAAGAGGATGATCATAGACAATCATAAAAGCAATATTTTAACTCGAATCTCAAACCGGTCCAGGAGAGGACCAATGCAGAATTCAATAGCAAACCGAACTAGCAACGACTTGCGATCACGCAACGTTAACCAAAGTCAAGATAATACGTGCATGCACACATCTCTGACTAATGTTTGATCTTTGCCATTTACAGGGATCAAATGTTCATCTCGTCATGACCCAAGCAGCTAACAGCCAGTCACAATTATACGACGGTCAATTACAGCGATACAGAATACAACTTTCGGTAAAGCATGTCATAGTTGTCCAATGAGAGACTGCAGCTTTTCAAAGCACGTCATGTTTACACAAGACGTACTTTGGGGCAAATGTTATCCCGCCTTTTGGCAAGGCCGAGATATCAAGGAATTAACTAGAGAATATGGGTTATGCATCCTCAACATCGGGTGACCACTGACCCCAGACATCGATGAATTTTGCCAGAGTCTGGATCGGGCTACAATTGGTAAGACACGTCAAGTAGAGTCCTGAGAACCAATGTTCTAAATTTCGGGTCAATCCGAGTTCGTACACTCAAGATGTCACCAATGGAAAATGGAGGAGACAGCCTTGTATGCGAATCCATAAAAGGGCCCTATGTTCGAATCGATGAGGTAGGAATACCGTTTGAATCCATCAAAGTCGACTCCATCGTCTTCGTATCCATCAGAGCAAGTTCCGTTCGAATCCAACACGTCAAGCTCACGTGATCTACTTCGAATCGATGAGGTCTTAGTCGATTCGAAACCATCGGGTTCTCCCTGCTTCGAATCCATCAAAACGGGCTACGTTCGAATCCAACGCTTCGGACCCTTCAGGCTTTCATCCACTTCGAATCCATGCAATCAATGCACTTCGACTCCATCACATAAGTTACTTCGAAACCACACTTCACGTCCAGCTTCGAATCGATCAACCGTGTTATACCTAGAGCGATTCGAACAAACATGCCTTCGAATCCACTGCCTCGAATCCATTAAGTCAAAGCAACCGAAGCCATGGATTTGACCCTGTCAACCCGGAGTAAAAAGCGGCTCGATGCGAGAAATGCGCGCCATGTCACCGTCTTCACGTGCAGAAGCATGGATTCGAACCTATGGATTCGAACCATATCGATTCGAACGAATCCATAGGACGAAGAGCACGAAAATCTTCAACTTGAATCGATCATAACTCGAGTTTCACAAATCCAAATGCCATGAAATTTTCACAGAAGCTTGAGCACATGGTGAAGAATGTTCACACCAAATTTTAGCCCGATTGGATGATTTATTGATCGATTCGAACCAAGGGTCGAATCGATCCCAAAGTGGGCCCGGATCTCCAGATTTCGGCCATGTGGGTCCCCTCACGTGCCAGAAGCGGTCTTCCCGAATTTTAGGCGAAATATCAGCCTCCTACGCCTATAAATAGAGCCCCTGGTCATTCAGAAAAGGGGTCGGACAATTCTAAGTACTAAAGAGCTCCCAAATTCTGCTAGATTTACTCCAGAACACCACCGCTGCTTTAGATTGAGACTTAGCATATAAATTCAGTTGTACAACGTTATAAGAAATTGTAATCTTCAAGTATCAAGCAATAAAATCATCAAACTTCATAGTGGACGTAGGCAAAACGCCGAAGCACTCTAAATCGCTTGTCTTTGCAATTTACTTTTTGTCATTTTAGAGTTTTTGTTAGATAATCTTCATTTTTAATCTTCATTCTTCACTTTTATCTCTTCAAAAACTTCCGAAGAGTGTTGTGCCCATTTTTGGTACAAACACTCCCCAAATCAAAAATATTGATAAAGCTTATCAATGCAAACCACGAAACTTGGTGAAACACAAATTCTAGAAATCAACAACCAGAAATCCAGAAAACACAAAGGGGGAGGCCTATCACAAACGGGAGCATGAAAACTCACCAACACGTGTCACAAAAGGAACGCTATTCCATGGTCTCTAACCATCAAGTTTGAGCCGAAGCTCCATAAACGGCCCGAAGACCATGGGTCGCTACCCCACCAATTTGAACCGAAGCTCCACAAACGGGGTTTTTAGTCCCCCACACAAACAAATAGACATCGCACATCGCTAGTCTAAATCACAAAATGATCACCATTGATCAATAAGAAGTGTGAATCACACTAAGCTAGTAAGTATAAGAGTTTAGCTTCATATCCCATAACCACTAGCTTAACTTAAATATTTACGAACAAATTGTAGATTTCCACTCGAAAATTGTCATAAGATTTCAATCGAACAAGTCTAAGAATTAACCGACAAAGTAAACGTAAGTGTTTCATACCACTTGTTTTGCTAAGCCGTTTAATTAGATTTCTCATACGAATGAGGTAAAGGTTTGTATATACTAATAGATTTGGAAAATGGTTTTAAAAACGAGCTTTTTATTTAAAAGTAGTGTTGAAATCGTTTTTGTGAAAGAGTTTGAGTATTTACTACTAGTATAGAAACCATTGTATTTTAACGTGACAAACCACAGAAATGATTGTAGAAACAATCAATCACCAAAAATTCACATACGAGAATGTGAATTAAATCCATAAAAATCGATATCAAATCCATCAATGGATATTCCCAAAAATCCAAAGAAAGAAATCATCAAAGTCGATGATAAGTGATAACAACTAACCGGATCGACAAAAATCGATTAAAATTGGAAATCCACTAAAAAAACAAGCAAATAGGCAAAAATGAACAGTTCCAGAAGTCTGGTTTAGAATCCAGACGTCTGGATTTAGATTCTGGAAATATTCCAAAAAACTTCCAGACGTCTGAAACTAACCAGACGTCTGGTAGGTTTGGACCAGACGTCTGGTCCGAGTGTCTGTCTTTTTTTTCTTTTCTATCTATAACCAGACATCTGGACTTGATCACCAGACGTCTGGTCACCTGGCCTGGGCAACAATTTGCCTAAGCCATGATGGCCAAAACGATTCGGGAGCGATCGGACGAGCGATGGAGGCTAGGGATTTATGCCAAGCGACAACCCAGTCCTATATGCTCTTCGATACACCCCGAATAACACGTCCAAATATCCAAGATAGGATCTTTAAAGATTTTGACTTCAAAACACCAAAATTTGGAAAATTCACCAAATCAATTCAAATCCAAAGCAAATGAACATGCATAAATGTTAGGAATTCATATCTAACAACAATGAAAGTATAGACGTAGATGTGAGTTCAAAAACTCACCTTTAAACCCAAAAACAATGAATGAGAAGTTTTAAAACAAGGCAAGACCAATTCCTCTTCAATAAACCTCTAGAATCTTCAATCTAAGCTTCTCTTTGATTTTAGAGCAAGAACTTGAATTTCCTAATAAAACTAGGGTTTTTTAATTTCCAATCTTTTCCCCCATTTTTCTCTTGAGCTTGAGTGTTAGGAAATGAGGAATGAAATGAATGAAGAGGAGTTGAGTTAGAGTGTTTGATAAAGGAGTTGGGTTCTCTTATTGGGTTAGTGGGCTGAAACCCAAACCCAAAGCCCCAAATGAAAACATCAAAATTCTAATCAACTCCAAACATATCAATGTTTATACTTAAAAAAGTTGTAAACGCCGTTTTGGACTCAATGGAAGTGGTCTCGAGTCCCAATTCGATTGTTTACAAAAAGTAACATTTCAGACTTTAATCCGATTAATGATGCTATATTTAAATAAAACATTTAAATATATAATCGTAAAATATGCGGGTTGTTAAAGATTTCCTTTTGAATGGTTCGACCATCTAGAAAGGAAGGCAAATGTTTAAGAGTGGATGTAACATAGGCATAGTTGGGATGAAGAGAGTGATTGGTCACCTCTATTTCATGAAGAGACATCAAAAATAAGAACTATATAAAAATATCAAGTAGATACTTAATATGAAATGATAAATGTGATTTGTTTTCTAAATATAATTTTATTATATAAAATTGTTTCTTGAAAGAATTATATCTTTGAGTTTAAGATATTTGACCTCAAACTATCAACCATAAAGCAGTTATAGTGGGTGAACTAAATTGCCCATAATAAATTGTTGTGGAGCTTTGTATTTCATGCACTTTATAGTAATTACGGAAATAGCAGGAGCATATTATATGATACTTGTTAATGGATGCATCAAGTTATAAAAGACGGTTTTGTTTATACAGAAAATATTATTTATGAAATAATAACATTTTTTAATATTGACTGAGAATAGATATAGTTTATACTAATATGTATATTATGAATATTCATTATAAAATCAATTTATTATAATCACATTATTTGTTTTTATAACAATAATAGTGCACCAGTTATAAATAATATAGAAATATCTAAAATTTCCTACAATTATTTTAGAATTATGGACTAATTCATATCCTATAGGAATAATTCTCTAATCATATGATTATGAATCATTTGGTACTCTTGAATTGTATTTTAAAAGATTAAGGGCAAAGAACTCATTTAGTAGGAGTGACGAATGAATTAATATACCCTTCGGATTGATTCATATAGATGTGTCCAGTTCAAGGTCTAAGACCATATCCACTTACTTCTTTAAATTCACTAATAAATTATCACAGACATGAATATGTGTATTTGATACACAAGTAGTATATCTATGATAAGTTCAAAGAGTATAAAACGAAAGTAGAAAACATAACATTTAAAGGAAATAAGGCATTTCGATTTGATTAAACAGATTTGTGTACATATAATAAAGAGTTCCAAAAGTACCTAAAATGAAAAAGATTCAATCGCATAGTCACTCCTTCATATTATACACAATGATGGATCAATAAAGAGTAATCAACAATTGTTGGACAAAGAACGATTGATGATGAGTGTGGTTGAGTTGACATCTTTCTATTAGGATATGTACTTAGAGGTAATTACATATGTTTAATCTAATTTCATCTAAATCTTCGTTTACGAGATCATATAAGATATGAATTGATGAAATCACTATCTTAAATAGTTTAAGATGTGTGGTTGTCTAATTTATGTTATGATCATAAGTTTCATAAACTCAAAAATGAAACAGTTTTATCTAAGCATAAAGATAGTTCATGAAATGTTTTTCAATGCCTATTCTATCGCACTAAGAAGCAAATATTATTTCAAGAAATAAAATTTTGTGTGGGTTGAGAGTATATAGATAAGATTTGCTCATGATATATCTTGTATATACTACCCAAATGAGTTTAGGACTGATCAACAGTAGGGTTCAGTGGCAATAAAATGGACATGGATATGATTTGAAACTCTAACATTAAAACTAATTCCATAAGATGAAATAAAATTAACCAAGCCTTAAACAAACATTACTGATTAAAATGTCTAGCCAGAATTCTTGTACATTAAAAGAGAAATATGAGTTTCTTATCAATGTATAGAAAAAGAATTGTTAGTAGCAACAATTTTCCCAGCTGTCAATAAGCTATGAGGAGTATAGACTCTGCCATATGGCTTAATGCTTTAAGTCTAAAATGGATTCCAGGAACATTACTAAAATACGATTTTTGTAGTTATACTCTGTAACGACCCACAAACTCAACACTGCAAAGTATTAAATTAATTAAAAGTAAATTTTTAATAAAAGGGTGAATTTGTTGAATAATGAGTTTTGATTCATGACAAGGAGCATTAACAAAGACTATATGGCGATAGCAACAAAAAGAGAGTAACATATACATGGTATAAACTACAAAGGGAAGAGACTTCAAAACTAGTTTTCGTAAGATTATTTATTATGTTTTTGAGTCTTAGATATGTTTAGATACTGTTAAAATCATTCCTCAAGTAGTTACACTTGCACACAAAACAAATTATTTTCGTTTGTATATGCATTGAAATTCACTGTGCAAATTTGCACAAGTCAGTCGACTGATTACATCGACCAGTCGACTGACATGGTGCAAAATGCACAGTGAACAGAAAATATATATACAAATTTGAATTTCAGTCAACTGAGCTTCTGAACATAGTAGACTGACCGACGTATAACGGCTATATTTTCTGAACGGATGCTTCCTCTCGCGAAGAGTTTCAATTCAATTCGAAGAGTAATGGCTGCATCTATTGATTGAATCTCTTAGCAAAAGGTTGTATCTATCTATGCACTATATAAACACATCAAAATCATTTTCCAAATCATCAATTCTTGAATAATTTACTGATCTTACTTACTCTCTATGTTCTCTGCATTCAAAAGCAATCAAACCATCTTCATTGCTTGAATCCTTGAATTCATATTCATATTCTTTGATTCATAGCGATAATCTTCCTTTCATATCTTCACACACACTCATATACTTGAGGATTTGATTATAGGAAGGGTGTACACACATTGACATATCTGCGTTATCAAGAACACATTAGTCAGACAATTTTATATATTAGTAGAAGTCCTGTTCTGCTGCTCAGGCATTGCGAAGTCCTCTTCAGCTGCTGAGGCGAAATCATGTTCTACTGCTCAGGTCCCAGTTCGGCTGCTCAGTGGTTGTATAGACATGTTCCTCCGGATTAAGTGAGGGTTGTTGTTTTAGTGAAATTCCAAAAGGAGTCTGGGACTGGAAGTAGAATGGGAAGTTCGAACCAGTATAAAAATCTTGATGTGCTCACTTTTATTTTTACTTTACTCTACTATCTACTATCTTTGTTTTAATCTCATACATATTTAGTATTTTTCCATATTGCACGATCCACACTACCTTTCATTTGGTATCAGAGCTTGGCATCTTATAACCGTTACATAGTTATTTGATATTTTGCTAATATGGAAAACAACACCTGCACAAGCACTATCACTAACACTAGTTTTATTGAAGGTCAATCTACTGCACGACCTCCACTATTCAATGGCATGAAATACAACTATTGGGCAACACGAATGCGTATATATATGCAAGCCAATGGTTTTGATGCATGGAATGTTGCACAAGCAGAATATACTGCACCTACTACTGAATATTCTACATGGACAGCTGCACAAAAACAAGATGCTACTGCTAATGCTAAAGCAAAGAATATGTTGTTTTGTGCATTAGATAAAAATGAATTTAACCGAGTTAGCATATGTAACACTGCATATCAAATATGGCAAACACTTAAAGTTACTCATGAAGGAACTAGCAAAGTTAAACAAAGCAAAATATCTATGCTCAAGATTCAATTTCAAAATTTTAGAATGAAGCAAGATGAGTCCATAAATGATATGTACTCCTGATTTCAAGATATTTATCATTCTCTAATAGGACTGGGAGAAAATTATTCTGACTTTGATATCGTGTTCAAAATCCTAAACTCTTTAACCGATGAATGGGAAAGAAAAGTCTTAGCTATTGAAGAAGCAAACGACCTTTCTACCATGAAACCGGAAGAGTTAATAGGAAATTTAATGTCCTATGAAGTGAATTTATAGGCAAAAAGAGTTCAAGCACAAGACAAGAAAAATATGGCATTTCATGCAGAACAAGAGGAATCAGATTCAGAGGATGAAGATTTAGCTTTCATAGCTAAAACTTTTAAGAAATTTTTGAAGTACAGAAAAGGAAATCGAAATAATTGCAAAAGAAACTTCAACAATAATCCATCATCCTCAGTACTAGAATGCTTCAATTGCCATAAGAAGGGTCATATACAAAAAGATTGTCCAGAACAAAGGAAGGGAAAACAAAATAAATATAGAAAGGACAAATTCAAAAAGAAGGCATTTTCGGTGACATGGGATGATTCAGATTCTTCGTCTTATGAACGTAGCAGTGATAGTGAAAATGAACAAGCAAATGTCTGCTTCATGGCTACTGATAATGAGGTCCCACTTAAGAAAGAGGAAAATGGATACTCGACAGTGGTTGCTCAAAACACATGACAGGAGACAAAAATATGCTATCAAATATCACATATTCAGATGGAGGCTCTGTCACATTTGGAGACAATTCCAAAGGTTATATCATCGGCAAAGACGATGTGAGCAATTACGGAAAATGCCCTATGCCACAATTTACTTGGAGCACATCCGAGGATAACACCGGCATGGGCACTAGCGGAACTAGCGGAGGTGGACATGGTGGTGAAGCATCATCTCGAGGCAAGTCTCCCGCCATTCCAGAACAAGAATATGATTGGGATGCCGATAAATAGTTGGGTGCTATCGTATTTGGATATGGTATTTTCTTTGCTCTTTTAATCAACTTTCTTTTCTATCAAGGCTTGTACTTAAATAGCCTTGTGTTATTTTGGTTTATGGAACTTTATTTGCTTTTTCCTATGATACATTATGTAGCTACATCTTGGTTTGTTATGTTAGTTATGCTTATTCTATGCTTTACTGGTTATGTCTACTCCTTTTGTCGATGACAAAGGGGGAAAAAATGTCTACTAACAAGTTTTTTGCATATTACATTATCGCCACACATTCAGGGGGAGAAATATATATAACTTTTGTTATATAATTTCTACTGTATATCGATTCGTCAGTTACAGGTTGTCATCAATCAAAAAGGGGAAGAATGTTGAATAATGAGTTTTGATTCATGACAAGGAGCATTAACAAAGACTATATGGCGATAGCAACAAAAAGAGAGTAACATATACATGGTATAAACTACAAAGAGAAGAGACTTCAAAACTAGTTTTTGTATGATTATTTATTATGTTTTTGAGTCTTAGATATGTTTAGATACTGTTAAAATCATTCCTCAAGTAGTTACACTTGCACACAAAACAAATTATTTTCGTCTGTATATGCATTGAAATTCACTGTGCAAATTTGCATAGGTCAGTCGACTGATTACAATCGACCAATCGACTGACCTGGTGCAAAATGCACAGTGAACAGAAAATATATATACAAATTTGAATTTCAGTCAACTGAGCTTCTGAACTCAGTCGACTGACCGATGTATAATGGCTATATTTTCTGAACGGATGCTTCCACTCGCGAAGAGTTTCAATTCAATTCGAAGAGTAATGGCTGCATCTATTGATTGAATCTCTTAGCAAAAGGTTGTATCTATCTATGCACTATATAAACACATCAAAATCATTTTCCAAATCACCGATTCTTGAGTAATTTACTGATCTTACTTACTCTTTATATTCTCTGCATTCAAAAGCAATCAAACCATCTTCATTGCTTGAATCCTTGAATCCTTGAATTCATATTCATATTCATATTCTTTGATTCATAGCGATAATCTTCCTTTCATATCTTCACACACACTCATATACTTGAGGATTTGATTATAGGAAGGGTGTACACACATCGACATATCTGTGTTATCAAGAACACATTAGTCAGACAATTTTATATACTAGTAGAAGTCATGTTCTGCTGCTCAGGCATTGTGAAGTCCTCTTCAGCTGCTGAGGCGAAATCTTGTTCTACTGCTCAGGTCCCTGTTCGGCTGCTCAGGGGTTGTATAGACATATTCCTCCGGGTTAAGTGAGGGTTGTTGTTTTAGTGAAATTCCAGAAGGACTATGGGACTGGACGTAGAACGGGAAGTTCGAACCAGTATAAAAATCTTGGTGTGCTCACTTTTATTTTTACTTTACTCTACTATCTACTATCTTTGTTTTAATCTCATACATATTTAGTATTTTTCCATTTTGCACGATCCACACTACCTTTCAAAATTGGGTATCGTACTTATAACCATTTCAATGATCCTTCCAAAATGATCAATTTGATATATAATTTTGATAGATTTGGAGTTACAATTTAAAAGGTATCGACTTCATAAGTCTAAAAGGTTTATGCCTACGACACGTAATTTTCAATGTCGTAATTCTGAAAATAAATATTTAGTGTAGTTAGTTAAGAGAGTAGACTTCACTTCGAGAGGTCGTGGGTTTGGATCCTTACTAAAGGCACACTTTTGAATGTTTATAGGAATAAACAAAAAAAGTATTGTAAAATGTATAGTTAAAATATATACATAGTAACATATATACATGTACATATATAAGAAAAAAATGTGTATATTTGTGCTCCTATATGTATTTATATATAGTTAATATGATGTATGTATATACAAATTTGGTAAATATGGGTAAATTTAAATTGTATGAATTATGGGCATCTTAAATATGTATATGTCTATGAATATACATATAATCAGATTGATGGATTTATTACATATATCTTAATTGTTGAACACACACACACAATCATGCATATACATATATATAATTGGTTGTATAGTAATTTCCAATATAGTGGGAAATTAGTTGCGCAGACTAGCAATTGATTGTATATTAATTTCATATATTGAGGGAAATTAATTGCGTAGACTAGCAATTGATTATGCATTAATTGACATATATCCCAATTTTTTAATCTATATATATAACTTGTTTGTGCATTGATTTCATGTGTTGTGGGAAACTAGAAAATATGACATAATTCTATGTTTAGAGTTTCTAGTTATGGGGCTAATATGCATGTATGTATTTGGTGTAAAAAAGCATATACATATATGTTTTATTCTTTATATCTCGATTATGGAATTTTATTCAAAATTTGAATGTATATTTGTTTACTAAATAAGCATTGTGGGAAACTAGTTGCTTCGGCATCAATTAATTTTACGTTGATCGGAATTGTAGAAGTTACTCTATTTATTCCTTAGTCATTGGAAATAAATGGAGAAATAATCAAAATAAACATATTCCTTCCTTTCTCCTTCCTCTCATCTTCCTCCTTACATAACTATCATTATAAATATATATATATATATATATATATATATTTAAAAAAGGAGTAACCATTGAGTATTTTTCTATAGTATTCGTTCCCTTCTTAATTCAAAAAGCATAGAATCTATTTCATAAGAGAATAGTAATTGGAAAAAAATGGAGGGCTAGGGATTCACTCAACAATGCGTACACCTAGATTTTGAAAGCGATTTGGATTGTAATGGAAGAAGAAAATGCTATACATCATTGACTTGAAACAAATATAAGTTAATCTTCATATGAGGTGAGTTCTTTCTCATTTTAGCCCTTATCTATTATTTACAATTTAAACCCTGGATCTTCTAATCTTTGTTTCTTTCACATACGAACTCTGATTCACGCGCAGTTTCTTTTATTCGACTCATGGTGGAGTTTTGGATGATTTGGCACTAGCTTTATTGAATTTGGAGGCTACTGAAAAAAATGCGTTGGTATGGTTTATTTAATTTAATTAATTGAATTCTTAATTATAAATATATATTTATCGATGGAAAATTATAATTATTGATACATATTGTGATACTTTGATAGTTGTTTGATATTGTGACTATTTTGGATATGTTATGCCATGTTAATTATTTATTGTTGACTATTGTGTTATTGTATTTTTTTAGCAAGTCCAGCCGACTTTATAGTGGGTCGTGCCACTGTATATAAATGAAGAAAAGGTATTCTGCACATGCATAGAAACAACTATATGGTTTTTATAGGGGCCATTCCACTTAGATTACATAACGGGAGAGAAGCTAAGGTGCTTCTGCAGCTATAATAATGACCTATGGAAACATCGGTTCCTCTTCCTAAGAGGAGGAAGAATCACTACAAGGAGGTCCAAGCACATGCAAATAATTTGCAAAGTGAGTCATAATATCCAAAACAAAACCCGGGTGTTCCCTACTATACATACATACATACATACATACATATATATATATATATATATATATATATATATATATATATCCTATCACAACCATCATCAAGGAGAAGAGATCTATTTCGCTTACCACGTGCTCCATCCACATAGAGAATAAGACCGCCGTCACGTATATAGTAATGTAATCGTCTAGATTCCCCATCATCATCACTAACAAAAGTATGGAAATCATGTCTAGATGGGTCATATCTCATATCGGAATGAACATGGAGCCAAGCCATCTCATCAGGGTGCCAAACTATACTAGAAACTCTAGGATCTAAGATCCCGGGGGATCAGAGGGAACCATAACAGCATCGGAGAGTGGAGGAACACATGGAGGCACCGAAGGCTCAATAGGAGGGGCTGAAGGTGATACAGGAGGAGGCACCAAAGGCTCATCAGGAACAACGTGCAGCTTCGGAATCCATTTCATGATAGGGGGCCTAGGAAGATGGGTCTGAACCGAGAGTGGACCAACAAAAGACGTACGAGAGCAAGCCGATGAAATATGACCAAAGGACTGACAGGACGTACATATATCTGGTTTCCAAACATAGTGTACAACAATTTCCGCTACCTGATCCTTAGTCACTCTAAATTTGATTGTATCCGGTAAAGGCTTATCTGGTGAGATTTCAATCAAAGCTTTTGCATATACTAGTTTATCCCTAGCTACGGTGTTTGCATCAAAGCATTTTACTTTACCTACCTAACTAGCTAGCCAGTTTTGACCCAACATAGGTTGCAAAACAGAGGGGATATAAGAGAAATAAGTCCAGACAGGAATAGACAGTACCTGCTCACGGACACAGTCAACAGACGGACTCCATGGAGTGACAATAAAAGGCTTGCCTCTAATAAAAATGGGATCTTTACAAAGAATACGAAGACGCTCTTCAGGCCTCGAGAACTTGAAGAAAAACATGGAATTATCCATGTGGACAAGGAGACTGCCCTTAGGCTGCGAAGCTCTGTAGCAATGTTCCTTAACCATAGAATATGGTGGGTTATTGTCCAGAAAGAAACCAACAAGATACTCCGACCAATAATCAATTCCTGCTTGAATTACTTCCAGCAGGGGAACCAAGACCCCATCAATTTTATCCATTTCAAAGGATCAGGGAACAAAAGCACCCGCATTTCGTGGCAGCGTAGAAAATAAGGATGACCACTTTTTTTCTTTATTCGGCGTTTCTGATTCCATGGTATTAGGTGAAACACTAGGTCTGTCTGCATTTGTAATATGCACAGCAGCAGCCATATTAAATGTCGCAACATCCAAAGGGGACTGATTATAAGCAGAGAACAGGGCATGCTCAACAGAAAATGCAGTCTGTATTTGAGGAGTAGCTACAAATTGGTCAACCTTGTCATTCAAACTAGCTATTGATGCATCTATATTTTGATGAACAGCCGAGTTAACATTCACCAACAAGTTGTTTCTACCAATTTGAACACAGTCGGCACTTTCGCAAGGGTGCGATGGCATCACAGCATTATTCCAAGTGAGATTAGGTGATTGCAAAATTAGGGATATTGCCGAGTCATGAGAAAGATGGTTAATACCTGAAATTGGACCATGCTCGGGAGAGATTGCATCAGAGGCAAGAACGAAATCTGTCAGGGCATTGGGGACCGCAGCTAGGTCAACACGATTATCATAAGCTGCCGAAGTTGGGGATATGTTTTCGTTAGCTGAACCAAAGGATATATACCGCAAATGATGGTTGAACGGCGGCTACAATTTCAGGTAGAGACCGGATATCAGAATTCAGAGGGGGTTCATATTCACGCCCAAATCTAGTTTGGGATCAGTTAGTAGTAGAGGCAACGAAACATTGTTTGTCTTTTCGATTTTTCACCATAGCTGGATCGGGAAGCAAAAGGCAATGAAGGAAAAGAAATTAGGGAGAGGAGGCAGAGAAGAAATGCCATCAACAAGGAACGGCAATCGCCATTATTGATATATATTAGCAGTTCATTTTTATATTAAGTTATTATGGCATATGTTATTGTATATTTGATTGTAATCAATTGTTTATTTAAGTTTTGGATGTAATTGATTAATATAAAATGGATGAAATTGGTTAGATTGAATAAATGATAAATAATGTGATTTATGGATTTTGTATAGTGTTTGGAAATATCAGTGTTTGGATGAAAAAACTTTATTTTGTGCTACGGTTCTTTGTAATAACAGTAACAACGGACCTTTTGGGTTGTTTCAAAAACGTGGATTTTTGCTACGGGTTTTTTTGCAACCGTCGCAAAAAAGAGGGAAAAATATTTTCTTTTTGCTGCGGTTGTTTATATAAACTAGCTCAGTCGTATTTACAAAATATCAGTATTAGAAAAATATATAAACAGTTATCTAATAAAAGGCAATGAACACGAGAAATATATAAGCAATTCACATAATTTAATAACATATTATCTTATAATACACTTGTAATATTAATCTTCTAATGCTTGCCTTTACATACATAATTGTGTCATTATATCCAAAAAAACAACATACAAAAAGAATCCGATAAATAAACTTAAATGCCACTTCCATATTCCAAGTTCCAACAGCAATTAATCATGTTACCTGAATGTTTAGAAAAGAAAAAAAACACACTTAGACACTTAAAATAAACTGTTATGAATTCCTATTACAGGCATACATATGGCGTTACTGATTCTTGAAATCATGTTACCAAATAAATTAAATGCATATCAGGTAAAGATACAACTGGCAAACTTTTTGATACATATTACTAAACAAGCATTTATCTCCAATTGAAAAGTGCGACAGGCTAGCTATAGTGATTGATATACATGTCAGATAGCTCATCCTAGAAAGTTCATGATCAGTACTGGTAGTTTTGCATTTGAATTTGGATTCAGCAGCTCTGATTATCGCTGCTTGAAAATTTTGATTGCAAAGTTCACGCTTATCTGTACACTGATTTCTGAAAATGTGACTATTTCTTTCCAAAGATACCATAAACAAGTTGAGAAAGTGATTTTGATTATAATGTCAGAATTGAAACTATGTTGAATAACCTCCTGAATCACATTGGGCACTTCTGCTTGAAGATTAATGACACTAACATGACTCGCAGGTCATTTAAGTTTTATGCAACATAATTTCCAAACATAAGCAAAGTAATCAAAATTCGATAATCAATATTTTATTCATGTATGTTACAAAGAACACACAAAGGGTCAATAGTAATCCGCTCTGTATGAGCCTTTGTTTTGTTCCAACAATTTGTTTACTGAATGAGTAAACTAATCATAAATAAATAAAAAATATCACATATCTACAAATGATAGGGTGCAGAAAAGAGAAGCTAGAGATATAAATACATTACCGTAAGAGATACAGTAGCATTCACGGTAGGAGCAGGAGATGCTACAATGTTAAAACTTCTCAGTAAGTACATTAGATTACGGTGATGATGCTTTCTTATTAACAGCTTCCCCAAAATTTATCATACCAGATGTTGACCTCCATAAAAAGGAATCTTGTTCTTCTGTGGTCTGCGAGTTGATAAAAATAAATTACTAGTCTAATATCGGACCGATCCTGTGGTCTTATCTAACTAATATTCATATCAATCTGAATACTGCTCTGGAAAATGAGTAAAAAATGGCGATTTTACTCGATTAGCCACAGCGATAGGTCTGGCAAGGTGGTTTTGCTCAATAGTGTAAATACTGTTCTATATTTCAACTACAACTGCATTGCTCCATGACTCAAAATATTATTTAAGCCCAACTATGCTAACAAAGCCATATATACACGATTCATGCATAGGTTAAAATAGATACTGTTATTTCTATTTTGTTCTCAAACACCTGTATTTGTAATTCATTTAACTGATTCATTCAGGAAACGTACAAAACCATAATAGCAGTATTTTTCCAACGTTTAGTAGTGCATTCAATAAAATGTAACTACAATCTATCAGGTGCATTGATAAAATGGCTATGTTTCAAACATCAATTTACACTTTATCTTATACCACCAATACTATTCAGGATACTTACTGTTGCTACTAACTTTAATAAAATATTTGAATCAAATTTTATATGAAACTTATGCTACAAGTTAGACGTACAGAGGTAACAGACATTTAAATACACATTCAATGTTCTTCATTTTCTTCGGGTGCGACTTAGAACATATAAATAAACAAAAACTTTTCTACAGTTCCTACAAGTAAAACTTTTCAGTTTACTCAATAAACTTACCATTTTATGCATTTTTCATTCACCTAACATTGCCTCTATGATTTTGACACTGACGACACATACTCGGTAAATTTGTAGTTGCGATGCCATTTATTTCGTTATACAAAGTTATCTGTTTTCCCCCTGTCTAGCTACAATCATACAGCTTGCAATTCTTGTCTGTGCTTACTAGTTTTACCATATCAAAGTTTATTCAGCAAAAGTTGTACACATTACAATAAATATATTTTAATTACTGAAGAAGGAAAAAACAAAATTTAAACATTGTCCCATTTTTTTTCCATTTTTTACACTGCTATACCATGCTTAAAACAACTCTACTAGCTGGCCACACTACTATATGATCCTCGACATCTCCAATACACGTCGAACTAGTTGTAGACCTTTATAAAGAAAACATCTTTTTTTTAAACAAGTAGCAAATTTTTATGGCATTCAGTAAACAAATTGTTGGATCAATTTCAGTAAACAAATTGTTGAATCTTTGGTGTCTGCACGCGATACCAAAGAGGTCCAAATTTTGTTCTCAAAGATAGTACGGGTCTAGTTCCAGACCTGCTTAAAGTTATGCCCTCCAGTTCTGTTTCAAACCAAATACCAGTAGTCTTCATCATTATCGTGATATATGGGAACCTGTTCTATGCCTGTCCTTGGGTGAAAATGAAAACTCAATCTATAACATTTCCAACTGCCTTAATCCATAATTTGATCCACTGGCATGTGTTCCATTCTAGTACAAATAGCATTTTCTATGCCAAGCTATTTTTTTTACTTCTACAAATTTGATCCACTGGCATGTGTTCTATTTCTGTCCTACGTTTACCTTAGAAGTTAGAACACACTTCCTTTTACCCAACAGAACTTCCATTAAATAGTAAATTCTATATCAGTGAACTTGGATGGTAATTGGAGGAAATTATTTGTGTAGAGTATGCATGTTGTAATTCATAATGCATAATAAACAGGCCTTCAATATAATTACCTTATATCATTACTTATATATTTAACCTAAAAAAGGAATGTTTTACTGAAAGTCTAAAAAATACTAGTAGCAATCAGTATACGACGTGTCAAACTGGCCGAGTTTTATTTCCAAACTTATTTCACCAAGGGTCCATCCTTACAAAATAAGTGAAAACTAATCCTTGAAATTTTATCCGCATATATGGTCACCTCCCATATAATCTTATGTTCATATATGTATTCAACATAAAAGAACGATACCCCTAACTTGAAACATTTGATTAAAAACTGTTCTCGTTACTATATCGCAAATTTTTTTACTTCTACCTACGATATCTATATGTCATACATTGGGCGATCTACGTTTTGCAAATATTTGCAGAAATAGTTAGGGTGTGAAGGAAATTTTGTAAATATTTGCATTTTGCATGCAAATATTCACATAAGCGAGATCAATTATTTGTACTCTTTTCAGATTTAAAACGCCCAACTAGAGTTTTGCTTTCACCGCTAAATCCCCAATTCTAAAGTTCTTCGAACAATATGCATGTGTCATATTATTTGGAAAATATTTTGCAATTTGAAATATAAATTGCAAATATTTGCAATTAGTTTATTCTATTTTATTTGCATTTCAAAGCAAAAAATACAAAACTGTACAATCTAAGACAGGGATTAAAAACACTTATGAACTGAATTATCTATTGTTGAAAGCATTAAAAGAAATAAACTCACTGTAGCATAGCATATAGGAAGACTACATCCAGTTATGTATGATATAATCAGCTAAATTATCCCAAACCTCGTCCATCTCTTTTTGGCTATAAGAACCAACTTGTACAAAGTACTGCAATTCAGAGATTGTTTCAAAACATTAATCATATAATTACTTAACATAATATATGAAGGAAAAAAATGACATGCAAACTGTCTCAAATGAATTCTAGGAACATGCACAGTGTTGATGCAACCTGTGTAATTCAATAATGACATGCACAGTGTTGATGCAAACATGATGAATTATTACCTTATAATTGAATGAGTGGCATCATGTTTGTTTACATCTACAGGGAAAATTTGAATGAGTGGCATCATGTTTGTTCATTTGTGATGACATAATTCAACCTGGTGTTGCATTGGATCTTGCGTGGACCATGTATAACAGTAAACAATTTCTGGCTACCAATAAAAACAATAAGATAACATACAATTGCTAATGTTAACCATTACCATAACTATCATATATCTTTCTTCCTTTAAAGTAGCAATGAATTCAGTGAATTTAGTGGGTGCTGCAGCTGACATACTGAAATTAACACTACAGACATATAAATGAGATCAAAGTTAGATTTTTGTTCTTTCAAAAAGTTAGAAAGGGACTAGCTAACACTGTCATACATATATATAAATGTATACACCTCTTTATATTACCGTTATTTTTCATTCTGTTTTCTTTTTCTCAAAAAATATATGTCTATTATACTACCAACTTGGTCTCTTTTTTTATATATATTACCATATTTATCGTTGATCAATCTATCGTGAAAACTCTTTGATTTCTAACGCATCATGATATTAATTTCAAATTTGTGGTTGAAACTAAAAATGTGATTGCAGACCTGTGTATATATAAGAGGATGAATCCGTAACCTTTTTTAAATAAAGTAAAATAAAATAATAAGAAAACCATGTTTGTAGTTTTTTCATATTGGATATATTAAATGGATGGATGAATTTTATGCGATTCTCTGACTCTTTATCATTTTTCTTTTACATCAAATCCATCCAGCCATCCAGTTATTAGCATGAATGTAGCGTGCAGTCATGAATATCATCTTGAATCCATGAACTAAATGCAGATCCACTAATGTCAGGAACGACTGCACCTTAGGGTAAAATCGAATCTGAAGAGAATATAGCTATCACAGAATTATAACATCTCGTACCGGAAGGAATAAAGTATAATACAGGTGTGCAGGACTAAAAGAACATTATAAATAAATGAGATATAAGATCAACATCCTAGTACATGATATTGCAATTGGATGGAGTTTAATAAATGAGAAATTTTGACATATATTCTTATTATTAGAAAAACTAAGTATTAGGTTCCGTCAAATTTTGTCCTATTACTGCAAATTTATTCACTTACAAATGCAGTTTATTCATGAGCATACAAGCAATTTCAACTTAATGTAAAGAATACCTTTGCCATGTAAAGATTTAAAATGTCTTAGATCTTGTGTAATTTTCATTCGTATTTCTTTTCTGAGGGATTTCTTTTCTCTTTTCAGCTAATCTTTCACATAAATTATTCATGACAACTAATTTCATTTTGTTCTTATTTACATTCTATTTTAACTCGATTTACAATGTTCTCATCTTTATTCAATATTCATTTATTCTCATTTAAAATTGAATTCATATCACTAGGAATTAATATGTTTAATTCCTATATTGTTTTCATATCAATTCATATGCTTTAATGGTTTGTGTGTGTGTGTGTTTTATTTCTTAAACTGGATTGTATCTTTTACAGCCCGATTACAAATATTATTCTGTATGTTTATTATACACTAAATAGGTTTTACTTTACGCTCACAATAGTTAGTTCTGGTGTACTTAATTTAAGTTATATCCACCTATTCTCATAGATAGGTTTTACGGTTTCGTCGGCTGCAACCGTTTTTGATTTTCTCATACCAACTAATATACTACATGCCATTGGGTTACTGCAAACTTTTTGAATTTTCTCTTACCAATTAGCATAGTTTACGCTATTTAGTTATTGAACTAGTGTTTGAAAGGGTGCAGGGAAATTCTTTATTCTCTTACTATACATAAAGATAATTATATAGAATAGTAGCACTATACATAAAGATAATTATATAGAATAGTACCAACTAATAAGTATGGCATTTTGTGAGCTGCTAGAGTCAAAGGCCGATGACAGAAGCCATGTGAGTGATTGGAGCTTACAATAAAATACAGCAGCTGCAGTCAAAAATTCAGTTTTACATTCGGTTTTTCAATACAGAAGCAATGCGAGTTCATTAACTTACTTTATAAATAAATTAAAAAAGACTTTTTTTTTCTTTGTTTCTTTTTACAGTGAACGCAAATGTGATGCATTACAATAAAATGAATTTAGTTGGAATCATTCATCAAGTGCAAGGAAAATTGAGTGTATAAAATCTGATTCCAAAATTGATAGCATTACTAAAATAAATTTAGTTGGAATCATTCATCAAGTGTAGCTCTAGTCTAGATTATGAGATGCAAAGTTAGAGAGACTTTAGTAAATATATAAGTGAATTGCAAATGAGCTTTGTATGCATACAAGTGTAAGGAAAATTGAGTGTATAAAACATAAAAACTTATTTTCAGGTTAATAAATTAAAATTGTGAAATCAGAAAATAGTCGAGTGAAAAGCTTGTTAGTTGCATGTCCTATTATTCAATTAAAAATGTGATTATATGGCGAATATGATTAACATTTTGAGGTTCTACCAAACCAGAGGTGTCTGTGAAAAAATAAAGGGTGTCAATTGGATTAAATAAAAATCATGTGCTGTTGGTTGTGTTATTTATAAATTTCCATGACAGAATATCTTTTCGCATACAAGTAGCATCTTGCGCTGAACAAATGCAGATATTGGGACTGGACGCATAAGTGTTTGAATTCACATAAAGTATATTCGTCAAACTTTATACCCAATTGAGTACTCCCCTGTTTCATTTTGATATGATAATGACCATTTTACAAAAAAGTTTACGCCAATGTTTTAATTAATACTGTCAATGCATCAAGTTGAGTTAAATTCTTACTATTCCTCATCAGGTGGACCCTTAGAGCAAAAGGATTCAAACCAATATAGTCTACCAGTATATGGCAAAATAAAGAGGAGGTGGGAAAGTATGCTTGAGGTCAGAACCAAAACCTCTATAAGCCTAGTGCCAAATAATTAGGTACTAAAAAAACTCTCTACACAACAGGATACATAGCTGAAGCTATGGATTTGTGCCTTTCGTTTTTATTTTTTATTTTTATTGTTCTCAGATATTATCGCCTTATTGAATTCTTGTTCAAGTAATATTAGTTCCATAATGGTATTATACATTTCAATTCATAAAACTAACAAACCTGTGATAAATTTTGTGGGAAAAAACAAAAAAAATAATAATTCTCAATGCTTGTTTATAAAGCACTAGAATTATGAACTTTCACAATGACATTGTCTATGGTTTATTTACCCAAGCACCCTTCCAATATAGTAATGAAAATTTGAATTCAATTTCAAAAAATACGTAATCTTACAAAACACGTTTGAGAACATGAAAGGAAGGAAGGTATAACCAAGCAGCAAAATAAGATGTGCTTTCTACTGTTGTGTGGTACTAAAACTATTAACGAATTTATCATAATTCAATACAACTCTTATACAAAGTGCTGCTCAGTAATCACAACATGCGAATGAAAATAGAATGGAGAAAGAATACACTCATCAACCAAACAACTATCTATCAAAAGCATCAAAAGTACATGCTAACGAGCATAAACAAAAATCAAAAGCAAACAATAGTGCATTTATCAAATTTCAACTATATATCGTTTCAATGTTGTAGATTGGCAGATGCATCAAAAGGAATTAAAAAAACTGAATGGAAAGGATTTTATTAGTGATAATGGAACGACTGTGAGACGAGTTCATACCAGTAATCTCAGGTCCGAGACGGAGATAGGCAGCGGTAGGCAGGCGGAGGTAGGGTTGGAGATTTGGCAGTTCGATTTGAGAAATGAAATTATTTTGTTAAGAGGGAAATTCGGCTTCGATTATCAGTGAGCGCGCGCGGCATTTATTTTTTTGTTAAGAGGGAAACGAAATTCAGGTCAAACGCGATTTGGGGTTGGGAAAGTCTATCTTATTTGCTACTGTCGCAAATTTAGGTCGCTCATACAACGGTCGCAAATTATTTGTAGGTGTTTGCGACGGTTATTGGTCGCAAATAATAATAAATTTACCACGGTTATAAAAAAAAACCGTCGCAAATTGCTTTTATTAAAATTTTCTTCTATTTCTCTAGACCAACTGTTACGGTCATATTATACCATTTGCTACTGTTTTTTCCTAAACCGTCGCAAATAAGACGACGCAACAGACAGGTTGTGTACTAGTTAATTATTTGGATGGTTGTTCGTTGCTATTTAAATTATTACATATGTTGTTCTACGATGATGGGGTCGCATTAAAGACATTTATGTGAGATTTTACCATTATTACTATCAGACGATGAGTAATTAACTATGGTTGTATGGTGATTGAGGTTGTGTTACTAATGTTGTCTGGATTAGTACACATTTAATAATTGATTTTTTGATACCATTGACACCAAAAATGGATCAACGCCCAAGAACCTGTAGAAATATTTAGATCTAGCAAAAATTAACAGAAAAGTAAAGAGAACATCAGAATTTAATAGTGGTTAAGCAATCTTTGGCATACATCCATTATAGATTATTGATTATTTGGTTGAGAGTCACTAGTACAAGGGATTGGCAAGTTCTTAAAGCCTAGAACAACCAACAATGTCTGCCATTATAACTATGTAGAGGAGAGATAGGAGATGAAGAAGACAAAATGTCAAAAAGTCCTCTTTCTATAGCCATAAGGTCTGTATTTATAGGGAAATTAGCCAATGGAAATGGAGGCCCACTAAACATCGTCCAGATCCATATCCAAGCGCACATGAGAGGAAAGTGGGACCCAATCACCAATTAAAACCACTCGATACCAAGTGGTTCCACCCAATATCGATCAATTCTTATGGTGGGATACTTCCATTCTTCCTCCGCTTGGCCTTCTACCTCTACTTCAATGCATTTCGAGTACTTCTTCTTGAAGATTGTGTTGTTTCCAAACATATCACTTGTCCTTATCTTTTTTCTTCGTTTTCTTCCATAAAATCTTTAGAGTTGTGCTTTATTCTTTGAGAAAAGCTCCCCTTGACGATCACTTGAGTTAGAGCGTCACATGCCAAAGGTTTTGGGGGTCCCACGGGCAATAAAAAGGGGTCGGTATCGAGTGGTAGGGCTCGGTACCAAATGGTCCTTTTTGGTCCTATGCCTTTGAAATTTCTCGAGTGTGTCCTTATTGCACTTCTAAGTATGTTTCCAAGTTCCTGAATCGTTCTGTCTTCATCTTGACGTTCTAACTTCCGTTGAAAGTATGCTTGGTCAAAAAGTCAGATAATATTTGCTTTCCAGAGTATGCTTCATTGAGAACAAAGCGCGCTTTGGAATAAGATGAGCATTAACCACTATCCTTCCATTTCAGTTTGTCATTCGAGAGTTGCTTCAAAGCATTGCCTTCATGTTGTAGATATCAATCCAACTTCTTCATACGGTAGAAATTAAATTCTCCGTGCTGAGGACACGATCCATGTTTTGGAGATTGTTCCTTACATCAACTAGGCATGCCATTCTTTTTTCGTTGCTTTCTCCTAATTTTTGGTTAAAACATTCAGGTCGGTATCGAGTGGTTCCTCTCGATACCGAGCCCTTTTGCTCATCACCAAGCACTAAATATTCAACACTTAGAAAATTTTCTCCGCTCCCTCATTTCGTAATCAACTTCATTGTTTCCTTAGCTTGCACCCGACCACTTTTCCAAAGCTGCTTCCTCGACTTGGACCGATCTATGTCGACTCCTCAACGCTGCAAACGACTTCCTAACATCGCTGCCAATTCCAGAAGGTCGTCACTGTCACTAAAACACCGTTCGTCGACCTCGAAGCCTTGCCACCGACCGCTTTTGAGATCATCTTGACGCCGATCACTTCTTCTTTTGCAAATTCAAGGGTGGGTTCTGGTGAACTCGATTAGGTGGCACCGAGTGGGCTTGCCATTGGCTGCGGTGAGGTTGTCGCCGTTAATGGCGATTGCTCTCTTGACATTTTGGTAAGGGATTGGTTGGGCAAACCCTGGTTCTTTCAAGGTTGTTCCTGTGTCCAACCTGAAGTGCACTCGGGTTCGACATGATACGAGCTCAGAAAAGATGGTCGATCATCGCAACTTTGGTTCCTACATTTTCTATATGCTTTGGTTTGCTTGACCGATCTTCTATTTTAGCTCAAATAGGATGGTTCACTTTCCAAGGAACAGTCATAATAAGTGAGTTCCAGCACTTGAATTCCCAAGTCCATAGTTAAACAAGTATATTCGATGCACTCCCCGCTTTCCTATATAAGAAAAACTTTTGCATTGCTTTGGACAACGGTTCTATTATCGATTATCCAACGGTAATAGGCAAGGCCCATTGCACAGTTCCGTTGTGCGGCATGGCTTGTTTTCTAGCATGAGCGAGCTATCTACATAGGATTGTCCATTTGATGAGATGCGGGACTTACACTGCATAGAATAACACTTTCACTTGCCCGGTCGATGCTTAGTATCTGGTTGGTCAACACATGTCGATATCCGTTGGGTTCTAGGCTTTGGTCATATGGGTTTAATATTTGAAATAAACATACCCGACCGTGTTGAATGCTAAATTTTCCTATCCATACTGACTCATCAATCTCCTTGCTTCCGAACCGATGTTGGGACATCTACTTCTCCTAAAACCTGGTCAACCATGGCTTAAACTTCTATTTTAGTCTTTTACACCTCTTGCATCATCGGCACCTAATATAACTATATAGTGTGCTACTAGCATGCTTGGCTGATGTAGGACGATCATAAAGGGTTGCAAATGAAATAAATACATCATAGAATCAGTCGTATATCTCACAGTGGATGGAATAAAATATAATATACATTACAGATATAAAACAAGAGAGACCGTAATAACTATATGAACCAGATATCAGAGCAGAGATACGCAAATTATACTACATAATAATAGAGTTTATACAAAATGAAAATAAACTCAAATAAACTACTTTATGAGAATAGCAAACACTGCAAAGGCTCCATAGTGTTGCTCAGCAGAAGAATCATAATATCCATATATAATACAAGAAGCTCCATCCTACTCATCCTCTGCACTGTACTACGTACAGTAAGACCCTTCTATATAGTCTACTCATTTAAGAGTACCCGAGATAATAAGAAGCAAAGCATAAAACCTTGAGTTAGACAACAGTCTGGTGTAGGCAATAAATGAATCTCAAAATACGATACAAGTCGATATAGTAAGGAACAGGGGTATACAAACCATACTGGACCTATCCCTGCAACCAAGAGTTAGCACATAACTAACATAATATGCTACTCTACGAATATCATAAAGGTATACTGCAAACTAAGTACGATGACGGATGCCCAGGTATTCCTATCCCAAGTACCTACCTCTAGTTACATCCTTAGAGCGATAGACTACCGAAGAAAACAATCATAGTAACCATAGCATCTATCAAACAATTCTCACTATCACTCAATGTGCTGTAGATATATGATAATTTGTATGGCCTTTCACCTACCCGGGATTAATGGAAATCCCCATTTTATGTGTTCTCACCTGTAGCCCAAAGCTGATATTAGACCCATTCCATCGGTCCAGGGTATACAAATCCAAACAACAGATTCAGGATATCCAAACAGAGTACCCTTGAGCGTCCTCATAATAACCCTACTTTTGAGTACATCAGAAAACGCTTTGAGTACCAACGATCCCTTAGCACACGTATCTAACCCCTTTCACCATTCCACATTGCTTTACTCCATGATAGAGTCATTCAACATTTTATCCACGGGTCACCCTTCCAAGAACTTGCCCTTTGTAGATAACCATCCTCATGACTCCTTTCAACATCGAGCCGCCATCATTGGAACCTAATCCATTCACCGTTAAGTTTCCATCATTGATGTCCTAAATCTATCATCATGCCACTATATCGCCATCAAACCCAAGCAAATAAACAACAACTTCAGCATGATCTATAGAGCCTTTACTTCCCTTTTTAAAGGTTTCACCCCGACTACATCAAAACAAACCTCTCGGTACCGACCAAAAGCTCTCGGTACCAAGTATGGTACTTAACCAAAATTCTTGTCATTCTTCTTTCCTGAATTCCTTCCCTTCTAATGCTCCATCTTCCAAGTGCTTAGACCCCGACCATTCTTATGAAATGTTCTCGGTACCGACTCCTCCAAAGCTCTCAGTACCATGTCCAACACTTAGCCAAATTTTGGCATTTGGCTTTTGTGCATCACTCCTAACCCCAACCTAAAGCATCAGCTCCCACTGAGAGGTTTTCCGCTGACCAAAAGCTGTCAGTACCGACTCCTCCACTTAGCTCCAATCTTGATGCAACTAGAACAATGGGCTCCTCCCATGTTTCAAAGCTCCTCCTCCAAGTTTCTTCCAATTCCGACCATCTTTGCCTTTGATTCGTCAATTCGACCACCTCTTTTCAAACTACCTAAAAGCACTAGCAAACCACATCAAAGTACAACACATAAATATGAAATATCATCTATATGTATCCATACACATATGCAATTCATAAAAACATGGTAATCAAACAAATCCTATTCTAGATCTAACCTTGACACTAGCATATTAATATGAACAAAAGAGGTTGCAAACCCATTTAAAGACCATTTTAAAACCTTTAAATTTCCACCATAAACATAAATAAAAATGTGACTAAAGTTAGAAAACAATTTAGGTTCAAAATCATGTTAAAAACTTCATTTTAACTACATAAACATGCATAATATAGTGAGGGGTCAAGAACCATTCACCAATTACCTAAAATACTGATTTCTTCCCTTAGAACTGAAGTGGACAGCAAAGGAGATAAATGCAAACCAGCTAAAAATGATAATCTTCAATCCATCAATGCTAATTACCCCTTTAATAATGACTTGGCTAAGATTAGTAAGAAAAATAGATGATATTTGAAGAGATTAGGGTTAATTGGAGCTTAGAGCTATTTTGAAAAAGATGGAAATGACTTAGAACTATCTCAACAGCCTTCCCATAGCACAATTTTTGAGATGGATTAGTGGTCTATATTTGTGCCAAAATTGGTCACAAACACCCAATTGCAGATGAAAGCACCAATTCACAATCTCAGATCACAGATAGACAAAATGTAGAGGATATAAATATGAAGAACACTCAAAATTTAAAAGGAAAGCAGTAAAAAAGACAGGGTTTATAGTGGTTCGGCGTTGTAGCCTACGTCCAATTTGAATGACTTAATCTTTATTGTTGATCGCTAACTGATTACAACAGAGAATAACTCCAACACTCAAGTTACAATGAATCTTCGGTAGAGTCTCGGCGTAATGGAGTCAAAAGGTCCCTTTTCTGAAGGCATAGGGCCGCTATTTATATGTGTAGTCTGAAAATATCTGGCTTAGATGTTGGAATACCTCTTCTCCCACGTGGGTGGGCCCACTTGATCTATCTGAGGTCATTTGGGATCGATCCCTGATTGGTCACTACCTTGTTCGTATCGATCAAAACGACATCTATTTGAGCTGAGATCGATCAGAGACAATGTTGAGGTGGTATGTAAGCTACGGTGAAAATTTGAAGGCATTTGGACTTGAAGATCTCGAGTTATGATCGATCCAAAGTTCACATTGTAGGTAGGCTGGAGTATTCGCATCGATATCTTCGTTTCGATCAACTTCGGATCGATGACTATCATATCGATCGGCTGTGCACTGATGACGTGGAGCAGTAATCACGTGAAGATCCGAGTTTCACGTCGAGTGATCGTTTCTCTAGGTTTACTTTGCCTTATTCGTATCGATCATATGCCATTACTTTCGCATCAATGCTGGCATGCGCTCTTCATATCAATCATTTGGTATTGTCTTCATATCGATCACTGTGGGCTGCTTCGTATCAGTGGGAAGAGTTGGTTTCGTATCGATTATTTGGCTGATCGATACGAAACATACATCAACATGGATCGATACGAAGTGAATGACCATTGAGCAATGGACCTTGATCGATCTGAGAGATGCATCTGCTTGATGGATACGAAAGAATGAGTGCAAATTTGATGGATACGAATAAGATGGATACGAGGTTGATGGGGACCTTATGGATATCGATCGATCCATTACTCTGACTCGAAGCGGCTGCCTCCTTGACCCGAAGTAAACCTTCCATCGACTCAAAGTAAACGTGTTGCCGACCCGAAGTAGGTTGTTTGACGACTCGAAGTAATTTGTTCCTCAAAGACCCGAAGCAAACACTTCTTTGACCCAAAGTAAGCTGCTTGAAAATCCGAAGCAAACATGAAGGTGAATCGAAGCAGACTCCAAACATCCCATTTTCTCCAAAATCTATACTATAAGTATTTCACGTTGTTTGTTCGTTGACTATGCTATGTCTTGTGTAGTTGATTGGGTTAAATCTGCCTGTATGTTGCCTTGCCAAAAGGTGGGTTAACACTTTGCCCCCAAAAAACATGCCATGCAATAGGAATGTGTGTTTTGTAGTGCCATAAGCTTGATGTTCATATCCTGTTGATGACCTGTAAAGAGATCGACAATTTTACCTGATTGTGAATAGCGATCGTTCGAGATTGTGTGTCGTTCGGGGCGATATATGTGACCGTTCGAGGTTGGATGCCGTTCAGGGAGAATTATGACCATTCGAGGTCGGATGTCGTTCGAGGCGAATTGTGACCATTCGCGGTCTGGTGTCGTTCATGGCGAATTATAACCGTTCGAGGTCGGGTGCCGTTCGTGGCGAATTATGACCGTTCGAGGTCGGATTCCATTCGTGGCGAATTATGACCGTTTGCGTTCGGGTGTCGTTCGTTGCGAATTGGGACCGTTCGTGGTCGGGTGCCATTCGAGGCGAATTTTGATTGTTCGTGGTCGGGTGCCGTTCAAGGTGAATTATGATCGTTCGAGGTCGGATGCTGTTCGAGGAGAATTTTGTAATCATATACATCAGATTTACATTAATGAGCCTTACAATAGAAATGTTCAACTAAACCAAATTCAAATGCAAAAAAGAGAAAGCAAAAACAAAATAGAAACATCAAAGAGCAAGCACTCACACTGTTGCGTTTTATAGTCTTCTCGGAGCATGCTTGAGGACCGTTCGTGATCCCGTACATATGTAAGCGACTTAACTGTTTTAGTATGGAGTTCACTTCCTATTTTTCATTATTACGATTAGTTGATGACAAGTTGGTGCCTTGATCCGGAGCCGTTCTCATTTGATGCGGTAGGTGGTCGCTCATGTTCCACCGTCGCTCTTCGCCTTTTCACATACTGTAACAGCTTGCCGTTTCGGATATGTCCTTCGGTCTCATCCCTCAAGTGCCTGCAATCGTTCATGCTATGGCTGCCTAGCTCATGGAATAGGCGGTATTTATCCGATTTCTTTTCATTATTGGTTGGATCCCTCCTCATTGGACTCCGGTAGGGAACCTGCCCTCTTATGTCTTGATATATTCGCTCTAAAGTCTCACTCAGCTTCGAATAAGAGGTAAATCTTGGCTCCTTTGGCGGTCGCCTTGACTCGTCAAAGCTGTTTTCTTCTTTTTGCTTCCCTTCCTGCATAGCCTCCAACATCATCTCCATTTCATCTCTGGTGATAAAAACTGAGGTTTGATTAGCTCTGGAGGAAGCCTCCTGACTTCCTTCATGATGGCTCCTCTCCGTCCTTTGTCTCCTTGTCGATTGCTTTGCTATAGCTTTCCAGATCCAAGCTCCTAAACCTTCAAATCCAAAATCCAAGCTTCAAAATCCCTGAGAGCTAGCCTTTCCAGTGAAAGCAACAAAATGTTTGCGTCGAAATTGGTCACAAACACCCAATTGTAGATGAAAGCACCAATTCACAATCTCATATCACAGATAGACAAAATGTAGAGGATATAAATATGAAGAACACTCAAAATTTAAAAGGAAAGCAGTAAAAAGACAGGGTTTATAGTGGTTCGGCATTGTAGCCTACGTCCACTTTGAATGATTTGATCTTCATTGTTGATCGCTAATTGATTACAACAGAGAATAACTCCAACACTCAAGTTACAATGGATCTCCAGTAGAGTCTCGACGTAATGGAGTCAAAAGGTCCCTTTTCTGAAGGCATAGGGCTGCTATTTATAGATGTAGTCTGAAAATATCTGGCTTAGATCTCGAAATACCTCTTTTCCTACGTAGGGGGCCCACTTGATCGATCCGAGGTCATTTGGGATCGATCCCTGATCGATCACTACCTTGTTCGTATCGATCAAAATGACATTCATTTGAGCTGAGATCGATTGAAGACAATGTTGGGGTGGTATGTAAGCTACGGTGAAAATTTGAAGGCATTTGGACTTGCAGATCTCGAGTTATGATCGATCCAAAGTTCACATTGTATGTAGGATGGAGTATTCGCATCGATATCTTCGTATCGATCAACTTCGGATCAATGACTATTCGTATCGATTGGTTGTGCACTGATGACGTGGACCGGTAATCATGTGACACTACACCATATCAGCGTTTTTGCAACCCCTAAGTGCGGGACATTTGCAACGGCTTAGAGCCGTTGCTATTTAGCAATGGCTTTCGCCCGTTGCAAAATGGAAAAGCACGGTCCTAAACCGTTTTACTTTTGGCTACGGACCTTAACCGCTCTAAAGAATAGCACACCCATCCATATACCCCGTTCCCAAACTACGTACGCTCTTCCCTTTCCTTCAAGGTAAAAAATGAAAAATGAAAAAGAAAATCAAAGTTGCCATTTTCAGATCTCGATCCACTCTTCCAGTCTTCCTCTAGATCTACTCGCCATTTTCCCAATCGAAGTCTTCCGTGCTTTCTCCGGATCCATTTTTCCAGATCTCATCGTGAACTCGAAGTCGATCTACTCTAAGGTATGGAAGATCCATTTTATAGTAAAACTTGATAGTTCTATTCTCGTCAGTTTTCTTATTGATTCGTAAATCTCGGCATCGAAATAGGATTTTATGATGGCGACATCGTGTTTGGAACCCTAAAAAGCTGATAGATTAATTTGTTTTGTATTTTATTAAACATCAATCTCTATAAATTACACTGAGTTGTATTTTATTAAACATCAATCTCTAGAATGGCTTGCCTGATGCCCGTAAATATTGAATATATGTCACGATCATCAAGAGTTATCGACTCAGTGTGACTACATTGAGTTTTTTTTTGACAAAGTGCAATTGCACTGAGTTTTATTGACCTAGTGCTTCTGCACTGAGTCAGTCGATGACTTAGTGCAGTTTTGCACTCAATGCAGCTGCACTAAGTCAAAGAATACTTATGCTACATGTTTGATAACATTTAAATTTTACAAACCAATGAATTCGACCAATGTTAGTTAGCTTCACCAAATTTGAAAAACTTATCCATGACCACGGTTTAGACATTGGAGTATCTCCAACTGTTATTCATAGTTAAACTCCATTTTTGAAAATAAAATTTGTTGGTATTGTACGTAACAAGACAAATAACCTATTGTCTATAATACTACCTTTAGTTAATTGAATATAATTGTAATCATTGAATTAAATAAAATTTATTTTGAATTGTAGTTATAGGAAAGGCGTGATGATTTCTAATAATAGATTTCTAATAATTATTTATCTATAGTTAGTAAATTATGCTTGTACTTCACTACTTTGAACCACTATCAAAAATATGTAAGGTTGTTTACATGTGAGCATACAATATGCCACGCAGTTGAAATAGAATTCCAATAGTAGCAGCATCATCGACATAGATATAAGGCGTACAAATATTTGACAAACAATGTTGGATATTATTCTTAGATTAAGTGAACCACCGAATACGAGAGAGTAATACTATTCAGATACATAACAGGTAATGATTTAGTGTATTATGCAGCACTGCATTTTACAATGCAATTGTAGTTTGTCATTAAAATATCATTGTTATCCTTTAGCAGGCATGATCCAGTGTGGAATTCCGCTCGATAAACTGTAGTTGCAATCAGGATTGCTACTACGTACAACACAATAATTAAATGATCTTAGACTAGTGAAGATTCATGTTAACGTACCCTATAAATTAATGAGACTGGCACTGTGAAATTGGGACTTAACAATTTTTATGATATTGTATTGTATAATATATTTTCTTATATAAATAAACATAATTTATACCAAAAATGTGGAAATCTTCTCATTCTCAATGCTTCTAGGAATCTAGATAGCTTATGATCTTCATTGGCGTGTGTAGGTGCAGGTGCTACACTTTCAGTATAAAATGTAAGGTATCATAAAGTATTATACAAAGTTCATTGAGTCCTAAATTCCTATCTGGATCTGCCTATCCCATTAACTTACTGGACTCGGTAACAATAATCTTCTCTACTTTGAGACCATTTGGTTGTTGGGCGATCAACACTTGCATTCAACAATGCCCATAACCGAGCCCACAACAATTGAAGTTAAAAAGCTCAACACTTCGATTTCTATATGTATTTTAATATTATTGTTTAATCATTTTGTTGCAAAAAGTTGTTGATACTTTATATTTAGTTCAAACTTATTAAATCAATATGGTGCGTACCTATAAGATTAAATTATTAAATATGTCTTGCCTGTTTCATGTGTGCATGCGTATTATTTCCGGGCATTGGACATATTAGTATGCAATAGAGAGTGGAAATTGGAATATATGCGTCTGCATCTATATAACATATACATATCTGTTGCTATTTATTAATTTCATGAGTTCGTGTGTGAATATTTAGTACATGTATGCTGCTGCTATTTAGTTTTTTTAGCCTTCACATTCTTTTACGAAAGTGGACATTGTTTCTTGTTTCGTGTGTATCATATTTGTTCACTGGTCCTTGTTGCATTTCATAATTTCATTAGCATGCCTGACTGTTCAATCTGGGTATAAGTGTGCTGTAGTGTGCATGTGCATTTCATATTTTCATTAGCATGCCTGAGTGTTCAAACTTATTAAGAAATTCAATGTCCTTGTCAAAATGTAAAAATGAAGCTCTTTGGGATGGTGATATCATTAAATGTCATTTATGCAAATATGGCTTTATACTGATTATGAGTTATGGACATTTCAAGGAGAAATTACTAGTAAAACTAGCATGCATGATCCACCCCATGCATTGAAGCATGCAGCTGCAAAATTATGTGAGATGTACTGAAATACTTTAAAAGTATACCTTGGTTTTCAAATAAATTTTCAAATAGTTTGAGTAAAGTATTATGCAATATGATCACATTGTAATAATAAAGTTAGAATCACCTGCATGGTAAAATGAAATTACAACATATTCTATTTCAGTTAAATTGGACTGAAAGTTGAAATGAAATTAAAACCAGCATGTCCTTATAATGAACAAATCAATGCGTAGGAATTTAAATGTGTGAATTTACGGTAGGTTAATATTAAGAGTATGGGAATACCTAGGCGAAGGTTGTCGTGCCACAAAAATATTTTGGAAGCAGTAATGCTTTGTTGAATAACCGTGGCACAGACGGAAGTCAGTCTTCAAATGTATTTAATTTTGTAGTAACATGACCACCTGCAGTAGTTTCAGTTGATCAAATTTTGAATTATAGATAATCTAACAATGTAACGTAAAGAGTAACACAGTAGTACTTCAGATTATAAACGATGGTCGAATTATCAATAAACAGTACACAAAGATAAACATTATGAACATGCCCGTAAATATTATAGTAGGATAAAGACAGAAACAATAAGGATAAAAATCATAAACATACATGATCGTGTGCATATTATCCCAAGTACAAGTCTGGGCCTTTAGTATATTCCTATTGATTCTCTTAATGTAATGTCAATATTCTTGTATTGTAATTACAGAATGGATAAAGAATGGATGAAAGAATCCGATCGAAGAACTGCACGATATGTGGAAGGAGTGCAAAAGTTTATTGATTTTGTTGTACAAAATGGTGGTAATAAAGAAATCTATTCTTGTCCTTGTACAAAGTGCAACAATATGAGAACAAAAATTAAATTAGACGAAATTCATTATCATCTGCTTAGATGGGGAATTGTCCAATCATATACCGTTTGGCGTTTTCATGGGGAAGAGTCGGCGAGGAAGCAAAAACAACCCGTTAGTGAAGCCATAAGTACCGATGAGTCTGAACTTCCTAGGATGGAAGATCTAGTCAATGATACTGATAGATTTCATCACTTTCAATCTACGAGTTCGTTGCCTGACAATATTGGAGAATCGCCTACGGTTGATGTTGATCGGCAGGACAATCAAAGTAAAAAGTATAAATCTCTTTTCGATAATGCAAAAGAACCATTGTATCCTTCATGTCCAAAAGGGATAACAACATTATATTTCGTCACCAAGCTGAATAGCTTGAAAATCCAGTATGGTTTTTCCAACAACGGTGTGACTGCACTCCTTGAATTTATAAAGGAATTACTTCCTCAAGGTAATACAGTACCAACAAAGTATCCCGACATGAAGAAGATGATTAAACAAGTTGGAATGGACTACAAAACTTATGATGCATGCATTAATGACTGCATTTTGTATTGGAAAGATGATGCAAATAGAGTTTTTTGTCCAGTTTGCAAAGATCCAAGATATAAGACAACATTCAACGAAGAGAAAAGAGCTGCCAAAGTACCTCAAAAGATGTTGAGACATTTTCCTCTAATTCCTAGGTTGAGAAGAATGTATACTATACCATGGATAGCAGAAGCTATGACTTGGCATAGTCGTGCGAAGTCTAATCCAGATGTAATGCGTCATCCATGCGACACTTCTCAATGGCGAGCTGCAGATTCTTTTGACAAAAGGTTTGCCTTGGAATCACGAAATGTCACGCTTGGATTAGCAACCGATGGTTTCAACCCAAATGCATCTCTGGGTAGCCGTTATAGTTGTTGGCCAGTAATTCTAGTACCGTATAAGAACATTCATATCTAGCGTGTAGGATTGAAATGTCTTAATCGATCGTCATAAAAGTTGTATCCATGATTTTGTTTTCACTTATATATTCATCTGCCATTACCAGTTCAAATAATATAGGAATTTAGTTTCACATTTTATTCCTTGGGAGATAGTTGAACCGACTTTTATGCTTTGTTTTTACTTATATATTCATCTGCCATTACCAGTTCAAATAATATAGGAATTTAGTTTCACATTTTATTCCTTGGGAGATAGTTGAACTGTGATTTTGTATGATGCAAACTGTGATTTTGTATGATGCAAACTGTGATTTTGTATGATGCCTATTCCTCTGCAGTTTAAAATATTTTTCCTTGTTTACGAATAATAATCATCTATTGGTATTGTTAATGGATGATATTACACTGTAAATGATGCAGTGATGTCAGAAGCCGTGGAAGCGTCGATCCATTCAGTCTCGCATTCGTCAGCTTCACAACCCGAGAAAGTCGAGATCAATGCATACGGTGTTGCAATTTCAGATAATGCTGGAAAGATAGGCAGTAAAATTGGTAAATTGGTACGAATTCACGTACCGATATCATATGAAAGTTGGGATAAAGTACCGGGGAAATGTAAAGATGACGTTTGGGATGAATTGCGGGTAAGCCTACTATTATGTGGTTTAACTTTTTCTTCATTTTATTTTTATTTTGTTTACGATCAGCTGATTGTTTGTGAGTATGAGATGGCACCACTGGAAAAATATATATTTGCTTGGTGCACTTTGCACCACAGTTTTCATAGCATGGTACATTAATTATCTTTGTAACAGTTATATTGAACTATATATTACTCGGATTAAGAAGATGCTTTAGGCAGTTTAATCACATTGCAGTGTTAGTACATGTGTCATTCCAGATATTTTGTTAACCTTGTTGCCCAAAGTAACTTAAGTTGTCCCTTTCCTTTTTTTTCCCTGTTGGTTTAAGAAATTATTGATTTTACCACCTACTTGCTAACATGCACGTTGCGTGGTCCCTGTGATCAGATTTTGAAAATCTAAAAATAGTTAATATAAGTTGATGCCATGAGCATGGTCCCTAAAATAACCATGTTTCTCTACATATTACATCCGAAACATGTACAACCTATGCATGTTCATTGTTCCTTTTCATCTCTGAACAGTCCTTTTCTCTTTTACATGATTATACCTATACTCCTGCACATTTTGGTTCACAGTGTATACTCTGTACCAACTAATCAATTCAATCTTACTCTTAACTGTTGTGCTATTGTAGCACAAAAACTTGTGAATTATTAGTTTACTGAAGAACTTTCAAAATTTTGACAGCACAAAAATTTTGCAGCCAGCCTAATATTGGAAATTTAGTAATACAATGAGATTGACTGGGTGATCCGACAGTCCAAAATTTATGTGAGTATTTTTCCCATTACCTAAGTCACCTTATGTTGCTCCAGTAGCGAAGACTTAGCCCCTCATCAACCACGTCATCCCAGATTGACCAAAAACATTTTTCAATTAGCTTACAAATTCTCTTAACGTACTTAACTAAGATGTGTTTGGTTTGCCAATGGTGGCTTGTTCACCAACTGAACAACCTCACTTTCCGGTGAGGCTTGTTCAACAAGTAGCAACCTGTATCCATATGGGTCAACCATTAAATGGCATAATATGTGCAGGCTGAGCCATTTAAAACGTCATACACACGGCTGTTTTAACCCATTCTCTTTGCCAGATGCATTTTTTATTCATTTTTGATTGTTTTGGTGCCTAGTTAACTTGTTGGGTGCTTTGTGGCTGATTAAAAAGTAAAAAGAACGACCGACTGTTAGATATGCTCCTAAAATACTTTCTCATTAAGAGACTGGTGCTCTGTGGCTGATTAAAAAGTAAAAGTTAAAAGCATTACTGTCCTTTTTAAAGTTTATAGGAAGAATAGTAATTATTTTAACCCTTTTTAGTTTCATGATTGCAACTTGCAATCCTCTTGTATGCATAAAAAAAGGCAAACACTTACAATCCTCTTGTAAAGTTGTCACAAAAACTGAGAGCAAATTTCCTTCTCCTGGAGAAAACTAGTGTGTGTTATGGACCACTGTAATCGTTCTACAGAAATCACATAACAATTCATTTTTTTAACTTTAAGCAATAAAGAAGAAAAGACTGATACTTAAATTTCTATAATTCGACCATCTATGTCTTTGCAAGGTCCAATGGTACCATATTATATAATTGCGCATAATACCTAAGTTAGCCAGCTCCAAGTGAAACAAGCACAAGTCATCAACAGGCGGGGCTAAATCAAGTGACTATCAATTTGATAACCAGTTTTTCATTATAAAAAAAAGACGACTAAGAAAACCTTTTGTAGGATACAGAACTCACTATTAGAGGCAGATACGAGTAGGTTGATCAGTTAACTATCCTATATTTTAAGAATCTTTTAAGGATCTTTTTCTTGACCACTTCAGTTTTTGAATTTCATATAAGATGATATTAGTGTCTACTCAGTAAGAATTGACTTGTGTACCATAAGAGGCTGGTTCTTCACTATTCACATAAGTAAAACATATTAGTAATATATTTTTGTGGATTTAGTCTGTTTTATGGTTTAACTTTTTCTTCATTTTCTGTTCTACTTCTCATGCACCGCATTGATTACACTAACATATTTTTTGAATTACACTAACATATACAGAAATTTTATGACGTAGAGTCGGATGCAAAAGAGCTTTATTTGAAAAAAATGTGCGTGTCATTTAGGAGATATAAAAGTGAATTGAGGACAAATTACTACGACAAATTTGATAATGATGAAGATAGAAGAAAAAATTGTCCTCCAAAAGTTAGCCTAGAAGATTGGGACGGATTCTTGAAAAACGAAGCAAAACCCGGTGCACACGAAAGAAGAGAGCTAGGAAAAAAAACAGATCAGTGTACAATTATAGTCATCACAGTGGTCGTACAAGTCATGCCGTAGTCGAACATAAAATGGTACGTTTTTTTTTAAATCATGTGCTGATGTCTAATATCAAACCAGCCTATTATGTTGGCCCTAACTTATGCAACGTTTCAATCATTTATGCTCCTGCGCTGCATCACACGATGTGTGTGTATTTAACCGTATTCCAGTGATAGAGCTGACAAGAAGATGTTCAACATTTAATATATCTAAACTCTGTGTACTTAATCTATTAATAAGTCTGTCCCCTTATAGGCATGGATAGAAAGATAGTTTCATTGTTTTTCCATCTACTAATCCTTTTTCATGGTTGCAGGCAAGTGAAAATCCAGAAAAAGAAATCACACGTCGTCTAGTATGGGAGAAAACTCATACAAAAAAGGATGGCACCATATCAGATTCGAATTCTTCGTACTTTGTAAGTTAAACAATATATTGTTTTAGTTTAGCAACTTATCAATGCACGTTATATCTCAGTCATTATCATATTTTAGGGGAAAATTGCAAAAGCGAAGGAAACAATCAATGATGACGAGGAAGAAGATTTGACATTGGATGAAGACATCTTGTCACAAGTGTTTGGCAAGGATAAAAAGGGCCGGACTCGAAGTGTTGGAAGTATGATATCAAAGTCGCAAGTTAAAGCTTCTACTATTTCACGTAAACAACTCAAAAAGATTAAATCAGGCTCAGATAATTTGACAGCAAGGATTGAGAAGGTGGAGGGGACATTGGAGAATGTGGAGGGGACATTGAAGTCAATTTTCGGCATGTTAAAAGGATATGTGAATCGAGAAAACCAGATACCAGACATTGATTCCAACGAAGGAGGAAGCGTTGGGACACATCAGGAAAATGGAGGAAGAACGTCGAACACCGACGTTGTTGCTAATCCGCTAATTTCACATGTTTCGACAAATAAAAAAATGTGAAATGTTGAACTTCGATCTAGAAGTTGTTGCAACAGGTTTAGTCTGCACAGATTCGACGGCATCCATCATACATGGAAAACCTATACCTCCAACACATGAGAAGGTGATTGTAGACAATATACTGTTACCGGATGAGGCCACAGCCAAGCAAAATCATCCTCTTGCTACGACCTTTGGTGATGTTGGAGTCGGTGGTTATGTGTCTCACCCAAAGAGTTCAATTCGATATCTTTAGATGGAGAAGCAGGTATGAGCTATTACAATTTTTTAGATTTATTTTTATGTTTTCATATTTTTAGATTTATGATGGGTACTGTCGGTGATTATTTTTATAAATTATTCACATGACTTTGAAAATATTGGCTTATCTTACACATATGCAAACGAGTATATAATATTTGATGTTCACTAATGTACTAATGTACTTCACCATAGTAATTTATATGTTCACATACATACCACTGTCCCACATGTACAACTTCACACCGGGTTTTAAAAATCAGAAGCTTTGAAATACACATGAATTTCTTATGGTTTATTTTCTATTTGTATCTCACCTTTATTTCCAACTACCAGCCTTTAAACATGTATTCTACTTCTGAGCTTCAACCTCTAAACTTATTTTATACATCACCTTTCACCAAACCAGATTTTGACGTTCATGAACAAAAGTTTTAACTGCAATTATTTCAATCGAGTACTGACTGTACTATTCATGTCTTCGTTCATTAACACTAACTGTTTCAGGAGATTCAGGTTTCGGCATGTACATTTTAGAAATATATGACAGTTTCCCACATATATAATATATCAATTCTAAGATGACTTATAACAGTAGGTTGCGATTGTTGGTGAGAATGAAGTTGTTGATTTTGTTAGTGTAGGGGGAAATAGTGGGTTTCTTGGTCTGTCTGCTGTGTAAAGTTTTGTTTGTCATTTGTTAGGGATGCAATTGTATAATGCAGGTCCCATTTGGTGGCATTTTATAAGTGTTTAGAGATAAATAGCAACCTATTAACTAGTTTAAAACAGGAAGCGTGAATCAAAACTTAGAAGTAGTAGTTCAATAAAGAGTTATCAAGTAGTTTAATATACACAGTGTAAACAGATGTTCGTTCAATTCAACTACAAATGTAAAAAAAAATAAAACTAAACATTGTTGTTGGATACAGATAGATAGATAGATGGTTTTCTGAGTTTTGATTTCTTCGTCCCATTTTGCATTGCTTGTCATGATTTTTGACATTAGTGGAGTTGAAATTTTTTGCAACTTCAACACCTTGTAATTCGGAGTATGGCAGAAATATAAACGGATCATTAATTGTGCTGGATTTTAAGTCATCTTAGATGCCATTATAGGCAATTTTTGGCTTTATATTTCCAGTAGCCTTTTCTTCATATTTCCGGTAAGCTATCTCTGAACTCTGATAGTTCACATGCCACCCTGTCAATAACATTCAACTTGAACTTCTGATAATGTTGTTAATATCTTTCCAATGTTATTCATTAGCTTGAGATTTTATGTTTCCTGTAGCCTTTTGTCTCTTGAAATCTTCTTCTCCTCTTGTGCTAAAGTTTTGACTCCTTTCTTTGTTCATAATGAAATTTTGTAAAATAAGACATCTAAATTTGTAGTCTAGAGCCAGCAACTCACAGGACAACGAATCTCAAGTAGAACCATGGTTCGCTGTTTTATTGCTTGGTCAAACTTTGATTCTTGTATAATATCAAATTTTGATACTATTTGTGTAGTTAATGGTTAATCCTTAAAAGTTTTGGAGTTCAACTAAAACTTGCTAGGTACATTTAGTTTCCAATAGTTTGATTTTGTAATTTATTTATTTGTGAACCTTTTACTCAGAATTGTTTAAGTGAAATCTGTATTTCACTACTTTGCATTCTCTTTGTACTGCATATATGTCAGACAAGAAAGCTAATCTGTTTCAGTTTTCAGATAACCGGTGTCTTTCACACTGACACACTTCCAATTTGTCTTTGACTTCACATCTTGAACCTCTTACCTGGTTTTAAACATTAGGTTTACTAACTATAGATTTCAAACCTCTCCAATGCCTATTTTAACTATCATCACATCAAATGAGTATTTACTGTACTGTCCATGTTTTCATTTGATAGCAAACAAGGTTTCAACGGATTCAGGTTTAGGCATATACAATTTCAAAATATATGAAACTTTCACAGCTGTATACTATACCAATTTTTGAAAATGTTATTTCAAACATAAACGCAACAAGTTCGGTTGCAACATTGCGGTCTCTTCCGTTCCACGATATGTTCACCTTCTCAATATATAAAGTTTTATACATACTTTTTAATTAAAAATACACATTTTACAACCAGTTTGACTTTTTGAATATGTAGTTTGGTTTACCACTACATGTCCATCACCTGAAAGACTGATCCTATAAGTATAGTCTGCCAATTCCACTGAAAAGAAGTAAAAATAAAAGTTATAATTTTTTATGGAACACACATATAGCATGATTTTTTGAATATAATACTTCTAAACATGTATAGTACCCCATGTCTAGCTGAACTGATTACAGATTTCATAACAGAAACAATATCAGTTTTCCCCGTAAAGTTAGCAATACCAAGAAAACCCTTAAGTTGTTGAAGTGATATTGTTATAGCTGCTCCAGCCATGAATCCAACAACAGAGGCATGTGATAGAAAATCAACCAGAAAACCTAATCTGAAATTGAAAAATAATAATAAAGGACTGTTTTTTGCTGGAAAAAAAGAGATAAAATACCTGTATGTGCACATACACGTGCACATTGAGCGGAAATCATGTCACTGAACTAACCTTTTTTTCTTTTTTTCTGCAGAGGCTTTGATTCCAAAAGATCTTGTGCTTCTCAGCTCTTTAGCATTACAAAAGTAGGTAATATTGTTGTAATATTGTTTCTATGAAGTTGAAATGTACTGTAATATTGTAATATCATTATGGTTACCTTGACTTTGTACGGTAATACTATTAGAACTTGTGCTTCTCAGCTCTTCTGCAGTGTTGTAATATTGTTTCTATGAAGTTGAAATGTAATGTAATATTGTAATATCATTATGGTTACCTTGACTTTGTACGGTAATACTATTAGAACTGTAAAGCTTGTTTGTGTTCAATATATTGAAAGTATTTTGTTCGTTGATCTGTGTACTGGTTATCAACTGTTATGGTATTTATATTAAGTTTGCAAAGATTTGTACAACATGTGAACTGGGGGAGAGATGCAGAATCTTTCTGTGGGTTTTTTTAATTAGCAACGGACTCAAGCCGTTACGAAAATATAAAGAATGGCACACGGTATAATTTAGTAACGGCTATAACCCGTTGCAAAATTAAATTAGCAACGGAGTAAATCCGTTGCGAAGTATAAAAGAGCAACGGGCTTTAGCCGTTGCTAAATATTAATTTCGCAACGGGCAGGGTCCGTTGCAAAATTTTTGCCACTCTTGATTTTGAAACGGCTTAGGCCCGTTGCAAAATCTATTTGCAACGGTCCAAAGCCGTTGCGAAATGACGTTTATGGTGTAGTGTAAAGATCCGAGTTTCATGCCGAGTGACCGTTTCTCTAGGATGACTTTGCCTTATTCATATCGATCATATGCCATTACTTTCGCATCAATGCTGGCATGCACTCTTCGTATCGATCATTTGGTGTTGCCTTCGTATCGATCAGTGTGGGCTGCTTCGTATCGATGGGAAGAGTTGGTTTTGTATTGATTATTTGGCTGATCAATACGAAACATACATCAACATGGATCGATACAAAGTGAATGACCGTTGAGCAATGGACCTTGATCGACCTGAGAGATGCATCTGCCTGATGGATACGAAAGAATGAGTGCAAATTTGATGGATACGAGATTGATGGGAACCTTGTGGATATCGATCGATCCATTACTCTAACTCGAAGCGGCTGCCTCCTTGACCCGAAGTAAGCCTTCCATCGACTCGAAGTAAAGGTGTTGCTGACCCGAAGTAGGTTGTTTGATGACTCAAAGTAATTTGTTCCTCAAAGACCCGATGCGAACACTTCTTTGACTCGAAGTAAGCTGCCTGAAAACCCGAAGCAAACATGAAAGTGACTCGAAGCAAACTCCAAGCATCCCATTTTCTCTAAAATCTATACTCTAAGTATTTCGCGTTGTTTGTTCGTTGACTATGCTATGTCTTGTGCAGTTGATTGGGCTAAATCTGCATGTATATTGCCTTGCCAAAAGGTGGGTTAACAGTCTAATAATCAATGGAAGCAGTTTGAGACCCTAACTTGGCTCATACCAAAAGATATAGTCCAAACAAGATTTTCAGTGTCAAAATAGTCACATAGAAATTCGACAAAAATCATCGATATTGAAAATGTCCCTACGAGTCATTTTGCAAAATTATAGAGTCATATGACCTCATATAAATAAAACAAAAGTATTTTATGAACCTTCGATAAGTAAAATATGGGTCGTCACACTCTCCCCGTTTAGAAATTTCGCCCCCAAAATCCCTAAATAAGTCAAGAATAGTCAAACATAGTTACCATGCATGCCTAACAATTATATGCAACAATCATACATATCAACCAAGTAGCCATGCAACTAATAGTATAGATAAACTTATCCTAGCATGCAAGATACTAATCTATTCTATATGATACCAATGGTGAAAGTAAATACGATAAATAGTAGGCTTTACCATGTAAAGAGCTCTGGATACGTAGCCCTCATACTCTTCTCAGTTTCCCATGTGTAATTGCCTTCACTTTTGCCCCATTGAACCTTCACTAACTCCACCATCTTTCTCCTAAGCTTTTTCATATCATGTCTGACAATACAAACTGGCCTACGGGTTTCGAAGAATCTGGGTCAATCTCGATATAATCAAGTTGATTAGGTGAAGTCGTTGTGTCTGAATCATGCACAAACTTCCGCAAATGAGAAACATGGAAGTCATTATGCATGCCCTTAATCTTCTAAGGTAAGGGACCCTATATGCTAGGTTCCCAATCCTCTTGGCTATTGAAAAAGGACCTACGAACCTCGATGCCAACTTCCCTTTACTACCGAATCGAATAACATTCTTCAAAGGAGAAATCTTCACGAACACCATATCGCCGATAGAAAATTCCAAATCTCAATATCTTCTATCAACATAGCTCTTTTGTCTATACTGAGTGGCTCTTATTCATTGTCGAATGATCTCTATCTTCTTCAAGATTTCTCTAATCATATCTGGCCTAAGTACCAGTTTTTCACTCGCTTTCCACCAAAATGAGGAAGCGTTACATGTTCGGTCATACAGTGCTTCATATGGTGCCATACAGATACTGGACTGATAACTATTATTGTATGCGAATTCTACCTAATGCATGTGATCATCCCACGAGCCTTCAAAATTGAGAATGCAAGCTCGCCAGAGAACCTCCAATATACGATTTACTCTGTCAATCTGCCCATCTGTTTTCATGTGGTAAACTGTACTAAGATGCAACTTGGTCCTTAATGCCTCTTGTATGTTCTTCCGAAACCCACTAGTGAATAACGGGTCTTGGTCGCTCCTAATCTCTTTGTCACATCATTAAACCGTATTATCCACTACACATACTACTCAGCCAGTTTGGATGTCGTTCTAGTAGATTTAATGGGTATGAATTAAGCACTTTTCATTAATCTATCGACTATGACTCCAATGTTATCGTACCCTCCTCAAGTCCTCAGCAATTCATTAATGAAGTCCATTGACATTTGCTCCCATTTCCACTCGGGAACTTCAAGCGGTTGTAATAATATGCTTGGCTTTCTTCTCTCCCCCTTCACCAACTGGCAGTTCATACACTACGAGATAAATGTCCCAACATTCCTCTTCATTCCCTCCTAATAATGGGTCTACTTCATATCATGGGACATCTTATTACTGCCGGGATATATACCCTACATAAAATGGTGGCACTCTCATAGCACCCATCTCGCAATCCATCAACATCGGTGACAAACAATCTCCCATCCTTACAGAGCCAACCTTTTTAGTCAAGTCTGTATTGCTTCATATCTTTAGACTCTACTCCTCTTTCTATTTTTTCCATAATCTCTGCTAGTCTAGCATCTTGCCTCCGACTAGTACCGATCTGCTCAATCAAAGTAGGTCTGATCATCAAACTTGCCAACATCTCTGGCTCTTACTTCCAATGAGGTCTAAACTCATAGCCAATAATATTTCCAACCACTTCCATTCCAGGAACATCGCTCCCAAACCGGCATGTCTTATACTCAATATATTGTTGACCGAATTTCCCTTACTAGGCTTATAGGAAATGTCAGAGTCATAGAAGGCCAAGAATTCCAACCATCATTGCTGGCAAAGATTTAGATCCTTCTAAAAGAAAAGGTACTTCAAGGATTTTTGGTTCGTGAACAGTTCGAACCTTTCTTCTAATAAGTAGTGCATGCAAATCTTCAAAGCAAACACTATCGCTGCCAACTGCAAAACATAAGTTGGATACTTCCTCTTGTGTGGCTTCAGATATCGACTAGCATACACGACAACCTTTCCCTTATGCATCAATACTGAACATAATCCAATACCATAGGCGTATGCGTATACTATCAGCTTCTCATTCCTACTCGGAATGGTAAATACTGGTGCACTCATCAACCTCTCATTCAGAATCACAAATGCATGCTTGCACTTTGCGTTCAAAATAAAAGTTTGATTCTTCTTCGACAAATTGGTCAATTGCACGACTACGTTTGAGAAGTATTTGATAAAGCGCCTATAATATCCCACCAATCCTAGGAAACTCCTCAAATTATTAGCATTCTTGGACTGGTTCCAATCCTGAACCGCTGCCACCTTTGCAGGATCAATTGTAATACCTTGCCCCGAGACGACATGACCCAAGAATCTCATTTCTCTATCCAGAAGTGGCACTTTGAAAACTTCGCTCCCAATTTTTGCTTCCTCAACACTTTAAGCACAATCCTCAAGTGCGTCTTGTGTTCCTTCTCCGTCCTAGAATAAATTAGAATATCATCCACAAACACAAGTACGAACTTGTTTAGCCGATCCCTAATGACACGGTTCATGAGATCAATAAAGTATGCAAGAGCATTGGTTAGCCCAAATGGTATAACCGACCACTCGTAGAAACCAGATGGCATATGACACACGGTGATCAACACACTCTCCTTCTCTATTCTCAACTGGTGAAATCCAATTGCCAAATCTAATTGGGAGAATACCTTCGCACCATGGAGCTGATTGAATAAGTCATCAATATGTGGGAGTGGATATTTTTTCTTCTTCGTTACCTTATTTAGCTCACGGTAATCTACACACAACCTCAGAGAGCCATCTATAGGTGCGCCTCACTTAGATATGCTCCTACAAATGAACCCTCTCTTCAATAGGTCATTTACTTGCACCTCCAACTCCTTTTGCTCTCTGGGTGCTACACGCCTCAAAGGCATCACAATCGGTCTAGCATCCTTCACTAAGTCTATATAAAGCTCAATCTCTCGATGCGACGGTAATCTGGTCATCTCCTCAAACACGTCAGGATGCTCTCTAACTATAGGCATAGATGACAACCCATCTTGTGGAACCTCGAGCGGATATATAAAGCTAACCATAACCCATCCTTTGGAAGCAGCCAATCACTATCGTCCGCCCCTCTACACCCCGATCTTAACCAACAACTTCTTGCAATCCACTACCGCCACATACTTCCTTAGCCATTCCATCCCTAAGATAATCCCGAACCCAACAAAATTCAAAACAAAGAAATCACAAACAAAAGAGCATCCATGACTCGATAAAACCATACCATGAAAAACCATACACATGCTAGTAGAGCCTCCAACAGGGTTTGTCACAATCAAAGGTTGGCCAACTATTTTAGGTTTAAATCCCAATCTATCTACAAGATCACTAGATATGACGGAATATAAAGCCCCATTGTCAAATAAAACACATATGAGACCATAATAAATGACTAGCATACCTTGAATAACAACGCTCTTCCCATTTTCCTTCGCCGATGAAGCACTCAACCAAGTCGGAACAACATCCAAAAGCATATCCCTTCATAACCAGCTTATGTTGTGTTGGTTTGGGACAACTTTCTACATAAGTCCGAACTTGCCGCAGTTGTAACACTTCTTCTTCCTATTAGCTTTGCAGTCTCTGATTGGGTGACCCTTATCTCCACAACCAAAATGAATGGGTTCCCATTTAGCTTTTTTGTAAGCATTCTTTCCCTAAAACTGCCTTCTCCTTTTGTTCCACTTCTTCTTGCCTCCACCGCCTTGTTGCAGTTTTGGTTCTTCCTTAATGATAATAGCTTATTTGGACTTGGGGTATAAACTCTCCTGGAGAAGAGCTTTCTCGACAAGTCTCTCAAACGGCTCATCGATATGACTCACCAACTTCTCCCCCAGATAGTCATCCAAACCAATAAGAAAATTCTCGTTCTTCCTCAACGAAGTGTCGATGAAAGACATCCCATACTTCAAAAAAGCTTCGAACTCAGCAATATACTTAGGATAGACATATCTCTCTACTCTAAGTCCGCAAATCTCCTAAATAGCACCGAATCCTGGGCAGCCGGAACGAACTTCTCCTCAAACCTAGCCTTGAACTATCCCAAGTGAACGGATCCTCATGGGTAGCAATAGAAATGGCACTCCACCAGTTTATGACATGCGATTGATGCTGTCTAGAGGCCAACTTCCTTTTTATGGCATCATCTACTTCTAGGTCACCAAAGATACACATGCAGGTATCCAACCAATCCTCCACTTCGATGGCCAACTTCGTTCCAAGGAATGGTTTGCCTTCCAAGGTAGAGAAATATTTGCATAACTTGGCAAAGTCATCCCTCGATGCCTGCACCTGAGCACCACCACCAATACAAACATTTGGAGAGGTTGCTTGGGCATTTTGCAGCATGTTCTCCAACATCGCATTGAGCATAGCCTGCAAGTTAGGGTTAGCAGCCCCCGTACCTGCTCCTTCCTTAACTTCGGAAATGGAGTTCCTCATAGTGTTTCTTATTTCCTAGCTCATTATCAATCTATAACAAGAATAACCAGACTCTCAAAAAGAAAACTTTTTTAGGGTTATCGTGTGTGCATGCGACTTATATACTATATATACTACTATATATTTTTGGAAACCAAAATATATAAGTAGTACGCACTCTCTCATATAAATATATACTCTCAATCTAGTCTAAGGTGATAACTCCTTCCCTATCTCTATTGAACCACGGTATCAACTCAGGTTAATCGTGTAACCTAAGCTCTGATACCAAATGTGACGATTCCCCTATACCATCAATACCCAATATAACTATATAGTGCGCCGCTGACGCGCCCGACCGATGTAGGACAATCATTAAGGGTTGAGAATGAAATAAAACATCACCGAACCTATCATATATCTCACAGCGTATGGCACTGTTTTAAATCTCGGCCATCTCGACCGATATCTCGGTCGAGATCTTGGTTGAAGGCTTGGGCGAAATGAAACATGAGATATTGGTTGATATCTCATTTCGATTATATCGGCCGAAATTTACATATATCGGCCGATATTTGGAGCAAAACGATATTCCGAGATATCCCCGATATATTGTTTTTTTCAAAAAAATAAAATAGGCGCATCTCAGTCTATCATAAAAAAAGAACAAAGCCCTTTTCTTTCTGATTCAACTTCTAAAAGATCACGTTCCTCATCAAAATATCGAACTCCTTCTCCAGAGAAAAAAATCGAACTCCCTCTTTTAAAAAAAATTGAACTCCTTCTTCCAACATTCGACAGCTCGCGGTTGCTTTCAATTTTCGACTACTCGATCTCGCTTTTGATAGTGCTTCGTCTTCGACCAATCTCTCTACTCTCTACATGTATGTAAATTAGGGTTGTTTCTATTTTAATGAAATTCAATTTTTCAGAAATTGAATATGCAGTATAATTTAGAGTGGATTTGCAAGTATATTTAGTTTGTTATTCTTACAGCATAACCTTCTGCAAGTATATTTGCATTGCCTGAAACCCTTCGATTCCTGATATCTCTTATATGCATTTGCTTTTATTTGCATCAGTTCATGATACTGTTATTATGTTATTCTTACTGCATATATGTAGTTGTATAGAACCCGCTTTTTTCAGTTAATTTGTTGTCTTTCATCTACTTTTATGTAATTGCTAAAACTGATGATGTTTTGTAACTTTTGTTGAACAATTTCATATAGTTGAAGTATAATTGCATTATTTTTTTTAGTTAAAATAGTGGAGATTAGTTGCAGTAATTCGGTAAATGTTAAATAAACCGATACCATGCATTTATTGCTACAAATTATGTGATGTGTTATACTCCGATATGGTCCCGAGATGAACTTTAGGTCCGAGATGTAAATCCGATATTGGCGTCCGAGATGCACTCATCTCGTCCGAGATCTCCCCCGATACGATACCGAGTCACTAAAATCGCCGAGACGAAACGTGTCCGATATCCGAGATTTAAAACCTTGGCGTATGGAATAAAATATAATATACATCACATATATAAACAGGAGAGACAGTAATAACTGAGTGATCCAAATATCAGAGTATAGATCCATAGAGTTATACAGCAAGTAACAGAGTTTACAAAACGGAAATAAACTTGAATATCTATCTCATAACAATTGTAATAAGCAAGAACTATCAAGGGTCCCAAGTGTTGCGAATAATCATAGAATCCATATATAATAAGAGATAGCTCCATCTAGCTTGTCCTCTACACAGCTACTGCGTCGCACCTATCCCTGCTATCTAGTCTGCTCATTTAAGAGTACCCAAGATAATAAGAAGCAAAGCATAAAACCTTGGGTCAGATAACAATTTGGTGTGAGTGATAAATGAATCTCAAAGTACTGTACAAGTCGATATAGTAAGGAACTGGGGTATGCGAACCATAACTGACATGTCCCTGCAACCAAAGAATTAGCGTATAATGAACATAATATGCTACTTTATGAATATCATAAACGTATCCTACAAAATAAGTATGATGAAGGGTGTCCAGGTATCCCTATCCCTAAACCTATCTCTAGTGACATCCCTAGAGTGATAGACTATGGAAAAAAACAACCAAAGCAACCCTAGCATCCATCAAACAATTCTCAATATCACTCAATATGCTCTAGATATATAATAACTCGTATGATCTTTTCCATATCATGGATTAATTGGAATCCCAGTTTTCAGTTTACACATATTTAGCCTAAAGCTGATACTAGACCCTTTCCCACAGTCTTGAGTACATAAATTCTTTCAATTGATCCGGGGTACCCTTTCCAAGTTCCCATGTGTGCACTCATAATACTCCTGCTTTTGAGTACACCAGAAAACACTCTAAGTATCAATGATCCCTTAGCATGCGTATCTGAGCCCTTTCCTTGCTTTCCATTATTCTCGAGGAACCATTCCACATTCCTCTATTCCACGATAGAACCATTCTCACGTTCTATCCACATGTCACCCTTCTTAGAGCCCGCCCTTTATGGACAACCATTCTCACGACCACCTTCAACATCGAGCCGCTATCATCAGAACCTAACTCCATTACCATCAAGTTGCCATTACCGAAGTCCTGAAGCTAACATCATGCTACTACATCACCATCAAACCCCATGTGAATAAACAAACACCATCAACATGACTTGCAGAGCCTCTTCTTCCTCACCTGGAAGTACCACCCTATTTCCAGCAAGACCCAACCTCTTGGTACTGAATCAAAGGTCTCGTACCGATAGGTATAGTTAGCCAATTTTGGCTAAGTTTCTTCCCTTTTTCATAGAGCTCCATCATCTAAGTACTAGACCCGACCACTCCACTTAAAAGCTCTCGGCATTAACTCTAAAAACTCTTGTTGATCACTTTGAAAGCTCTCGTTTCCATGCCCTCCAAATCTCTCAATACTAAGTCTAGTACTTAGCCAAATTCTTGCACTTATCTTCTACTCATCACCATAAGCCCCAACATGGAGTACCAACCTTCGACCAAGCTATTTCCATAACCAAAAAGCTCTCGGTACCGAGTCCTTTACTTTTCCCTAAACTTGGTGCGAATTGAGTCCTCGGCTCCTCTTATCCTTTAGAGCCTCCCTTCCAAGTTTCATCCAATTCCGACCATCTTTGCCTTTAATTTGCCAATTCGATCACTCCTTGCCTAACTACCTAAAAGCACTAGCAAACCATATCAAAGCACAACATACATACATGGGATATCATACATATACATCCATTCATACAGACAATACATAAGAACATGATAATCAAGAAAATCCTAATCTAAATCTAATTTTTACAGTAGCATATGGATATGAACAAAAGGAGTTGAATAACCATTTAAAAAACATTTTAAAACCTTTAAAATCCATCCATAAACATCTATAAAAAGGTGGTTAAAGTTAAAAAAACATTTTAGGACATGAAATCATGTTTAAAACATTAATTTTAACTATATAAACATGTATAATGGAGTGAGAGGTCAAGAACCACTCATCAAATACCAATTCCTCTCCTTAGGTCTGAAGTGGGTAGCAAGGAAGAGGAATGCAAATCATTCAAAATGATAAATCTCAAGCTCTTGTATGCTAATCACCCATCTAATGTATGATTTGGTTAAAATTAGTAAGAAAAAGGCTTTACAATGAAAATAGAGTTACGAGGTTTAGATCTATTTTGGGGAAGATGGAAAAGACTTAGATCGGTTCCAACGGCCTCCCCTTATCATAATTTTCGAGGTGGGTTAGTGGGCCTAAGCACAGGCTTAGTTAATTACCCGCAAATGCTGGCTAGTGGTAACTTACAAATGGTAAGTCCGTTTTTATATTAAGTCAACTCTACAGAATGTAAAACCATCATCCTGAAGCAATGAAAGCAGTTAGAGACCCTAATTTGGCCCCTATCAAAAGTTATAATACAAACAAGATTTTCGAGGTCAAAATTGTCACATAGAAATTCGAAAAAAATTATAAATGTGAATAATATTCCTAAGAATAATTTCCCAAAGTTTTAGAGTCATATGTCTTGATATGAATAAAATAAAAATATTTTACGACCTTCTGATACGTAAAATGCGATTCGTTACATTTACTGTCCAATAAGCGTTTTCTAACTATATCAACATGCATTCATTGTTAGCATACACATATTAGTACAATTGTCCCATACAATCTTTATTCCATAGTTCCATTCCACATTCCTCAAATATGCCTCATTTATAGCCTTTATGTTGTTATTTAAACAACACAAGATAGTGTCAACTATACTTATTGTCCTAAATGGGTCTAGGTTCAGATTCCGTAGGCTGTAGACATTCAAATGTATGATTGTATATTTAAATATTTGAACTTAACTTATACATCTAATTTCCTGATGGTATTTCCCTTCAGTTTTCAAATGTCCGACTTTTATATTCGGACACTTGAATCTGTATTTTAGACATCTGAACCTTATTTCAAAAACGTCCAAAATAGACTATTTTCGAATGTCTTTTTTCTATTTTACTTTATTTGATCTTAAAAGCTTGAATCTTCAATTTAGATGCTTGAATTGCTATTTAGTGTGGGATTTCATCCATTTCTTGTATTTTTCCATTTAGAAATTTGTTTATCTTCATTATAACAATAATTATGCTTCTAACTAAGTTACAGAAGGTCATACGACGTGAATGTTATCATTTTTTCTATATTATTCCCTTAATACTCTTACTCTTTCCTTTTGTATTTAGCAACCCCATTATTTGTATAGTTCATCTTTTATTATATTATCTTCCATAGTTATTAGTTTATTTAATTAAATTAAAACCACTGTATGATCATTCTATCATTAGATTTATCATTAACCCGTATGTTATTCATTTATTTAGATTACTTATCACCATCATATGGTTTTTCTATGTTTGTATAGTCATAGACTCCTTCCTTTACCATTAAAGGTCACAATTCAATTCTAATGGCAATTATAATCTCTAATCCGGTGTACTAATATCCATATCTTAATCCATCATAAATGATTTATTCATATTATCTATGACCATTTATTTTACATAGACTACCACTAATGGATTAAAAGCATAATTAGGATTATATAAAAAATGTCACTTACATAGTTATCTAATTTAGCCTCTAATTAATTTGAAATTTCTCTTCCTTTCACCGTTCATATTCACCCTAGCATCAAACTCCACGAATCATTGAGATTTTGGTATATATGAAAAGCCTTTTTCATTCTAATATCTTTAGCCTTTTATTTCCAGAATTCGCTGAATATTTAGATTAGAAATTTTAGATCTAGGGATTAGGATTATGGTTTTTTTATTTTGAGGAGAGGGGGAAGATGAAAAAAGAAATGTTTGTATGTTTCTTACTATACCGAGAAGGAATACCAATACCCTATTGGTACTAATGGAATATTAAACCTAACCAGCCCATTTTAAGTCAAATTATTCTTTTATTCATAATTTTCAATCTATACTGCCGATTTCAACGTTCTTATATGAAACCCGACCTTAAAAACATAGTCTATGCAATGGTGCAAATTTCGTTGCCTAATTCATTCATTAATGAATATTCTTATTTTATCATGTTTAGTAGTATTGTCACTTTATCATTTAAGAATAAATTATTTTATTATTAAATTTTAAGGCGTGTTACATTCTTCTCCCTTAAAGAATTTCATCCCTGTAATTCCAAAGGACAAAAAATGAAACTCACTAGCTAGCATATAAATGCATACTACATGGGTATACCTCCAATATACGTCCAAATAAACATACATATAAGCATAATCCATTAACGATTTAACAAAATACATAAGTATGCAACCAACAAATAAGAATGAATATGAAAGATGGATATGCTATGATATCAATATGAAAAACTTCAACTTGTGGCATCTATGCAAACTAATATGGAATATAGGAATGAATGTAAAGCATCCTAATATATAAAGCTTACAGTTCTATATGAATGCCAACATACATCACTCCACATCAAAGTATCATCATAGCATTAAAAAATTTAGGCAACAAGTCCTAGTTTCTAATACTATATAGTTTCTAGCAACTTTGCATACATGATCTAGAAATCAACCCACACAATTTAAAAAAATCACATAAAGCCATCAATTATCTGAAAACAATTTACCTAATTTAAGTAACCAAACAATATGGTAGAAACATAACAGTAAAGAGTTCGGGGTGAGAAGTACGAATCTTCTCCTCTGGTTTCTAAGTGTTCTCCATTGGATCGTTTCCCCACTGTACTCAGACTAACTTTATCCCTTTATTTTGAAGCTTTTTCACTCCATTTTCTATTGTACAAATAGGTCCATTGGGTGCATAGGACATCGGTTCCACATCCATATCCTCTAGCTGATTGGGCTCGATTATAGCACCTGAGTCATGAATAAACTTCTACATAAATAGCACATGAAGAACTTTGTGAATGCCTCCCCACTTCTTAGGAATCTCCACTCTATAATCTAACTTCCCTACTCTCTCTAATATCAAAAAAGGTCCAACAAAATGAGGCATTAGATTTCCCTAACTACCTAATCTCATAACATGCTTCACTGATGAAGAATTTCATAAATACCATATCATATATTATGAATTCCAGCTTTGTATGCCTCCAATCAACATATGATTTCTGCCTATCCTGTGTAGTCTTTATCTTCTTTCATATAAGCTCCATATTTTCATAATTGCTTCTAATTATATCTAGATCAAGTATAACCCTATTAGCTGCCACCACCAACAAGATGGGGATTTGCATGGCTATCGATACAAAGCCTCGAATGGTGTCGTGCATCTTCTCACTAATAGCTATTATTATAGTAAACACTACCAATGGGAAATGATCTTCCCATGCTCCATCAAATTCAAGAATTCAATCTCTTAATAAATCCTCTAATACCGCATTCACCTTCTTGGTTCATCTATGTAGTTAATGCTTCATTAATGCCTGGTAAAGTGCTTAGTGCACTTCAACTTCTACTCTTTCCAATTTAGTGCTATTACATAGTTGATATGCTTAAAACCCTACAATTTTCCACTATGCCCACTGAATCAGGGGTTTTTAGCATTCGCTTTAGCAACTTTAATATAAAAGGTTAATTTGACCAATTCTCTTATAAAATAAATCAACAAATTTAGGGTATAGTCTAAGTTCAAGTCTTAAGCACTCAACATAATTTAGAACTCCATTCTATTCACCAAGTCCGAACCACATGGATCTTGATATTCTTCGATTTTGTTATATAAAAGTGAACAATGTTTTTTTTTCTACGCAAATAATGTAGGAATGAGAATAAAACAATTTTGAAGATTTCCAATAAAGATTTTTACAGCTCTGCTATTTTTCCATATATCCCCGTTATAACTTTTTTCACCGCCATCGCTATTAAATAGCTCAAAGCTTTAACTACACAGCATTCTATCCATCTATCCATGGATGATAAGCATTGCTAAGAATCAACTCAGTCCCAAAATGTAAGAACCTCCTCCTTAATGGGCCTAAATTTTGGCAAAATCGAAAACCAAGTCCATTATGGTATAGATCGTTGGTTTTCGTAACCTGCAATAAACACAAGTATATCAGAGTGCGATAAGTATAAACTCACAGCGGAATTTAGAAGTATAATAGAACATATGCATTGACTAAAGCTTCTTCCTCATAATATCATTCCTTGGATATTTAATTATCTTATCAGCGCTGAGCATGAAAGAAATGATTTCATTATTTGTTGTTCCCGTCTTGCACCAATAGCTCGAACTTGTAAAACTAACATGTGGGTTGTTATGAGGAGAGGATTAAAATAACGTTTTGGTGATTGGAAAATTACATACTTTACCCATCCTATTAATTTACGCCGATGGATTTTCATTGAACGCCATGTCTATTATTTATGGCTGATCTGTTAAATCATATGTGTGCGTATTATATGCCTAACATTTCCCAAGGTATCAATATACACACACATATATATGCCTATATCCGTATATAAAACTATTTACCCAAAACCCCGACCACTTAATACTTCTTAAATAGGAAGAGGCAAACCCATTGGTCATTCACTACCTCAAGTCCTTGAAGCAGGCCCTTCGCACCATAACCGCTAGTTAATAATCACCCTAACAATGTAAAAGATGGTATCCAAGTCACTTAATACCATTTTAATGGAAAATAGGCAGACTCTGACCATTTTCGACCTCAATTGAGGTACGCTCCAATCATTTAATACCTACTACCAAGATGGACTCCTCACCAGTACCTATCTAGCTGAAGTTGCAAGGAATCTCTTCAGGCCACTTTATACTTTTGGGGAAGAGGCAAGCCCTCAAAGAATCGCTTAATGCCTTCAACCCCCGAAGCAGGTTATTTCTCAAGATACCTTTACTATGCTTAACCACTAACCCTGACCATCTAATACTTCCTTTATGGAGAAGAGGCGGGCCCTTAAACAACCACTTGATACCTTCAATCCTCGAAGCAGGTCCAACATCTTACACTTGTTTCTTCTCCATAGGTCCTATGGTTAGAGATGTCTCACATATGTAGTATGTGTACACAACTTCTGGTATACTCTAGGTGAAGGTTAGACTTCTATTGTGTAACTCTACTGACCTCGCATCCCAACCCACTAAATCAAACCTATCACCCAAAGCCCAAGCGTTGGGCTAAGCTCGCTAATTTATGCTGGTATTAAACGTATAGTTGAAGCCATATAATTTCCTACTATTATAATTATATTGCTTTCTAAGTATAATTAATAATATTAATATCTACCGATTCACTAAGTTGTTATTCCTAGTTCGTACGCTTAGGCTTTGGTTTCCTTGTAAAGTCTAACAAATATTTATTTCCCGTATTAATTAGTCACTAATGTAAAAATTAGACCATCTCTAATCAATCCACATAAATGCTATATTAATCTCATTAATCAATCCTCATAATTTCCATATTTATCTCCATAAGTGATCCTCATTAATCCATTTAAAACCTATTTAAATTCTTGTAACTCCCAATTTATTGCACCTTTATTGCCTATTAATTTAGATTGGCAACTTTCCATCTTTTATTTCCCAATCATATCATTTATTAGCGATATATTCTAAAGTTAACACCTAATGCGAATATTAACATGTATTACGTCGGATTAATTATATTCTTTTATTTTGAATATTTAGCATGGTTGTTCATTCTTATATATTTATTATTATAACTCTCATTATTAACCCTTAACTTAAATATTCCTTTCCATATTTTAACCCGTTAGAATTTTCCTTCAAAAAAGGTTTTTCATTATAACCTTCCATAAATTAACCTAAAATAGAGATTTGCTACCTTTTAAATTATAAGGAATTATTTATTTCCGTTTTACTGAAATAGACAGTGTAAATTATGGAAAGAAAATCCATACTTTACACATGACTTTTCTCTTTTTGTGCATAGTCCTTGTTAATTTAAACGCTGCACTTTTTCAACATATTTAAGAAATTAGACAATTTATGGAAGTTAAACGCATAATATTTACAATAAATTAAAATATTGAAATTCACATTCCAATAGAATTAGGGCAAATCAAATTATACTAACATCTTTATAACCCGTTTGTAGATCTAGGACAAATTCTACATCTTTATCCATATTCAACTTTTAATAACTTGGGAACTGATTTCCAGGTCTAAGTGTAAACAATATTCCTATCCATTTACAAAATATGTAGGCAGTGCTTTATGCAGTAGATATGAGCCTACAACTATTCGATGTCTATATAGATATAAAATTAAATAGAAGTCCAATCGAAATAAATTCTAATGTCATAAAAAAATTACATAATTTCCCACTCACCCTTTTGAAGTTTTCCAAATTTCCATATCTGAACCTAAATCCTTTATTGACTCCTTTTTCCATTCTGATCCAAAAGAATACATATAACAAGGTATATACATATTATTACAATTATAGATCTGAGAAGAGACTGGAAACTAAAAGAAATGTAGATTGAAATTTACCTTTTTGCGCAGTATTGATTCGTTACTTCTCCTTCTCTTTTATTTTCTACCTTTTTCCATTTTATATACATGTAATATTTATAATTTAGAAGAATAATGGGGAAGAGATAATGGCAGAGCTTCACTGTTTGGATTTGAAAATATAAAAAGAGAAGTGAGGGGTTAGTCCTTTATTTATAGGCGCACGAATCAGTTCAATCTTATTTGAATATACGTTAAGCGTTTATGTCAATTAATGTATATTTTTTTCTTTAATTCCATTTTTGTTTATTTCATACCATTTTTTCTAATCTAATGTTAACTTTGCTTACAAGTTAAGTATCCACTAACGTTAAATAACGTTAATTTATTACAATTTTCGAGTGATTGATTAACGTTAAGTGTAGTTAACGTCAATCAATTACATTTATTACATAGTATTTTCTTTCCTTGAATGTTAAAGTTCTTTCTTACTAACGTTTGTTTTAATGTTAATTTATTCTCATTTATTTATTTCCGTTTCATCATTAATTTATTTCGATTTAACGCCGATCTCCTTTGATTACTTACTTTTAAATTCTGATTTGATTTGATTTAGCATAGCCAATTAATTAAATATTAAGATTTACATCTAATATTTACATTAATGTAAATTATTAGTACTTATTTATTTCAATGCCTAATTTATGCACTTATACTCATTTTTAATTAGATTTAATTTGATTGAGCTTCTTTAATTAATGTTTATATTTAATTCTAACATTTATACTTAGTGCCTATTTAATGTTAAGTTATTAACATTTACTCCTTAATTAGTTCTGAATTGTTTCCGATCCAAAAACTTCAAACGTTAGTAACATTTTCTTTTAAGCTCCAATTGTGACACTCCAAATATGAAAGTTGCTCATAAAATTGTCACGAACACAATGGTGCAAATTTGTAACCTCCAACATTTGCTTAAATTCCATTTTTGGAGCCTTATTAATTTTTTATTGATTATCGTTAATTTTATGGGGTGTTACACAAAACATTCTGAAGGCTCCTCCAAAGTCATTATTTAAAAGTGGATATTGGTCATTAGATATATTCACTGGAATCTGATGCAACCTAATTACCACTATCACATATAGTGTAGCCAATGACGCTATTATCTGCATACTCCGGACTAGAATAAACCAAGTGCATTTGGTTAAATGATTAATAATGACCCAAATACTCTCATTTTCCCTTTTCCCCTAGATATTTCATCTAAAAAATCCATCGATATATGTTCCCACTTCCATTGTGGAACCCTAGCAAAAGTAACAGTCCGGTTGGCTTCTTTTTCTTAGAATTGACTATAATGACCGCCCTACATCTCCGACACTCAATCATACCTATATAGTGCGTTGCATCAGTGCTTGATTGATGTAGGATAATGCTAGTGTTGTAAAGTAAATAAAAATCATAGAAACTATTGTATATCTCACAGCAAATTGAATAAAATATAATAATCATCGCATATATACAACAAGCAAGACAGTAATAACTGAATGAACCACAAAAATTAGAGTGCAAAGTTCCATACAGTAACAAAAATAATGATAGAGCTTATACAGTTGAAAATAAACTCAAGGGATAAACTATCTCTAAATAAAATAAATAAACACTATTTAGGCTCCATAGTGTCGTGTAGCGGAATAAGCAATAGTAATCCAAAGTATAGGTATGAGAAAGCATCGCCCCTTGCTTATTCATTTGTACAACCCCACATGCTCACCAAACTTGATATCCCTAATGTACTCACTTAAGAGTGCTCAGAATAATTGGAAGCAAAGCATAAACTTCCGAGTCAAAAAATAGTCTTGTGTGAGCAGTAAAATGTCTCAAAATACTATAAAGTCAATATGGTAGGACATAAGGTATGGAAAGTCATACATGACGTATCCCTACATCCATATGATTAGCACATAACATATGATATATGCGATGCTATATCATAACCATCATGGGTGTATGTAACAGCCTGCAAATTTATCACCTTAATAAATTTTATTTATTTTTAAAATATTTAAATATAAGCTTTTTAACATAGATTACGCTGTCTTAAACAATAAATAATTGTAATGGCCCACAAATTTATCACTTGAATAAATTATATATATCTTAAAAATATTTAAATATGGGTTTAAAAGTACCATGTTTTAAGTGACAAATAATAATAGTTATTTTGGGAAAAATATTGTGAACAAATTACCTAGGTAAAATATTGATAAATATTAAATATCGTCCTAGGATAAATATCGATAAAATAACCGAAAATCATTTTATCGATAAACTGCTTTTAAACAATAAGGATCGTACATGGCTCTAGATTCATACACTAATATATGTATTCAAACAAGTTTATGAAATAAAATAACTTATTTTGTTTTTGGAAAATAAAATGTATTTATGACATCGACAGTTGATATCATCGATTTTATATATTTCTTCGGAAATTCAAGTTAAGTTTAAATATAAAATAAATGGGTTTTTATTAACAAATAAACCTATTATAATTATTTAATAATAATGGTAAAATAGTTTTTAAAATTTGTTTACCAAAATAGATAGTTCGTAGAAAAATAGAAAATGTGACCAAATAACGTTTTTCGGAATGTTGACTTTTCGACATCGAAAAGTCATCGGGAACATTGTTCGCCTTTGTGCATCATATGTACACATATATAAGAGATAGTAACCATATAATAATATACTTAATTATGTATTATCTTAAGTTAACTATGTTTAGCAAGTGATGTGACAAGACATGATTTTAAAATAATAACTTATATATATACTAAATCATATCATTATCTCTTGTCATTTCCTTAAGTACCATCATCATTACCCATCATGGCTTAGAGGATGTGACTAGAGAGGGGGGAGATGTGACATATGAGGGGGAGGAAGGTGGTGATGTGACATGTCAAAATTGTTTGATGTGTGTTTAGTGTTTGATGATAATAAAATATATATATATTGAATTATAGATGTGTTTGCAGATTTTATTTTACACATTTACAGATGTTATTTTACACATACAGGAATAAATATAATATTTTATTCAGTACAATGTTTACAATACACTGAGTTCATATTTATAGCTCACTCTCACTCATACACTTTCATTGTTACAATGATTTCCTCACTACATCACTCATACACTCAGTTGTTCTTCTGCATCTGCATTGTCCAGCTTTAGTGTTTGTCTTGTCTCCTGTGTACCTATATAATTGACAATCTACAGCAGTAATCTGAATAGAAACGAATTTGATTTGCAAAAATATAAAATTTGTTTTTAAAGCTGTCTCAGATATATGGGTTAAACGTCATCATCTTTGGTTGTGTAATATCTGTGCATATCAGTATACATATCAGGGACAGGGAATTACGAGTGGCTGCAGTACACACGTATGCACGTGTGCACTACCTCGCCAACTCGAGTGAACAAGGTCAAATCAAACATTCAAGTGCACAACATCATATACAAAGACTACAGCTACATGAAAATGTCCAGTAAATCATCTACATGGATGCAAGCATGTATGATTCAATATGATCAAGACAAAATGTGTACAACAGAGATCAAGCTCAGTGCCACGGTAGTCAAAAGAAAGGAGGTATCAACATATCAATGTCAAAGCCATGGTCAACAACCAGTTCAAACAAGTTCAACAATCAAAACCAGGATACATAAGCAACTGTCAACGTGAAGTCAGGGATAAAAGATCAAGCATGAACAAAGTGGATGCAGACATATACAACAGTGAAGATATCTGAAATGAAGAGTAGTGTACAACAGAATGAATAAACTCAAGACCAGAGTAGCTCAAGTTCAAACTTCAGTGAAACAATGAAGTATAACAACTACAAGACCAAACTCAAAACAACAATACAAACATTATCACAACAGATCAACAAGAAGTGATGCAGCATAGAACAAGTATCACAGATAAACAGGCAGAAGGTCAGACACAAAGAAATTCAATGCCGTGTTTTAAAAAACCAAATTAATACTGTGATAATCAAATTCAAGCCAATTCGAAGTCACAGAGAAAAGTCGAAAACAAGGCAGTATATGTTAGTGAAGAAAATTCAAATCGAGATGACCAGAAACAGTAAAAAGTCAAAGCCGTATGTTTTTGCGAAAGTCAAATTTTAATTTAGGAAAGTTTCAAAATTCATAGGATCAACTGTATTAATTCGAAAATCGAACGTCACAAAAATAAAGCCGTGCATCGAAAGGAATTTCCAAAGATATCAACCATAAAAAGGGAAAGTCTCAACAACGTGAAGATCACGTAATATCAAATCAGACTCTATACATAGAAGACCCAAATCATCATTGACGTTGTGGTGAAGAACAGAAAAGCTAAACCCAATCATCACCGACAACAGATCATACAAACAAGCAAGTACCAAATCGAGCAACGAGAAATCATACCTGAAATCGATTCTCAGTAACCCCAAGGAGCGTGCAAGGCCGAAGCAAGCACGAATCATCTTCTCGAGCAAAGCCAAGCACAAAGGGGAACGAAGCCCCAAATATTACAAAACCCTAGATCTCGTAAGCCTCCACGAGCAAGCGAAATTCTCTTCAAGGCTATCGAGAAGCACAAGGCACTAGACAGCAAGCACAAGCACTAATTCAGATTGCAAGAGGAAATCGTCGCCATTTTTAATCTCCAGAGATAAATAAAGAGGATCGGGTTGAATAATGAAATAAAGGGGCCGGCCTATTTTTAATAAGGGGTTAAATTAATTAGGGTTTAAGTTTTTTTTAATAGGGTTCAATTTAGTTTTAAAGTTTTTAAATTTGGGCCAGTTTTTATTGATCTAGTTTTTAGGCCAAATTTATTCTGAGGGCAAAAGTGTTTTAAACTGTCATTCTATATTTTGCCCTGGTGTTCAAACTGTATTTTTGTATTTTCAGTTTATTTTTTCAAAGTCCAATCAGAGTGAATCACCACCTAGGGTTTAGGTGTTGTCAGATTGTCTAGTTAGAATTAGTTCAGTGAGCAGGGGGGCTGCGAGTTTGCAAAGCTCTATAGGCGGGAGCAGAGTTTGCGAGTTTACGAAGCTCTATAGGCGGAGCAGGGTGTGCGAGTCTGTAGGAGTGTTTGTGAGCGGGAGCGAGTGTCTGCGAGTTTGTCAGAGTGTTTGTAAGCGGGAGACTGTTTAATTCTAATAGAAATCTGGGAATGCAGCAGTAGGCAGGGGTTGCCGAAGCTGGGTAAATTTGTGTGTGATTTACTTTACTGCATATTTATTTATCTGCTGATTGCTTCCGCGTTTAATTTGAGAAAATTTGCGATAACCCTATTCACCCCCCCTCTAGGGTTAATCTAGATCCTACAAGTGGTATCAGAGCGAGGTAAATTTTTCTTTAACTCTAGAGTCATGAATCTATCAAATAATGCTTTTTCTGAGGGGTAATCTATTGCTAGGCCACTGATGTTTAATGGTAATGATTATGCTTACTGGAAAGTTAGAATGAGTATCTATCTTAGTTCTGTTGATTACGATGTTTGGGATATTATTGAAACTGGCTATACACCTCCCACTATAACTATTGGTGATACTGAGATTCCTAAACCTAAGGAGAAGTGGGATGCTAATGATAAGAAATTAAAAACTGCAAATGCTAAAGCTATGAATGCTCTGATCTGTGCTCTTGATAAAAATGAATTTAATAGAATTTCTCATTGTAAAACAGCACAGGAAATCTGGCATACTTTGGAAGTGACACACGAAGGAACTTCTCAAGTCAAGGAGTCTCGTCTAGCTCTGTTCAGCAATGAATACGAGAATTTTGTGATGGACAAAGGCGAGAGCATTAAAGACATGTTTGTATGCTTCTCAACCTTGGTATACAATGCTAGAGCGCTTGGAAAAGAATTCTCTGAGGTAGAGCTAATAAGGAAGATACTACGAATCCTACCGATGAACTTTGAGGCAAAAGTCACGGCAATACAAGAATCGAAAGATTTGAGCAAACTGAGCATGGAGGATTTGATCGGAAATCTGATGACGTATGAGCTTGAGTTGAAAGCAAAGGAGGAACGCATCAATTCCGAATCAAAGAAGAAGACGATTGCCTTAAAGAGCAGAGAAGAGAGCGATGATGAAGAAGAAGCAGATCCAATCGAAGTGCTTGAAATGGCTATCAATAACTTCAGAAAATGGTCCAAATTCAAGCCAGGCAAGAAGAAAACAAGTGGTAATGGATCTAAAAATTCTGACAACTCTGAAAATGAATTAATTTGCTATAACTGCAACAAGCCTGGTCACTACAAACAAAATTGTCCACTTCTCAAAAACATCAAGGAAAAGAAAAGGAAGAAAAAGGCCTTCGCAGCGACTTGGGATAATAAGGAAGGAGAGGAAGTTTCGACTGATAGCTCAGAGGAGGCTAACCTGTGTCTTATGGCCAGATCAGATTCAGAAGCAGAATCAGATTCAGAAGTAAGCCCAGAGGTATATAATGAGGCAAAAAACTTTTCTTATAAAGACCTTGCTTATTTCTGCATCGATCTCACTAAAACAGTTGAAGCTCTTGATTCTAAAAATGAAAAATTGAAATCTGATAGAAAAAAACTTGCCCGTGAAAATTTTAGGTTAGAATCTGAACTTGAAAAAATTCAAAACCTAGAATGTAAAAACTGTAAAATTTTAGATTCAGAATTATCAAAATTGAAGAATAATTTTGAGGAACTTGAGAAAGAAAACTTGAATCTAAAGGAAACCATTGAGACTAGGAAAAAGGATTTTATAAATAGATGCACTTCACTTGTGACTGAAAACTCAACACTGAAAACCAAAGTCCAAGATCTTGAGAAATCACTGAATAACTTTTCTAGAGGAGAAAAATCATTCAATATGTTATTAGGAAATCAATTGTTTGCTAACAATAGAAAAGGACTAGGTTTTGGAAAAACACAAGTTGATAATAGTGCAAAAGGAAAGGGCATCTTTACTGAATGTGAAAAAATTGGACATCATATTGAAAATTGTAGCCATAGGAACAAGAACACGAGATTTATACAAGTTTGGGTTCCTAAAAAGTCTACAAACAAATTTCATGTCTATTGGAACAAAAATGAAAAGACAAAACAAGTTTGGGTTCCAAAGGGATTATTTATTCATAATTATTCTGCCACTAACAATCATGGACCTATAAAAACAAATAGGTCACATACATCTTTAACCGTGTAGGTGTGGTGGCAGGCTAAGGAACAACATTAGTGTTATCTGGATTCTGGCTGTTCCAAATATACAACGGGCGTCAAATCAACGTTCCTTAGCCTAGTATAAAGGTGACAGATTCACTATGAGCAAACAACGAATGATTATTGTACAGGTAAAACAGGTAGTTGTATTTATTTTCAAACGATAGACAACCGGTAAGAATCTGCACTATAATCTAAATTAAATCAGCCAGTTATGATTGATGATGTTAATTCTGATTTGTTAACCATCTTCAAATAGAATTACATGAAGTAATTGTGATGGTTGACAGAATCTAACTTGCGTTATTTATGATCTTATATGACTTGACTCTGTGCTTAAAAATTGATTAAACCATTTTTCCTGAACTTCATCTGTTTGGTCAAATTATGATGTTGATTGATTGTTGATTACTCATACTATAAAAAAGGATGTTTTGAAACTGTTGAAACTGATGAAACTTCACTGGTAAAAGAAAACTTCAAATTGTCTTGAGATAATAATGATGCTTTAACTATGATCCTATGAAAGGAATAAGCACTCGCTCTTCATTTGATAAAAATCTGTGTGCGTTGTGTTGTCACATTAGCTTTACTTCTGAAATTGAATCTGATTTTGTTGAAATGATTCCTAATAATGAAAGTTGGATTTGAGAGATGCAAAGTTGAACTTAATCAAGAAGTATCGAGGGATAATCGGTTCACTTCTCTATCTTATTACTTCTAGACCTGATATTATGTTTTCTGTGTGTTTGTATGCACGTTTTTCAAACTCTTTCTGATTCTGGCTTAGTTTTTTAAACTAGTTCCATTAAAATGTGATAGTAAAAGTGCAATAGACTTGTCTAATAATCCTGTTCATCATTCACGCACGAAACACATTGATGTGAGACACCACTTTCTTAAAGATCACACTGCTAGGAAAAACATTTGCATTGAATTTATTTCAACTGAGAATCAACTTGCTGATATTTTCACAAACTCCTCCCCGAAGACAGATTTTCCAGATTACGTTTGAATTTGGGGATTATGGAAATTGACTAATCATTTTTCAATTTTTTGGTTGAAATATTCTTGGATATTTATTTTCAACTTCAATTTCTAGGATTCAAACCTGTTTTTGGATATCATTCAAAGATTGATTCGAATATGGTATTCAGTAGTGGAAATACGTTTGGTTTATGAAATTTCATAATATGATTAATTTGGTAACTTATTCCACGACCATTTCTATTTCTACCATCTTTCTATCATTCGTAATGGTTTTGAAAAATAAGAAGAGTGAATTGCTTTTTAAATTAAAAAGGAAAATAAAGAATTTTTTTAAATATTTCTCATGCATCCATTCTCATTTAAAAGTCCTTATGGTTATGCATGGATGGATCATGTGAGGTTATCAACACTCCATTCTCATTTAAAAGTCCTTATGGTTATGCATGGATGGAGCTTGATAACTAATGAGTAACTGCTAATCCCATTTAAAAGTCCTTATGGTTATGCGTGGTTAGTAAGTGCTTATTTCTTTTGTGCTTAAATGTCAAATCTTTTTAAAATTATAATAAATAGAATAAAACATCTCTCTTCTCATTATAAAAACCAAATCATCGATCCATTCTCTAAATGTGGAAATTGTTATCTTGTTATGATATATTATGGTTTTTTTCACTGTTTTTTCCATTTGTTTTCCCCTACCGTTTCATTATTTTTTGTCAGTCTTTTGATGATAACAAAAGGGGGAGAAGAAAGAGATTTTGATAAGAAAATAAGTATTTTTGGAATACTACACCAAATTTGTTAAATGTTGTTAGTTATTTTCTATAGTTTTTTTATTCGTATGTAATTTCCTAAATCTTCTAAATAGGGAGTGGTCTCAGTTGTAGGGGGAGTATTCATGTAGGAAGAGCATACATGTAGGGGGAGCTAAATATCTCATATTTAAACACATCTACTGGAATTTCAAAATCTTTAATATATGTTTGTCATCATCAAAAGGGGGAGATTGTTTGATGTGTGTTTAGTCTTTGATGATAACAAAATATATATATTGAATTATAGATGTGTTTGCAGATTTTATTTTACACATTTACAGATGTTATTTTACACATACAGGAATAAATATAATATTTTATTCAGTACAATGTTTACAATACACTGAGTTCATATTTATAGCTCACTCTCACTCATACACTTTCATTGTTACAATGATTTCCTCACTACATCACTCATACACTCAGTTGTTCTTCTGCATCTGCATTGTCCAGCTTCAGTGTTTCTCTTGTCTCCTGTGTACCTATATAATTGACAATCTACAGCAGTAATCTGAACAGAAACGAATTTGATTTGCAAAAATATAAAATTTGTTTTTAAAGCTGTCTCAGATATATGGGTTAAACGTCATCATCTTTGGTTGTGTAATATCTGTGCATATCAGTATACATATCAGGGACAGGGAATTACGAGTGGCTGCAGTACACACGTATGCACGTGTGCACTGCCTCGCCAACTCGAGTGAACAAGGTCAAATCAAACATTCAAGTGCACAACATCATATACAAAGACTACAGCTACATGAAAATGTCCAGTAAATCATCTACATGGATGCAAGCATGTATGATTCAATATGATCAAGACAAAATGTGTACAACAGAGATCAAGCTCAGTGCCACAGTAGTCAAAAGCAAGGAGGTATCAACATATCAATGTCAAAGCCATGGTCAACAACCAGTTCAAACAAGTTCAACAATCAAAACCAGGATACATAAGCAGCTGTCAACATGAAGTCAGGGATAAAAGATCAAGCATGAACAAAGTGGATGCAGACATATACAACAGTGAAGATATCTGAAATGAAGAGTAGTGTACAACAGAATGAATAAACTCAAGACCAGAGTAGCTCAAGTTCAAACTTCAGTGAAACAATGAAGTACAACAACTACAAGACCAAACTCAAAACAACAATACAAACATTATCACAAAAGATCAACAAGAAGTGATGCAGCATAGAACAAGTATCACAGATAAACAGGAAGAAGGTCAGACACAAAGAAATTCAATGCCGTGTTTTAAAAAACCAAGTTAATGCTGTGATAATCAAATTCAAGCCAATTCGAAGTCACAGAGAAAAGTCGAAAATAAGGCAGTATATGTTAGTGAAGAAAATTCAAATCGAGATGACCAGAAACAGTAAAAAGTCAAAGTCGTATGTTTTTGCGAAAGTCAAATTTTAATTTAGGAAAGTTTCAAAATTCATAGGATCAACTGTATTAATTCGAAAATCGAACGTCACAAAAATAAAGCCGTGCATCGAAAGGAATTTCCAAAGATATCAAGCATAAAAAGGGAAAGTCTCAACAACGTGAAGGTCACGTAATATCAAATCAGACTCTATAAATAGAAGACCCAAATCATCATTGACATTGTGGTGAAGAACAGAAAAGCTAAACCCAATCATCATCGACAACAGATCATACAAACAAGCAAGTACCAAATCGAGCAACGAGAAATCATACCTGAAATCAATTCTCAGTAACCCCAAGGAGCGTGCAAGGCCGAAGCAAGCACGAATCATCTTCTCAAGCAAAGCCAAGCACAAAGGGGAATGAAGCCCCAAATATTACAAAACCCTAGATCTCGTAAGCCTCCACGAGCAAGCGAAATTCTCTTCAAGGCTATCGAGAAGCACAAGGCACTAGACAGCAAGCACAAGCACTAATTCAGATTGCAAGAGGAAATCGTCGCCATTTTTAATCTCCAGAGATAAATGAAGAGGATCGGGTTGAATAATGAAATAAAGGGGCCGGCCTATTTTTAATAAGGGGTTAAATTAATTAGGGTTTAAGTTTTTTTAATAGGGTTCAATTTAGTTTTAAAGTTTTTAAATTTGGGCCAGTTTTTATTGATCTAGTTTTTAGGCCAAATTTATTCTGAGGGCAAAAGTGTTTTAAACTGTCATTCTATATTTTGCCCTGGTGTTCAAACTGTATTTTTGTATTTTCAGTTTGTTTTTTCAAAGTCCAGTCAGAGTGAATCACCATCTAGGGTTTAGGTGTTGTCAGATTGTCTAGTTAGAATTAGTTCAGTGAGCAGGGGGGCTGCGAGTTTGCAAAGCTCTATAGGCGGGAGCAGAGTTTGCGAGTTTACGAAGCTCTATAGGCGGAGCAGGGTGTGCGAGTCTGTAGGAGTGTTTGTGAGCGGGAGCGAGTGTCTGCGAGTCTGTCAGAGTGTTTGTAAGCGGGAGACTGTTTAATTCTAATAGAAATCTGGGAATGCAGCAGTAGGCAGGGGTTGCCGAAGCTGGGTAAATTTGTGTGTGATTTACTTTACTGCATATTTATTTATCTACTGATTGCTTCCGCGTTTAATTTGAGAAAATTTGCGATAACCCTATTCACCCCCCCTCTAGGGTTAATCTAGATCCTACAAAAATAATGACATGTTATGATATTTTAGACTAAGGATAAAATGGTAATATCCCCACTTTCTTTCACCTATAAATACAAACCCTCACACACACATTTTCATTTACATTCCAACTTTATTCTTTTCTAAACTTCCTTCTCTAAAATTCCATGGCTTCCATGGTTCAAATAATTTAGAAAATGTTAGCCTTTTGTGTTGTAATTTTCTTCCATACCTTCTATACTTCTTATACTTTTATTTCAACATCCTCTCTTCCAAAAACCAAGGCCATCACTACTCCGCAAAGCCCTAGCCAAGCCAAATCACCTCTGGTTGAACTCATTCTAAGGCCTAAGCCCCTCCAATGTTTCAAATTTTTAAGCTAGAGTTGAGCGTAGAGGCGTTGCCGAGTTATAGTCGAAGTTCGGGCGAAGTTAGTTAGCATAAAGGTGAGTAAAACTACTTTATTTTTGAATTTTTTTTGACTTTTTTATGATGTGTTATTGTGGCGATAACATGGTGAGAAAATTGAATGGTTATTATGTTGGTCAATGGTGATTTGATGGATGTTTGCATTTGGTGTTGAATTAGAGATTTGAATTTGATGCTGTCCAGTTAATAAGCATATAACCTTATGTTTATATATTTGTTTCATTTTGATGTTAAAAGTATGGTAGTATGGATGATGGTTGTGATCTAAGAACCAAAGTATGTTGAGACGGATGTGAGATCCAATTCGAAATCAAAAACTATATTTTCTTGTTTTAAAGTTTGGAAATTGTTTCAAAGTTTTTATCTTTTTTCTATGTCTCAAAAAATTTAAAAGTTATGTTTTCTAAACATGAAATAGGAAAGAATAAGCAAGTGTTTCCACTTAAAGTATGTTTAAGCGAACTGCGCTCATAACGATTGTCACTATGGACGTAGTTCGACAAAATTGTCGATTTTCGTTTTAAAATGTTTTCTTTTTGAATGGTTGAAAAAGTTTTCCAACTTAATTAGTAACATAAAAAGATATTAAGTTTAGATTATTTAATAATTTATTTATTTAATAAAATAGTTAATGGTAATTAGCAGTTAATTAGTAATTAAGTAAGTGATTAGAGGTTAAATAACACTTAAAGAAGGTTAATGACCAATTAGTGATTAATAAAGTTTTAATTAGTGATTTATGAAGTTAAGAAGTAATTTAATGATTAATTATTATTTTATTAAGTTACTTAGTTAATTAATTATTATTTAATTAAGTGAATATTTAATCAATTAAGATTTAACTAATAATGAATTGTTTAAACCATAACTAAGATACATTAGGAAGTTAATTAGGACTTAACCAAGTTCATTAAGTTAGTTTATGAATTAATCTTGATTTAACTAAGATATAATTAGGGTTTAAGCTAATTAAAAATATTTTACTCTTTTTAAAGTTTTTTTTAAATTTAATCGGTTATGTTTTAAATCAGTTTTCTTTTTAAGGTTAATTGATTTTAAATCAAAGAAACTCTCGTTTGGACCATTAAGTGGCCAAATGAATTAAAGTAGTGATTATAAAACGTTGACATGTTTTATGGGAAGTAAGTTGAGTGTGTTTAGTACAAATGTTGAATATCAGTAACGTGATAAACACAAGGAAGTTAATTTCAATAAGCGGGTCATGGTAACTTAAGCATATAGAATATACTTCTATGTGTACATTTTTCACCGATAATAGATGTATCTATGTTTGTAACTTGGACATCTACCTATGATTGATTGTATGTTATGTGTGAATCCTTTACGTATACGATGTTTGGCGGTATTTATGATATAACTTAGATAAGTTAAACCCAAATCTAATGATCCATTGTAGTCTTTGAGCCTCCATTTGGTTTTGTAAAGTAAAGATTTCATTTTCTTTTGAAATGTTCTTCAAAGTTATTCGATTTTGAACAAGATATTTGAAGAATGATTTGACAATTGGTTTGAGAAGTTTTATAAATGATTTTGGGTATTCAGAAAAAGGGTTATAAAAACGGTTTTAAGTGTTTATACAAAGATTTTATAAATGGATTTGAATGTCTATAAAGGGAAGTTTTATGCAAGGTTTGAAAGTTTATGAAGAAGTTACATAACCGGCTTTGAATAATTATAAAGAGTTCATAAATAAGTATATGAATGTTGATAAATGTTTGGGAAAAGAGATTTAATAAATGAAAAATGGTATTGAGGCTTAGCGATTATTTTGGGTAATTAAATCTATATATTTTGTTATTGTTATTTGATAGTGAAATAACCGACTATCAAATTTGACCTAATTTGACTTCGAAAGAATGAATGTAAATTTGAGTTCCATGGTGAGGACTCGAATACTTACTTTTAAAAGACAACCGGAAATTATAGGTTATTGATACGGAGAGACTGGGATCAGATTTATATATCCGAAAACCCCTCCGAACCAACATGTACGTTCGAGTGGAAGAAATCTTGATGATGATTGAAGACAGTGCTCTTTGAAGTGCAAGGGCTGCTGCTACTAATCTTAAGGGTGATTCCAAAATGGATGTAGTAGAGTTAGTGCCTTCAGTTTCGTTCAGATCTAGAACGAACTTGTATGGATGAATGCTGACATTGCATTGACACCTGAAGGGCAGTGTTAGCATTCCAAGATGGATTGCTATTCAGAAAGGTAAAGCGTAGCCTCAAGCCTCGCAACCGGGAGGAATGGAAAAAGTAGGGCATGCAACAGAGCTATGTGGTTAGCTACCATTAGGAGCAGTCACCACATTCTAGATGTCCCTTTTAGAGTTTGTTTGCATGCAAACACCGTGGTAGTATAAGGCCTCGGTGTCAAGGGGGTGAGGTAATCCGGTCTGCCATGTTAAAGAGGCAGCCGACTCTGTGTTAGCATCGGTGCATTTTCTAGAGGTGTATCATCAGAATGTAGTCCCTTACCTTGCCATTGTTGGAATCCAATCTCCCATACGTGCCTTACGTTTTTTTTGTAGAGCCTAGTATGTTGGAATGTGAGATGCAAACATTTTAGCTATTTTATCTATTTACTTTAAACCTAGACACTATGATAATATCACTGGATTTTGATATAAAATGTTTTGGTTATAGTAAGGTAAAAACCCATCCGTTTTTATGTGCGGTGTGGTCTTATGAGATACCCTTTGTGAAAAGTTTTCAGATATAGAAATCAGTTTGGTTGTCACTTGTTATCGAGTTTTACCCACGCTAGTTTACTAGACTGACCCGGACGTTATTCCATGTAATGCTTAGGTCAGACCAAGCATGTTTTTTGTAACAACCCAAAATTCTAGTCATTAGATTTTAAATATTTAATTAATTTTAGATATTTAAATACTTGGATTTTGGAATTTAATACTTGGAATTCAATAATAGTGATAAATTAAATATTTGACTGGTGAACCAAATATGAATTAAATCGATTTAATAGTGTCATTTAACTTCTTTTAATTAATAAATGATAATGGTGAATCATTTTGCAAATTTATTACAATAACAAATGGTTCGAATATAATAAATAGTAAGAAAAATCAAATTGTAATAAAACAACCCGGAATTTCACTACTTTGATTTGCGTATATTTAATTAATTTTAAATATTCAAATAAATGGTTTTATAATGAAAATAAAACTCTTTATAATAATATATAATAATGGTGAAATAATTTTTAAAATTTGTTTACAAAAGTATATAGTTTGATGAAAAACAGAAAATGTGACCGGAAATCGTTTTTCGAATTTTCGACGTTTCATGGTATAAAAGTTGTTTGAAATGTTGTGTACACATTTGTGTGTGTATATATATATTCAAATATATGAAATGTTATAAACATAGATTAGTAATTTAATTAAGGTTAAGTATAATTAATTAAGTTAAGAAAATGATGATGTGACACTTTGGCAACTATAATAAAAAGAGAATGTCACATCATTAGGAGACATGTACATTAGAGTACTTATGCATGTTGACTTTGATTTGATGGGAGGGTGGCTTGGTGTGGGCTGAAATGGGTGAGGTAGAGGAGAGGGTGTGACATGGCATACATGTGTGGAGGGTAGAGTACATGAGGGTAAAAAGGTAATTTGTTATTTCTATTTCATATAAAACTAATTATTCACCTTTCTTACTCATTTTATTTTCATTTTCTCTTCTCTATCTTCCTTGAAGCTTCATGAAACCTTTTAATGGCTTCCAAAATTTTCATGTTTTAAGATTTCAAAAATTAACTTCTAAATGTTTTAAAAACTTGTTTAAAGGTTCCTTCTTCTCCATTTAAATTTCTTCCATTCTACCAGAAATGGTTACTGCCATAACTTCTTACAAAAAACTCCAAAACAAGATTTTCTTCTTATTATCCATGTATATTTCCAGTGGCTACAATTTTGTAGTTTTCCACTTTTTCTTATTTCGAGATTAGATGCTCCAAAATTCATTTTTTTGCAAGAGTGTTTTTGAACCTAGATTTTGATGTCCGAAAATACCCCTTAGTATTTTGGCTATAATATTTTTTTGAGTAATTATTTTCTTTAAATGATATAGGAAGGAATGATATAAAACTTTCTCGTTGACAACTTTTCCAAAATCCGAGAGAAAAGGGTCCAAAAGTCGAGTGCAGAATGACCCATTTTCGAGAAGAATTTGTGGTTTTCCAAGCTTTTCGAGTGCTAAAGTATTTCAAGTTTTCAAAACCTTTGGTGAGTTTAACGCACATTTAATTTTATTATATCATATTAATGAAGTTCAAATCATTTATTGATTGTTTGGATGTTAGTTAAAAAAATTTGATTGCTTGTTTGGTTGAATTTCCATTTGGAAAATGGATGACATATTAATTTGATCGTTATAAACCCATATGATTATCTATATATTATTAATAACCATTATTTTGCAAAGAAAAATTGTAGAGAGACCCAATGGGGGTTTCTCGACCATAAATTATTTATTTATATCATTATGTTGTAATATTGATGGTTTATTGAAATTAACTATTCCTTTTTATAGTTTAGCGATTTTCGCTATATCGTCATTTATTAAATTTCATCCCCGAAACCCTATCTTATGAACTTAAGCTTATGTTTCCGCTAAAAGGAATATTAGAATTTTATTAATCATTTTGATTAATGATAATTTAAATTAATTAATCTTTTAAATTAATTAATTTGATATTAATTAACAAATTTAACAAATGATGATTAAAATTGGTTTATATTTAGATTGAATTAATCATTTTTGATAATGATGTTTTATACTTGATTAATCGTTTTAACTAACGATTATTTGAGTATAATTAATTAATTAATTATTTTAATTAATGATATTGGAGTTTAATTAATTATTTTAGTTTATGATAATTGAAATTAATAATCATTTTAATTAATGATATTTAAAAGTAATTAATCATTTTAAATAATGATATTTGAATTTTATTAATCATTTTAATTAATGATTGTTTTAAATTTAATTAATTTTTTTAACTTATGATTTTTGGAATTTAGTTAAACCATTTTAATTAATGATGTTTTATAATTAAATAAATCATTTTAACAAATGATGTTTTAATTTATCAGTTTGACTAGGGGTGTTACGGTTGAGGTAACCATCGTTATTACCACCAACCGTAACTGTAACCATTGTTGATGGTTACAAATTCTTATAACCGTTACCGCAACCGCCTATGATGGTTAACCATCATATTTTCAATTTTGAAGCATGTCGTACATATATTTTCAATTATATGCATTATTGATGATAAATTGATATAGCTCTGACTGTTTTTTGCAAATTTATTTATTTGTTTATAAAACAATCAATATGAATGCACATGTTATTAGTTCATTAAGACACATATTATTAATGTACAAGCTATTCTTTTAACTTAAATTACTAATTTTTATACTTTAATTTAAATATTACATAAAACAATCATGTATGGTTGGTATGTTTAACCGCGGTTTTCAAATTCTTCAACCTTTACCGTAACCGTTATCGTTATAGATGGTGACCACATGAACGATTGGTATGGTTGAGCGGTTCAACCGTAACAACCCTAGGTTTGACTAATGAAGTTTGGATTTAATTAATCCGATTAATTTATGATTATTTTGAACTTGATTAATTGTTTTAATCAATGGAATTTAGAATTACTTATCATTTTAATTAATGACGTTTGAGATTAATTATCATTTAATTAATGACTATATGAATTTAATAAATCTTTTTAATTACTTGATTTAATAAAGGTGATTTGAGTAAATTAACTAATTTAATAAAAACTGCTTTAATAAACTGATTTAAAGTTAATAAACTGATTTAATAAAGATTTAAAGTTAATTTACCAATGTTATAAAAGTGTTTGGAAATAATTATCTATTTTATTATAGATAATGAATTGTTTATTTAAAGGGTTTTTAAATGTAATTAATTGTCTTTCGGGAAAATTAATATTGTTTTTAAAGTTAAAATGGAATTGGAACTTGATTATTGGGATGTTAAGTTGGATAATCTTCTGGGTGTTCGATCTGATATTGGTTTAGGCCTTCGGGGTCGCGCACTTGGGAAAATTATTCTCTTAACTTTTTAACAATCTGGAACTAATTCTAAAAATGTTTTACCAATACGAAAATCAAGCCAAAAAGTTCAGTTCGTTTTAAAAAGAAAAAGTTTGATTCGTTTATGGAAATGAATTATTTCTGTAAAACGAATCACTTATATGGAAACGATTTATTTGTATAATTAGCACTAAACATCGAAGAAGTGGACTTGTCGCTATTTCGAAAGTTAAGAATAATCGTGTGACATGACTTTGAGGTAAAACTACCTTGACTTGTCCGGTATTATTGTTAACCCAGAAATAGTATAAGTTTGAATTCAATTAGTGGTGATAAGTATACATGACTTAATTTCCATATACGATCGTTTTATGTCCTCAATAGTTGGTATCTCAACTATCGGTTACTTCAACCACTTTATTTCATCACTCTAAGATGATTTGTTGCTCATTTGAGCTTTGTTATTCTTTGCCGAAAATGACTGAACCCAAAGAGCGAGTGGGGGTCAAGCTATGTGGGGTTGCTCCCATTAGGGTATTCTCACATCCACTCTAGATTGGATTCGGTGTTGCGCATTGAGATGTGAAGTACTCGGATACTCGGTAATAGTTGGCGGGGTCTGGTTTGGAGATTTTCCAGAGCCATTGGAGTTCTCAAGTATATTTCTAGAGGTATACTTTCGGTAAGGGGGAGCACCCTCCTAGTCATTTGTTGGAAAATTTCCTTTCCTTATTTGATTCGTATCCCTGAATTTGTTTTAGCTTTAAAATTTCCATGAGTAGAGCCAACTACTCATCATGGCATTTAAGTGTTTATTTAGATTCTATCGAGTCCGGACTGTTACTTTATTTAGCCCATTCTATCGAGTTTGGACTGTTTTTCCTTGTTTTATCCATTCCGTCCAGTTTGGATTTTACTCGGTTTATTTCCATTCTTTCAAGTCTGGTTTAACATTATTTATGCTCAATCATATTTAGATTTGTTTCCTGATATTTATTTCTGCTCTTGCTTATATGGATGTTATTCTTGTGAGGTAAAAAGTCGTTCCGCGTTAGTGGCGCGGTCTCATAGAATTTTTATATATGTTTCCCATTATTCGAGTTATCTCACGTGGGTATTTCTAGACCGATCCGGGTGTTATTTATTTATAATGCTCAGGTCAGATCGGGTATTTTCCCAGGCTATCCTTTAAGTTTCGAAGATCGTTGAGGGTAGCTGAAGTTTAACCTATCGTAGTATTTTATTTTCCGCTGTATTATATAGTATACCTATCGACATTTGTAAGGTTAGGATTTTATAACTGTCCAGCTGATAAGGTTTGTTTTAACCTCTGATATACTCTATATGTTTGGAGTGACAGTTTCTATCGTCCTTATTATATCATATGTTGTCGATTCCATTGAGAGATTCTGATTTTCTCTGTTCTCTGTTCTTTTATTTTTTATTTACCCTAACAATCTGCCCTTTTGTCGATTATATGCGCGACATTGGAACACAGTGGTAGTGTCGGTGTTGACTTTCGATGGTCAAAAAGGCGGGTCATTACATTTGGTATCAGAGCGCAATGTTAAGAGACAACCTTGGCTTTTGTAGGGTATGGCTCATTAGAGATAGGGTAAGCGGCACCTTAGAATGAGTTTGAGAGTATTATATATATGAGAGCGTATTTGTTAATGTTATAAAAACATCTTATCTTGATTGGTCTATTGTGTTTTTATGAATTCTGGTCGAGACATGGGACGCCATGGTATCGATAGGGGTTTCTAAACACTTGACCAAGGCCAACGGACATGGTATTGAAATTTTTGAAATTTTTGGCAAATTAAATATTTTTTCTAGGATTATATTTTATATATATAAAGGGATAATTTTCAAAACTCTATATAGTTACATAGTGTGTTGGTTTAAATGTGATAATATTTATTTATTATCACTATTGTTTGTTCGGTTATGCTTAACTTAAATGAAAAGCATAGACTGTTGTGTGTTGATTGCTAAATTGTGCTCGAATTATTTAGGAGCATTAATCACTTGATTTAAAATGAACCCACTGTGAATTAAATTTTACAATTTAACTATAAAGAGTTTGGGGAAAAATGCTTGAAATTTCACCTTTTAAATAATGATGGGTTAAGAACTAAACTTTATAAAAAGTTATAAATATTGTCTAAATGGTAAGATAAAACATTTAGATATAAACATTTGAGAAAATTTGATTATAATAAAGAAGAATTATTGTAATATGAAATGATATTTATATAAAGGAAAGTTTATATAAATTTAGTTTGAGAGTTATGTATGAAAATAATTTTTGAATCTAAATCCCAAAATTTTAGGAATTTTTGAGAAATGAAATAGCTATACTTTTGAAAATATTAAAAAATAGAAAATAGATTGGGAAGTAAAATTTGAAATGAAATGCATTGTCTTTGGGATAATTTGGAGGAAATTGTTTCGACTAGTTTTGTGGTAATATGAATAATCTCCTAAGTGACGATCAGACATATGCATGAGCGAATGTTGTGGAGTACTTAGTAAATTACTCTCTTTATCATTGTGTGAGAGAAATGAATTCAAAATTAGAATAAATCCAAAGTAATGTTTTGATAAATAAATTGTTTGAAGTTATTATATATAAAAATATACGAAGTATGCTTTCAAAGGTAAGTTTTAAAAATTAAAACCGAGTATCTAATTTTAAGTTCCCTTAAACGGGAATTATTTTCCAAAAACAAAAAAGTATTAGTCGCAAGAGATTTTTTTAATAGATAAGATTTTCCCATAGGAAGATATGGGATAATTTAACACAAGTTCAAATCCGGTTAAATTTTACTAAGAAGGTTTTGATACATATTGTTTTGTTAAAACCATAACCTTTGTTCAAAACATCTAAGTAGTATGAACTACTTGTTGATTGGGTCTGTAGGATCGTTTTCACCCTAGAGGGGGGGAGGTGAATAGGGTGATACTAATAATAATAAAAATTAGTGCGGAAATAAAAACAATCACGGATAATAATGCATAAGAGATCACACACAAATTTACCCAGCTTCGGCAAAACCATGCTTACGTGTTGCCCCCAAGGTTTCTACTAGAAATTAAGTGGTCAGACGCTTACACAAGTAAACTTGCGACACCCGCTAATGACTAACTTAACTCTACGCTCAAAACCCTGCCACAACTCAACCGCTGAGTTGCGAATTCTCAAACTACACCACCGTAGTTTGTAACCTAGTCACACGACTAGAAAGTTACAAGGTTTAAAAAGAATAGAAAATTACAACTGAAAATAAAACTAAATAAAATAAAACCCTAAATATAATTAAGCCCAATAAAGGAAATAATTAAAGCCGGCCCAATAATAATTTAAAAGAGACGGTCTTCTCTTTTATTTTCTTCTGAGTAAAAATGTAGGTCGTTCTTTGTTCGTTCCTCTTCAAAAGCTAGGGTTTCATTCGATTAAAGCTTCGCTTGAAAAATTGATTGCTGGTCGTTTCATAATTAGCTTCAATGCTTCTTCAATTTGGCTCGTGGTTGCTTTCAAGAGTGAGTTTGAAACTGTGAATTTGGTATGTGATTTTTGCTGTATAATTTCTCTATTGCAGTTGCATATTCGAACTCAATTCGAGTTATTGATTTGTGATTGAATTTGTATCTTACTTTGGTTTTGCTTGAACTCGAATCACATTTTGCCGATGATGATGTTGGGATTTTATAGGGAATGAAACCCTTAATTTTCGTTCGTATAAATCATTTTGAATTTGTCATATTGCTATGCTCAGCTACTGATTTTCGATTGGATGCTTGATATTTGCTGACTTGTTCCATCTCGTACGTATACTCCATGAATTTGAATTTTGGTTCCATTCTTTTTGGCATTTGAATTTGTTTCTCGTTCTTTTCCTCTGTGACTTCGGCACTTTGAATTTTTGAGATAATTGACTTGGTTCCGTTCTTTTATGACTTGTTCATTCGTGTTTCACCTGCAAGTTACCTTCCTTGCTGGCTTTGATTTGATGACTTCAGTCAAACTGTTACCTTGACATTTGAATTTGTATTTGAAACTACTCTGACTTGTTTTTCGAACTGCAACTATTCATATTGGCTTCATGTAAACTGCATTGCATATCATCGTTTCACTGTTTGCTTGGTTTCCAATTTAACTATTGTCTGCTCTCCATGTTGCATATGTATATGCATATTGCTTCACTGTTCCATATTTGCTGGCATGGTGAGTTTTCATGTGTGGTGGTCTTGTAGCAGTCTTGAGCATTGATGTTTGATCTGAAGCTTTGTTGAGTTCATGTGTATGCTCTGTGTTGATCTTCATGTTGTATGCATGTGTTCTTGTTCCTTGTGTTCATGTTGTAACTGTTATGTGTCTGGTCGCATTACTGGTTCTGGTTTCATGTTTGCATTCTAGTCTAGTTGTCTGGTTCACTTCAGAACTGTTGTGTCCATTGCATGTTTTGAACTGGTGTGGTCATTCATAAAGAAGTCTGCACTTGGTTCCATGTGCTTGCTATTGTCCTTGTGCACTTGAGTGTTGAGGCTGTGTTGTTTGTGTTGCATTATGTTTGGTTTGGTCTGAAGTGAACTCTATTTGGTTGGACCTATATCAGTTTGAGTTCTACCATGCAGTTTGGTTGCCTGGTTAGTCTTGCATTTGTCTTGTGTTCATGACTTCATAACATTGGAAGGCCTGATTTGTATGTGGTCATTACTGCTTATATTTGGTTGAGCCTGGTGTGTTCTCGAGTCTTGTTGTTCTTGTTCATTGTAGTCTGCTTCTATATGTGTCCGCTGACTTTGTTATTTGAGTCATTGTTGCATGATAATTTTGTTATGTTGTTATGGTCCTGGTTGCTTTTGATGTTGCGAGTGTTTGTGTTTGCCTCTGATCTGGTTCACTCGAGTCTGGTTAAGTTGATTTGGTCGAGACTCATATACACTTGAGTTGAATCCAGCCTTTGGCTTGGGTTTGACCTTGTGCTCACCTATCCCTGCAATTTTATCAAGCAAGTGTATATCGGTGAGCATGGCCTTGTGACATGTATAGTGATAAACTGTGCATGTTACAAGTTGTTCGTGCAAGATGAATTCAAAAGATCAATTTTACTGCGTTAGTGTTTATTTTGCAGATAATTCAGATGCTAGGTACAAACTGGAACAGAGTTGAAGATCAAATATGAGTGGTGAGTGAATTATGCAGTGAGGTGAAAAAATTGTAAATTGAAAAATGTGTTGTAATTGAAATTGTATTATAATTGAAAATGTATAAATGTAGTGGGAGCTCAAATTTGTACTATTTGAATTTGTAATAAAATATTTGTTTGAATAAAATATCTGTTTGAATTTGAATTCTATGTTATTTATTTTATCCAACAAATATTTATTTAATTATGTGTAAAATAAAATAGTACAATAACACATACATTTAAACGAATATATATATATATATATATATGTTTATTATCATCAAACAAAAAATCATATACTAGCATATTCTACAATCTCCCTCTTTTGATGATAACAAACATTTATTAAGATTTTGACTTTATTAAATGTATTTAGTATTGATGAATTCCATTTGCTCCTCCTATTTGAATGCGCCCCCGACAACAAAGCTCCCCCTTCACGTATGCAAGAAAAGAAGTTAAAAATATGCAGATTACAATGAACCTGGATGAGAACTAGATGAGTATGCAATAATAAAACATTTTAACTAGATGAGAATTGAGTTCGAATACAAGCAACCGCAACAGAGAAATTATACTGCAAAAATCACATACCAAATTCACAGTTTCGAACTCACTCCTGAAAGCGACCGCGAGCCAAATTGAAGAAGCATTGAAGCAAATTATGAAACGAATAACAATTAATTTTTCAAGCGAAGCTTCAATCGACCCTAGCTTTTGAAGAGGAACGAACAAAGAACGACCAACATTTTTACTCAGAAGAAAATAAAAGAGAAGACCATCTCTTTTAAATTATTATTGGGCCGGCTTTAATTATTTCCTTTATTGGGCTTAATTATATTTAGGGTTCTATTTTTTTAGTTTTATTTTCAGTTGTAATTTTCTTTTCTTTTCCTCTGTGACTTCAGCACTTTATATTTTTGAGATAATTGACTTGGTTCCGTTCTTTTATGACTTGTTCATTCATGTTTCACCTGCGAGTTACCTCCTTTGCTGGCTTTGATTTGATGACTTCATTCAAACTACTACCTTGACCTTTGAATTTGTATTTGAAACTACTCTGACTTGTTTTTTGAACTGCAACTATTCATATTGGCTTCATGTAAACTGTGTTGCATATCATCGTTTCACTGTTTGCTTGGTTTCCAATTTAACTATTGTCTGCTCTCCATGTTGCATATGTATATGCATATTGCTTCACTATTCCATATTTTCTGGCATGGTGAGTTTTCATGTGTGGTGGTCTTGTTGCAGTCTTGAGCATTGATGTTTGATCTGAAGCTTTGTTGAGTTCATGTGTATGCTCTGTGTTGATCTTCATGTTGTATGCATGTGTTCTTGTTCCTTGTGTTCATGTTGTAACTGTTATGTGTCTGGTCGCATTACTGGTTCTGGTTTCATGTTTGCATTCTAGTCTAGTTGTCTGGTTCACTTCAGAACTGTTATGTACATTGCATGTTTTGAACTGGTGTGGTCATTCATAAAGAAGTCTGCACTTGGTTCCATGTGCTTGCTATTGTCCTTGTGCACTTGAGTGTTGAGGCTATGTTGTTTGTGTTGCATTATGTCTGGTTTGGTCTGAAGTGAACTTTGTTTGGTTGGACCTATATCAGTTCGAGTTCTACCGTGCAGTTTGGTTGCCTGGTTAGTCTTGCATTTGTCTTGTGTTCATGACTTCATAACATTGGAAGGCCTGATTTGTATGTGGTCATTACTGCTTATGTTTGGTTGAGCCTGGTGTGTTCTCAAGTCTTGTTGTTCTTGTTCATTGTAATCTGCTTCTATATGTGTCCCACTGACTTTGTTATTTGAGTCATTGTTGCATGAGAACTTTTCTATTTTGTTATGGTCCTGCTTGCTTTTGATGTTGTGAGTGTTTGTGTCTGCCTCTGGTCTGGTTCACTCGAGTCTGGTTAAGTTGATTTGGTCGAGACTCATATACACTTGAGTTGAATCCAGCCTTTGGCTTGGGTTTGACCTTGTGCTCACCTATCCCTGCAATTTTATCAAGCAAGTGTATATCGGTGTGCATGGCCTTGTGACATGTACTGTGATAAACTGTTCATGTTACAAGCTGTTCGTGTAAGATGAATTCAAAAGAAAATAAATGAAGAACAATCCAAATAACTGAGGCAAATAACATTTTCAAAACACACACTTCATTGTACACTGCATAAATATTTCTTTTTCAATTTTACCGTGTTAGTGTTTATTTTGCAGATAATTCAGATGCTGGATACAAACTGGAACGGAGTTGAAGATCAAATATGATTGTTGAGTGAATTATGTAGTGAGGTGAAAAAATTGTAAATGAATGTGTTGTAATTAAAATTGTATTATAATTGAAAATACAAATGTAGTGGGAGTTCAAATTTATACTATCTGAATTTGTAATAAAATATTTGTTTGAATAACATATCCGTTTGAATTTGAATTCTGTGTTATTTATTTTATCCAACAAATATTTATTTAATTATGTGAAAAATAAAATAGTACAATAACACATACATTTAAATGAATATATATATGTTTATTATCATCAAACAAAAAATCATATACTAGCATATTCTACAATCTCCATCTTTTGATGATAACAAACATATATTAAGATTTTGAATTTATTAAATGTTTTTGGTTTGGATGAATTCCATTTGCTCCTCCTATTTGAATGCTCTGCCTACAACAAAGCTCCCCCTTCACGTATGCATGAAAAGAAGTTAAAAAATATGTAGATTACAATGAACCTATATGAGAACTAGATGAGTATGCAAAAATAAAACATTTTAATTTATTTGCCAAAATCTTAACTTATCTCTCCCCCTTTTATTATCAGCAAAAGAGCAATAGTGTTAGAAAAATAGAAATAAAGTGATAGACATTAATATAACATTAATACCTAATCGAGTATAAATATTAAATTTCAAAAAAAAATAAAACAAAAATCATAAATACTCTGTTAGGCGCATATTCCACTTTAGAGTGATAGGGGTGATGTCAGTATATAAAACCATATAGTTGTACCTATTTGTGGTGTATTTATGATAGGAATTTGAATACTTACTAACCATGCATGACCGTTAGGACTTTTAAATGAGATTAGTAGTATTTTCAAATTAAAAAAAATGAATTTCAAGTATCTTCTAACCACACATAACCGTGAGGACTTTCAAATGGGTTTAGAATCAACTCGTCTATTTAATAATCAATTTTGATATGTGTTCCATACATGCATAACCGTGAGGACTTTTAAATTAGCATGAAAGCACATAATCAAAGATTCCAAGTAATTCACCCATGCATAACCGTGAGGACTTTTAAATGAGAGTGAATACTTTGGATATTTTTATTGCTAATTAAATTTAAAAAAAAGAATAATTTCCCGTTTAAAATACCACATTTTGACATACTATATTGGATTTTGTTGAGTGATGGTCGTTAGAAGTATGATAGAAATAGAGATGGTAATGGAATATTTACCAATCAAAGTTATTACAAATTTTGTTTAAATTTTTAAAGAAATTTATTACATATACTGTCTCAAGTCAAAATGTATGATTAATATCAACACTCATCATTTTTTCAGTCACTATTTATCTTTTTGATAATCAGTAGAGAGTCAGATTAGTTAATATATTCATTTAAGATGAAATCCAAAAATAAATATAAAATCAAATTTCTAAAATGCCTAAAATGAGATCAAGTCAACAAAAAACTATTTTCTAAAAGGGGTTTGTAAAAATGTCTGCCAATTGAAAATTAGCTGAAATGAATTTTATGCAGATATTTTCTTTGTGAAATGTGTGCAACTAATGAATGTCTCAACATAAAAAATGTTCCACTGGTACTTTTTCTATCAACTAGGCTACCAATGTAATCTGCATCTGAATTCCCCTTTGACTCAAAATTATCATTAGATAGATATCATAGACCAAACCGTGAGGTGTGCAACAAATACCTAATAATCATTTTATAGCTTTTAAAATTAGTTTCTATTGGATTTGATTGAAACCATGCACACAAGTAAGCAGAGAACATAATGTCTAGAAGTAGTAGGATGAAGAAGTGATCAATCATACCTCGATATTTGTTTTAATCAACTACCTTACCTTTTTCATCCTTGTCAAATTTAATTGTGGTGCTCAAATTTTCTCAGTTGATCACTGGCTGATTGAAATCTGATTATAGTGCAAATTTTCAACATATAATACATCATTTGACCCATTTTGACTCTGCCACCTTTGTACTTCTCTAGGCTAAGGAACTTTGATTTTGTCGCCTATCGTGTGCCTGGAACAGCCAGAATCTAGGTACCACTCTTGTTGTTCCTTAGCCTGCTACCATATCTACACGAGAAAAGATTTTTGTGACCTATTTGTTTATATAGGTTCATGATTGTTAGTGATAAAATATTTTGAAGAACAAGTTTGTGTAGAACCAAGACAGTTTATGTTTGTTCCTTTTGGCACTCAGATTTGTTTGACATTAAGGGATTTTATGTTTGTGCCTTTTGGAACCCAAATTGGTATGGTTTTTTCACGTGTTTGGGCCTATACCAACAATTGTTTTGATTGTGTCTAATTTTTCTACAAATTGTGCACTCGGATTTGACATGATTAGTTTTACTTCTAACTCTTTCAGATTGAATGTACCCAAGTCCTTGTCTAATAGTATTAACAGTTTGTTTCCCTAATAACATATTTAGCAATCTTTCTCCTTTGGAAAATTTTCCTAGAGTTGTAGACAATTGTTGGACTTGTGACTTAAGTGATTCATTTTCATTCAATGACGTGCGCTTTTTAATAGAATTTTCTGTCCTAGTATTTTCACTTTCTTTCAAAATCAGAATTTCATTTTCATGAGATTTAATTTTAATTTCTGATTTTTTAATTTCTTCTTCAAGTGATGGACACTTATCACACTTAGGGCTCGTATTTCGATAATTTTTAACCAATTGATCAAGCTGCTTATTTAGTTCTATCAAACTATCTCTCAGTGATTCAATTTTAGCATACTTCTCCCTAAGTCTTTCAAAACATCCATTTACCTCCTGAAAATATATAAGTAATTCTGAAAGAGTAAGTTTTGATACCTCGCTTGGCTCTTCATCATCGTTGTCAGTTGTTTCTCCTGAAACACACAGATTTTCTTTTTCACTTTCACTGCCAGTGCTTTTTTCAACTTCATCAGTTTCATCCCAAGTAGCTGCAAAACTTCTCCTCTTTAGTTTCTTTCCTTTGCTAAGTCGATTTTGAGGACAATTGTGCTTGATGTGACCAGGTCTATTGCAGTTGTGACAAATGATCTCCTGCTCTTCTGGGTTGTCTAGAATTTTGACGATTTCGCTCTTCAGTTTTTGATTAAGGCGGGTTTTCCATATTTGCGGTTCCACCTTTGGAATCTCTTTATTATCAGTGCCAATTCAGTTGCTCCATCATTATCGTCGTCGTCATCACTTTCCATTGTTCCTTTGAAAGCTATTGATTTCTTTCGCATATCACTTCCTTCGCGTTTTTCCTTGAATTTGATTTCTAGCTCATAAGTGGTAAGATTTCCGATGAGTTCTTCAACTTTAATTTGTTTCAGATCTTTTGATTCATGAATGGCAGTGACTTTTGCTTCAAATTTCATGGTAGTATTCTGAGGATTTTTCGGACTATTTCCAATTCTGTGTATGGTTTTCCGAGATCTTTTGATTTGTATACGAGATTAGAAAGTCATCCATACATTTCTTTGACACTTTCATCCTTTGCCATTGTGAAGTTCTCATATTCCCTACTGATCATGGCAAGGTGAGTTTCTTTGACTTGGGAGTTTCCTTCGTGAGTCACTTCAAGTGTGTGCCAGATTTCCTACACAGTTAGACAATGTGAGACATGGTTAAATTCAATTTGATCTAATGAACAAATAATAGAATTCATAGCTTTAGCGTTAGCATTCTGCAGTTTATTTTCAAGATCTGTCCATTGGTCCATCGGTTTTTCAATTTCTTGATTATCTACCACTGTAGTTGGTGTCCTATATTCCGTTTCAACAATATTCCATGCACCAATGTTTTCAAAAAAAATTCATTCTATTTTTCCAATACGCGTATTCACCATTGTGTTAGTCCATGAGTTGATGGTTTTGATGACAACATCCTTAGAATAAGATTATAAAATATAAATACTAACATTATAGTTTAGATATATATGTATATGCAGGATTTAACCATACAGGTACCAAGAATGAAGACTGTACAGTATAGAGATTCAAGATATCAAGATTGAAGACTCATGAGTATCAAGAATATCAAGATTATCAAGAGTTCAAGTTTTCAAGATAAGTATTGAGTCTAGAATTATATTAAAACTTCACAATAGCACTTAAATCTTCACTCCATTTTTCTTTTGGGATGGAACCCATTTCTACCTTTTTAGTGGCTTACAAACTCACGACAAGTAGCTTACAAACCGAAGACAAAGTGGCTTACAAACCCACGAACATCCTGGTTTTGTACAAGTTCTCGAGTCCTGACATGATGAGATATTCTGCAGGAAGAAGCTTGCAAAACTACTTCAAAATGATTTTCAAAGCTACCTCAGAATGATTTTCAAAATTGTTTTCAAAATGTTTTAGCCTTAAAAATTATCTTTTTAAATGATTTTCAAAAAGATGTTTTAGCCTTAAATATTCTTGTTTTTAAACTTCGGTTATTTTAAACTATCTTTTAATTATAATATATTTATACTTTGATTTAAATATAAAATTATAGTAAAATATTATATATATTATTCTTTATATTCATCTATGTATTTTATCTATAATCAAGTATATTTATAAAGTTTAAAATAGTTTTAATATAAGATAAAGGTTATTTTCAAAGAAAATCAAAACATCAAAAATTGCTTTAGGATGTCGACATGCCTATGGTGACCATGTCGACATGGTGACAGTTGAGTTCAAAATTTAAATTTCAAAAGAAGTGTCTATTCGCCATAACTCTTCACGAATGGACATGACTGTTGTTCTTCTATAAATAGGGGTTAGTTTCAACGAATTTTTAATCAGTTTTTCTGGTTTTTTCACTCTTCTTCTTCCACATTTTCTTAATCAAAATCCTATCATTACTCTGCCGAAATCAACATTGAATCGAACTATATTATCTCTAGTTTGATTCTCTATCACTATCTCAACAAGATCTAAGTGCTATTCAGAGTTATAGGCTTCTTTGTAATCTATCTAGCGAGAAAAGGTGTGATTGTAGCCTTGGAAATCAATCAAGCGAGAAAAGGTGTGATTGTAGCCTTGGAAATCAATTGGGTGAACTTGTTGCCCCGGAAATCAAGTATCTCTACCCAGAGGATTGTTATTCTGGAGAGTGTACCTCGTAGCCTTGAAACCGAGGGTTGTAATTGTTGAATTGCTTTTGAAAGGAAATCCGTACTTGATTGTGCGGGACTGGATGTAGGGTAACCCCGAACCAGTATAAAATCCGGTGTGTTCTTTCCTTTACTGCATTTACTTTATTTATGCATCTGTGTTTGTTTCTGTGATTATACCTGTGTCTGAATATTGCATACATTTGTGTTCAAATTAACATAAACTCAAAAAGATTTAGTAATTTCTTAAAAACACTATTCACCCCCCCTCTAGTGTTATTCCTAGCCTTAAGATCCGTAATCCGCATTCCTCACACATTGAACATAGGTGGTCTAACTACGGACTGACCCTCAGCAAAAGCATTATTAAAAAAGCCATTCAAAAAATCAAATTTTTAACTAAAAGAAAAAATTTAAATTTTTAATAAAAAATAGTTTTTGTTCCTAGCTCTGACACCACTTGTAGGATCGTTTTCACCCTAGAGTGGGGTGAATAGGGTGATACTAATAATAATTAAAAATTAATGTGGAAATAAAAAAATCACGGATAATAATGCAGAAGAGATCACACACAAATTTACCCAACTTCGGCAAAACCCTGCCTACGTGTTGCCCCCAAGGTTTCTACTAGAAATTAAGTAGTCAGACGCTTACACACATAAACTTGCGACCCCCGCTAATGCCTAACCTAACTTTACGCTCAAAAACCTACCACAACTCAGCCACTGAGTTGCGAATTCTCGAACTACACCACCGTTGTTCGTAACCTAGTCACACAACTAGAAAGTTACACAGTTTAAAAAGAAAAGAAATTACAATTGAAAATAAAACTAAACAAAATAAAACCCTAAATATAATTAAGCCCAATAAAGGAAATAATCAAAGCCGGCCCAATAATAATTTAAAAGAGACGCTCTTCTCTTTTATTTTCTTCTGAGTAAAAATGTTGGCCGTTCTTTGTTCGTTCCTCTTCAAAAGCTAGGGTTTCATTCGATTGAAGCTTCGCTTGAAAAAATGATTGCTGGTCGTTTCATAATTGGCTTCAATGCTTCTTTGATTTGGCTCGCGGTCGCTTTCAGGAGTGAGTTCGAAACTGTGAAGATTTGTTGAGTTCATGTGTATGCTCTGAGTTGATCTTCATGTTGTATACATGTGTTCTTGTTCCTTGTATTCATGTTGTAAATGTTATGTGTCTGGTTGCATTACTGGTTCTAGTTTCATGTTTACATTCTAGTCTAGTTGTCTGGTTCACTTCAGAACTGTTGTGTCCATTGCATGTTTTGAACTGGTGTGGTCATTTATAAATAAGTCTGCACTTGGTTCCATGTGCTTGCTGCTATCCTTGTGCACTTGAGTGTTGAGGCTGTGTTGTTTGTGTTGCATTATGTCTGGTTTGGTCTGAAGTGAACTCTGTTTGGTTGGACCTATATCAGTTCGAGTTCTACCGTGCAGTTTGGTTGTCTGGTTAGTCTTGCATTTGTCTTGTGTTCATGACTTCATAACATTGGAAGGTCTGATTTGTATGTGGTCATTACTGCTTATATTTGGTTGAGCCTGGTGCGTTCTTGAGTCTTGTTGTTCTTCTTCATTGTAGTCTGCTTCTATATGTGTCCCGCTGACTTTGTTATTTGAGTCATTGTTGCATGAGAACTTTGTTATGTTGTTATGGTCCTGGTTGCTTTTGATGTTGTGAGTGTTTGTGTTTGCCTCTGGTCTGGTTCACACTAGTCTGGTTAAGTTGATTTGGTCGAGACTCATATACACTTGAGTTGAATCCAGCCTTTGGCTTGGGTTTGACCTTATGCTCACCTGTCCCTGCAATTTTATCAAGCAAGTGTATATCGGTGTGCATGGCCTTGTAACATGTATAGTGATAAACTGTGCATGTTACAAGTTGTTCGTGTAAGATGAATTCAAAAGAAAATAAATGAAGAACAACCCAAATAACCAAGGCAAATAACATTTTCAAAACACACACTTCATTGTACACTGCATAAATATTTCTTTTTCAATTTTACCACGTCAGTGTTTATTTTGCAGATAATTCAGATGCTGGATACAAACTGGATTAGAGTTGAAGATCAAATATGAGTGTTGAGTGAATTATGCAGTGAGGTGAAAAAATTGTAAATTGAAAAATGTGTTGTAATTGAAATTTGTTATAATTGAAAATATAAATGTAGCGGGAGCTCAAATTTGTACTATTTGAATTTGTAATAAAATATTTGTTTGAATAAAATTTCTGTTTGAATTTGAATTTTGTGTTATTTATTTTATCCAACAAATATTTATTTAATTATGTGAAAAATAAAATAGTACAGTAACACATACATTTAAACGAATATATATATGTTTATTATCATCAAACAAAAATCATATACTAGCATATTCTGTAAGGTTAACCTATAAATATTATTTGTTTTACCACTTTAAGTTAAAAAGGTTAATAGGTTGACTCGGTTTTAAGAAACCGTAATTGGATTTGATCTCCATCCAGATCTTTGAAAAAGCAAAATAAATTTTGTATGTAATCTCAAGATATAAAAGAATTTTATATAAGTAAATTAAGTGGAATAAATTTTGATTTGATAATTTATAAAGAAATAATTTTATAAGATATTTTAAAACTTGGGTGAGAATTTATGAGATAACTCATAAATAATTTTAGTATTAAATAAAATACTAAGTAAAAATATAAGTGAATTAGAAATTTTTTAATATAATTAAGAAACTTATAAAATATAGAATATAACTTTACATTTTGTCCAAGTGAGTTTGGTTAATATTCTAAGCAACAACCAAAGGCTAATGAGCAAAACGATATGCTTAGATAATTATCTTATATTTTTGGACAATCAAGAAAGTTTTGAACCTAAGTTAAAAATTTGTTTGTTAATCATTTGACATTTTAAAACAATGTTACACGACTACAAAACAGGTCATTTGCGACGATTGTTTAACCCCTGTTGCGATGGTTCAATAACCGTAGCAAATGCAGATGTCGCAACTGGAAAAAATTTATTGCGACGGTTTTTAAACTGTCGCAGAAAACTACATTTTGCTATGGTTATTTATGCCAACCTTCGCAATAGATCTATTTTTTGCGACAGTTCTTCATAACAACCGTCGCAATAGAATGTCATTTTGGCTTTGAAAAGGTGATATTTTGCTACGGTTGGATTAAACAACCGTCGTAAATTGCCTATTTTTTGTGACTATTCTTCATAACAACCATCGCAATAAACTGTCATTTTGACTTTGAAAGGATGACCTTTTGCTATGATCAAGTTAAATAACCATCACAAATTGCCTATTTTTTGCTACGGCTTTTTATAATAAATGTCACAATAAACTAGCATTTGGCTTCAAATATTAAATGTAGATTCACATATTGTATTTCATTAACAACATAACTTTCTATTTGTATACATAATTTACTAAAACATAGAACATAAATTACTAAAACATAACTAATAACTGAAAAGGTAGCGGTTGATTAAATGTACAACATCTCCTTTATAGATTCAAGTTATATATACAAATTTACTTATAAAATATTGTTAGGAATCTGTAAAAATAAAACTATGCTAAAAAAGTTTACAATTTGCAAGTACTTCATATGTATTGTAAAGAATGAAATGAAAAATAATTTCTACACCAATTCAATGCTGTACATTCCTCTTGCTACCACTGCTCCAGAACCTCACTTCACCACAGCAACATCCATTTATCCATAACTAACCTGCCTCCGTCTGCCACAGTCAATTGAACAAACCCACCACCTACTATGCAACTTCAACAGCCAATTTCAAACATAATCATCCAAGCAAACATCTATTATACTACCTAACTCACTTTAATCAACTCATGTGCATCCTCTAAGTTACTCACCGCTGCCTACAAATATACAACGGTAAATTAAAATTCCATATGGCACTACATTAACATAAATGCTTAGCTTTTTAAATAATTTTAATTTTTTTAAATGAAAAGAAATGAAAAGAAAGGTGCAGATAACAACACTAATTTGTTGTAGTCTTTCCGTAACTTCACTGAAGAAAAGCAATTTGCCTAATTGAAACGCTGACCAACTGATCTCAACAAGTATCCAAGTGACAATGGTATTTTATACGATGCACCTTGAATAAATGAAAGGACACAATGAGCTAAAATTAACCATCTTATTATTATTATTATTATTATTATTGACACATCCCATCATTACTGCGGTTACCAATTATATAATCAAGTGCCTTCAGGAGAGCTTTCAATAAACTTACAGTACCTTATGATCTATTACTCGGTGTAGAAAACAAACAACAGAGAAAATAATACTTACATGCTAGAAAGCCCCTTGCTCCATCTTATATATGATTTTCATGTGCTAACATTATCATTTCAATAGACGGGAAACCTGAAAATGAGAATTTCATGCATTAGAATTTGTAATAACCAAATCTTACTCTATGCATTAACATTTATAATATATAAGTAACAAACCTATATCAAATGCGAACAAACATACATCAATTATTAAGAGTGACTAGATTGTAATTGGGTTTCCCTTCTTCCCTTTTAAAGATTGCATTTGAAAAGAAATCCGTACAGGCAATTGTATGTGACTAGATGTAGGAGAAATCCAAATCAGTATAAAACCTCTGATGTCATCTCTCTAACTCTCTACTTTACTTTATTGCTTTTATTTTATCTGTGATTGCATTTAGGATTGATTGTTAATATAATCAAAATCGGTTCTTGCTCACTGGTGTTTCTAGCCAAATACCTCTATTCTGAACTCAACAGAACTAGTTTCGAAACCTAATTCCATCGTATATAAAAGTTAGCCATTATAATCAAATTATTTTATTATTATTTTAATTCTCTAAAACTAACTGTTACGCGTTTCGAGCTCGCACGATCACATGGTACGTCCGATCGCCATGAAACTCGTCAACACAAATCATTTTATTATGCCAGACCCACAGCCTCAGAATGATAATCACATTATCGATATTTATTCAAACTATTTATTATTGCAAATAGATTTACAAAATGAGTCCATCATTATTAGTTATTAATTAAAATGAGTTAAATAATGTTATTGAATCCATTTAATTAAGTTTTAGTTCACAATTCAAATATTTAAACAATCCCAATAGTTGAACTCAAGTTATTAAACTTTTAAAAAACAATTATTCAAATATATATTTTTTGGCAAAGCCAGCGGGGTTAAATGGCCCCTACCATATATTAGAAAAAAAAGAAAGAGAGAATTACAACGATCTATGGCATACCAATAGATCAAAAGAAAGAAAATACAACCACAAAAACACTAATGACTAAGTTTATTGCGGATGGAGTTGACAAGTATATGCTTCGGAGTAGAAACATTAGAGAACACCCTACTATTCCTCTCCATCCAAATAACAGTCAAACACTTTTTCAAAACACGTAGCAGCATTGAACTTTTCCGAGATTTCCATCTGGTAGCCTTGAATATGCTTAACCATTCCATAGCAGAGTCTCTGATCGGGTTTTGAAGATATATCATCTGCAAACAGGAACCCCAAATGAAGAAGGTATAATCACATTCAAAAAATAGGTGGCGAATAGTTTCCTTAGAATTATTGCATAGAAGGCAAGTATCATCCAGGATGGTACCCATCATTTTAACTTTATCAAGCGTGTGTAACCCATTGTTAATAATCTTCCAAAGCAGCAAATTCTCTTTAGGAATAGAGCCAGGATCCCACACTCTAGTGTGCCAAGGAAACAAAGCAAGTTGAGATGGCTGTTGCAGATTGTAGTAGACAGCACTAATAAGAAGAGGCTTATGACACCAAGCAGCATGAATGTCAGTACAAGAATAGGCATTAGCATGGATGTTATCCCAGCAGGCACGGACAGCGGTAGAACTAGATGAGGGTAATATGATCTTACCTTCAGACCAAACAGAAGAAACAGTAGCATGCTCAGGGATACCAGTCATGCCTCTAACGTTGTAACCAATCAAATCAGCAATAATGACTCCCAGGTCAGACCAAGGATTCAAATATTTGAAATTAACTAAATATTCAAAATAAAAACAATAAAATTCCAAGATGTTACATCCTACACCTATTTTGAGCATGAACTAATATTTGTGACTTTTTTGTTTGAAGTAATTAAAATACCCTTATTTCAAAAAAGATGGTCTAAATTTGAAGGCAACCGAGTCTTTATGCTCGCTAGGAAGTCAAAAGATTTCAATATTTTTCTTAGGGTTTTAAGGGATACAAGAATCTGGCAGGAGGCTTATTAGAAAAATGAAATGATTACATTTAAAAATTTTAGTATTATTATAATACATGATATATAAAATTAAAATTATCTACTTTAATAAATTTGCAATCATTCTAATTGATTAAATTGTTTATCAATTGAAATACACTAACGAACTGAATTAGGATTGACGAAGAAATATAAAATATAATCAATAAATCCTTTGGAATATTGTCACTTGAAGGACTATGCAATAGCCAAATTATACAATTATGAAATAATTTGTAACTTTGGTTACTTAATTGTTTATTTGCTCGAGATTTTAATTGTCTTTTATGTGTCTTATCTCCAAAGAAATACAAGAATATGGATATTTGATCCATATTCAATCACATACAAAAGTTGTATGGTGGACAGTCGCATTTGAATATACAAAATCTTGATAAAATCGGTTCATTCAAAATAAGCAAGTAAAACATAGTGCAAGGTCATGTGTTCAATACAACAGAATACAAAAAGGGTCTTATTGTGTTGAAAAACTGTAAACCAAGGGCTAAAAGATGGGCCTAAAAATTTGGTCACCGAAATGTAAGCTTCGATCGTTTACGTAAGTGCTACCGGTACGAAGTCCTAAAAATGTAAGGATGTCCGAATGAGCTTTTGTAAAGAATTCCGTGCAGTCATAAAGTAAGGATTTTACGATGCCCGACCTCTATACTCACCCTAGCCAAGGACACTACGGGGTAATGCCGTCGACTAGCACGAAGAATAAGGCTGTTGAGGAGCGACCATCTGTGTAATTGCATTGTGCGAGTACCGATATGTCAGATAGAATGACTTGAATTTCGTTTCAAGAGGAAATCCGACATATCAAATACAAACTCAAAGCTATTACGCAGTGGCTATGTGTTCTTCGGAAACAAATATAGAAATAAGCATAACACAAATCAGTCACAAATATTCATATCACAAAGGCGGAAACAGATATTCATATAACACATAAAAGTGTACATCAAAATAGTGGTCATACAAGATCCACTACATCACAAAAGAATAGGTACAAGTGCTAGACAAAAGAATAAGTATACATCAAGGAGTCTCTATCTCGCATGTAAAATAACAAAAACTACTAAGCTAAGTAGTTAGCCAAAAGTCAAAAGCTAGTCCCAGCTAAATAGTCAAGTGGAAGCACCTGTAACACCTCGGTCTGACCCGAGTATTATTTAAGAAGAAAATAATAAACAAATCAGTCTAGCTATAAATATCATATAAAATGAGATAGGATAAGAGATATGACCAAAACGTATGATAACAATAATGCCATACTGTGACAAGTATACATTCAATATCAATAAAAATCATACAATATCTCAAATCTACTCAAACACCAAAAAGAATGTCATATTCTTTAACTTATTCCCCAAACCAAAAATATTGATAAAGCTTATCAATGCAAACCACGAAACTTGGTGAAACACAAATTCTAGAAATCACAACCAGAAATCCAGAAAACACAAAGGGGGAGGCCTATCACAAACGGGAGCATGAAAACTCACCAACACGTGTGTCACAAACGGAACGCTATTCCATGGTCGCTAACCATCAAGTTTGAGCCGAAGCTCCACAAACGGCCCGAAGACTATGGGTCGCTACCCCACCAATTTGAACCGAAGCTCCACAAACGTGGTTTTTAGTCCCCCACACAAACAAAGAGACATCGCACATCGCTAGTCTAAATCATAGAATGATCACCATTGATCAATAAGAAGTGTGAATCACACTAAGCTAGTAAATATAAGAGTTTAGCTTCATGTCCCATAACCACTAGCTTAACTTAAATATTTACGAACAAATTGTAGATTTCCACTCGAAAATTGTCACAAGATTTCAATCGAACAAGTCTAAGAATTAACCGACAAAGTAAACGCAAGCGTTTCATACCACTTGTTTTGCTAAGCCGTTTAATTAGATTTCTCATATGAATGAGGTAAAGGTTTGTATATACTAATAGATTTGGAAAACGGTTTTAAAAACGAGCTTTGTATTTAAAAGTAGTGTTGAAATCATTTTTGTGAAAGAGTTTGAGTATTTACTACTAGTATAGAAACCTTTGTATTTTAAAGTGACAAACCACAGAAATGACTGTAGAAACAATCAATCACCAAAAATTCACATACGAGAATGTTAATTAAATCCATAAAAATCGATATCAAATCCATCAAATGGATATTCCCAAAAATCCAAAGAAAGAAATCATCAAAGTTGATGATAAGTGATAAAAACTAACCGGATCAACAAAAATCGATTAAAATTGGAAATCCAGTAAAAAAACAAGCAAATAGGCAAAACTGAACAGTTCCAGACGTCTGGATTTAGATTCTGGAAATATTCCAGAAAACTTCCACACGTCTGAAACTAACCAGACGTCTGGTAGGTTTGGACCAGATGTCTGGTCCGAGTGTCTGTCTTTTTTTTTCTTTTCTATCTATAACCAGACGTCTGGACTTGATCACCAAACGTCTGGTCACTTGGCCTGGGCAACAGTTTGCCTAGGCCATGATGGCCAAAACGATTTAGGAGCGATCAGACGAGCGACGGAGGCTAGGGATTTATGCCAAGCGACAACCCAGTCCTATAGGCTCTTCGATACACCACGAGTAACACGTCCAAATATCCAAGATAGGATCTTTAAAGATTTTGACTTCAAAACACCAAAAGTTGGAAAATTCACCAAATCAATTCAAATCCAAAGCAAATGAACATGCATAAATGTTAGGAATTCATATCTAACAACAATGAAAGTATAGACGTAGATGTGAGTTCAAAAACTCACCTTTAAACCCAAAAACAACGAATGAGAAGTTTTAAAACAAGGCAAGACCAATTCCTCTTCAATAAACCTCTAGAATCTTCAATCTAAGCTTCTATTTGATTTTAGAGCAAGAACTTGAATTTCCTAATAAAACTAGGGTTTAGGAATTTTAATTTCCAATCTTTTCCCCCATTTTTATCTTGAGCTTGAGTGTTAGGAAATGAGGAATGAAATGAATGAAGAGGAGTTGAGTTAGAGTGTTTGATAAAGGAGTTGGGTTGTCTTATTGGGTTAGTGGGCTGAAACCCAAAGCCCCAAATGAAAACATCAAAATTCTAATCAACTCCAAACATATCAATGTTTATACTTAAAAATGTTGTAAACGCCATTTTGGACTCAATGGAAGTGGTCTCGAGTCCCAATTCGACTGTTTACAAAAAGTAACATTTTAGACTTTAATCTGATTAATGATGCTATATTTAAATAAAACATTTAAATATACAATCGTAAAATATGCGGGTTGTTACAGATTTCCTTTTGAATGGTTGGACCATCTAGAAAGGAAGGCAAATGTTTAAGAGTGGATGTAACATGGGCACAGTTGGGATGAAGAGAGTGATCGGTCACCTCTATTTCATGAAGAGACATCCTAAATAAGAACTATATAAAAATATTAAGTGGATACTTAATATGAAATGATAAATGTGATTTGTTTTCTAAATATAATTTTATTATATAAAATTGTTTCTTGAAAGAATTATATCTTTGAGTTTAAGATATTTGACCTCAAACTATCGACCATAAAGCAGTTATAGTGGGTGAACTAAATTGCCCATAATAAATGGTTGTGGAGCTTTGTATTTCATGCACTTTATAGTAATTACGGAAATAGCAGGAGCATATTATATGATACTTGTTAATGGATGCATCAAGTTATGAAAGACAGTTTCGTTTATACAGAAAATATTATTTATGAAATAATAACATTTTTTAATATTGATTGAGAATAGATATAGTTTATATTAATATGTATATTATGAATATTCATTATAAAATCAATTTATTATAATGACATTATTTATTTTTATAACAATAATAGTGCACCAGTTATAAATAATATAGAAATATCTAAAATTTCCTACAATTATTTTAGAATTATGGACTAATTCATATCCTAGAGGAATATTTCTTTAATCATATGATTATGAATCATTTGGTACTCTTGAATTGTATTTTAAAAGATTAAGGGCAAAGAACTCATTTAGTAGGAGTGACGAATGAATTAATATACCCTTCGGATTGATTCATATAGATGTGTCCAGTTCAAGGTCTAAGACCATATCCACTTACTTCTTTAAATTCACTAATAAATTATCACAGACATGAATATGTGTATTTGATACACAAGTAGTATATCTATGATAAGTTCAAAGAGTATAAAACGAAAGTAGAAAACATAACATTTAAAGGAAATAAGGCATTTCGATTTGATTAAACAGATTTGTGTACATATAATAAAGAGTTCCAAAAGTACCTAAAATGAAAAAGATTCAATCTCATAGTCACTCCTTCATATTATACACAATGATGGATCAATAAAGAGCAATCAACAATTGTTGGAAAAAGAATGATTGATGATGAGTGTGGTTGAGTTGACATCTTTCTATTAGGATATGTACTTAGAGGTAATTACATATGTTTAATCTAATTTCATCTAAATCTTCGTTTACGAGATCATATAAGATATGAATTGATATGAAATCACTATCTTAAATAGTTTAAGATGTGTGGTTGTCTAATTTATGTTATGATCATAAGTTTCATAAACTCAAAAATGAAACAGTTTTATCTAAGCATAAAGATAATTCATGAAATGTTTTTCATGCCTATTCTATCGCACTAAGAAGCAAATATTATTTCAAGAAATAAAATTTTGTGTGAGTTGAGAGTATATAGATAAGATTTGCTCATGATATATCTTGTATATACTACCCAAATGAGTTTAGGAGTGATCAACAGTAGGGTTCAGTGGCAATAAAATGGACATGGATATGATTTGAAACTCTAACATTAAAACTAATTCCATAAGATGAAATAAAATTAACCAAGCCTTAAACAAACATTACTGATTAAAATGTCTAGCCAGAATTCTCGCACATTAAAAGAGAAACTCTGAGTTTCTTATCAATGTATAGAAAAAGAATTGTTAGTAGCAACAATTTTCCCAGCTGTCAATAAGCTATGAGGAGTATAGACTCTGCCATATGGCTTAATGCTTTAAGTCCAAAATGGATTCCAGGAACATTACTAATATACGATTTTTGTAGTTATACTCTGTAACGACCCACAAACTCAACACTGCAAAGTATTAAATTAATTAAAAGTAAATTTTTAATAAAGGGTGAATTGGGTATCATAGTTATAACCATTTCAAAGATCCTTCCAAAACGATCAATTTGATATATAATTTTGATAGATTTGGAGTTACAGTTTAAAAGGTATCGACTTCATAAGTCTAAAAGGTTTACGCCTACGACACGTAATTTTCAATGTCATAATTCTGAAAATAAATATTTAGTGTAGTTAGTTAAGAGAGTAGACTTCACTTCGAGAGGTCATAGGTTTGGATCCTTGCTAACGACACATTTTTGAATGTTTATAGGAATAAACAAAAAAAGTATTGTAAAACGTATAGTTAAAATATATGCATATACAAGGTTTTAAATATCGGATTTCGGTCACGTTTCATCTCGGAATTTTTACATAAGTTATCTCGTATCTGGGAGATCTCGGATGAGATGAGTACATATCGGGTGTACATCTCGGATTGACATCTCGGGTCTTATAATGCATCTTGGGAATATCTCGGATGTACTTATGTCTAAAATTGATGTGTCAAAAATTTATTTAACGGTTATAACTTTCTTAGTAAAAATAAAAATGGTAACATACTTTATTTACATGAAAAAAGGAATATTTTTAGGAGAGTATTAGCTTGATTAGCTTAATTGATTTGGTAATGATTGAATAATATCTTTTTATTTGAACATAATAAAGAAGCGAAACCTTTCGCCATGACTCATTAAGATAAAAAGTAAAGAATATGTTCAAGAAGTTGGTAAATTATAATTGGATTGAGTAGTTTCTTTTGAATCAATATGAAAATAAAAAATATTATGGAAAATAAAAAAATGTATAATTTCGGATGAGATCTCGGATTGAGATTCTGATCCATATTTCGGGTGAGATTAGAATATCTCGGACGAAATGAGTGTCGAGGGAGATATGGAGGAGATTTGATGTCTCGTCTCATTTAAGTGTGAAAAGGATATCTCGGGCGATATATAGGAGATTTAAAACCATGTACATATATACATGTACATATATAAGAAAAAAATATGTATATTTGTGCTCCTATATGTATTTATATATAGTTAATATGATGTAAGTATATACAAATTTGGTAAATATGGGCAAATTTAAATTGTATGAATTATGGGTATCTTAAATATGTATATGTTTATGAATATACATATAATCAGTTTGATGGATTTATTACATATATCTTAATTATTGAACACACACACATATGCATATACATATATATAATTGGTTGTATAGTAATTTCCAATATAGTCGGAAATTAGTTGCACAGACTAGCAATTGATTGTATATTAATTTTGAGGGAAAGTAATTACGTAGATTAGCAATTGATTATGCATTAATTGACATATATCCCAATTTTTTAATCTATATATATAACTTGTCTTTGCATTGATTTCATGTGTTGTGGGAAACTAGAAAATATGACTGTAATTCTATGTTTAGAGTTTCTAGTTATGGGGCTAATATGCATGTATGTATTTGGTGTAAAAAAGCATATACATGTATGTTTTATTCTTTATATCTCGATTATGGAATTTTATTCAAAATTTGAATGTATATTTGTTTACTAAATAAGCATTGTGGGAAACTAGTTGCTTCGGTATCAATTAATTTTACACTGATTGGAATTGTAGAAGTTACTCTATTTATTCCTTAGTTATTAGAAATAAAAGGAGAAATAATCAAAATAAACAAATTCCTTCCTTTCTCCTTCCTCTCATCTTCCTCCTTACATAACTATCATTATATATATATATATATATATATATAAAGGAGTAACCATTGAGTATTTTTCTACAGTATTCATTCCCTTCTTAATTCAAAATACATAGAATCTAGTTCATAAGAGAATAGTAATTGAAAAAAAATGGAGGGCTAGGGATTCACTCAACAATGCATACACCTAGATTTTGAAAGCGATTTGGATTTTAATGGAAGAAGAAAATGCTATACATCATTGAATTGAAACAAATATAGGTTAATCTTCATATGAGGTGAGTTCTTTATCATTTTAGCCCTTATCTATTATTTACACTTTAAACCCTGGATCTTCTAATCTTTGTTTCTTTCACATACGAACTCCGATTCACACGCAGTTTCTTTTGTTCGACTCATGGTGGAGTTTTGGATGATTTGGCACTAGCTTTATTGAATTTGGAGACTACTGAAAAAATGCGTTGGTATGGTTTATTTAATTTAATTAATTGAATTCTTAATTATAAATATATATTTATCGATGAAAAATTATAATTACTGATACATATTGTGATACTTTGATAATTGTTTGATATTGTGACTATTTTGGATATGTTATGCCATGTTAATTATTTATTGTAGACTATTGTGTTATTGTATTATTTTTTTGGCAAGGCCAGCCAACTTTATAGTAGGTCGTGCCACTGTATATAAATGAAGAAAAGGTGTTCTGCACATGCATAGAAACAACTATATGGTTTTTATAGGGGCCATTCCACTTAAATTACATAACGGGAGAGAAGCTAAGGTGCTTCTGCAGCTATAATAATAACCTATGGAAACATCGGTTCCTCCTCCCAAGAGGAGGAAGAATCACTACAAGGAGGTCCAAGCACATGCAAATAATTTGCAAAGTGAGTCACAATATCCAAAACAAAACCCGAGTGTTCCCTACTATACATATATATTTCCTATCCCAACTATCATCAAGGAGAAGAGATCTATTCCGCTTACCATGTACTCCATCCACATAGAGAATAAGACTGTCGTCACGTATATAGTAATGTAATCGTCTAGATTCCTCATCATCATCACTAACAAAAGTATGGAAATCATGTCTAGACGGGTCATATCTCATATCAGGATGAACATGGAGCCAAGCCATCTCATCGGGGTGCCAAACTATACTAGAAACTCTAGGATCTAAAATCCCAGGGGGATTAAAGGGAACCATAACAGCATCGAAGAGTGGAGGAACACATGGAGGCACCGAAGGCTCAATAGGAGGGGTTGAAGGTGATACAGGAGGAGGCACCAAAGGCTCATCAGGAACAACGTGTAGCTTCGGAATCCATTTCATGATCGGGGGCCTAGGAAGATGGGTCCGAACCGAGAGTGGACCAACAAAAGACGTACGAGAGCAAGCCGATGAAATATGACCAAAGGACTGACAGGACGTACATATATCTGGTTTCCAAACATAGTGTACAACAATTTCCGCTACCTGATCCTCAGTCACTCTAACTTTGATTGTATTCGGTAAAGGCTTATCCGGTGAGATTTCAATTAAAGCTTTTGCATATACTAGTTTATCCGTAGCTACGGTGTTTGCAGCAATTGAGGCGAATCTAGCTCTCAGACGCAATAATGCATTTTACTTTACCTACCTAACTAGCTAGCCAGTTTAGACCCAACATAGGTTGCAAAACAGAGGGGATATGAGAGAAATAAGTCCAGACAGGAATAGACAGTACCTGCTCACGGACACAGTCAACAGATGGACTCCATGGAGTGACAATAAAAGGCTTGCCTCTAATAAAAATGGGATCTTTACTAAGAATACGAAGACGCTCTTCAGGCCTCGAGAACTTGAAGAAAAAAATGGAATTATCCATGTGGACAAGGAGACTGCCCTTAGGCTGCCAAGCTCTGTAGCAATGATCCTTAACCATAGAATATGGTGGGTTATTGTCCAGAAAGAAACCAACAAGATACTCCACCAGTAATCAATTGCTGCTTGAATTACTTCCAACGGGAGAACCAAGACCCCATCCATATTAACCATTTCAAAGGATCGGGGAACAAAAGCACCCGCATTTCGTGGCAGCGTAGAAAATAAGGATGACCACTTTTTTTCTTCATTCGGCGTTTCTGATTCCATGGGATTAGGTGAAACACTAGGTCTGTCTGCATTTGTAATATGCACAGCAGCAACCAGATTAAATGCCGCAACTTCCAAAGGGGACTGATTATAAGTAGAGGACAGGGCATGCTCAACAGAGAATGCAATTTGCATTTGAGGAGTAACTACAAATCGGTCAAACCTTGTCATTCAAACTAGCTATTGATGCATCAATATTTTGATGAACAACCGAGTCAACATTCACTAACAAGTTGTTTCTACCAATTTGAACACAGTCGGCACTTTCGCAAGGGTGCGATGGCATCACAGCATTATTCCAAGTGAGATTAGCTGATTGCAGAATTGGGGATATTGCCGAGTTATGAGAAAGATAGTTAATACCTGAAATTGGACCATGCTCAGGAGAGATTGCAACAGAGGCAAGAACGAAATCTGCCAGGGCATTGGAGACTGCAGCTAGGTCAGCACGATTATCATAAGCTGCCGATGTTGGGGATATGTTTTCATTAGCTGAATCGAAGGATATATACCGCAAATGATGGTTGAACGACAGCTGCAATTTCAGGTAAAGACCGGATATCAGAATTCAGAGGGGGGTTCGTATTCACGCCCAGATCTAGTCTGGGATCAGTTAGTAGTAGAGGCAACGAAACATTGTTTGTCTTTTTGATTTTTCACCATAGATGGATCGGGAAGAAAAAGGCGATGAAGGAAAAGAAATTAGGGAGAGGTGGCAGAGAAGAAATGCCATCAGCAAGGAACGGCAATCGCCATTATTGATATATATTAGTAGTTCATTTTTATATTAAGTTATTGTGGCATTGTGTTATTGTATATTTGATTGTAATCAATTGTTTATTTAAGTTTTGGATGTAATTGATTAATATAAAGTGGATGAAATTGGTTAGATTGGATAAATGATAAATAATGTGGTTTATGGTGAGACGACCCAACTTTCTATCACCAGAAAGTTGCATCATCTTTAAGAAAGAAAGGGATAGAAAAGAGAAAAGATAAAGAAGAAAGAAGAAACAACATCAGAATCTCAACAGCGGAACGAATAAATTATATTAATCACATAAATATTACATAATATACAACATCAATCAGAGTTACACAGATAATACATCACATACTAAACAGTTATAAACACCTGTCTAGTTAATACAACTCAAATACAACACAGAGATACCAACACAGTGGAACACTATATATATATATATATATATCTACAACGCTGAAGCCTCCTGCTCCATTGCTCCTCCACAATTCGTCAAAGCTAACCTGAATCCCTTGGCTACTCGTAAAAATTTGAGTACCCGAGAGTTTAAGAAAAACAGAAATAAACTCCAGGTCAGACATGGGTCTGGTATGAGTAACAGGTTAAAGTTGCTTAACTTTGAAAATCCTTTGAAAACAAAAGGTATCACGTATGACTCCCCACACATAAACATGGAAACGTTTTTACCTTACGTTAACCAAACATTTGATAGGAAATTCAGTGATATTATAATAGAGTCTAGGGTTTTCAAAATAAAATACAGAAATAGCTGGAATGCTTACATCTCACGTTCCAACATAGTTGGGCACAACTAATACGTACGACACTTATTGGAGATTGGATTCCATACAATGGCAGGGCTACTGGGGTACCGCCCGTCACAGTACCTGACCTAGATCAGCGTACCGAGGACCCACCCTAAGTCCCCTGCAACACAAGGCCGGAACCATCCCTTACTGGACAGTCCCGAACGAAACAACCCCGGCAGTTGGAGCTCAAAACTTCCCACACAGCCGAAATAAAAGGGACATCTAGACAGAGGAAAATCTCGCTCTCAAGTGGGTGCTACCCACGAAGCCTTGCTGCACCTCCCCTGTTTTAGCCATTCCCGGTTGATGAGGCTTGAGGTCACGATTACCTTATCAGAACTCATCACTTAGAATGCTCATCGTCCACCTGACGATGTTCTGAAAGCATTCAATCCATACAAGTTCGTTCCGGGTTCGAACGAAACCGAAGGCATTATCTCGTTACACTCATTTTGGAATCATCCTCAGAGTTAACGACAATAACTCTTGCACTCTCAATCTTCATCTTCACTTGAGATTCACGACCTATCGTTAATTTGGATCGATGTGGTTTTCGGATATCCAAATCTGGAAACCCGATCCCGGTCTCATCGAAATCCAAAACGTATCTTTTAAGGCCAAGTTGTTTTAAAGTTAAAACAATTCATTTCATTATCCATATACACACAGATAGATAATTCACAATATCACAGATAGATAATTCACAATATCATCATAAATAGATAATCCATATTATCATCACACTTCAACCAAAGCATCTATATCACATAGCATTATTTATCTCATATCTGAGATCTCAAACCATTCAAGGAAATCAATATCATTCATCCATACATAAGCAAGGATTAATAAACACACCATTTATAATTAATTTAAAATGAATTAAATTAATTACTTAATCTCCAATTAATTTAAAGTAAATTAAATTAATTACTTCATCATTATAAATCTTGCTTACATATCCATTAATTAATTACAAATCAATTAATTAATCATTCTCTAATTTCCATCTTAAATAATCATCCTTGATTAACTAACATTTAATTACATTCAAGTAATTATCCTTTAATTAATTTCACAAATTAATTATCCTTACTCAAATACAGTAATTAATCTTTAATTACTCTATTAATTATTTAAATATAATTAATTACATTAATCCTTAATTAATTACATTGATTAATTACAAACAATCACTTATTATTGATAAATTAATCTTAATAAATCAATCCCAAATTACATCATTAATTATATAAATTAATGGTCCTTAATTACATTTTAATTAATTATTCTATTTAAAATTAATTACATTAAGAAATTAATCTAAATTAAACCACAATTATTAATCAATCTTGATTAACCTCATTCAGTAATTAACTACCCTTAATTTCTTCATCATTATAAATTAATTACTCCTTAATTAATTATCATAATTAATCCCTTGATTAATTTCACAAAGTAATTTAATCCAAATTACTTCCATTATTAAATCCTCTTCAATTAATTACATATAGTAATTACCATTAATTACTTCATTAAGTAATTATACTTCATTAATTACATTTAAGTAATTATGCTTATCAAATCATCCAATGATTAATTTAAATTAATTAAACTTAATTAATTAACTTAAACAAATCAAATTAAACTCAATTAATTATATTAAGTAATTAATTCCTTAATTACTTCCATTAAGTAATTACACTTAACATTTTCACAAATGATTATCTTTAATTAATTAATCTAATTAATTATTAAAACTAATCACATTTATTAATAATTCAATAAATCCTAGTAAATTACCTTCATTACCTATTAAAAATTCTTAATTTCTTTTCTTAAGAAATTAAACTTAGATTAATCAATATTACTACAATTTAATTTATCCTTAATAACCAATTAATTAACCTCTAATTATTTAATTAATTTAAGTTTTAACTGTAACTTAATTAACCTTTAATTACTTGATTCATTAACATTTATCCATTAATTTAAAATATAATCTTATCAAATTATTTATCTTTGATTACAAATTAATTATTCCTAATTAATTAATCTTAAACCTTAATTAATTAATTTAAACTCTTAATTACTAAATTAATCATCCATAGCATTAATTAAATGAATTAATTAGTTATCCATTTTTAATTATCTTAATAATTTAATGAATACAAATCATTAAATTCTAATTAATTTTAAGATAAGACTTTATTCATATTAATATTTAATTATCATTAATAAAGTATTCAAAACAATTTACTTTTAAATTTACTTTAAATTTCATTTTAAAATTTAAGATTTAAAATGAATACTAATTTAACTTAACAAAGTTTAAAACCATTTGATAACCCTTAAAATCTCATGTAAAAGAAATATATACCTTATAAAGAAATTTAAAAGAATTTAAACCAAATTTCTTTTTAAATCCAAATCATTACAATTTTACTTTAACATTCAAAGTTGTTAAAACATTTAAATTTTATAAAACTTTATTTAATTTAAAACTAGGATTCAAATTTGATTTGAATCTATCCTTAAAACTTGATCTAAAACTTGTTTAAAATCTGCTTTCCCATTTTTAAATTCACTTTAGATTTAAACCCACTGACAGGTTTAAAACTTGTAATAACAGAAATGACCCGAGAGCAACCAAGAATGCTTCGAGACAAACAGCCCAAACTTCGAGTATCTCTCGACATCGACTCGAGAAAACCAGAACCATTCCTGCTCAACAACTTCAACCAATCCCAGATATGCACCGTGCATATGCACAGACTAGCCACCCCTCTCCGATCATCCACAACGATCTCTACAAATCATCGATCATCTCTAGATCAATCCACGACCATCAGAACTCGACTAACCACCCAAAATCAAAATCGAGTCTTAAACCACGAACCTGGAAACATGAAGTTGAATTTTAAAAAACCTGGCACGGCGTCGTTCTCACCACCACGACAACTAGAAAACTCGAAACTTCGGCCAACTATTCGACGTCAACCCCTCTACCATCACCTCAAACCCCATCGCACTCGATCTATCCTACAAGCCGCAGCAATCAATTTAACATAGCCTAGTTAAACTAGGGTTCCAGACTTCCTCGGCCAACCACCCTCGCCACAAAGCTCTGATCAACTTCCTACCAATTTTCCTATCATCTTCGATCACTCCACTATCATCACTGAAAATCCCGACCTCTCCGATCATTTGGATTATCAGAGGGAACCAAAAGTGCACAATTCAGACAAACCTGAACTGCTCTCTAATCCTAACACCAGAAATTGTGATTTTGTTTTTAAAAATCATGATTTTGTATGATGATTCAGATCCTAACTCTGAAACATCGAATCATGGTATTTGAATATTCACTAATTTAATGTTTGATCATCTGTTTATAATTTCCAGAGACATTTACATATTTTTTAAACTTAAGTACAATTTAAAACTAAAGTTTATGGTTAAACCAACAAGTTTCATTTGAAACTTAAATTTAAACAGAGTCAAGATCAAAAGGTTTGAATTTTTAAATCAAAACTTGAATACTTGAAGATATAAGCAGAGAGTACTTTGAAAAAACAACATGCATACCATACATGAATATATACACAGCAGATATCATACCATACACATCCATTTCAAATTAAATAGCATGCAACCAAATTTACCTCCTTAAATTTTTAAAAGTGAAGTTACTCACCAGTTTTTGAAAATGAAGAACAAAGCACTTTTGTTTGAAAACAGGCTTTTGAAAACTTTAAACTGGAAAATGTTTTTGCTTTCATCATCTAGCTTGCTTGTTGTTTAGAATTTGTAGAATGATGCTTCAGTTGTATGATACTTTTGAATCTCTTTAAAACTGAAATGCCCCTTCTTTTAAAAACTTGAGTGTTTGTCTCAGGTTTGCATTTGTTTTTGAGTTGAAAATAAAGCTTTAGTTGAAATATACTTTTCTGGAAAGGCTAAGTTTCTTTTTGTAAACGAAATGAAATAAAAAAAAAGATTGATATAGAACAATGTTTTTACACAGGACAATAGTATTTACTGGTACAAAAATGTTCAGAGATTTTTCTTTAGCAAGGCTGAGATGATTTCGACCTTGTGCTAGAGATGATGGCATTTAATGCCTTGGTCCTCTATGTCTACAAACCCATACTTATCTTTTATTTCGTATGTACTGAGATATCATTTTCTCCTTTCATGTGTACACCCTGTACAACCATGCATATTTATTTCCTTTTTGTCTTGCAGCTTTATATCTACAAACAAGTATATCTAGTTTATTTATTCCTAGAATTATGTCAAGAGTTCATTTTTTTTAACTTGGGCTGATATGATCTTGTGCTTGTAATATAACTATGTTACTATTTCTAACTTAACTACTAATTTTTATTTCTTTTTAAAGCTTAAGTATCAACACTTACTTTATATTCATATTTTATTTTAAGTTAAAACTTTATCCTTATGAATTACTTTTTAGAGAAAATAAATTAAAGCTATGTGTATATATATATATATATATATACAAATAAAATCTTATACAAATATCTTTTAAAATCCAAACATTTTTAAATATCTACTCTTTTTAATTTCAAGTCTTTTAAATTCAAATAAATTCTAAATACAATTTTTAAAATCAAGTTATATATATACATATATAACAACATATTAAATTTGAAAATAACACTTCTATTTTAAAATCTATTTATATTTATATATATAACAATACATTAATAATGTTATTTGAAAATAATAATTTGTCAAATTAAAATAATTTATAAAAGAGATTATAATCCCTATTATTATTAAATGAATTAATATCTCATATTTATTAAACCATATTTTAAAACAAGCCTTTTAATTAACCTTAAACTTAAGCTAAGAGATAAATTTAATCATTTATCTTAAATAATTTAAAACTATATATTTTAAATCAAATCATAATTTCCAAATTACCAAAAATATATTAGAATTTGAAAACAAGATTTATTTATTTATTAGATTCAAACCAAAGATTTCTATTTACAATATATACAAATATATATACATTATAAATAGAAAGCAATTTATTAGCTTTTTTTAAAAGATAAATTATCAGTTAAATATTTATTTAAAAGAAGATTATTAAATCAATTCAAATCTTATTGACAAATATTATCAAATCAAATTAATTTTTAATGCAGATTATTAAATTGATATTGCCGAGGAAGAGCATGAATCTCATTTGAGCTTTGTTCTGGGGACTCTTAGGAGTCATCAGTTGAAAGCTAAATTTTCTAAATGCTATTTCTAGAAGGATGAGGTCTGATTTCTTGGACATATTGTTTCTAGTAATGGAGTTTATGTTGATCCAGTTAAGATCGCTGCGGTCAATGTAAGTCTACCTTCTCTCATCTCTCTTTTGTAATCTAATTATTCTATCTTTGTCGGTAGTTCTTATTTTTCCCTATTCTATTTCAGGATTGGGAAATTCCTAGGACTCCATCTGATATCCGTAGTTTTCTGGGCCTTACCGGTTATTATTGGAGATTCATTGAGATTTTTTCTTGGATTTTTGCACCTCTCACTGCTTTGAGTCGAAAGAATGCTAAGTTTATTTGGGATGATAAGTGTGAAGTTGCATTCAATGAGTTAAAGCGAAAGCTTACTTCCGCACCAGTTCTTACCATTCCAAATGGAAATGAGGGATTAACGGTATACGCCGATGCTAGTCGTGAAGGTTTGGGAGCTGTTCTGATGCAGGATGGGAAGGTTATTGCTTATGCCAGTCGTCGGTTGAAGACCCATGAAGCCAATTATGTTGCTCATGATTTGGAATTGCTTGCCGTGGTTTTTTCTTTAGAGGCATCATCTTTTGGGAACTAAGTTTGAGCTTTTTACGGATCATCAGTCTTTAAGATATATTTTCACCCAGAAGAATTTGAATAAGAGACAAGCTAGGTGGCTTGAGTTCCTTGCTTCTTATGACCTCGACATCAACTATACCCCTAGAAAAGCTAATGTTGTAGCCGATGCTTTGAGTCGGAAGAAGGCGATGTTGTGTCAGCTTGTTGTTTCTTCTTCCCCTCTTATGGATCGTATCATTGCTAAGCAGGATGAGGATAGGATGCTTAGGCTTATTAAGGAGAATGTTCGTAGCAGGGTTGGTGGTAGTAGTCTTGATGGTAGTGGAGCTCAGATCGATGATAGTGGGATTTTGAGGATTAATACTCGGATTTGTGTCCTGAATGTCGATGGATTGAGGCAAGAGTTACTTCAGGGTCGATCTAGACTTTCTATTCATCCAAGAGTAACGAAGATGTATCAGGATATGAAGAAGCTGTATTGGTGGAGAGGTATAAAGCGTGATATTTCCATTTTTGTGAGTAGGTGTGCGACTTGTCAGCAAGTCAAGGCCGATCATCAGAAGACCCCTAGATTATTGCAGCCCCTCGAGGTTCCCAATTGGAAATGGGAACAGGTTTCTATGGATTTTATTGATGGATTACCGAGGACTAGGAGAGGTAATGAGAGTATTTGGTTATTGTGGATAGATTGACCAAGTCAGCTCATTTCATTTCGGTCAAGTCTACCCGTTCTGCTTCGAGTTTAGCTGAGATTTATATGAGAGAGATTGTCCGTCTTCATGGTGTTCCCGCCAGTATTGTTTGTGATCGAGATCCTATCTTTACCAGCCAGTTTTGGAAAGCTTTTCAGGAATCTTTAGGTACTCATCTGAATCTGAGCACTGCTTACCATCTGCAGACCGACGGTCAAACGGAAAGAGTGAATCATATTCTAGAGGATCTTCTTCGTGCTTGTGTTCTTGATTATGGAGGATCTTGGGAAGATCATCTCCATCTTGTCGAATTCACCTATAACAACAGTTATCAGGTATAATCTCAAATCTTCTATCTTAATCTTATCTTAATCTTTTATCTATCTCATTGCATCCTTTGAATCCAGGCTAGTATTGCAATGTCTCTGTTTGCTGCTCTTTACGGACGACCTTGCAGATCCCCATCTTGCTGGATTGAATCCGGTAATCGTTTGGTTCTTGGTCCCGATATGATTTTGGAGGCTTCTGAGAGAGTTGAGGAGATTAAGAGGAAGATGAGGAGTGCTCAGGATAGGCAGAATAAGTACGCTGATCGGCGTAGGAGGAGTTTGGAGTTTTCTATTGGTGATCTGGTTTTCCTTAAGGTCTCTCCCTTAAGGAATGTGATTCGGATTGGTCGGAAAGGGAAGCTTGCTCCTTGGTTCATTGGTCCTTTCCGCATCTTAGAGAGAGTTGGTTCTTTAGCTTATCGTTTGGATTTGCCTAAGAATTTTTCTGGAGTGCATAATGTATTCCATGTTTCGCATCTTCGTCGGTATCTTCATGATCCATCTTTGATTGTCCAGCCTTCTGCTCTCGAGAGTTTGAATATTGAGCCGAACCTTACTATCGAGAGGAAGCCATTTCGTATTATCGATAGAGGTACGAAGCAGCTGAGAAGGAAATCAGTCAACCTGGTCAAAGTGCAGTGGAGTACTGATGATCGGGATTGTACCTGGGAGATGGAGGAGAGCATGCGTGCGTCGAATCCGTAATTGTTTTTTTAGGTACTATTCGTTATTCTAACTTATTCTATCTTTCTTTGTTTTTCTGTGTCTCGTTCCTTTTCGAGGACGAAAAGCTTTGAGTGGGGGAGAGTGTAACAACCCATAATTTTAACAAATATTTTAAATACAATTTATTTGAGAACTTTGATTTTAAATCATTTAAAAATTGAAAATTTGGAATTTTATAATGTAATTTTGGGATTTGTTGAGAATTATTTTTCCAAATATAATAAAATAAAGATTTTTTTGAAATTTAAATTTTTGGTCAACTTTGGTCAAAGTTTGACTTTCGGTTGAAATTTTAAATTTTTATTCTTTTTCTTTGAAACTGGATTTGATTCAAACATTCTCTCTGCTTTTCGTTTCGTCAAATTATGACTTATACTTTTTAAATCCGTTAAATTTCAGCGTTTTACACGCAATTATTTTTCGTATTTTATTTTCTATTTTTTATTTTGGTTTGGGCTTAATTTTGTTTGAATTTTTGGCTTGTTTTGGAAGTGGGCTTTGCTATTGGGCTTAGGATTTCCTAATAGACACTTGATTGCCTTTTCATTTGAATAGATGTCTTTCCAATTGCACTAGCCGTACAAAACTCCTCCCATCTCCTTCTTTCTGATTTTCACTTTCCTGAACAAAAAAATTATAGTAAGTTTCCTATTTTTTTTTAATTTTTTTTTCTCTTTCTTTTTGCTTCTCCTCAAAACATAGTTCGGCCATGCTCATCCCTATAGCCGACCTCCTCCTTGCCTCCATCACCATGATGATCCATCACCATCTCCATAGGCCGACCCTACCCCTCGCCATAACCATGGCCGTGACTTCCTAGGCCAAAATCATCACCATCCTATACTTGAAACCCTAGCCGAGCCACTACATCATCCCCTCCTCTTCTATTTGCCTCAGCCACCATCATTTCCTCACCTTTGCCATGCCTTGCCGTGACCTACTCCATCCCTTAGCCGTGAATTGATGTGCCTTGACCCATTGCATAACTTGTTTAAGCCTTAGCACATAGGGCCAAACCCATTAGCCATAGGGTCGAACCCAAAGGGCACTTGTGCCTTGTCTTTTTGCTTTCCCTTTGTCGTTTTGACTTACCACCCCTTCATATACCCATAGTCGAGCCTTGTAGCACTTCAACCCATCCATAGTCGTGCTTAGTTGTCCACAAACCCATCATGGCCGAACCATGTTTCAAGGTGGTCAAGCCTACTTGCAAAGTGGCCGAGCCCACTAGGTCATATTAGCCCATTTTTGCTTTGTTTTAATTCATATTTTTATGTGTTGAATATATATTTATGTATGTTGTATTTTGTTGTGTACAAGACTTGGATCTTGGCTCTACATCCACTCAAGTCTAATTCGTGCTTTGTCGTGCTTTTCGGAGTTTGATCTTGTGTCTTGAATTGTTATCTCTAGCAAAAGAAGGTGAGTTTATCACTCTCGACTTCGTACTTATAATCTAGTGAATCGATGAATTGTGAATTGTAACAGTGATATGCCATGTTGATAGTAGTTTCATATATGCATGTGATATGATATTATATGATGTTATAACCTGATGCTATACCTGTTTCATCACCTGACATGATATGATATGCTATACTGTTTATTTTATTATGTTTCTCACATTGCAAGTTCCCTCACTATGGGTTGAAATGATTCATACCCGAACGAACTTTAGAATAGGGAAAAATCGCTATGAGCTGAAATGATAGGCTTGAGCGATTTTTATTTGACTTGGGTTTGTGGGTTTGAAATGATGAAACCCGGAATTTTATATTTCGGATTGAAATGATACATATCCGTATCACTTGACCTAGGTTAGGAAATATTATACAGACCTATGGTTAAATTTTTAATATATATATTTTCTAAATTTTTTTAAGTATTTTAAATTTTAAATTATGAAATTTTAACTTAAATTTGATTTAAATGATTTAATAACATATATACTGATTTTCTATAAGTTAAAATTTTATAAGTTAATAAATGGTTTAAAATGTATTTTACCTAATATGAGAAAATACTGTTTTAATTGGATATTTTAGTATTAAATTTTATTTAACTAAAATCATAATTTAATTAATATCTAAGTAAATAATTTGGTAAAGTAAAATTGATCTTATATAATAACTATGATAAAAATATAAGATATGATGTTTTAAATATGTTATAGTAGAAAATATAATAGAAATTGCAGCATTACCAAAATGTTATGGTTTTAAGGTTATGTTTAAAATGCTACTATTTCTAAAAAGGTAACATTTTCGAAATGCTACTAAAAAGGGGTCACATTTTTAAAGTGTTATGGTTTCTAAATATTACATTTTTAAAAGTGTTATGATTTCTAACTATTACATTTTTGAACTGTTATAACTAAGTGAATAGATTTGAAAGTGTACAACTTTGGAAAATAAATAATATTTTTGAAAGATTAATGACATCGGATTTTTATGGTTTGAAATAAATATATTTTGATTTCAAATATAAACTATTTGAAATAAATAACCACGGGTTATAATAACGATTAGTTGTTAAAGAGACCGGGATCGGATATGGGCATACTCTCTGTCGATACCGAAAACCACTTTAACAACTGTGTATGCGGTGGAGATTCCAGAATGACGTAGGATGGTGGAGACGATTCTATATGAGGTATATACGTGGACCTAACTCCCGTGAGTTAGCATAAGGTGGCTAAAACATGAGCAATTGACGGGTCAATGTGGTAGCTCCTCTTATCGGACACACTCCATCATATACCATTCTATTACTTTGTGATTGATTGGGTGCACCCCTTGATTCGGGAGTGTGGCTCGAGGTGGGCGGTTGCTGCGGCTCTGCGTTACCACCAGCCCGGAAGTGTAATTGGTATATCTACCCTGGCATTACCTGGTTGTGCCGTGTCACCTACCCTAGCGCGCCTTCTACGAGTTTGTTTTGTACCATACCTTTGGAGTGCCCTTTGACGACGCCCAGTACGGGGGATATTACGGTACTGTATAGATTATGGGAATATATAAAATGTGTTAAGGTGGAAAATGTAAAGCCTTAACGCTATTTTGATAGTTTACTTTACTTTAGACATTATTATAATAGCGTATATTACTACATAGTAGATAGTTTAACAGATCCTTAAAGGATGGGAGATCCCAAGCATCCTTTAAGTTATTGATGCATTTCTATTACAGTACACTTGAGTTGATTTACATTTTATAAGTATGTATGTCCTGACTCGAGTGTTTTGTGTTTTGCTTTACGCTCGGGTCAGCCTGAGTATCACAGCTTTGGATTCATCTTTGGAGCTAGAGATTTGCTGGAGATTTATCTATCTATCTAGTTGTCTATTTATTTCTATTTCAGTTATTTCCATTCAGCCTTACTTATGTATTAGTGAACTTATGTATTTGGATTTCCAGTTGTATTTGCTTTCAGACTCTGGTATTATGTATTTGTTTTGAGACTATGTATTGTAGTAGCTTCATGAACTACTATGTTATTTTATTCCGCTGTAAGTTATTCTGATATTCTGTGTTTGTGATTCTGTGATTGATTTTATTTGCTCCAAATTATTTACAATCTATTGTTTTGAATTATTCAAGTCTGACATGTGTGGTTTTATTGTCGATTTGAATGGTCCAAAATAGTGGGTCGTTACATTTGGTATCAGAGCTTTGGTTTAGGAAAACCTTAGCCTACGGAGCAAAAACTCATTAGAGATAGGGTAGAAATACCCTAGAATGAGTGAAATCAATCTTAGAATCATTTCTTTGTGAGAGAACGTATTTTTAAGTATAAATGATTTTCAAATGATTTTAAAGGATTTTAAAAGATTATTTTGGATATAAAATTTCCTTGTTTTAAAATCTCATTTTCTTAACTTCATTCCTTTCGAATCCATCTTGTTTATTAGAATTCTTTGATTAGGATTTCCATTCTAGTTGAATCTTATCTTTGCCTTTCTATTTTACCTTTGTCCTAAAATTCATTCTTGATTGATGAATCGTAGGAATGCCAAAGGTAGGGGTCGTGGTGTTGCCCCAGTTCCTAAGCATGTTGCACCCATCAGGTTCACCACTCTCTGTAAGGAGTTCACTCAGCTTGGTAGTACCAAGTTTACTGGATCTGAGAGCATCATAGAGGCTCGGCAGTGGCTGAGGATTTTAGAGAGGATTTTTACTAGTTTGGAGATCACTGATGCTCAAAAGCGTCATTTGGCAGCTTGGCAGTTGCAGGAGGCAGCCCAGGATTGGTGGGAGTCTGTTACTGCTCAGACTGTTGAGGCAAATATTTATTGGGAGCAGTTTGGGTATCTTCTTGTGTTGGTTTTTGAGTTTGGTTCTGTTTTCTCTCTTTGGAATCTCTCTTAAGTTTGGATATCTTATTTTAGGGAGGCTTTTGTGGCAAAGTGGATGCCCGAAGCCGGGAAGTCCCAGCTATACAGGGAGTTTATGGATCTTAAGCAGGGGAGCATGTCATTTTCTGAGTATGAGCGGAAGTTCAATGAACTTTCCAAGTTTGGTCCTGGCCTGATTGACACCTCTCTTAAGAAGAATGAGAAGTTTATAGCTGGAGCTCGCCAAAGTATTATGATCGTCTCATTTCTCATGTGCATGGCACCTTCACGGAATTGGTGGACATGGCCATTAGATATGAGAACCCCACTTCTAAGGAAGCTTCTGTTCCTCGTGCTTCTCCATCTCAGCCTGGTTCTGGCAACTCTAAGAAAAGGAAGCCTAACTTTCATCAGCAGAAGCAAAATTGGCTTAAGAATCCAGGTTTAGGATCTACTCCTCGGAAGCATCCTATCTTCCATCACTTGCTTCAAGTGCGATCAGAAGGGCCACTATGCCAATAGTTTCCCTACTTCAGTTGGTGTTGTTGTTCCTCCACCTCAGGATACCAGGAACAACCTTTGTCATGTCTGTTTGCAGCTTGGCCATTTCAAGAAGGATTGTCCCTTGTATCAGAAGGGCAAAGACATCTGGAGTCTTTGCCATGACTTCTTCCACTCATGCTCCGCCTACTCCACCTGCTCCTAGTGATACCCAAGGTACTCTCCAGAGCACCTTTTCTCTGTTTAATTTTCATGTTCGTGTTTTATTTGATACTGGAGCTTCGCATAGTTTTATTTCTGTGGATCTTTGTGATAAGTTTGAACATCTTCTTTCACCCAAGTTTGCGGCTGTACCTTTGTGTGTTACTAATCCTATTGGGGGTCCCGCGAATCTTAGTAGGATTTGTTCCAGTGCGAAACTTTTCTATGTTGATCATCGATTTTCTGGTGATTTCTATGTTCTTGAATTCGATGCTTTTGATTTGTTACTTGGAGGTGATTGGCTGAAGAAGCATGAAGCCGTTATCTCTTGTAAAACCCGAACTGTTTCTCTTGTTGATGATCGGGGTAACCCTTTGGTGATTCAGTGCCGTCTGCCTCAGGATTATGCTGGTAGTTTTATTTTCTCTCTGGATTCTTCTCCTGGTGATCTTGATTCAACTCCTGTGGTCAAACTCTATCCCGATGTATTTGGTGAAGTCTCTTCTTTACCTCCTAAGCGGGAAATCGATTTCCGTATTGATCTTATTCCTGGAGCTCGACCTGTAATTCTTCCTCCCAAAAGAATGGCACCCCGCTAGAAGGTTGAGTTGAGGAAGGAAATTGAGGACTTGTTCTCCAAGGGTCTGATCAGACCTAGTCATTCCGAATGGGGAGCAGCAGTGGTTTTCGTCACTAAGTCCGATGGTTCTTTGAGGATGTGTGTTGATTATAGGGAGCTGAACAAGCTCACTATGAAAAACAGATATCTTATGCCTCGTATCAATGATATGTTCAATCAGCTTTATGGAGCTACTGTATTCTCTCAGCTTGATCTTGCCACAGGTTTCCACCAGCTCAGAGTTGCTGAGGAAAGTATTCCCAAGACTGCTTTCCGTACTGAGAATGTTTTCTATGAATGGTTAGTTATGCCTTTTGGTTTGACTAAAGCCCCAGCTTTCTTTGTTGATCTGATGAATCATGTTTTTCGTGATGTTCTTAACAAGTTTGTTCTAGTCTTCGTCGATGATATTCTGGTCTTCTCTAAGACCGAGGAAGAGCATGAATCTCATTTGAGCTTTGTTCTAGGGACTCTTAGGAGTCATCAGTTGAAAGCTAAATTTTCTAAATGCCATTTCTGGAAGGATGAGGTCTGATTTCTTGGACATATTGTTTCTAGTAATGGATTTTCTGTTGATCCAGTTAAGATCGCTGCGATCAATGTAAGTCTAACTTCTCTCATCTCTCTTTTGTAATCTAATTATTCTATCTTTATCGGTAGTTCTTATTTTTCCCTATTCTATTTCAGGATTGGGAAATTCCTAGGACTCCATCTGATATCCGTAGTTTTCTAGGCCTTGTCGGTTATTATCGGAGATTCATTGAGAATTTTGCTTGGATTGCTGCACCTCTCACTGCTTTGAGTCGAAAGAATGCTAAGTTTATTTGGGATGATAAGTGTGAAGTTGCATTCAATGAGTTAAAGCGCAAGCTTACTTCCTCACCAGTTCTTACCGTTCCAAATGGAAATGAGGGATTAACGGTATACGTCGATGCTAGTCGTGAAGGTTTGGGAGCTGTTCTGATGCAGGATGGGAAGGTTATTGCTTATGCCAGTCGTCGGTTGAAGACCCATGAAGCCAATTATGCTGCTCATGATTTGGAATTGCTTGCCGTGGTTTTTTCTTTGGAGGCATCATCTTTTGGGAACTAAGTTTGAGCTTTTTACGGATCATCAGTCTTTAAGATATATTTTCACCCAGAAGAATTTGAATCAGAGACAAGCTAGGTGGCTTGAGTTCCTTGCTTCTTATGACCTCGACATCAACTATACCCCTGGAAAAGCTAATGTTGTGGCCGATGCTTTGAGTCGGAAGAAGGCAATGTTGTGTCAGCTTGTTGTTTCTTCTTCTCCTCTTATGGATCGTATCATTGCTAAGCAGGATGAGGATAGGATGCTTAGGCTTATTAAGGAGAATGTTCGTAGCAGGGTTGGTGGTAGTAGTCTTGATGGTAGTGGAGCTCAGATCGATGATAGAGGGATTTTGAGGATTAATACTCGGATTTGTGTCCTGAATGTCGATGGATTGAGGCAAGAGTTACTTCAGGGTCGATCTAGACTTTCTATTCATCCAGGAGTAACGAAGATGTATCAGGATATGAAGAAGCTGTATTGGTGGAGAGGTATGAAGCGTGATATCTCCATTTTTGTGAGTAGGTGTGCGACTTGTCAGCAAGTCAAGGCCGATCATCAGAAGACCCCTGGATTATTGCAGCCCCTCGAGGTTCCCAATTGGAAATGGGAACAGGTTTCTATGGATTTTATTGATGGATTACCGAGGACTAGGAGAGGTAATGCGAGTATTTGGGTTATTGTGGATAGATTGACCAAGTCAGCTCATTTCATTCCGGTCAAGTCTACCCGTTCTGCTTCGAGTTTAGTTGAGATTTATATGAGAGAGATTGTCCGTCTTCATGGTGTTCCTGTCAGTATTGTTTGTGATTGAGATCCCATCTTTACCAGCCAGTTTTGGAAAGCTTTTCAGGAATCTTTAGGTACTCATCTTAATCTGAGCACTGCTTACCATCCGCAGACCGACGGTCAAACGGAAAGAGTGAATCAAATTTTAGAGGATCTTCTTCGTGCTTGTGTTCTTGATTATGGAGGATCTTGGGAAGATCATCTTCATCTTGTCGAATTCACCTATAACAACAGTTATCAGGTATAATCTCAAATCTTCTATCTTAATCTTATCTTAATCTTTTATCTATCTCATTTCATCCTTTGAATCCAGGCTAGTATTGCAATGTCTCTGTTTGCTGCTCTTTACGGACGACCTTGCAGATCCCCATCTTGTTGGATTGAATCCGGTAATCGTTTGGTTCTTGGTCCCGATATGATTTTGGAGGCTTCTGAGAGAGTTGAGGAGATTAAGAGGAAGATGAGGAGTGCTCAGGATAGGCAGAATAAGTACGCTGATCGGCGTAGGAGGAGTTTGGAGTTTTCTATTGGTGATCTGGTTTTCCTTAAGGTCTCTCCCTTAAGGAATGTGATTCGGATTGGTCGGAGAGGGAAGCTTGCTCCTTGGTTCATTGGTCCTTTCCGCATCTTAGAGAGAGTTGGTTCTTTAGCTTATCGTTTGGATTTGCCTAAGAATTTTTCTGGAGTGCATAATGTATTCCATGTTTCGCATCTTCGTCGGTATCTTCATGATCCATCTTTGATTGTCCAGCCTTCTCCTCTCGAGAGTTTGAATATTGAGCCGAACCTTACTATCGAGAGGAAGCCACTTCGTATTATCGATAGAGGTATGAAGCAGCTGAGAAGGAAATCAGTCAACCTAGTCAAAGTGCAGTGGAGTACTGATGATCGGGATTGTACCTGGGAGACGGAGGAGAGCATGCGTGCGTCGAATCCGGAATTGTTTTTTAGGTACTATTCGTTATTCTATCTTATTCTATCTTTCTTTGTTTTTCTGTGTCTCGTTCCTTTTCGAGGATGAAAAGCTTTGAGTGGGGGAGAGTGTAACAACCCGTAATTTTAACAAATATTTTAAATACAATTTATTTGAGAACTTTGATTTTAAATCATTTAAAAATTGAAAATTTGGAATTTTATAATGTAATTTTGGGATTTGTTGAGAATTATTTTTCCAAATATAATAAAATAAAAAATTTCTGAAATTTAAATTTTTGGTCAACTTTGGTCAAAGTTTGACTTTCGGTTGAAATTTTAAATTTGAATTTTAAATTTTTATTCTTTTTCTTTGAAACTGGATTTGATTCAAACATTCTCTCTGCTTTTCGTTTCGTCAAATTATGACTTATACTTTTTCCGTTAAATTTCAGCGTTTTACACGCAATTATTTTTCGTATTTTATTTTCTATTTTTTATTTTGGTTTGGGCTTAATTTTGTTTGAATTTTTGGCTTGTTTTGGAAGTGGGCTTTGCTATTGGGCTTAGGATTTCCTAATAGACACTTGATTGCCTTTTCATTTGAATAGATGTCTTTCCAATTGCACTAGCCGTACAAAACTCCTCCCATCTCCTTCTTTCTGATTTTCAGTTTCCTGAACAAAAAAATTATAGTAAGTTTCCTATTTTTATTTTTTTTATTCTCTTTCTTTTTGCTTCTCCTCAAAACATAGTTCGGCCATGCTCATCCCTATAGCCGACCTCCTCCTTGCCTCCATCACCATGATGATCCATCACCATCTCCATAGGCCGACCCTACCCCTCGCCATAACCATGGCCGTGACTTCCTAGGCCAAAATCATCACCATCCTATACTTGAAACCCTAGCCGAGCCACTACATCATCCCCTCCTCTTCTATTTGCCTCGGCCACCATCATTTCCTCACCTTTGCCATGCCTTGCCGTGACCTACTCCATCCCTTAGCCGTGAATTGGTGTGCCTTGACCCATTGCATAACTTGACCAAGCCTTAGCACATAGGGCCAAACCCATTAGCCATATGGCCGAACCCAAAGGGCACTTGTGCCTTGTCTTTTTGCTTTCCCTTTGTCGTTTTGACTTACCACCCCTTCATCTACCCATAGCCGAGCCTTGTAGCACTTCAACCCATCCATAGCCGTGCTTAGTTGTCCACAAACCCATCATGGCCGAACCATGTTTCAAGGTGGTCAAGCCTACTTGCAAAGTGGCCGAGCCCACTAGGTCATATTAGCCCATTTTTGCTTTGTTTTAATTCATATTTTTATGTGTTGAATATATATTTATGTATGTTGTATTTTGTTGTGTACAAGACTTGGATCTTGGCTCTACATCCACTCAAGTCTAATTCGTGCTTTGTCGTGCTTTTCGGAGTTTGATCTTGTGTCTTGAATTGTTATCTCTAGCAAAAGAAGGTGAGTTTATCACTCTCGACTTCGTACTTATAATCTAGTGAATCGATGACTTGTGAATGGTAACAGTGATATGCCATGTTGATAGTAGTTTCATATATGCCTGTGATATGATATGATATTATATGATGTTATAACCTGATGCTATACCTGTTTCATCACCTGACATGATATGATATGCTATACTGTTTATTTTATTCTGTTTCTCACATTGCAAGTTCCCTCACTATGAGTTGAAATGATTCATACCCGAACGTGCTTTAGAATAGGGAAAAATCGTTATGAGCTGAAATGATAGGCTTGAGCGATTTTTATTTGACTTGGGTTTGTGGGTTTGAAATGATGAAACCCGGAATTTTATATTTCGGATTGAAATGATACATATCCGTATCACTTGACCTAGGTTAGAAAATATTATACAGACCTGTGGTTAAATTTTTAATATATATTTTCTGAAATTTTTTAAGTATTTTAAATTTTAAATTATGAAATTTTAACTTAAATTTGATTTAAATGATTTAATGACATATATATTGATTATCTATAAGTTAAAATTTTATAAGTTAATAAATGGTTTAAAATGTATTTTACCTAATAAGAGAAAATACAGTTTTAATTGGATATTTTAGTAATAAATTTTATTTAACTAAAATCATAATTTAATTAATATCTAAGTAAATAAGTTGGTAAAGTAAAATAGATCTTATATAATAACTATGATAAAAATATAAGATATGATGTTTTAAATATGTTATAGTAGAAAATATAGTAGAAATTTCAGCATTTCCAAAATGCTATGGTTTTAAGGTTATGTTTAAAATGCTACTATTTCTAAAAAGGTAACATTTTCGAAATGCTACTAAAAAGGGGTCACATTTTTAAAGTGTTATGGTTTCTAAATATTACATTTTTAAAAGTGTTATGATTTCTAACTATTACATTTTTGAAGTGTTATAACTAAGTGAACAGATTTGAAAGTGTACAACTTTGGAAAATAAATAATATTTTTAAAAGAATAATGACATCGGATTTTTATGGTTTGAAATAAATATATTTTGATTTGAAATATAAACTATTTGAAATAAATAACCACGGGTTATAATAACGATTAGTTGTTAAAGAGACCGGGATCGGATATGGGCATACTCTCTGTCAATACCGAAAACCACTTTAACAACTGTGTACGCGGTGGAGATTCCAAAATGAAGTAGGATGGTGGAGATGATTCTATATGAGGTATATACGTGGACCTAACTCCCGTGAGTGAGCATAAGGTGGCTAAAACAGGAGCAATTGACGGGCCAATGAGGTAGCTCCTCTTACCGGACACACTCCATCGTATACCATTCTATTACTTTGTGATTGATTGGGTGCACCCCTTGATTCGGGAGTGTGGCTCGAGGTGGGCGATTGATGCGGCTCTGCGTTACCACCAGCCCGGAAGTGTAATTGGTATATCTACCCTAGCATTGCTTAGTTTTGCCGTGTCACCTACCCTAGCGCGCCTTCTACGAGTTTGTTTTGTACCATACCTATGGAGTGCCCTTTGACGACGCCCAGTACGGGGGAGATTACGGTACTGTATAGACTATGGGAATATATAAAATGTGTTAAGTTGGAAAATGTAAAGCCTTAACGCTATTTTGATAGTTTACTTTACTTTAGACATTATTATAATAGCGTATATTACTACATAGTAGATAGTTTAAAGAATCCTTAAAGGATGGGCGATCCCAAGCATCCTTTAAGTTATTCATGCATTTCTATTACAATACACTTGATTCGATTTACATTTTATAAGTATGTATGTCCTGACTCGAGTGTTTTGTGTTTTACTTTACGCTCGGGTCAGCCTGAGTATCACAGCTTTGGATTCATCTTTGAAGCTAGAGATTTGCTGGAGATTTATCTATCTATCTAGTTGTCTATCTATTTCTATTTCAGTTATTCCATTCAGCCTTACTTATGTATTAGTGAACTTATGTATTTGGATTTCCAGTTGTATTTCCTTTCAGACTCTGGTATTATGTATTTGTTTTGAGACTATGTATTGTAGTAGCTTCATGAACTATTATGTTATTTTTATTCCGCTGCGAGTTATTCTGTGTCTGTGATTGATTTTATTTGCTCCAAATTATTTACAATCTATTGTTTTGAATTATTCAGTCCGACATGTGTGGTTTTATTGTCGATTTGAATGGTCCAAAATAGTGGATCGTTACAATACTGCTCTGGAAAATGAGTAAATAATGGCGTTTTAAATCGATTAGACGCAGCGATAGGTTTGGCGAGGCAGTTTTGCTAAATAGTGTAAATACTTCTATATTTCAACTACAACTGCATTGCTCCATGACTCAAAATATTATTTAAGCCCAACTATGCTAACAAAGCCATATATACACGATTCATGCATAGGTTAAAATAGATACTGTTATTTCTATTTTGTTTTCAAACACCTGTATTTGTAATTCATTTAACTGATTCATTCAGGAAACGTACAAAACCATAATAACAGTATTTTTCCAACGTTTAGTGGTGCATTCAATAAAATGTAACTACAATCTATCAGGTGCATTGATAAAATGGCTATGTTTCAAACATCAATTTACACTTTATCTTATACCACCAATACTGTTCAGGATACTTACTGCTGTTACTAACTTTAATAAAATATTTAAATCAAATTTTATATGTGTAACATCCCGCCTTTTTGTACGCTTTAAGCGGAGACACACGTGCCAACTCAAACCATACAGAAGGACGGATTGTTATTTGGGGTAAATAAGAAAAAGAGAAAGAAATAAAACAAAACAGAATCTCACAGCAGAATGACAAAATATAATAATCAAATAACAGTTCATGAAGCTGTTTACAAAACATTTGATTATACTTATACAATACAGAATCAGAGTTACACATGTCAAAGATAAACAAATAATGTAACAGAATATTATGAATGCATCCGAATAAATATAGTAAATAATAATAGCACAAATCTTCGTCTTCGTCCTCTAAAAATAAGGTCTTCAAATCCTAAAATGCTCAGGCTGACCCGAGCGAATTGAAAAGACAAAACACTTGAGTCAGAACTAAAAGATCTTATGTGAGTCAAATCAATGGTAAATAAATATGAGTGTAAACGGCGTCAAAGATGTTTACGGGGTTTGTCATCTCTTATCAAGTGTCTAACGTGAGTGCAGTAACTTAAGAGATGTTCGGGATTCACATCTCCTAAGGATCCGTTAAACTATCTACTATGTAGTACAATACGCTATTGTAATAGTGTCTAAAGTAAAGTATACTATTTAAAAATAGCGTTAAGGCTTTACATTTTCCACCTTAATACATTTTTAGGTATGCCAATAGTCTATACAGTACCGTAACTCCCCGTAAACTGGAGCCGCCAGAGGATACCACATAGGTACGACATAAAACAAATTCATAGAAGGCGCGCTAGGGTAGGTGACACGGCACAACTAAGCAATGTCAGGGTAGATATACTCATTACGCATCCGGACTGTTGACATATAACTGCAACTACCACCCAACTCGAAACACACTCCCGAGTAAAAATCGAAGGGTGGCCACCAAATAAATCGCAAGTCAGAATATAGTATCGATGGAATGTGTCCGATCAGAGGAGCTACCTCATTGGCCCGAGAATCGCTCTTGTTTTAGCCACCTTAAGCCAACTCATGGAAGTCGGGTCCACGTACATACCTCATATAGGATCGTCGCCACCATCCTACTTCATTCTGGAATCTCCACCACATACATAGTTGTCAAAGTGGTTTTCGGTATTGGCAGAGAGTGTGACAATATCTGATCCCGGTCTCTTTAACAACCAATCGCTTATTACACATCGGATGGTTCTTTTACATTTCCAAAATCATTTCATAATTGATATCAAAATATCATATTCGATTCAAACCATATCACTTTCGAAATCATTACTTACTTTCGAAATCATATTCACTTTTGAAATCATGATTCGATAATTATATTTCCTTTCAAAAGTCATATTCACAATTTATACCAAATTATCATATTCTCAAAACCAAAATATTTTCGAATTCATATTCACTTTAAAAATCATATTAACCTTTGAAATCATATCGTTTATGAAATCATAATTTCTTTCAAAAATCGTACTTCCAAAGCAGTTTAAGTCCTTCTTCAAAATCATCATTCAATTCATTATACATTTAAATTCCAACTTAAGTTATAACATCCTTTAACCTTATTATCTTTAAACCAATAAATTGAATTCAAACAGTTCCACTTTACTTGGTCTGGAAATTTAGAAATTAGTTTAAATAGTTATAAATAGTTAAAATACTCTAAAATAGTTTAATTCTAGGTTAAAATACTTTTTAAATGGATTTAAGATAGTTAAATAGGTTTAATTTAGATTTAAATATAATTAAAATAGATTAAATAGCTTCAAAATAGATTAATTATATTTAAAATAAATTAAAATGGTTTGATTAGTTTAAAATAAATTAAATTGGTTTAAAATAGAATAATAATTTATATAGTTAATATTAGTTTAAATAGTTTAATAAATCTGAAAATCTTAATAATTATAAATACATTTTTAAAACAATTTATATTAAAATATGAGTTTGGAATTTTTATCAGTTTAAACTATTCATTTCATTTCAACATATTTGAACCATTTCAAATTTCAAAATCGACAAACCAAATTTCAATAAACTATTGAATTTCATATCGTTATATCCGTGTTCAAAATATCAATACGGATTACTCCAATCTCAAAATATTTAAAGTTATTTTCAAACAAATTTAATAACTCAATTTCGATAGAATTTCATTTACGAAAAAGTTTAATTTTAAACTTCCGATTTAATTTCCTTAAAGAAATTCCTTTTTAAACCAATTCACAATTCAACGCAAAGCTTGATTTTTCAACAATACTTAAATTTATATAAATCAAATTTCCATTTCATAATATCATTTAATTATATTCAAAAATCAAGGATTTTAAAATCATTTAATTTAACCAATCCGGTATCCGTATATAATTCTCTACCCTAGGGTCAAGTGATACAGATATTTATCATTTCAATTCGCAATTTTAAATTTTACGGTTATATATCATTTCAAACCGCAATCCCGAATTAAATAAAAATGCATAACGAACTTATAGTTTATAATGATATAAAATAAAACATCCATTCAACCAACATCAACAATCAACATCCATCACAATCATCATTCAAATCAATCAATAAATATCAATATAGAACTGATAATCAATAACAGGTATTAAACTGGCAATTTATATTGAATAATAAATTAAATGACAATTTAATTCAAATAAATTCAAATTAACTGAGATGATGATTTAAAATATACCAAGCAGTCATAAATAAATTTCTAATCATATCAACAATTTAATTTAACTAACATAAGAAATTTTAGAAGTTGTAAATGGGTTAAAACACTCACCTTTGAATTTAATTCGAATTTAAATTCAAAATAAGCCCAAAATTTGAATGGTCTCAGAATTCGTCCAAACCAACATCAAAATCTCCGAAATTTCGATACGATCCTAGCAGAGAAAACCGCGCGTAAAACGAACCTCGTATGTGAAAGTTATACGTGTTAAAAGATTTGAAATTAAATTTAAACAAATAAAAATAACATTATAATATTTACACGTCACCAGAAACGTTTCATCCCAAGCAAACCCTATGCACGAACGAAGATAGCGCCGCTACCAATGACGACGCCGCGCCGCTCCACGCCACCACGCCTAGGTCCGACCTCACCGCCACACGCGCCTCGCCTGGCCGCTCTCCCCAGCCTCGCGCGACCCCACGCGGCACTCAGTCGCGCTAACACTTCCAGCCGCCGAATTTGTGAAACCCAAATCGAATTTTCCCGACCAATCTGACCATCAATTCGTCAAACAAACAACTTCGATGAACTACGCTCTGTCCTCTCCTCCCAACGGTAACGTCAATTCGACGATCCGACCACTTTGATCAAGGCACGATGAGCTGCTGAGGTTATTCCGCCCAATTACGACCACATAACAACCTAGATCGAAAAACGAATCACATATTTGAGTTGCGCTCGCCGAGAGCTTCAAATCGATATAAAATTCGATATAGTTTGAGGAGTTAAATTTTTGGGTTTGAATTTGATTTGCAATTGGATCTGAAATTTAGGTTTTCTGCCATTGAGGAAAGAGGAGCGACAAAAATTTCTGTACGTGCAGAAATGAAGAATAGAAAGGTTGCTAGGGTTTATAACCGGATATATATAAGTAGAACAAAATAGAAAGGAATGGATAAGATTTGATTAAAACATTGAACGATAAATGGCCCGAAAAGCCCGTTCTGTCTCCGGAACAAAATTGGATCAACCCATATATCAAAATAGATGTTATCGATATTTTTAAATTCAATGGAACAGGTTTCAAGTTCAAATTACATCGTATGAAGAAGTTATGGTAAAACCAATTTATTTCAAATTGATTTCAATTAAATTGATTTCGAGGCGTTTCGAGCCCATACAACCAAACGACAAGTCCGATTGCTACGAAACTTGAAATCCTATAATAATTCACTGTTACGAATTCGATGAAACTGGTTTCGTCGAAATCCGAGTCAATGGCCAAGATGGCTATTTTTCAGGTTAATTAAATAAATTAATATTAAATTAATTAAGTCGAATTTCCAATGTAAATTCTATGGTTAACAAATTTTACCATTTTGATTTCTTTAACATTCACAATAATTTAAACAAGTTAAGAAATCAAATTAAAGTTACTTAATTTACCAATTACAGTGTTTAATTTCAATTTCAGTAAATTCATTAATTATTAATTGAAATTTCAATAAATCCATTTATTCGATTTTAAATCTTGTTATTCAATCAATTGTCATCTCATGGGGTACCATCAACATTGGTTTATATCTTAACATGTTAATATTCTCCAATTTTATCTTAATTTCAAATAACATAATATTTAATTTCATTTAATTACAATTGATTTTCAAATTCAATTCAACTAACTAAATAATAGGCAACTTATAATAATTGTCACTGTTTGCATTTAATTACATTTACAAGTTCATTACTTACAAACAAATATTACAATTACTCATATAATATTGATTTTATTCAATTACCATTAATTTTGTGATATTTCACGGATCAATTCAATACTTACATTTATTTCATATATTTCATTTATAACCAAGTATAACATTTATATTATTTCAATTAATTGGAATTTCATTCAAGTTGTTAATAATTAACTTGAATTAACATTTGTCACATTTCATTTTAGTATTTATTACATTACTAAATCTCCAATTTTTATTTCTTTCAAATTTAATTATCAAAATCATATTAAATTAAACAATTTAAATTATCAAAATTTACGGATCGTTACAATATGAAACTTATGCTACAAGTTAGACGTATAGAGGTAACAAACATTTAAATACACATTCAATGTTCTTCAGTTTCTTCGGGTGCGACTTAGAACATATAAATAAACAAAAACTTTTCTACAGTTCCTACAAATAAAACTTTTCAGTTTACTAAATAAACTTACCATTTTATGCATTTTTCATTCACCTAAAATTGCCTCTATGATTTTGACACCGACGACACATACTCGGTAAATTTGTAGTTGCAATGCCATTTATTTTGTTATACAAAGTTATCTGTTTTCCCCCGTCTAGCTACAATCATACAGCTTGCAATTCTTATCCATGCTACTAGTTTTACCAAATCAAAGTTTATTCAGCAAAAGTCGTACACATTACAATAAATATATTTTAATTACTGAAGAAGGAAAAAACAAAATTTAAACATTGTCCCATTTTTTTCCATTTTTTACACTGTTATACCATGCTTAAAACAACTCTACTAGCTGACCACACTACTATACGATCCGACGTCTCCAATACACGTCAAACTTGTTGTAGACCTTTATAAAGAAAACATCTGATTTTTTTGAAACGAGTAGCAAAATTTTATGGCATTTAGTAAACAAATTGTTGGATCAATTTCAGTAAACAAATTGTTGAATCTTTGGTGTTTGCACGCGATACCAAAGAGGTCCAAATTTTGTTCTCAAAGATAGTACGAGTCTAGTTCCAGACCTGCTTAAAGTTATACCCTCCAGTTCTGTTTCAAACCAAATACCAGTAGTCTTCATCATTATCGTGATATATGGGAACATGTTCTATGTTTGTCCTTGGTGAAAATGAAAACTCAATCTATAACATTTCCAACTGCCTTAACCATAATTTGATCCACTGGCATGTGTTCCATTCTAGTACAAATAGCATTTTCTGTGCCAAGCTATTTTTTTTACTTCTACAAATTTGATCCACTGGCATGTGTTCTATGTCTGTCCTACGTTTATCTTAGAAGTTAGAACACACTTCCTTTTACCCAACAGAACTTCTATTAAATGGTAAATTCTATATCAGTGAACTTGGATGGTAATTAGAGGAAATTATTCGTATAGAGTATGCATGTTGTAATTCATAATGCATAATAAACAGGCCTTCAATATAATTACCTTATATCATTACTAATATATTTAACCTAAAAAAGGAATGTTTTACTGAAAGTCTAAAAAAATACTAGTAGCAATCAGTATACGATATGTCAAACTGGCCGAGTTTTAATTTCCAAACTTATTTCACCAAGGGTCCATCCTTACAAAATAAGTGAAAACTAATCCTTGAAATTATATCCGCATATATGTTCACCTCCCATATAATCTTATGTTCATATATGTATTAAACATAAAAGAATGATACCCCTAACTTGAAACATTTGATTAAAAACTGTTCTCATTACTAAATCGCAATTTTTTTACTTCTACCTACAATATCTATATGTCATACATTGGGCGATCTACGTTTCGCAAATATTTGCAGAAATAGTTAGGGTGTGAAGGAAATTTTGTAAATATTTGCATTTTGCATGCAAATATTCACATAAGCAAGATCAATTATTTGTACTCTTTTCATATTTAAAACGCCCAACTAGAGTTTTGTTTTCACCGCTAAATCCCCAATTCTAAAGTTCTTCGAACAATATGCATGTGTCATGTTATTTGGAAAATATTTTGCAATTTGAAATATAAATTGCAAATATTTGCAATTAGTTTATTCTATTTTATTTGCATTTCAAAGAAAAAAATACAAAACTGTACAATCTAAGACAGGGATTACAAACACTTACGAACTGAATTATCTATTGTTGAAAGTATGAAAAGAAATAAACTCACTACAGCATAGCATATAGGAAGACTACATCCAGTTATGTATGATATAATCAGCTAAATTATCCCGAACCTCGTCCATCTCTTTTTGGCTATAAGAACCAACTTGTACAAAGTACTGCAATTCAGAGATTGTTTCAAAACATTAATCATATAATTACTTAACATAATATATAAAGGAAAAAAATGTCATGCAAACTGTCTCAAATGAATTCTAGGAACATGCACAGTGTTGATGCAACCTGTGTAATTCAATAATGACATGCACAGTGTTGATGCAAACATGATGAATTATTACCTTATAATTGAATGAGTGGCATCATGTTTGTTTACATCTACAGGGAAAAATTGAATGAGTGGCATCATGTTTGTTCATTTGTGATGACATAATTCAACCTGGTGTTGCACTGGATCTTACGTGGACCATGTATAACAGTAAACAATTTCTGGCTACCAATAAAAACAATAAGATAACATACAATTGCTAATGTTAACCATTACCATAACTATCATATCTCTTTCTTCCTTTAAAGTAGCAATGAATTCAGTGAATTTAGTGGGTGCTGTAGCTGACATACTGAAATTAACACTACAGACATGTAAATGAGATCAGAGTTAGATTTTTGTTCTTTCAAAAAGTTAGAAAGGGACTAGCTAACACTGTCATACATATATATAAATGTATACACCTCTGTATATTACCGTTATTTTTCATTCTGTTTTCTTTTTCTCAAAAAATATATGTCTATTATACTACCAACTTGGTCTCTTTTTTTATATATATTACCATATTTATCGTTGATCAATCCATCGTGAAAACTCTTTGATTTCTAACGCATCATGATATTAATTTCAAATTTGTGGTTGAAACTAAAAATGTGATTGCCGACCTGTGTATATATAAGAGGATGAATCCATAACCTTTTTTAAATAAAGTAAAATAAAATAATAAGAAAACCATGTTTGTAGTTTTTTCATATTGGATCTATTCAATGGATGGATGAATTTTATGCGATTCTCTGACTCTTTATCATTTTTCTTTTACATCAAATCCATCCAGCCATCCAATTATTAGCATGAATGTAGCGTGCAGTCGTTAATATCATCTTGAATCCATGAACTAAATGCAGATCCACTAATGTCAGGAACGACTGCACCTTAGGTTAAAATCGAATCTGAACAGAGTATAGCTATCACAGAATTATAACATCTCGTACCGGAAGGAATAAAGTATAATACACGTGTGCAGGACTAAAAGAACATTATAAATAAATGAGATATATGATCAACATCCTAGTACATGATATTGCAATTGGATGGAGTTTAATAAATGAGAAATTTTGACATATATTCTTATTATTAGAAAAACTAAGTATTAGGTTCCGTCAAATTTTGTCCTATTACTGCAAATTTATTCACTTACAAATGCAGTTTATTCATGAGCATACAAGCAATTTCAACTTAATGTAAAGAATACCTTTGCCATGTAAAGATTTAAAATGTCTTAGATCTTGTGTAATTTTCATTTGTATTTCTTTTCTGAGGGATTTCTTTTCTCTTTTCAGCTAAACTTTCACATAAATTATTCATGACAACTAATTTCATTTTGTTCTTATTTACATTCTATTTTAACTCAATTTACAATGTTCTCATCTTTATTCAATATTCATTCAATCTCATTTAAAATTGAATTCATATCACTAGGAATTAATATGTTTAATTCCTATATTGTGTTCATATCAATTCATATGCTTTAATGGTTTGTGTGTGTGTTTTATTTCTTAAACTGGATTGTATCTTTAACAGTCTGATTACAAATATTATTCTGTATGTTTATTATACTAATACTAAATAGGTTTATTTTACGCTCACAATAGTTAGCTCTGGTGTACTTAATTTAAGTTATATCCACCTATTCTCATAGATAGGTTTTACGGTTTCGTCGGCTGCAACCGTTTTTGATTTTCTCATACCAACTAATATACTACATGCCATTAGGTTACTGCAACCTTTTTGAATTTTCTCTTACCAATTAGCATAGTACATGCTATTTAATTATTGAACTAGTGTTTGGAAGGGTGCAGGGAAATTCTTTATTCTCTTACTATACATAAAGATAATTATATAGAATAGTAGCACTATACATAAAGATGATTATATAGAATAGTACCAACTAATAAGTATGGCATTTTGTGAGCTGCTGTAGTCAAAGGCCGATGACAGAAGCCATGTGAGTGATTAGAGCTTACAATAAAATACAGCAGCTGCAGTCAAAAATTCAGTTTTACATTCGGTTTTTCAATACAGAAGCAATGCGAGTTCATTAACTTACTTTATAAATAAATTAAAAAAGACTTTTTTTCTTTGTTTCTTTTTACAGTGAACGCTGATGCATTACAATAAAATGAATTTAGTTGGAATCATTCATCAAGTGTAAGGAAAATTGAGTGTATAAAATCTGATTCCAAAATTGATAGCATTACTAAAATAAATTTAGTTGGAACCATTCATCAAGTGTATCTTTAGTCTAGATTATGAGATGCAAAGTTAGAGAAACTTTAGTATATATATAAGTGAATTGCAAATGAGCTTTGTATGCATACAAGTGTAAGGAAAATTGAGTGTATAAAACATAAAAACTTATTTTCAGGTTAATAAATTAAAATTGTGAAATCAGAAAATAGTTGAGTGAAAAGTTTGTTAGTTGTATGTCCTATTATTCAATTAAAAATGTGATTATATGGCAAATATGATTAACATTTTGAGGTTCTACCAAACCAGAGGTGTCTGTGAAAAAATAAAGGGTGTCAATTGGATTAAATAAAAATCATGTGCTGTTGGTTGTGTTATTTATAAATTTCCATGACAGAATATCTTTTCGCATACAAGTAACATCTTGCGCTGAACAAATGCAGATATTGGGACTGGACGCATAAGTGTTTGAATTCACATAAAGTATATTCGTCAAACTTTATACCCAATTGAGTACTCCCCTGTTTCATTTTGATATGATAATGACCATTTTACAAAAAAGTTTAAGCCAATGTTTTAATTAATACTGTTAATGCATCAAGTTGAGTTAAATTCTTACTATTCCTCATCAGGTGGATCCTTAGAGCAAAAGGATTCAAACCAATATAGTCTACCAGTATATGGCAAAATAAAGAGGAGGTGGGAAAGTATGCTTGAGGTCAGAACCAAAACCTCTATAAGCCTAGTGCCAAATAATTAGGTACTAAAAAAACTCTCTACACAACAGGATACATAGCTGAAGCTGTGGATTTGTGCCTTTCGTTTTTATTTTATTTTTTTATTGTTCTCAGATGTTATCACCTTATTGAATTCTTGTTCAAGTAATATTAGTTCCATAATGGTATTATACATTTCAATTCATAAAACTAACAAACCTGTGATAAATTTTGTGGGAAAAAAAAACAATTCTCAATGCTAGTTTATAAAGCACTAGAATTATGAACTTTCACAATGACGTTGTCTATGGTTTATTTACCCAAGCACCCTTCCAATATAGTAATGAAAATTTGAATTCAATTTCAAAAAATACGTAATCTTACAAAACACGTTTGAGAACATGAAAGGAAGGAAGGTATAACCAAGCAGCAAAATAAGATGTGCTTTCTACTGTTGTGTGGTACTAAAACTATTAACGAATTTATCATAATTCAATACAACTCTTATACAAAGTGCTGCTCAGTAATCACAACATGCGAATGAAAATAGAATGGAGAAAGAATACACTCATCAACCAAACAACTATCTATCAAAAGCATCAAAAGTACATGCTAACGAGCATAAACAAAAATCAAAAGCAAACAATAGTGCATTTATCAAATTTCAACTATATATCGTTTCAATGTTGTAGATTGGCAGAAGCATCAAAAGGAATTAAAAAAACTGAATGGAAAGGATTTTATTAGTGATAATGGAACGACTGTGAGACGAGTTCATACCAGTAATCTCAGGTCCGAGACGGAGATAGGCAGCGGTAGGCAGGCGGAGGTAGGGTTGGAGATTTGGCAGTTCGATTTGAGAAATGAAATTATTTTGTTAAGAGGGAAATTCGGCTTCGATTATCAGTGAGCGCGCGCGGCATTTATTTTTTTTTGTTAAGAGGGAAACGAAATTTAGGTCAAACGCGATTTGGGGTTGGGAAAGTCTATCTTATCTTATTTGCTACTGTTATATCATATAATGGTCGCAAATTATATTTTAATTTTTTAGTCGCATTTAAAGTAGGTGTTTGCGACGGTTATAAAAATAACGGTCGCAAATAATAAAAAATTTGCTACGGTTATAAGAAAAACCGTCGTATATTATACTATTTGTTACTGATTTTTCCTAAACCGTCGCAAATAAGACGACGCAACAGACAGGTTGTGTATTAGCGAATGAGATTGCAATAAAATATTTTGAAGTATGTTATCAATTTAAGAGAATTACTATTGTTTTTGAAGTAAATGAAAAGGAAACATTATAATAAACGATAATAAAACAATTTTATACTTAAAAGATTAATTAATGCAAATATATTATTTGGATGGTTGTTCGTTGCTATTTAAATTATTACATATGTTGTTCTACGATGATGGGATCGCATTAAAGACAGTTACGCGAGATTTTACCATTATTACTATCAGACGATGAGTAATTAACTATGGTTGTGTGGTGATTGATGTTGTGTTACTAATGTTGTCTGGATTAGTACACGTTTAATAATTGATTTTTTGATACCGTTGACACCAAAAATGGATCAACGCCCAATAACCTATAGAAATATTTAGATCTAGCAAAAATTAACAGAAAAGTAAAGAGAACATCAGAATTTAATAGTAGTTCTCAATCTTTGGCTTACATCCATTATAGTTTATTGATTATTTGATTAAGAGTCGCTAGTACAAGGGATTGGCAAGTTCTTAAAGCCTAGAACAACCAACAATGTTTGCCATTGTAACTATGTAGAGGAGAGATATGAGATGAAGAAGACAAAGTGTCAAAAAGTCCTCTTTCTACGGCCATAGGGTTTGTATTTATAGGGAAATTAGCCAATGGAAATGGAGGCCCGCTAAACATCAAGTCCAGATCCATATCCAAGCGCACATGAGAGGAAAGTGGGACCCAATCACCAATTAAAACCACTCGGTACCAAGTGGTTCCACCCAGTACCGATCAGTTCTTATGGTGGGATACTTCCATTCTTCTTCTGCTTGGCCTTCTAGCTCTACTCCAGTGCATTTCGAGTAATTCTCCTAGAAGATTGTGTTGTTTCCAAACATATCACTTGTCCTTATCTTTTTTCTTCGTTTTCTTCCATAAAATCCTTAGAGTTGTGCTTTATTCTTTGAGAAAAGCTCCCCTTGACGATCACTTGAGTTAGAGCGTCGCATGCTAGAGGTTTTGGGGGCCCACGGGCAATAAAAAGGGGTCGGTATCGAGTGGTAGGGCTTGGTACCAAATGGTCCTTTTTGGTCCTATGCCTTTGAAATTTCTCGAGTGTGTCCTTATTGCACTTCTAAGTATGTTTCCAAGTTCCTGAAGCGTTCCGTCTTCATCTTGACGTTCTAACTTCTGTTGAAAGTATGCTTGGTCAAAAAGTCAGATATTATTTGCTTTCTAGAGTATGCTTCGTTGAGAACAAAGCACACTTTGGAATAAGATGAGCATTAACCACTATCCTTCCATTTCAGTTTGTCATTCGAGAGTTGCTTCAAAGCATTGCCTTCATTTCGTAAATATCGATCCAACTTCTTCATATGGTATAAATTAAATTCTCCGTGCTGAGGACATGATCCATGTTTTGGAGATTGTTCCTTACATCAACTAGGCATGCCATTCTTTTTTGATGCTTTCTCCTAATTTTTGGTTAAAACATTCAGGTTGGTATCGAGTGGTTCCTCTCGATACCAAGCCATTTTGCTCATCACCAAGCACTAAAAATTCAACACTTAGAAAAAATTTCTCCGCTCCCTCATTTCGTAATCAACTTCCTTGTTTCCTTAGCTTGCACCCGACCACTTTTCAAAAGCTGATTCCTCGACTTGGACCGATCTCTGTCGAATCCTCGACACTGCAAACGACTTCCTAACATCGCTGCCAATTCCATAAGGTCATCACTGTCACTAAAACACCGTTCGTCGACCTCGAAGCCTTGCCACCAACCGCTTTTGAGATCATCTTGACCCCGATCACTTCTTCTTTTGCAAATTCGAAGGTGGGTTCTGGTTAACTCGATTAGGTGGAACCGAGTGGGCTTGCCATTGGCTGCGGTGAGGTTGCCACCGTTGATGGCGATTGCTCTCTTGACATTTTGGTAAGGGATTGGTTGGGAAAACCCTGGCTCTTTCAAGGTTGTTCCCGTGTCCAACCTGAAGTGCACTCGGGTTCGACATGAGACGTGCTCAGGAAAGATGGTCGATCATCGCAACTTTGGTTCCTACATTTTCCATATGCTTTGGTTTGCTTGATTGAACTTCTATTTCAGCTTAAATAGGATGGTTCACTTTCCAAGGAATAGTCATAATGAGTGAGTTCCAGCACTTGAATTCCCAGGTCCATAGTTAAACAAGTACATACGCTGCACTCCCCGCGTTCCTGTATATGAAAAACGTCTGCATCACTTTGGACAATAGTTCTATTATCGATTATCCAACGGTAATAGGCAAGGTCCATTGCACAGTTCCGTTGTGCGGCGTGGCTTGTTTTTCTAGCATGAGCGAGCTATCTACATAGGATGTTCCGTTTGATGAGACGCGAGACTTACACTGCATAGAATAACACTTTCACTTACCCCGGTCGACGCTTAGTATCTGATTGGTCAACACATGTCGATATCCGTTGGGTTCTAGGCTTTGGTCATACAGGTTTAATATTTGAAATAAACATACCTGACCGTGTTGAACGCTAAGTTTTCCTATCCAGACTGACTCATCAATCTCCTTGCTTCCGAACCGATGCCGGGACATCTACTTCTCCTAAAGCCTGGTCAACCATGACTTAAACTTCTACTTTTAGTCTTTTGCACCTCCTGCATCATTGTCACCTAATATAACTATATAGTGTGCTACTAGCATGCTTGGCTGATGTAGGACGATCATAAAGGGTTGTAAATGAAATAAATACATCATAGAATCAGTCGTATATCTCACAGTGGATGGAATAAATTATAATATACATTACAGATATAAAATAAGAGAGACCGTAATAACTATATGAACCAGATATCAGAGCAGAGATACGCAAATTATACTACATAGTAATAGAGTTTATACAAAATGAAAATAAACTCAAATAAACTACTTTATAATAATAGAAAACACTGCCAAGGCTCCATAGTGTTGCACAGCAGAAGAAGCATAATATCCATATATAATACAAGAAGCTCCATCCTACTTATCCTCTGCACTGTACTACGTACAGTAAGACCCTTTTATCTAGTCTACTCATTTAAGAGTACCTGAGATAATAAGAAGCAAAGCATAAAACCTCAAGTTAGACAACAGTCTGGTGTGGGCAATAAATGAATCTCAAAATACCATACAAGTCGATATAGTAAGGAACAGGGGTATACAAACCATACTAGACCTATCCCTACAACCAAAGAGTTAGCACATAACTAACATAATATGCTACTCTACGAATATCATAAAGGTATACTGCAAACTAAGTATGATGACGGATGCCCAGGTATTCCTATCCCAAATACCTACCTCTAGTTACATCCCTAGAGTGATAGACTACCGAAGAAAACAATCATAGTAACCATAGCATCTATCAAACAATTCTCACTATCACTCAATGTGCTGTAGATATATGATAACTTGTATGGCCTTTCACCTGCCCGGGATTAATGGAAATCCTGTTTTATGTGTTCTCACCTTTAGCCCGAAGCTGATACTAGACCCATTCCATCGATCCAGGGTATACAAATCCAAACAACAGATTCAGGATATCCAAACAAAGTACCCTTGAGCATCCTCATAATAACCCTACTTTTGAGTACATCAGAAAACACTTCGAGTACCAACGATCCCTTAGCACACGTATCTAACCCCTTTCCTTACTCTATTTTATTTCCATTATTCTCAAGGAACCATTCGACATTCCTTTACTCCATGATAGAGTCATTCAACATTTTATCCACGAGTCACCCTTCCAAGAACTTGCCCTGTGTAGATAACCATCCTCACGACTCCTTTCAACATCGAGCCGCCATCATTGGAACCTAATCCATTCACCGCTAAGTTTCCATCATTGATGTCCTGAAGCTATCATCATGCCACTATATCGCCATCAAACCCAAGCAAATAAACAACAACTTCAGCATGATCTATAGAGCCTTTACTTCCCTTCTTAAAGGTTTCACCCCGACTACATCAAAACAAACCTCTCGGTACCGACCAAAAGCTCTCGGTACCAAGTATGGTACTTAACCACAATTCTTGTCCTTCTTCTTTCCTGAATTCCTTCCCTTCTAATGCTCCATCTTCCAAGTGCTTAGACCTCATCATTCTTTTGAAAAGTTCTCGATACCGACTCCTCCAAAGCTCTCAGTACCATGTCCAACACTTAGCCAAATTTTGGCATTTGGCTTTTGCGCATCACTCCTAGCCCCAACCTAAAGCACCAGCTCCTACTAAGAGGTTTTCCGCTGACCAAAAGTTGTCAGTACCGACTCCTCCACTTAGCTCCAATCTTGATGCAACTAGAACAATGGGCTCCTCCCATGCTTCAAAGCTCCTTCTCCAAGTTTCTTCCAATTCCGACCATCTTTGCCTTTGATTCGTCAATTTGACCACCTCTTTTCAAACTACCTAAAAGCACTAGCAAACCACATCAAAGTACAACACAAAAATATGAAATATCATCTATATGTATCCATACACATATGCAATTCATAAAAACATGGTAATCAAACAAATCCTATTCTAGATCTAACCTTGACACCAGCATATTAATATGAACAAAAGAGGTTGCAAATCCATTTAAAGACCATTTTAAAACCTTTAAATTTCCACCATAAACATAAATGAAAATGTGATTAAAGTTAGAAAACAATTTAGGTTCAAAATCAAGTTAAAAACTTCATTTTAACTACATAAACATGCATAATACAATGAGGGGTCAAGAACCATTCACCAATTACCTAAAATACTGATTTCTTCCCTTAGAACTGAAGTGGACAGCAAAGGAGATAAATGCAAACCAACTAAAAATGATAATCTTCAATCCAACTATGCTAATTACCCCTTTAATAATGACTTGGCTAAGATTAGTAAGAAAATAGATGATATTTGAAGAGATTAGGGTTAATTAGAGCTTAGAGCTGTTTTGAAAACGATGGAAATGACTTAGATCTATCTCAACAGCCTTCCCATATCACAATTTTCGAGATGGATTAGTGGTCTATGTTTGCGCCAAAATTGGTCACAAACACCCAATTGCAGATGAAAACACCAATTCACAATCTCAGATCACAGATAGACAAAATGTAGAGGATATAAATATGAAGAACACTCAAAATTTAAAAGGAAAGCAGTAAAAAGACAGGGTTTATAGCGGTTTGGCGTTGTAGTCTACGTCCACTTTGAATGATTTGATCTTTATTGTTGATCGCTAACTGATTACAATAGAGAATAACTCCAACACTCAAGTTACAATGGATCTTCGGCAGGGCGTAATGGAGTCAAGAGGTCCCTTTTCTAAAGGCATAGGGCTGCTATTTATAGGTGTAGTCTGAAAATATATGGCTTAGATCTCGGAATACCTCTTCTCCTACGTGCGTGGGCCCCCTTGATCGATCCGAGGTCATTTAGGATCGATCCCTGATTGGTCACTACCTTATTCGTATCGATCAAAACGACATCCATTTGAGCTGAGATCGATCAAAGACAATGTTGAGGTGGTATGTAAGCTACAGTCAAAATTTGAAGGCATTAGGACTTGTAGATCTCGAGTTATGATCGATCCAAAGTTCACATTGTAGGTAGGCTGGAGTATTCGCATCGATATCTTCGTATCGATCAACTTCGGATCGATGACTATCGTATCGATCGGCTGTGCACTGATGACGTGGAGCGGTAATCACGTGAAGATCCGAGTTTCACGCCGAGTGACCGTTTCTCTAGGTTTACTTTGCCTTATTCGTATCGATCATATGCCATTACTTTCACATCGATGCTGGCATGCGCTCTTCATATCGATCATTTGGTGTTGTCTTCATATCGATCACTGTGGGCTGCTTCGTATCGATGGGAAGAGTTGGTTTCGTACCGATTATTTGGCTGATCGATACGAAACATACATCAACATGGATCGATACGAAGTGAATGACCATTGAGCAATGGACCTTGATCGATCTGAGAGATGCATCTGCCTGATAGATACGAAAGAATGAGTGCAAATTTGATGGATACGAATAGGATGGATACAAGATTGATGGGGACCTTATGGATATCGATCGATCCATTACTCTAACTCGAAGCGGCTGCCTCCTTGTCCCGAAGTAAGCCTTCCATCGACTCAAAGTAAATGTGTTGCCAACCCGAAGTAGGTTGTTTGATAACTCGAAGTAATTTGTTCCTCAAAGACCCGAAGCGAACACTTCTTTGGCCCGAAGTAAGCTGCTTGAAAATCCAAAGAAAACATGAAGGTGAATCGAAGCAGACTCCAAGCATCCCATTTTCTCCAAAATCTATACTCTAAGTATTTCCCGTTGTTTGTTCGTTGACTATGCTATGTCTTGTGCAGTTGATTGGGTTAAATCGCCTGTATGTTGCCTTGCCAAAAGGCGAGTTAACACTTTGCCCCCAAAAACATGCCATGCAATAGGAAGGTGTGTTTTGTAGTGCCATAAGCTTGATGTTCATCTCATGTTGATGACCTGTAAAGAGATTGACAATTTTACCTGATTGTGAATAGCGATCGTTCAAGATTGTGTGCCGTTCGGGGCGATATATGTGACCGTTCGAGGTCGGATGCTGTTCGGGGCAAATTATGACCGTTCGAGGTCGGATGCCGTTCGAGGCGAATTGTGACCGTTCGAGGTCGGATGCCGTTCGAGGCGAATTGTGACCATTCGCGGTCAGGTGCCGTTCATGGCGAATTGTAACCGTTCGAGGTCGGGTGCCGTTCGTGACGAATTATGACCGTCCGAGGTCGGATGCTGTTCATGGCGAATTGTGACCGTTCATGGTTGGGTGCCGTTCGAAGCGAATTATGACCGTTCGAGGTCGGATGCCGTTCGAGGAGAATTTTGTAATCATATACATCAGATTTACATTAATGAGCCTTACAATAGAAATGTTCAACTAAACCAAATTCAAATGCAAAAAAGAGAAAGCAAAAACAAAACAGAAACATCAAAGACCAAGCACCCACACTATTGCGGTTTATAGTCTTCTCAGAGCATGCCTAAGGACCGTTCGTGATCCCGTACATATGTAAGCGACTTAATTGTTTTAGTATGGAGTTCAGTTCTTATTTTTCATTATTCCGATCAGTTGATGACAAGTTGGTGCCTTGATCCGGAGCCATTCTCATTTGATGTGGTTGGTGGTCGCTCCTGTTCCACCGTCGCTCTTCGCCTTTTCACATACTGTAACAGCATGCCATTCTGGATATGTCCTCGATCTCATCCCTCAAGTGCCTGCAGTAGGCAGTATTTGTCTGATTTCTTTTCATTATTGGTTGGATCCCTCCTCATTGGACTCCGGTAGGGAACCTGCCTCCTTATGTCTTGAAATATTCACTCTAAAGTCTCACTCAGCTCCGAATAAGAGGTAAATCTTAGCTCCTTTCGCGGTCGCCTTGACTCGTCAAAGCTGTTTTCTTCTTTTCACTTCCCTTTCTGCATAGCCTCCAACATCATCTCCATTTCATCTCTGGTGATAAACTGAGGTCTGATTAGCTTCGGAGGAAGCCTCCTGACTTCCTTCATGATGGCTCCTCTCCATCCTTTGTCCCCTTGTCTATTTCTTTGCTATATCTTTCCAGATCCAAGCTCTTAAACCTTCAAATCCAAAATCCAAGCTTCTAAATCCCTGAGTGTTAGCTTCCCAGTGAAAGCACCAAAATGTTTGCGTCAAAATTGGTCACAAACACCCAATTGCAAATGAAAGCACCAATTCACAATCTCAGATAACAGATAGACAAAATGTAGAGGATATAAATATGAAGAACACTCAAAATTTAAAAGGAAAGCAGTAAAAAGACAGGGTTTATAGTGTTTCGCCGTTGTAGCCTACGTCCACTTTGAATGATTTGATCTTTATTGTTGATCGCTAACTGATTACAACAGAGAATAACTCCAACACTTAAGTTAAAATGGATCTCCGGTGGAGTCTCGGTGTAATGGAGTCAAAAGGTCCCTTTTCTGAAGGCATAGGCTGCTATTTATAGGTGTAGTTTGAAAATATCTGGCTTAGATCTCGAAATACCTCTTTTCCTACGTAGGGGGCCCACTTGATCGATCCGAGGTCATTTGGGATCGATCCCTAATCGATCACTACCTTGTTCGTATCGATCAAAACGACATCCATTTGAGCTGAGATCGATTGGAGATAATGTTGAGGTGGTATGTACGCTACAGTGAAAATTTGAAGGCATTTGGACTTGCAGATCTCGAGTTATGATCGATCCAAAGTTCACATTGTAGGTAGGATGGAGTATTCGCATCGATATCTTCATATTGATCAACTTCGGATCGAGGACTATTCGTATCGCTTGGTTGTGCACTGATGACGTGGAGCGGTAATCATGTGAGGATCCGAGTTTCATGCCAAGTGACCGTTTCTCTAAGATGACTTTGCCTTATTCATATCGATCATATGCCATTACTTTCGCATCGATGCTGGCATGCGCTCTTCGTATCGATCATTTGGTGTTGTCTTCGTATCGATCACTGTGGGCTGCTTCGTATCGATGGGAAGAGTTGGTTTCGTATCGATTATTTGGCTGATCGATACGAAACATAGATCAACATGGATCGATACGAAGTGAATGACCGTTGAGCAATGGACCTTGATCGATCTGAGAGATGCATCTGCCTGATGGATACGAAAGAATGAGTGCAAATTTGATGGGATACGAATAGGATGGATACAAGATTGATGAGGACCTTGTGGATATCGATCGATCCATTACTCTGACTCGAAGCGGCTGCCTCCTTGACCCGAAGTAAGCCTTCCATCGACTCGAAGTAAATGTGTTGCCGACCCGAAGTAGGTTGTTTGATGACTCGAAGTAATTTGTTCCTCAAAGACCCAATGCGAACACTTCTTTGACTCGAAGTAAGCCGCCTGAAAACCCGAAGCAAACATGAAGGTGACTCGAAGCAGACTCCATGCATCCCATTTTCTCCAAAATCTATACTCTAAGTATTTCGCGTTGTTTGTTCGTTGACTATGCTATGTCTTGTGCAGTTGATTAGGTTAAATCCGCCTGTATGTTGCCTTGCCAAAAGGTGGGTTAACAGTCCAAGAATCAATGGAAGCAGTTTGAGACCCTAACTTGGCTCGTACCAAAAGATATAGTCCAAACAAGATTTGCAGTGTCAAAATAATCACATAGAAATTAGACAAAAATCATCGATATTGAAAATGTCCCTACGAGTCAGTTTGCAAAATTATAGAGTCATATGACCTCATATAAATAAAATAAAAATATTTCATGATCCTTCAATAAGTAAAATATGGGTCGTCACACTCTCCCCATTTAGAAAATTCGCCCCCAAAATCCCTAAATAAGTCAAGATAGTCAAACATAGTTACCATGCATGCCTAACAATAGTTACCATTCATGCCTAACAATTATATGCAACAATCATACATATCAACCAAGTAGCCATGCAACTAATAGTATATATAAACTTATCCTAGCATGCGAGATACTAATCTATTCTATATGATACCGATGGTGAAAGTAAATACGATAAATAGTAGGCTTTACCATATAAAGAGCTCTGGATACATGGCCCTCATACTCTTCTCAGTTTCCCATGTGCAATTGCCTTCACTTTTACTCCATTGAACCTTCACTAACTCCACAATCTTCCTCCTAAGCTTTTTCATATCATGTCTGACAATACAAACTGGCTTACGGGTCTCGAAGAATCTGGGTCAATCTCGATATAATCAAGTTGATTAGGTGCAGTCGTTGTGTCTGAATCATGCACAAACTTCCGTAGATGAGAAACATGGAAGATGTTGTGAATGCCCTTAATCTTCTAAGGTAAGCGACCCTATATGCTAGGTTCCCAATCCTCTCGGCTATTGAAAAAGGACATACGAACCTCGATGCCAACTTCCCTTTACTACCGAATCGAATAACATTCTTCAAAGGAGAAATCTTCACGAACACCATATCGCCGGTAGAAAATTCCAAATCCCCATATCTTCTATCAGCATAGCTCTTCTGTCTATCCTGAGTGGCTCTTATTCATTATCGAATGATTTCTATCTTCTTCAAGATTTCTCTAATCATATCTGGCCTAAGTACCAGTTTTTCACCCGCTTTCCACCAAAATGAGGAAGCGTTACATGTTCGGTCATACAATGCTTCATATGGTGCCATACGGATACTGGAATGATAGCTATTATTGTATGCGAATTCTACCTAATGCATGTGATCATCCCATGAGCCTTCAAAATTGAGAATGCAAGCTCGCTAGAGAACCTCCAATATACGATTTACTCTCTCAATCTGCCCATCTGTTTTCATGTGGTAAGCTGTACTGAGATGCAACTTGGTCCTTAATGCCTCTTCTATGTTCTTCCGAAATCCACTAGTGAATAACGGGTCTTGGTCACTCCTAATCTCTTCGGCACATCATTAAACCGTATTATCCACTACACATACTACTCAGCCAATTTGGATGCCGTTCTAGTAGACTTGATGGGTATGAATTAAGCACTTTTCATTAATCTATCGACTATGACTCCAATGCTATCGTACCCTCCTCAAGTCCTCAGCAATTCATTGATGAAGTCCATTGACATTTGCTCCCATTTCCACTCGGGAACTTCAAGTGGTTGTAATAATATGCTTGGCTTTCTCTGCTCCCCCTTCACCAAATGGCAGTTCATACACAACGAGATAAATGTCCCAACATTCATCTTCATTCCCTCCCAATAATGGGTCTACTTCATATCATGGGACATCTTATTACTGTCGGGATATATACTCTACATAGAATGGTGGCACTCTCATAGCATCCATCTCACAATCCATCAACATCGGTGACAAACGATCTCCCATCCTTACAGAGCCAACCTTTTTAGTCAAGTCCGTATTGCTTCATATCTTTAGACTCTACTCCTCTTTCTATTTTTTCCATGATCTACTCCAGGGTATTCTTGGAATAGTCATTGGACGAGGAATAGAAATTGGTGTCAAGTTGAAATCCTCTCTCCTCCCCCGAACCCCCTCCACTCTCCTAACCAGGGAAGAACACCCCCCTGCCCCCCTAAACCAAAGGGGGGTGATATGTTCACTCTGCGCCTTACACAGGGCTTTCCCTCTACGCGTATCTACGTCCTCTGCTTTTGGGGAGACGGACTCGACGCTCGAGGCCTACCCTGTGTAAGGCTCGGTGTTATTGAAACCGGTCCACTCGCCCGAAGCTACTCGCTTTGGCTTTGCTCCCCTATTTGCTTCGCAGTCATTCAACGAATCCAGAGGGCGGAGTGACCCACTCGTCCGACGCCTGCTAGTCTAGCATCTTGCCTCCGACTAGTACCGATCTACTCAATCAAAGTAGGTCTGATCATCAAACTTACCAACATCTCTGGCTCTTACTTCCAATGAGGTCTAAACTCATAGTCAATAATATATTCCAACCACTTCCATTCCAGGAACATCGCTCCCAAACCGGCATGTCTTGTACTCAATGTATTGGTGACCGAATTTCCCTTACTAGGCTTATAGGAAATTTCAGAGTCGTAGAAGGCCAAGAATTCCAACCATCATTGCTGGCAAAGATTTAGATCCTTCTAAAAGAAAAGTTACTTCAAGGATTTATGGTTCGTGAACAGTTCGAACCTTTCTTCTAATAAGTAGTGCATGCAAATCTTCAAAGCAAACACTATCGCTCGCTGCCAACTCCAAAACATGAGTTGGATACTTCCTCTTATATGGCTTCAGATATCGACTAGCATACACGACAACCTTTCTCTTATGCATCAATACCGCACATAATCCAGTACTATAGGCGTATGCGTATACTGTCAACTTCTCATTCCTACTCGAATGGTCAATACTGGTGCACTCATCAACCTCTCATTCAGAATCACAAATGCATGCTCGCACTTTGCGTTCAAAATAAAAGTTTGATTCTTCTTCGACAAATTGGTCAATGGCACGACTACGTTTGAGAAGTCTTTGATAAAGCGCCTATAATTATATCCCACCAATCCTAGGAAACTCCTCAAATTAGTAGCATTCTTGGACTGGTTCCAATCCTGAACCGCTGCCACCTTTGCAGGATCAATTGTAATACCTTGTCCCAAGACGACATGACCCAAGAATCTCATTTCTCTATCCGGAAGTGGCACTTCGAAAACTTCACTCCCAATTTTTGCTTCCTCAACACTTTAAGCACGATCCTCAAGTGCGTCTTGTGTTCCTTCTCTGTCCTAGAATATATTAGAATATCATCCACAAACACAAGTACGAACTTGTTTAGCCGATCCCTAATGACACGGTTCATGAGATCAATAAAGCATGCAAGAGAATTGGTTAGCCCAAATGGCATAACCGACCACTCATAGAAACCAGATGGCATACGAAACACGATGATCGACACACTCTCCTTCTCTATTCTCAACTGGTGAAATCCAATTGCCAAATCTAATTAGGAGAAGACCTTCGCACCATGGAGCTGATCAAATAAGTCATCAATATGTGGGAGTGGATATTTGTTCTAATTCGTCACCTTATTTAGCTCACGGTAATCTACACACAACCTCAGAGAGCCATCTATAGGTGCGCCTCACTTAGATATGCTCCTACAAATGAACCCTCTCTTCAATAGGTCATTTACTTGCACCTCCAACTCCTTTTGCTCTCTGGGTGCTACACGCCTCAAAGGCATCACAATCGGTCTAGCATCCTTCACTAAGTCTATATAAAGCTCAATCTCTCGATGCGACGGTAATCTGGTCATCTCCTCAAACACATCAGGATGCTCTCTAACTATAGGCATAGATGACAACCCATCTTGTGGAACCTCAAGCAAATATATAAAGCTAACCATAACCCATCCTCTAGAAGCAGCCAATCACTATCGTCCACCCCTCTACAGCCCCGATCTTAACCAACAACTTCTTACAATCCACTACCACCGCATACTTCCTTAGCCAGTCCATCCCTAAGATAATCCCGAACCCAACAAAATTCAAAACAAAGAAATCACAAACAAAAGAGCATCCATGACTCGATAAGACCATACCATGAAAAACCATACACATGGTAGTAGAGCCTCCAATAGGGTTCGTCACAATCAAAGGTTGGTCAACTATTTCGGGTTTAAATCCCAATCTATCTACAAGATCACTAGATATGACGGAATATAAAGCCTCATTGTCAAATAAAACACGTATGAGACCATAATAAATGGCAAGCATACCTTGAATAACAACGCTCTTCCCCTTCTCCTTCGCTGATGGAGCACTCAACCAAGTCGGAACAACATCCAAAAGCATATCCCTTCATAACCAGCTTATGCTGTGCTAGTTCTGGACAACTTTCTACATATGTCTGAACTTGCCACAGATGTAACACTTCTTCTTCCTATTAGCTTTGTAGTTTCTTATTGGGTGACCCTTGTCTCCATAACCAAAATGAATGGGTTCCCATTTAGCCTTTTTGTAAGCATTCTTTCCCTAAAACCGCTTTTTCCTTTTATTCCACTTCTTCTTGCCTCCACCGCCTTGTTGCAGTTTTGGTTCTTCCTTAATGATAATAGCTTATTTGGACTTGGGGTATAAACTCTCCTGGAGAAGAGCTTTCTCGACAAGTCTCTCAAACGGCTCATCTATATGACTCACCAACTTCTCCCCCAGATAGTCATCCAAACCAATAAGAAAATTCTCGTTCTTCCTCAACGGAGTGTTGATGAAAGACATCCCGTACTTCGAAAAAGCTTTGAACTCAGCAATATACTTAGGATAGACATATCTCTCTACTCTTAAGTCCGCAAATCTCATAAATAGCACCGACTCCTGGGCAGCCGGAACGAACTTCTCCTCAAACCTAGCCTTGAACTATCCCAAGTGAACCAATCCTCAGGGGTAGCAATAGAAATGGCATTCCACCAGTTTATGACATGCCATTGAAGATGTCTAGAGGCCAACTTCCTTTTTATGGCATCATCTACTTCTAGGTCACCAAAGATACACATGCAGGTATCCAACCAATCCTCCACTTCGATGGCCAACTTCGTTCCAAGGAATGGTTTGCCTCCCAAGGTAGAGTAATCTTTGCATAGCTTGGCAAAGTCATCCCTCGATGCCTGCACCTGAGCACCACCACCAATACAAACATTTGGAGCGGTTGCTTGGGCATTTTGCAGCATGTTCTCTCTGAAGACCCAAAAGTCAACCTTCGAAAATCGGCATCCGTACTTCCCTTGTACTCAAAATGCCGTAGATTCAAACGCCGAATCTGGTTCTCCGGAGCTTATAACACCATTAAGTATAACAACACAGCGGAATAAAAATAGATGATATCATATACAATCCAATGAATACAATATCCAGAATGATATACAACAATGATATCAATATGATACAACAGTATCAGAGATACATAATGATACAGCGGAAATAACAGAAGAGATAACTCTAAATAATCAGTTAGAGAATGACTCCAACAACTCCAACATCAAGCTTGAATCACCAACATGATGCTCTAAGATAAGCAACGTCAGTCCATAAACTCCAAGAACTGAACTAGCTCCAGATAATCTACTAAACCTAAATATCTGAAAAGAAACCCAACTCTAGACTGCTCGTGTAGAAAATTATGAGCACCCAAAGTTTAGGAAAGGAACAATAAACTCCGAGTCAGTCGTAGGACTGGTGTGAGCAACAAAAATAGATTATCTTTAAAACAAACACAAAAGAACTTTAAACATTGAAACCCGCAATGCTTTTGGAAAATGAAACTACCATAAGACCTCCCACCACACACACAATGCAAACGCAGACTTGGAGGAGATTGCTTCTTATGTTAGTCAAATATGCTTACTACGCAAAAGAAAACTCTTTTGATATTATTACTAGTGCATAGTGTACAAGATCATTTCGAAAATACAATATTAATCTTAGCCAGCATAGGTACCATTATATTATGCCTGCTATAGCTGCCTCCTGAGGAGACAGGTTCTACAATTGCAATCGTAAAGGTTCGTATTGTTTCTTTGGATTTCCAACAAATGGTCAGGCTAAGGAACTTCCTTTCCTACTGCCGAATGGGATCGCCTCTGGCTGGACGTCCCGAGAGACAACTGCTCTCTGCCAACACAAGGCCAGGTTACCCCTGTAACTAGGTAACTCACGAATATGCCACCCCCCAGTCCTTTGGGACCTTTATCTGAGGCGTCTCGATAAACACACAATCACACAATAAATGAGATCGGAGTATCCACATAGGTTAAATACCAGGGCTCCATACCTGATACCACCTTTTTCCAGAAGGAAATGACATACCCTAAAGGGCGCGACCCTCATAACCTTGCCGCATATTCCTGTTTCGACCATTTCCGGGTTGTGAGGTCCGAAGAGGTCTCGTCCACAAAGCTACGCTTTGTCACAAAGCCATGCTTTGGGTCAACAGATGATCAAAGTAATGATCACAAAGATAAATGATCAAACAAATGATCATATCACAAATGATCAAACGATGATCATCACACAGCAACACTCGGCATGTCACATTACCAAATTGGGAGTATATCGCTGATAACCTTCAACTACATAACCTCTGAGCTCATACGTCTCAGAGAAGGGTGTTAAGCTAAGAGAATAAATTCTCCGCCACCAACAGAAATGTATTTGAAAGAAATCAGCTTTATATCTCAAAGTGTAATGTCAGACATGTAACCATACAAGTCTGTTCCGGGTTCGAACAGAACCGAAGGCACTTCCGAAGAAGCCCTTGCAATCCGGGTATTCACAATCCCGATCGGATTTCCCATCACTTAGGAAATCTCTATACCGGCGCGACTCAGTGGAGAGACAATCGGTAGGTCATCCTATCGTTCTCGCAAATACCTGGTCTTCACCACCGGTCTTCAAATGCCATCCATGTACGACGTATCATTATTCGGAATGGGTTATGTGACACAAAGGTCCTCTCCCGGCTAAACCGAATAGTGAGCGTAATATTTAAAAACAAATGGGTATTGGGATTTCAGTTAAGTCACAACTTAAACCCAACTTTCTTTTCAAATGGTTTAACAAATTACCATTTCTAATCTTTTTACAAAAAGATTCATTTTAACAACCTTCAATGGTTTAAACAATTTCCACATTTTTATCTTTTAAACAAAAGATTCATTCATAAATTTTCCAAATCAATTTCCATTTCAATTTAACTCGTTAAATCTTTAAATCAAAGATTTAACTTATAGCTTTCAAAACAATTTCATTTCGAATGGTTCAAACAAATCATCATTTCAAATCTGTTAAAAATAAATAGATTTAGTTCGTAGCTTTCTAAAAGAATTCATTCCTGTTAAAAATAAACAGATTTAGTTCATAGCTTTCTAAAAGAATTCATTCATAACTTAGAAAACCATTTTTTCAATTCAATCTTGAAATTCCTTTAATTAAACTGGAATTTCATTTCTTATCTGAAAGCTTTTATTCTTTTTAAACAAACAGTTTCATTTCGGAAAATCTGATTCATTTATACGAGTTAAGGTTCTTGGGTTAAATTCAAATTCCCAAAATTATACTTTTAAAAGTGGTTTAAATTCATATAAAACACATTTATAATATCTTTAATCAAAATTCCAATCATTGAATTCAATTCCAAATATTGAATTCAAATTCAAGTTGAATTATTTAAATTTCAAAACTTAATTAAGTTATTCGAAAATAAGACTTACCTTTGAAATTCCATTTCAAAAGCTTTTCACTTTAAACCCAAATTTCCAATCTCAAAATCAATTGAAATTAAAATTTCAATTTCAAAAACATCAAATTTAAATCATCTGTGACTTAACCAATTTCCACGTGAAATCCATATCTGTGTGTGTAAAAGTGTAGTCCAAGGGTTTAACACAATAGTGCAACACAATGAATCATCACAGATCAAAATACAGGATATAGTTGATAAGCGATATAAATTATAACGTTTATCGTTCACATACAGATCACAGATATATATATCACAGATAATAAACTATAGATCACAACATAAATCAGGATGTATCACAAAGCATCACAATCAGGGATATCAAACAATCAAGTCATCCAATAGAATCCAAACATTCATAAGTAAGGTCAGTTAATTGTTTGAGTAATCCAAATCAGTTTTAATTACTTACGAAAATTACTAACCCTGGTTAATTAACATTAATAAATTACAGATCATTTTGATTAATTATTCTTTAATCATTTATAAATTAACCATAAATAATTAATTAACCTTTAATTATAATTCATCAACCTTTAATTATTTAAATAATTAATCTTTAATTATAAATTTCACCATTTAATTGATTGTCTTTAATTAATAAATTAACCCTCAATTAATTACCATTTAATTAATTATCCTTAATTATAAATTAATTAGCTTTAAATTAATAATGAATTGATCTTTAGTTACTTACAAATCATTAATCAATATAAATTAACTTTTAAGTTAACAAATTAAAACATTAAATCAACTTCTTAATTACTTAATTAAGTTTTATTTAAAATAAACCCCTTCCAAATATAAGTTTTAAAACAGTTAATTAAACTTAATTAACTTTAGAAATATTTTTATTTCAAAACCTTTAACTACATATTTGTACTTAACAATAATCATTATTTTAAGAAAAATAAGTTTAGAAATTAAATTTACTTAAATTGTTCAAGTTTTAAAAACTGGAAATTAAAAACCCAAGACCTGCTTCGGGTATTCCCTGAGAAAAATACCCACTTACTTCGAGTCTTGTTGAAAGTTTACCCGAGTGCCAAATTTTCAATTTTAAAAATCTTCTAAGTATTTTCGACCCGATACAACTTAAAAATACGCGAGCGCAAACTCGAGCCAGAACCCCAAAATCACGAGACCTCCTTCGAGTATTCTCCTTCTTCCTCAAAAATACCAGAGTCGATAAAACGAGCACGTGCACGTGTACGAACGCCGCCGACCACCGACGATCCTTGCGACGATGCTCCACGACCCCACGATCTCCTTCGATCACGAAGACGTACCCAGATCTCACGAATCCCCACCGAGTCGAAATCGAGATAAAATCTCGACCACACAGCATAGCCATGGCCAGAACTTCGCCCTTCCCCATCGCCTCCGTTCTCGAAACCACCGGCCACCTTCACCGAAGCTGGACACACCTTCCAGCACCCATTCCGCCAATCCTCGTACCACTCGATCGCGCGAGAGTGACGAACAAAACCAAAATCTCGACCTTACAAAAAACTAAGGTTAGAAACTTTAACTACTTGCCGACGCCACCACCTTGATCGATCCACCATCCATATATTTTTCCTTGACACTCCGTTGGCTCCTCCAGCTCCTCGAGAAACTCTGGCCTCCCCAGTCCAACACGTCACCGGAAATTGGCCAAAATGCCAATTCCGATCGTCCTCAATTTGCTCTCGAAATACCCAATTAAAAATCACTATATTAAACTTAAAAATCACGTCTTTGTATACTTATCCAAATTATATAATCGAATTAATGGTTTAACCTAACTGAATTTATCACATGATTTTGTTTATACTGTAAAACAAGTATACAGAGTCCAGTGTTTCATCCTTTGGCCTAAAACAAATATACTGTGAGCAGTTGAAACAACTTATTTTGTTTAAGGATCCTCAGTTAAACATATTTGTATGTAAGTTTATTTGATTTCTTTCCAACTCACTTTACTCTGAAAGCAAAAACAGGGAGAACAAGTTCATATAGCAATTTCCAGAATCACAAAGCAACCTATAGAATAAATTTCTTCCCTATGCAACAACACTAAAGTTTTGTTGACTGAATACTCAGTTTTCAATTTAAAACAAAACAAGTTTACCCACAGGTAAAGGAAACAAAGAAGGTTTTCTCACTTGAGTTTGGAAGACAGAGAACAGGCTCTGCATTTGAAAATTGAGAATGCTTTTAACTGAAACTGGAAACTCGGAGGGAATTGAAGCTGAAAGCCTTGAATGCTTTGAATTTAAACTTGAACTTCCAGGTTTGAATTTGAACAGAAGCTTGTTTACTTTGTTTTGATTAAATTTTGTTTAAGTTTTTGAGGGACACTTGCTTTTGTTTTTCTCAGTTTCAAATTTTTGATCTCTGGTTGAACTTGCTTTTGAATGAACGAATTTGAAATGGAGTTGATATGTGAGAAAGCAAGTTTGCAGGTGATAATGTTTTGTTGTACAAAGTTGATATATATTTTCCTTTCTAGTACGAATATGGCCAGAGATTTTTTTCATTTGGAGGCTAATATTTTCCTTTGGTGGCTTGCATTTATTATTAGTTGTACAACTTATATATATATATATTTACTTTGTTTATTCTTTAGCAAGCTTCACATAATCTTTTGTTGTTTGTCTGGTTTCATTTGTACAATAGGTCATGGCTGAGATGGTCTTGCATTTAATGCTTTGTACAAATTCATCTTCTCTTTTTTTTTCCTTTGCTTTCGGCTGAGATGATAAACAAAAGGAGTTGAATAACCATTTTAAAAACACTTTAAAACCTTTAAAATTCAGCCATAAACATCTATAAAAAGGTGGTTAAAGTTAAAAAAACATTTTAGGACATAAAATCATGTTAAAAACATTAATTTTAACTATATAAACATGCATAATGGAGTGAGAGGTCAAGAACCACTCATCAAATACCAATTCCTCTCCTTAGGTCTGAAGTGGATAGCAAGGAAGAGGAATGCAAATCATTCAAAATGATAAATCTCAAGCTCTTGTATGCTAATCACCCATCCAATGTATGATTTGGTTAAAATTAGTAAGAAAAAGGCTTTACGATGAAAATAGAGTTACGAGGTTTAGATCTATTTTGGGGAAGATGGAAAAGACTTAGATCAGTTCCAACGGCCTCCCCTTATCACAATTTTCGAGGTGGGTTAATGGGCCTAAGTACAGACTTAGTTAATTATCCGCAAATGCTGGCTTGCGGTAACTTACAAATGGTAAGTCCGTTTTTATATTAAGACAACTCTACAGAATGTAAAACCATCATCCTGAAGCAATGAAAGTAGTTGGAAACCCTAATTTGGCCCCTATCAAAAGTTATAATACAAACAAGATTTTCGAGGTCAAAATTGTCACATAGAAATTCGAAAAAATTATAAATGTGAATAATATTCCTAAGAGTAATTTCCCAAAGTTTTAGAGTCATATGTCTTGATATGAATAAAATAAAAATATTTTACGACCTTTTGATACGTAAAATACGATTCGTTACATTTACTGTCCAATCAGCGTTTTCTAACTATATCAACATGCATTCATTGTTAGCTTACACATATCGGTGCAATTGTCCCCTACAATCTTTATTCCATAGTTCCATTCCACATTCCTCAAATATGCCTCATTTAAAGCCTTAATGTTGTTATTTAAACAACACAAGATATTATCAACTATACTTATTGTCCTAAATGGGTCTAGGTTCAGATTTCGTAGGCTGTGGACATTCAAATGTATGATTGTAGATTCAAATATTTGAACTTAACTTATACATCTAATTTCCTGATGGTATTTTCCTTCAGTTTTCAAATGTCTGACTTTTATATTCGGACACTTGAATCTGTATTTAGACATCTGAACCTTATTTCAAAAACGTCTGAAATAGACTATTTTCGAATGTCTTTTTTCTATTTTACTTTATTTGATCTTAAAAGCTTGAATCTTTAATTTAGATGCCTGAATTGCTATTTAGTGTGGGATTTCATCCATTTCTTGTATTTTTCCATTTAGAAATTTGTCTATCTTCATTATAACAATAATTATGCTTCTGACTAAGTTCCAGAAGGTCATACGACGTGCATGTAATCATTTTTTCTATATTATTCCCTTAATACTCTTACTCTTTCCTTTTGTATTTAGCAATGTGGAAATTAGCCACAAGGGTCTCTTTAGCAAGTGGAATTAGTTTCTAGGACACACAACTGAAATAATTACTTTCAAGGACAAAACGCAAAATAATTAGTTTCTAGGGCCTAAATACCTATGAAATTATGTCCTTGAAAGTAATTGGACTGGTGACTTTGTCCTTGAAAGTAATTATTCTGCTGACTTTGGCCTTGAAAGTAATTTCTTTGAATGTGTGTCCTAGAAACTAATTGGACTGCAAAGTTTGTCCTTCTGGTGAAATGCCCCTTTAGCAATCCCATTATTTGTATAGTTCATCTTTTATTATATTATCTTCTATAGTTATCAGTTTATTTAATTAAATTAAAACCACTATATGATCATTCTATCATTAGATTTATCATTAACCCGTGTGTTTATTCATTTATTTAGATTACTTATCACCATTATATGATTTTTCTATGTTTGTATAGTCATATACTCCTTCCTTTACCATTAAAGGTCACAATTCAATTCTAATGGCCAATTATTATCTCTAATCCGGTGTACTAATATCCATATCTTAATCCATCATAAATGATTTATTCATATTATCTATGACCATTTATTTTACATAGACTACCACTAATGGATTAAAAGCATAATTAGGATTATATAAAAAATGTCACTTACATAGTTATCTAATTTAGCCTCTAATTAATTTGAAATTACTCTTCCTTTTACCATTCAGATTCACCCTAGCATCAAACTCCATGAATCGTTGAGATTTTGGTATATATGAAAAGCCATTTCATTCTAATATCTTTAGCCTTTTATTTCCAGAATTCGATGAATATTTAGGTTAGAAATTTTAGATCTAGGGATTAGGATTATGGTTTTTTTATTTTGAGGAGAGGTGGAAGATGAAAAAAGAAATGTTTGTATGTTTCTTACTATACCGAGAAGGAATACCAGTACCCTATTGGTACTAATGGGCTATTAAACCTAACCATCCCATTTTAAGTCAAATTATTCTTTTATACATAATTTTCAATCTATACTTCCGATTTCAACGTTGTTATATTGAAACTTGACCTTAAAAACATAGTCTATGCAATGGTGCAAGTTTCGTTGCCTAATTCATTCATTAATGAATATTCTTATTTTATCATGTTTAGTAGTATTATCACTTTACCTTTTAAGAATAAATTATTTTATTATTAAAATTTAAGGCGTGTTACATTCTTCTCCCTTAAAAGAATTTCATCCCTGTAATTCCAAAGGACAGAAAATGAAACTCACAAGCTAGCATATAAATGCATACTACATGGGTATACTTCCAATATACGTCCATATAAACATACATAAAAGCATAATCCATTAACGATTTAACAAAATACATAAGTGTGCAACCAACAAATAAGAATGAATATGAAAGATGGATATGCTATGATATCAATATGAAAAACTTCAACTTGTGGCATCTATGCAAACTAATATGTAATATAGGAATGAATGTAAAGCATCCTAATATATAAAGCTTACAGTTCTATATGAATGCCCGCATACATCACTCCACATCAAAGTATCATCATAGCATTAAAAAAATTAGGCAACAAGTCCTAGTTTCTAATACTATATAGTTTCTAGCAACTATGCATACATGATCTAGAAATCAATCCATACAAATTTAAAAAATCACATAAAGCCATCAATTATCTTAAAACAATTTACCTAATTTAAGTAACCAAACAATATGGTAGAAACATAGCAGTAAAGAGTTCGAGGTGAGAAGTACGAATCTTCTCCTCTGGTTTCTAAGTGTTCTCCATTGGATTGTTTCCCCACTGCACTCAAACTAACTTTATCCCTTTATTTTGAAGCTTTTTCACACCATTCTCTATTGTACAAATAGGTCCATTAGGTGCATATGACTTCGGTTCCACTTCTATATCCTCTGGCTGATCGGGCTCGATTATAACACCTGAGTCATGAATAAACTTCTACATAAATAGCACATGAAGAACTTTGTGAATGCCTCCCTACTTCTTAGGAATCTCCACTCTATAATCTAACTTCCCTACTCTCTCAAATATCAAAAAAGGTCCAACAAAATGAGGCGTTAGATTTCCCTAACTACCTAATCTCATAACATGCTTCACTGATGAAGAATTTCATAAATACCATATCTTCTATTATGAATTCCAGCTTTGTATGCCTCCTATCAACATATGATTTCTGCCTATCCTATGCAGTCTTTGTCTTCTTTCATATAAGCTCCATATTTTCATAAGTGCTTCTAATTATATCTAGATCAAGTATAACCCTATTAGCTGCCACCACCAACAAGATGGGGATTTGCATGGCTATCGATACAAAGCCTCGAACGGTGTCGTGCATCTGCTCACTAATAGCTATTATTATAGTAAACGCTACCAATGGGAAATGATCTTCCCAAGCTCCATCAAATTCAAGAATGCAATCTCTTAATAAATCCTCTAATACCGCATTCACTTTCTTGGTTCATCTATGTAGTTAATGCTTCATTAATGCCTGGTAAAGTGCTTAGTGCACTTCAACTTCTACTCTTTCCAATTTAGTGCTATTAAATAGTTAATATGCTTAAAACCCTACAATTTTACACTATGCCCACTGAATCAGGGGTTTTTAGCATTCGCTTTAGCAACTTTAATATAAAAGGTTAATTTGACTAGTTCCCTTATAAAATAAATTGACAAATTTAGGGTATAGTCTAAGTTCAAGTCTTAAGCAGTCAACATAATTTAGAACTCCATTATATTCACCAAGTTTGAACCACATGGATCTTGATATTCCTCGATTTTGTTATATAAAAGTGAACATTGTTTCTTTTTTTCTACGCAAATAATGTGGGAATGAGAATAAAACAATTTTGAAGATTTCCAATAAAGATTTTTACAGCTCTGCTATTTTTTGATATATCCCCGTTATAACTTTTTTCACCTCCATTGCTATTAAATAGCTCAAAACTTTAACTACACAACATTCTATACATCTATCCATGGATGATAAGCATTGCTAAGAATCAACTCAGTCCCAAAATGCAAAGAACCCCCTCCTTAATGGGCCTAAATTTTGGCAAAATCGAAAACCAAGTCCATTATGGTATAGATCGTTGGTTTTGGTAACCTACAATAAACACAAGTATATTAGAGTGCGATAAGTATAAACTCACAACGGAATTTAGAAGTATAATAGAACATATGCATTGACTAAAGCTTCTTCCTCGTAATATCATTCCTTGGATATTTAATTACCTTGTCAGTGCTGAGCATGAAAGAAATGATTTCATTATTTGTTGTTCCCGTCTTGCACCAATAGCTTGACCTTTTAAAACTAACATGTGGGTTGTTATGAGGAGAGGATCAAAACAACGTTTCGGTGACTGGAAAATTACATACTTTACCCATCCTATTAATTTACGCCGATTGAAAATTCCAGATAGTTAGGAAAAGAAGAAAGAGATAGAAGAAGAAACAGAAAATAAAACACAGAACCTCACATTCGCAGCGGATCAAAATATAATATCAAATAATAGAAGTTTACAAAAGAATACTATATCTGTCCATTTGCATTTATAATACATCAGAGTTACTCTCATACACAACACTGAGTATATACAAATCAAATATATCTCAGATAAACATAAATAATAGTCACAGCGGAAACACTCCATACGTCCTGCCATCCAGCTCATCTCCTAAGCTCCAAAACGTCCTTACCTGAAAATCTGTAATACTCGGTCTGACCCGAGCATTACATCAAAGTAACACCCGGGTCAGGCTGAAATCCAGCGTGAGTAATTCCATAATTTGAAAATACCAAGACCAAACCATAAGCAAACCCGGGTAACTCGTACTTCTTCACGAGTCCATTACTCAATATTTACAATACTTGTATCATACTCGAATTCTAAATATTCGAAGGTCCGTAATATCCCATTCAGCCTATTGATTTCACAAATCCAATCTTTATATCATCAAGTAAATTGCCTTATCCATCAACAAATCTCTAATTGCAAATCTATTGTTCTTTAATTTTTAATTAATGAACTTAAATTTTAATTCAGCTTCTTAAGAGTAATCCATCCTTAATTATTCTATAATTTATTAATTTCCTCCCAGTTTACTAATTAATTAACTATGTTTATTAATAAAGTACTTATCACTAATAGATCATACAAAAATCCAAACAGATAAATCACAGAGTAATCACCATATAGCCATCACAATACTGATATTCAAGGTAAATCAACAAATCCCATCAACGAATTTTATAATTAGTTCAATTGACTTATATTAAATTGTTTCTTAAGAATTATCTAAATCTTGACCTATACCCCATTAACTAATGATTTTATTTATTTCGCAATATTACATTAATCATCTTCTTAATTATATTTACATCAATTTATTAATCTTAATTAATCGTCAATTTACCCTTAATTATTAATTAACTAAAACTCAATTCATTATTTATTCATCACTAATTACTTAATTACTTTCCAAAACAATTAATTAACAATAATTATCGATCTTAATTAACATAAAAAAACAATCTTCCTTGAACTTTGGAAACAAATTATTGCTGACTTGAAAACTTATTGTTAATTTAAATTTAATACTTAACCTAAGTTAATTACTTAATTAAAATATTAATTAAGGTTTTTTTTTATTTATTTATTACGTATTTACTTAGTTAAATAAAGCCTGAAACAATTCTTAACTTAAAATAGTCAACATTAATTATTTCATAGATGCTAAAATTTGTTTTACATTATAAACTTGAAATTTATTAGGCTTAACCCATTTTGAAACAACCCGTGAATGTCCAGATTTTACTCGAGTAGTTACTCGAGTATCCCACCGTTTCTCCCGAGTAATTCCTCTTCCCCATGTACTTTTCTTCTCCTCTTTTTTTTCTTTAAGTTTTTAAGTTATAAACTTCAACAACAGGAAACACGTACTCACCCAGGTCTCACTCGAAGCAACCTCTCATATTGTTCGAGCATCTTCTCGAGTCGTTCACCACAAAACCACCCTGACACCTATACGCTGCCGTGCACGTGTACAGCACTTCGCCGCCGCTCCGGCGAACTTCGGTACCTCCAACAAATCGCGGAACAACACCTCACTCGAAAACATAACTCAATTCGTCGCGAAAAGTTCCAGAACGAAAATAAGCTTCCAGTTCGAAAATTCAAACCTGACCCATTCAACCATTTTGCTTCGCCTCGCCACGTCATCCATCAGAGGAGACGCAATTCCGGCCCCACTACGTCAACCCCCTAAGCTATACTTCCCTAAAGTTTCGAGAAGCTCGGTCAATCAAGGGAGACGAACTCGTCTCATTTTCCAACCACAACAAATTCGAAGCTTAAACCCTAAACTAATCCCGTTCCATCAATTCGTGATATAGAAAAATTATTTGGAAATTTTCTCTAAATCTTTAATCAATAAGCTAGCTTCAGACAGAGTTTCAACAATCAAAATTTGTTGGATCACCGGAAATTGATTAAAACATGTTTTCTGATCAACTAAGAACTGCTCGTTGAATACTTAACAAAAAATCATCATATTCGTTTTAAAAATCCTATCTTTGAACGTTTATGCAAGTTATAAAATCAAATCATTAATTTAAAATTCTCGAATTCATCATATAATCTTTTATTTACTGTAAAACTGAGTTTCAGAGTCAAGTTCTTCATTATCAAGCTTAAAACAATTTCTGAATCATGACTTAAGTTCAAACAAACTTATTTTATTCAAAATCCTAAGTTTAAAATTATTTGTATGAAGATATATATATTTTTCTCTACTATTGTTTACTCTGTAACCAGAGGTTGGGAAGAACAGATACAAAAGGAATATACAGAAAGTGAGGGGATGGGTTTTACTCACAGACATATAAAAACAGAGGAGATTGGGTTTAGATTACTCACTTGATTGATAAAAGAACAGAGCACTATGTTGAAATCTGTTTTTGTAACAGTCTTGAATTTTGAAAACTGGAAACTGGAAAGTGTCTTCAACATTGATCTTCAAATCATCTTTCTTCTGTTTAGTTGTAGTTGTTAATTGTTTGATGTTGTTGTATACTTGTTTAGGATTTAAATGGAAGTTTCATTGCAGTTTATACTTGCTCGAATTTGAAATGGAAGGTGATAAGAGAAGTAGTTTATAGACTGAAATAGTTTACAGGGTATCACTTTTCTCTTTTATTTTATTTTCTTATAGTCAGAGATTTTTATAAAAATGGAGGCTGAAATCACATTTGTATACACTCGAATTGACATTGTTTGGCTGCTAAGAATTTGAAGCATTAAATGTTGTTGTACTTGATGTTTATCTTCACACTTATCTATTTTTTTCTCTATACTTGCCTGTGACTTAGACTACAAGCCACCAGCATAATATAAGATACATGAATAATATATCTTACTTTGCTTTGATTCTCTTTGTTCTCACGTTTACCTGCATGTTTATATTCGAGCATTTGTTTCCATATCTATGCAAGTTTTGTTATGAATCCCATCTTCTTGTTTTAATTATTGTTATAACTTTTACTTATGTATTTGTTTTATTGCTTGTTATTTCAACATGTATTTATATTTATTAATATTGTAAAACTCACCTATCAAATTTTATTCACAATTATTGTCAAATCAATTAAATTTTCATCACCGATTATTAAATTGATATTGCCAAAATTTCCGGGATGTCACATTCCTCCCCCCTTAAAAGAATTTCGTCCCCGAAATTTAATCAAAGGTAATTTAATAATCCAATTAAAGATTTAAATTTAAAATACAAGCACATATCCAACATACGCTAACAACCTTCGCAACCAAACAAACAAATCTAACTATCCAGATAAAATTCTGGTTAGAATTCTCTCGAGTTTTGCCGAGTATAAATACCGGGTCATCACATTCCTCCCCTCTTTGAATCCCTTCGCCCTTGGAAAGGAACGAAGCCAGAATTTATTAAAATACTTAATATTAGATAAATATCCTTTAATCATCTTTAAAACACTTTTTAATATCTATATAATATTACTAAAATATTTTTTTATAAAAATACCTTATAACTCGATGTTTCAACAAGTCCATCCTTGTTCTCACAGAAATTCGGTCATACGTTGATCAGGCGTAGGACTGAAAATCTATAAGTACTTGGTAAACTCGTTTCCAACACCCAGTGAAAATACTTTGGAAAATAATTTTATTGAAAACAGTTTTGAAAATAAAGAAAATATCTTGGTGAAAACACTCTGGAAATCATCACCCCCATCCATGGTCGCAGTTAACCCGATGGTTACGTTGCCTTCCCGGCAAAATCCACAGATAACTGTAGGTCTCCGCGCCACTCGATTACGCCATGGAACCCGCTACAGATCGCAGTTATACCCGGGCTATACGTTGCTATCACAGCAAAGACCCATATAACTGTAGGCATCAGCGCCACCGAATTTCGCTGCCAAAAGAATGAAACTCCTCCACTTGACCATAGACCGCAGTCTACCGATGTTGCGTTGCCTTCCCGGCAAAATCAAGTGTAGACCGTTGGCACTCATCCTCCACACGATTTTCGCTATGGTCCCCACACAGTAGATCGCAGCGACATCGAGCTACACTGTCGTCACAGCATAACCCAAATGCCCCTGTAGGCATCAACGCCATCGACTTTCGCTACCCAAAAATCCTCAGGAACTAGTTTGTCCGGACTCCTCACAGGATCAACTTTAGAACCTCCCCTTTAGAGGCTCAAGGCAGTACCACTTAGTGGCACTCCTGAGAAGTTCATTCAAGGGAGTGCCTTTTTTCCCAGAGCCACTTTCAAAACACTTTATACTATACACATATAGTATTTTCCAAATCATACACCTAGTATGAATTTCATATAAGGCTCTTTTACACAAAATCGATTCCCAAAATCGATAATTTCCAAAGTGGGCTTTTCCAAATCTCAATATTGATTTTACCCAAAAATCAAAAGCCTTTCCAAATCCATAGGTTCCCAAAACCTTTCCTCAAAATTATTTTCAAAATCATTTTCACAAAAATCCCTTTTTATATAAACATATATAATAAAAGTTTTGAAAAAATCTTTGAATCAATTTGTACATATATAAATTCACTTTTATATTTCAAATATTTTCAAAAATCATTTTCTTCTGGAAATAGTTTCAACAAGATGGTTTTTATCTTATTATCAAAGATATAAAATTTTAAATTTTCTCTTCTTTCCAAAACAAATATTAAAATTAAATTTTAAATCTGCTTATAATGTCACTTGCCAAATTCCTTACTTTTATTATAAAGTAAAATTTTAATTAGTAAGATACCCAATTTCCACTTTACTTCCATAAAGTTAAGTTCTACCATAGAAATATCAAATTTTAATTTATTTTATTGAAGGCCGTCATATATTCACAAAATATATTTCCCATTTTGAGGATCATCTTATATCTTTTATCTCCAAAATCTTCAATATCAAATTCCATTCCAACTTGTAGAATGTTCACATATCATTCATACGCTATATCAATCTGATCGCTCGTCCGATCACACAATTTCACTTCCGAACTAGCATCGTCCACCTGACTTTCAAGTGCGGACACAGATCTGGTTTCTTGATCAGAAACCGTCATTCTCCTTGCATAGTCACAACTATGATAGAGAATACCCAGAACCAATCAACAACCCATATCCAGGTTCGCCGTCGAAAATCGAGTGGAAAATCCCAACTCGGATCGATATAACTACCTCGAAATTCTGTGCTCGAATCTGGATCAAATTTCTATGCGAATAGAATAATATACGTACATCTCACGTATTTACCCCTATTGATTATTAACCAAATCAATTTCCTTTTCTATTCGCATTCATCCACGATTCTATTCACTTATCCACATTTGGATTAGCACTGCAATTCTTATCTCAAATTGGGTATTTAATCAATAACAGTTTGAATTCCGACCAGCTTAAATTTAGAAATATAGCTTGAAAAATTTTAAAAATAGATAAGTGGTTGAAAAATAATTATTAATTTGTAAAATAGCTGGAAACAGTTAAGTAATTGTAAGATAGTTGAAAAATAGTAATCAGTTTATAAAGTAGTAGAAAAATAGTAATTAGTTTATAAAACAGTTGTAAAATAGTTAAATAGTTCCAAAAGTAATTGTAAAACAGGTTTAAGATAGTTTTAGGTTTAAAAAGAAAAGTTGTGTAGTAAATAGTTTGGAAAAAGAGATTTATATTAAAACAATTTTTTTTGGAAATAGTCCAAAGCCAAACTGTTCAACTTCCCAATTCAAGATAAATCAACCTCAATTTCTTTCCAAATTCAAATCAAGTTTCATTTGATTTAAATATATTCACTTCAACTAGAAATCCCAAATTATTTTAAATCATTTCAATTCCTATCCGAATTAATCTCAATTCCCATTTGAATTTGAACTCATTTAATCCTCACTTTTATTTTAAATTAATCCAATTCAAATTTTCCCATTAATTCAAATCAAATTCAGTTTGAACTAACTCCATCTAGATCTCAATTTTAAACCATCTCGAATTATATATATTCGAGTTAAATTTTCAAATGTTGATTTAACCCCTTAAATCAAACTAACCCTTACTTTTAAATCAATAATCCAAATCTTTAAACAATTTAATTTTGAGTCGAATTCTAAAAATTCCACTTTAAATTATCTTTACTTAACATATTTCAAAGTTCAAATAAGAATTCAAAAACAATTTAATCTTTAGATTCAAATTTATTATCCATTTCTAACTTCAAACCAATTCCCAATTTCATAGATTATTTATAACAATAGAATGATATCAGGATAAATAAACATCCAAATTTATCCAAACACCTATTTACAGCATCCATTTCTATTTCCAGATCTCAAACCCATTTTGAGATCACTCATAACTCCCATTTAAAATCAACTATTTAACTTTCCAAGTTAAATTTCAATTTCATCTTAAAATTTTCAATTTAAGTTGTTCATTCTAAACTCATTTAACTTTCCTTCAGTAAAATTCAACTTAATCCAGTCAACTTGACCCAATTTGAATTCTCATTCAAATTTTTAAACCTTATATTAACAATCTTCCCACTTATAAGTTCAAAAACTTATCACTTTGGGTTTTCATATCTCATTCCAAATTTAAAACTCAACATTTAGAGTTTATTTCAAATCATCTTTGACATTATGTATATCCCTCATATATATATATTCTTCCTTTACACACCAAGTTATACCTTAAAATTTAAACCACCTTGGGTTTTTAATTCAAACAAATTCCTTTAAATTTTCAAACAACTCCTGTTTGAATTAAGCCCTTTCATTCAAATAATATCATTTATTATTTATTTATCATTTTGAAACAATTTCCAAATTCTGGGCCCAGATTTAAAACTTCACAATTTATATCATCTTCAGTTCCAACTTATAAGTCATATTTACCTAGACGTTTTACTTTCCCAAAATATTTCATTTTGCTTACTCATTAACAACATTTCATTATTAAACACAATAACCATTTATGATAATAACCAAGATTATCATATTTGGAAACCAATTTATTATTATCTTTATTCTGAAAACATTTCTATAAATTCAGGATTTTAATTTCAGTTTGGATCCATTTCAAACTTATCTCCATTCAATTTCAATTTGGTTGTATTACTATTACCACTTAATTCTCATTATTTTATTTTTTAATTCCAATAATTTTTTAACAACCAATTACTTTAACATTTATTAGTTAAGGAATATTGCTTTATATATATCAAAATATATTCTTATATAAAATCATTTAAAATCTTTATATATGAAAATAACAAGTACGCTCTCATATATATATATATATACACACTCTCAACCAATTTAGGGTACTATTGACCCTATCCTTATGAGTATACCCACCAAAGCCAAGGTTCTCGCTTAACCTTTCAGCTCTGATACCAAATGTAACGACCCGGAAATTTCGATCCCGAAAATTCCAGATAGTTAGGAAAAGAAGAAAGAGATAGAAGAAGAAACAGAAAATAAAACACAGAACCTCACATTCGCAGCGGATCAAAATATAATATCAAATAATAGAAGTTTACAAAAGAATACTATATCTGTCCATTTGCATTTATAATACATCAGAGTTACTCTCATACACAACACTGAGTATATACAAATCAAATATATCTCAGATAAACATAAATAATAGTCACAGCGGAAACACTCCATACGTCCTGCCATCCAGCTCATCTCCTAAGCTCCAAAACGTCCTTACCTGAAAATCTGTAATACTCGGTCTGACCCGAGCATTACATCAAAGTAACACCCGGGTCAGGCTGAAATCCAGCGTGAGTAATTCCATAATTTGAAAATACCAAGACCAAACCATAAGCAAACCCGGGTAACTCGTACTTCTTCACGAGTCCATTACTCAATATTTACAATACTTGTTTCATACTCGAATTCTAAATATTCGAAGGTCCGTAATATCCCATTCAGCCTATTGATTTCACAAATCCAATCTTTATATCATCAAGTAAATTGCCTTATCCATCAACAAATCTCTAATTGCAAATCTATTGTTCTTTAATTTTTAATTAATGAACTTAAATTTTAATTCAGCTTCTTAAGAGTAATCCATCCTTAATTATTCTATAATTTATTAATTTCCTCCCAGTTTACTAATTAATTAACTATGTTTATTAATAAAGTACTTATCACTAATAGATCATACAAAAATCCAAACAGATAAATCACAGAGTAATCACCATATAGCCATCACAATACTGATATTCAAGGTAAATCAACAAATCCCATCAACGAATTTTATAATTAGTTCAATTGACTTATATTAAATTGTTTCTTAAGAATTATCTAAATCTTGACCTATACCCCATTAACTAATGATTTTATTTATTTCGCAATATTACATTAATCATCTTCTTAATTATATTTACATCAATTTATTAATCTTAATTAATCGTCAATTTACCCTTAATTATTAATTAACTAAAACTCAATTCATTATTTATTCATCACTAATTACTTAATTACTTTCCAAAACAATTAATTAACAATAATTATCGATCTTAATTAACATAAAAAACAATCTTCCTTGAACTTTGGAAACAAATTATTGCTGACTTGAAAACTTATTGTTAATTTAAATTTAATACTTAACCTAAGTTAATTACTTAATTAAAATATTAATTAAGGTTTTTTTTTTATTTATTTATTACGTATTTACTTAGTTAAATAAAGCCTGAAACAATTCTTAACTTAAAATAGTCAACATTAATTATTTCATAGATGCTAAAATTTGTTTTACATTATAAACTTGAAATTTATTAGGCTTAACCCATTTTGAAACAACCCGTGAATGTCCAGATTTTACTCGAGTAGTTACTCGAGTATCCCACCGTTTCTCCCGAGTAATTCCTCTTCCCCATGTACTTTTCTTCTCCTCTTTTTTTTCTTTAAGTTTTTAAGTTATAAACTTCAACAACAGGAAACACGTACTCACCCAGGTCTCACTCGAAGCAACCTCTCATATTGTTCGAGCATCTTCTCGAGTCGTTCACCACAAAACCACCCTGACACCTATACGCTGCCGTGCACGTGTACAGCACTTCGCCGCCGCTCCGGCGAACTTCGGTACCTCCAACAAATCGCGGAACAACACCTCACTCGAAAACATAACTCAATTCGTCGCGAAAAGTTCCAGAACGAAAATAAGCTTCCAGTTCGAAAATTCAAACCTGACCCATTCAACCATTTTGCTTCGCCTCGCCACGTCATCCATCAGAGGAGACGCAATTCCGGCCCCACTACGTCAACCCCCTAAGCTATACTTCCCCAAAGTTTCGAGAAGCTCGGTCAATCAAGGGAGACGAACTCGTCTCATTTTCCAACCACAACAAATTCGAAGCTTAAACCCTAAACTAATCCCGTTCCATCAATTCGTGATATAGAAAAATTATTTGGAAATTTTCTCTAAATCTTTAATCAATAAGCTAGCTTCAGACAGAGTTTCAACAATCAAAATTTGTTGGATCACCGGAAATTGATTAAAACATGTTTTCTGATCAACTAAGAACTGCTCGTTGAATACTTAACAAAAAATTATCATATTCGTTTTAAAAATCCTATCTTTGAACGTTTATGCAAGTTATAAAATCAAATCATTAATTTAAAATTCTCGAATTCATCATATAATCTTTTATTTACTGTAAAACTGAGTTTCAAAGTCAAGTTCTTCATTATCAAGCTTAAAACAATTTCTGAATCATGACTTAAGTTCAAACAAACTTATTTTATTCAAAATCCTAAGTTTAAAATTATTTGTATGAAGATATATATATTTTTCTCTACTATTGTTTACTCTGTAACCAGAGGTTGGGAAGAACAGATACAAAAGGAATATACAGAAAGTGAGGGGATGGGTTTTACTCACAGACATATAAAAACAGAGGAGATTGGGTTTAGATTACTCACTTGATTGATAAAAGAACAGAGCACTATGTTGAAATCTGTTTTTGTAACAGTCTTGAATTTTGAAAACTGGAAACTGGAAAGTGTCTTCAACATTGATCTTCAAATCATCTTTCTTCTGTTTAGTTGTAGTTGTTAATTGTTTGATGTTGTTGTATACTTGTTTAGGATTTAAATGGAAGTTTCATTGCAGTTTATACTTGCTCGAATTTGAAATGGAAGGTGATAAGAGAAGTAGTTTATAGACTGAAATAGTTTACAGGGTATCACTTTTCTCTTTTATTTTATTTTCTTATAGTCAGAGATTTTTATAAAAATGGAGGCTGAAATCACATTTGTATACACTCGAATTGACATTGTTTGGCTGCTAAGAATTTGAAGCATTAAATGTTGTTGTACTTGATGTTTATCTTCACACTTATCTATTTTTTTCTCTATACTTGCCTGTGACTTAGACTACAAGCCACCAGCATAATATAAGATACATGAATAATATATCTTACTTTGCTTTGATTCTCTTTGTTCTCACGTTTACCTGCATGTTTATATTCGAGCATTTGTTTCCATATCTATGCAAGTTTTGTTATGAATCCCATCTTCTTGTTTTAATTATTGTTATAACTTTTACTTATGTATTTGTTTTATTGCTTGTTATTTCAACATGTATTTATATTTATTAATATTGTAAAACTCACCTATCAAATTTTATTCACAATTATTGTCAAATCAATTAAATTTTCATCACCGATTATTAAATTGATATTGCCAAAATTTCCGGGATGTCACACTTTGGTTTCCTTGTAAAGTCTAACAAATATTTATTTCCCGTATTAATTAGTCACTAATGTAAAAATTAGACCATCTCTAATCAATCTACATAAATTCTATATTAATCTCATTAATCAATCCTCATAATTGCCATATTAATCTCCATAATTAATCCTCATTAATCCATTTAAAACCTATTTAAATTCTTGTAGCTCCCAATTTATTGCACCTTTATTGCCTATTAATTTAGAGTGGCAACTTTCCATCTTTTATTTCCTAATCATATCATTTATTAGCGATATATTCTAACGTTAACACCTAATGCGTATATTAACATGTATTATGTCGGATTAATTATATTCTTTTATTTTGAATATTTAGCATGGTTGTTCGTTCTTATATATTTATTATTATAATTCTCATTATTAACCCTTAACTAAAATATTCATTTCCATATTTTAACCCGTTAGAATTTTCCTTTAAAAAAGGTTTTCCATTATAACCTTCCATAAATTAACCTAAAATAGAGATTTGCTACTTTTTAAATTATAAGGAATTATTTATTTCCGTTTTACTAAAATAGATAGTGTAAACTATGGAAAGAAAATCCATACTTTACACGTGTCTTTTCTCTTTTTGTGCATAGTCCTTGTTAATTTAAACGCCGCACTTTTTCACATATTTAAGAAATTAGACAATTTATGGAAGTTAAACGCATAATATTTCCAATAAATTAAAATATTGAAATTCACATTCCAATAGAATTCGGGCAAATCAAATTATACTAACATCTTTATAACCCGTTTGTAGATCTAGGACAAATTCTACATCTTTATCCATGTTCAACTTTAATAACTTGGGAACTGATTTCCAGATCTAAGTGTAAACAATATTCCTATCCATTTACAGAATATGTAGGCAGTTTTATGCAGTAGATATGAGCCTACAACTGTTCAATGTTTATTTAGACATAAAATTAAATAGAAATTCAATCGAAATAAATTCTAATGTCATAAACAAATTACATAATTTCCCACTCACCCTTTTGAAGTTTTCCAAATTTCCATATCTAAACCTAAATCCTTTATTGACTCTTTTTCCATTCTGATCTAAAAGAATACGTATAACAAGGTATATACATATTATTATTATAGATCTGAAAAGAGACTGGAAACTAAAGGAAATGTAGATTGAAATTTACCTTTTTGCGCAGTATTAATTCGTTACTTCTCCTTTTCTCTTTTGTTTTCTTCCATTTTATATACATGTACTATTATAATTTAGAAGAATAATGGGGAAGAGATAATGGCAGAGCTTCACTGTTTGGATTTGAAAATATAAGAAGAGAAGTAAAAGGTTAGGCCTTTATTTATAGGCGCATGAATCAGTTCAATCTTATATGAATATACGTTAAGCGTTTATGCCAATTAATGTATATTTTTTTCTTTAATCCCATTTTGTTTATTTCATACCATTTTTTCTAATCTAATGTTAACTTTGCTTACAAGTTAAGTATCCACTAACGTTAAATAACGTTAATTTATTACAATTTTCGAGTGATTGATTAACGTTAAGTGTAGTTAACGTAAATCAATTACATTTATTACATAGTATTTTCTTTCCTTAAATGTTAAAGTTTTTTCTTACTAACGTTTGTTTTAAGGTTAATTAATTCTCATTTATTTATTTCCGTTTCAGCATTAATTTATTTTGATTTAACGCTGATCTCCTTTGATTACTTACTTTTAAATTCTGATTTGATTTGATTTAGCATAGCTAATTAATTAAATATTAAGATTTACATCTAATATTTACATTAATGTAAATTATTAGTACTTATTTATTTCAATGCCTAATTTATGCACTTATACTCATTTTTTAATTAGATTTAGTTTGATTGAGCTCCCTTAATTAACGTTTATATTTAATACTAACATTTATACTTAGTGCCCATTTAATGTTAAGTTATTAACATTTACTCCTTAATTAGTTCTGAATTGTTTCCGATCCAAAACGTTAGTAACATTTTCTTTTAAGCTCCAATTGTGACACTCCAAATATGAAAGTTGCTCATAAAATTGTCACGAACATAATGGTGCAAATTCATAACCTCCAACATTTGCTTAAATTCCAGTTTTGGAGCCTTATTAATTTTTTATCGATTATCGTTAATTTTATGGGGTTTTACACAAAACATCCCGAAGGCTCCTCCAAAGTCATTATTTAAAAGTGGATATTGGTCATTAACTATATTCACTGGAATCTGATGCAACCTAATTACCACTATCACATATAGTGTAGCCAATGACGCTATTATCTACATACTCCGGACTAGAATAAACCAAGTGCATTTGGTTAAATGATTAATAATGACCCAAATACTCTCATTTTCCCTTTTCCCCTAGATATTTCATCTAAAAAATCCATCGATATTTGTTCCCACTTCCATTGTGGAAACCTAGCAAAAGAAATAGTCCGGTTGGCTTCTTTTTCTTAGAATTGACTATGATGACCACCCTACACCTCCGACACTCAATCATACCTATATAGTGCGTTGCATCAGTGCTCGATTGATGTAGGATAACGCCAGTGTTGTAAAGTAAATAAAAATCATAGAAACTATTGTATATCTCACAGCAAATCGAATAAAATATAATAGTCATTGCATATATATACAACAAGCAAGACAGTAATAACTGAATGAACCACAAAAATTAGAGTGCAAAGTTCCATACAGTAACAAAAATAATGATAGAGCTTATACAGCTGAAAATAAACTCAAGGGATAAACTATCTCTAAATAAAATAAATAAACACTATTTAGGCTCCATAGTGTCGCGTAGCGGAATAAGCAATAGTAATCCAAAGTATAAGTATGAGAAAGCATCGCCCCCTGCTTATTCATTTGTACAACCCCACATGCTTAGCAAACTTGATATCCCTAATGTACTCACTTAAGAGTGCTCAGAATAATTGAAAGCAAAGCATAAACTTCCGAGTCAAAAAATAGTCTTGTGTGAGCAGTAGAATGTCTCAAAATACTATAAAGTCAATATGGTAGGACACAAGGTATGGAAAGTCATACATGACGTATCCCTACATCCATATGATTAGCACATAACATATGATATGTGCAATGCTATATCATAACCATCATGGGTGTATGTAACGGCCTGCAAATTTATCACCTTAATAAATTTTATTTATTTTTAAAATATTTAAATATAAGCTTTTTAACATAGATTATGCTGTCTTAAACAATAAATAATTGTAATAGCCCGCAAATTTATTACTTTAATAAATTATATTTATCTAAAAAATATTTAAATATGGGTTTAAAAGTAAGAAATAATCATGTTTTAAGTGATATATAATAATAGTTATTTTGGATGGAAAAAATATTGTGAACAAATTACCTAGGTAAAATATTGATAAATATTAAATATCGTCCTAGGATAAATATCGATAAAATAACCGAAAATCATTTTATCGATAAACTGCTTTTAAACAATAAGGATTGTGCACGGCTCTGGATTCATACACTAATATATGTATTCAAACAAGTTTATGAAATAAAATAACTTATTTTGTTTTTGGAAAATAAAATATATTTATGACATCGATAGTTGATATCATCGGTTTTATATATTTCTTCGGAAATTCAAGTTAAGTTTAAATATAAAATAAATGGGTTTTTATTAAAAAATAAACCTATTATAATTATTTAATAATGATGGTAAAATAGTTTTTAAAATTTGTTTACCAAAATAGATAGTTCGTAGAAAAATAGAAAATGTGACCGAATAACGTTTTTCGGAATGTTGACTTTTCGACACCGAAAAGTCATCGGGAACATTGTTCACCTTTGTGCACCATATGTACACATATATAAGAGATAGTAACCATATAATAATATACTTAATTATGTATTATCTTATGTTAATTATGTTTAGCAAGTGATGTGACAAGACATGATTTTAAAATAATAACTTATATATATACTAAATCATATCATTATCTCTTGTCATTTCCTTAAGTACCATCATCATTACCCATCATGGCTTAGAGGATGTGACTAGAGAGGGGGGGAAATGTGACATATGAGGGGGAGGAAGGTGGTGACGTGACATGTCAAAATAATGACATGTTATGATATTTTAGACTAAGGATAAAATGGTAATTTCCCCACTTTCTTTCACATATAAATACAAACCCTCACACACACATTTTCATTTACATTACAACTTTATTCTTTTCTAAACCTTCTTCTATAAAAATTCCATGGCTTCCATGGTTCAAATAATTTAGAAAATATTAGCCTTTTGTGTTGTAACTTTCTTCCATACCTTCTATACTTCTTATACTTTCATTTCAACATCCTCTCTTCCAAAAACCAAGGCCATCACTACTCCGCAAAGCCCTAGCCAAGCCAAATCACCTCTGGTCAAACCCATTCTAAGGCCTAAGCCCCTCCAATGTTTCAAATTTTTAAGCTAGAGTTGAGCGTAGAGGTGTTGCCGAGTTATAGTCGAAGTTCGGGCGAAGTTAGTTAGCATAAAGGTGAGTAAAACTACTTTATTTTTGAAATTTTTTTGACTTTTTTATGATGTGTTATTGTGGTGATAACATGATGAGAAAATTGAATGGTTATTATGTTGGTCAATGGTGATTTGATGGATGTTTACGTTTGGTGTTGAATTTGAGATTTGAATTTGATGTTGTCGAGTTAATAGGCATATTACCTTATGTTTATATATGTGTTTCATTTTGATGTTAAAAGTATGGTAGTATGGATGATGGTTGTTATCTAAGAACCAAATTATGTTGAGTTGAAACAAGTTAACAACTTTGTGTGCTGTGACGGATGTGAGATCCGATTCGAAATCAAAAACTATATTTTCTTATTTTAAAGTTTGGAAATTGTTTCAAAGTTTCTATCTTTTTTCTAAGTCTTAAAAAATTTAAAAGTTATGTCTTCTAAACATGAAATAGGAAAGAATAAGCAAGTGTTTCCACTTAAAGTATGTTTAAGCGAACTGCGCTCATAGCGATAGTCACTATGGACGTAATTCGACAAAATTGTTGATTTTCGTTTTAAAATGTTTTCTTTTAGAATGGTTGAAAAAGTTTTCCAACTTAATTAGTAACATAAAAAGAGATTAAGTTTATATTATTTAATAATTTATTTATTTAATAAAATAGTTAAAGGTAATTAGCAATTAATTAGTAATTAAGTAAGTGATTAGAGGTTAAGTAACACTTAAAGAAGGTTAATGACCAATTAGTGATTAATAAAGTTTTAATTAGTGATTTATGAAGTTAAGAAGTAATTTAATGATTAATTATTATTTTATTAAGTTACTTAGTTAATTAATTATTATTTAATTAAGTGAATATTTAATCAATTAAGATTTAACTAATAATGAATTGTTTAAATCATAACTAAGATGCATTAGGAAGTTAATTAGGACTTAACCAAGTTCATTAAGTTAGTTTATGAATTGATCTTGATTTAACTAAGATATAATTAGGGTTTAAGCAAATTAAAAATATTTTACTCTTTTTAAAGTTGTTTTTAAATTTAATCAGTTATGTTTTAAATCAGTTTCCTTTTTAAGGTTAGTTGATTTTAAATCAAAGAAACTCTCGTCTGGACCATTAAGTACCCAAATTAATTAAAGTAGTGATTATAAAACGTTGACATGTTTTATGGGAACTAAGTTGAGTGTGTTTAGTACAAATGTTGAATATCGGTAACGTGATAAACACAAGAAAGTTAATTTCAATAAGCGGTCATGGTAACTTAAGCATATAGAATATACTTCTATGTGTACATTTTTCACCGATAATAGATGTATCTATGTTTGTAACTTGGACATCTACCTATGATTGATTGTATGTTATGTGTGAATCCCTTACATATATGATGTTTGGCGGTATTTATGATATAACTTAGATAAGTTAAACCCAAATTTAATGATCCATTGTAGTCGTTGAGCCTCTATTTGGTTTTGTAAAGTAAATATTTCATTTTATTTTTAAATGGTCTTCAAAGTTATTTGATTTTGAACAAGATATTTGAAGAAGATTTGACAATTGGTTTGAGAAGTTTGATAAATGATTTTGGGTATTCAGAAAAGGAGTTTTAGAAACGGTTTTGAGTGTTTATACAAAGATTTTATAAATGGATATGAATGTCTATAAAGGGAAGTTTTATGCTAGGTTTGAAAGTTTATGAAGAAGTTATATAACCGGCTTTGAATAATTATAAAGAGTTCATAAATAAGTATATGAATGTTGATAAATGTTTGGGAAAAGAGATTTAATAAATGAAAAATGGTATTGAGGCTTAGTGATTATTTTGGGTAATTAAATCTATAGATTTTGTTGTTGTTATTTGATAGTTAAATAACTGACTATCAAATTTGACCTAATTTGACTTCGGAAGAATGAATGTAAATTCGAGTTCCATGGTGAGGACTTGAATACTTACTTCCAAAATAACCTGGAATGATTCAACCGAAAATTATAGGTTATTGATATAGAGAGACCGGGATTAGATTTATATATCCGAAAACCCCTCCGAACCAACATGTACATTCGAGTGGAAGACATCTTGATGATGATTGAAGATGGTGCTCTTTGAAGTGCAAGGGCTGCTGCTACTAATCTTGAGGGTGATTCCAAAATGGATGTAGTAGAGTTAGTGCCTTCGGTTTCGTTCAAATCCAGAATGAACTTGTATGGATGAATGCTGATATTGCATTGACACCTAAAGGGCAGAGCTATTTGGTTAGATACCATTAGGAGTTGTCACCCCATTCTAGATGTCCCTTTCAGAGTTGGTTTGCGTGCAAACATTGTGGTAGTATAAGCCCTCGGTGTCAAGGGAGTGAGCTAATCCGGTCTGCCATGTTAAAGAGGCAGCCGACTCTGTGTTAGCATCGGTGCATTTTCTAGAGGTGTATCATCAGAATGCAGTCCCTTACCTTGCCATTGTTGGAATCCAATCTCCCATACGTGCCTTACATTTTTTTTGTAGGGCCAAGTATGTTGGAATGTGAGATGCAAACATTTTAGCCGTTTTATCTATTTACTTTAAACCTAGACACTATGATAATATCATTGGATTTTGATATAAAATGTTTTGGTTATCGTAAGGTAAAAACTCATCCGCTTTTATGTGCGGTGTGGTCTTAAGAGATACCCTTTGTGAAAAGTTTTCAGATATAGAAATCAGTTTGGTTGTCACTTGTTATCGAGTTTTACCCACGCTGGTTTACTAGACTGACCCGGATGTTATTCCATGTAATGCTCAGGTCAGACCAAGCATGTTTTTTGTAACAACCCAAAATTTTAGTCATTTGATTTTAAATATTTAATTAATTTTAGATATGTAAATACTTGGATTTTGGAATTTAATACTTGGAATTCAATAATAGTGATCAATTAAATATTTGAATTAAGAATTAAATATTTGACCGATGAACCAAATATGAATTAAATCGATTTAATAGTGTCATTTAACTTCTTTTAATTAATAAATGATAATGGTGAATCATTTTGCAAATTTATTACAATAACAAATGGTTCGAATATAATAAATAATAAGAAAAATCAAATTGTAATAAAACAACTCGGAATTTCACTTCTTTGATTTGCGTATATTTAATTAATTTTAAATATTCAAATAAATGGTTTTATAATGAAAATAAAACTCTTTTTAATAATATATAATAACGGTGAAATAATTTTTAAAATTTGTTTACAAAAGTATATAGTTTGATGAAAAATAGAAAATGTGACCGGAAATCGTTTTTCGAATTTTCGACGTTTAATCGTATAAAAGTTGTTTGAAATATTGTGTACACATTTGTATATATATATATATTCAAATATATGAAATGTTATAAACATAGATTAGTAATTTAATTAAGGTTAAGTATAATTAATTAAGTTAAGAAAATGATGATGTGACACTTTGGCAACTATAATAAAAAAAATAAAAAGAGAATGTCACATCATTAGGAGACATAAGTACATTAGAGTACTTATGCATGTTGACTTTGATTTGATGGGAGGGTGGCTAGGTGTGTGCTGAAATGGGTGAGGTAGGTGAGAGGGTGTGACATGGCATACATGTGTGGAGGGTAGAGTACATGAGGGTAAAAAGAGAATTTGCTATTTCTATTTCATATAAAACTAATTTTTCACCTTTCTTACTCATTTTATTTCTCATTTTCTCTTCTCATATCTTCCTTAAAGCTTCATGAAACCTTTTAATGGCTTCCAAAATAGCTTTTCATGTTTTAAGATTTCAAAAATTAACTTCTAAATTTTTTAAAAACTTGTTTAAAGGTTCCTTCTTCTCCATTTAAATTTCTTCCATTCTACCCAAAATGGTTTCGGCCATAACTTCTTACAAAAAACTCCAAAATAAGATTTTCTTCTTTTAATCCATGTATATTTCCAGTGGATACAATTTTGTAGTTTACCACTTTTTCTTATTTCGAGCTTAGATGCTCCAAAAATTCATTTTTTTGCAAGAGTGTTTTGAACCTAGATTTTGATGTTCGAAAATACCCCACACTGTTTTGGCTATAACTTCCTCAAAATTTTATTTTTTTGAGTAATTATTTTCTTTAAATGATATAGGAAGGAATAATCTAAAACTTTCCTGTTGCCAACTTTTCCAAAATCCAAGAGAAAAGGGTCCAAAAGTCGAGTCCAAAATGATCCATTTTCGAGAAGAATTTGTGGTTTTCAAGCTTTCCGAGTGCTAAAGTATTTCAAGTTTTCAAAACCTTTGGTGAGTTTAACTCACATTTAATTTTATTATATCATATTAATGATGTTAAAATTGTTTATTGATTGTTTGGATGTTAGTTAAAATTATTTGATTGCTTGTTTGGTTGAATTTCCGTTTGGAAAATGGATGACATATTAATTTGATCGTTATAAACCCATATGATTATCTATATATTATTAATAACCATTGTTTTGTAGGGAAAATTTATAGAGAGACCCAAAGGGGGTTTCTCGACTATAAATTATTTATTTACATCATTATGTTGTAATATTGATGGTTTATTGAAATTAATTACTATTATTCCTTTTTATAGTTTAGCGATTTTCGCTATATCATCATTTATTAAATTTCATCCCCGAAACCCTATCTTATGAACTTAAGCTTGTGTTTCCGCTAAAAGGAATATTAGAAATTTATCAATCATTTTGATTAATGATAATTTAAATTAATTAATCTTTTAAATTAATTAATTTGAGATTAATTAACCAATTTAACAAATGATGATTAAAATTGGTTTATATTTAGACTGAATTAATCATTTTTGCCAATGATTTTTATATTTAATTAATCGTTTTAACTAACGATTATTTGAGTATAATTAATTAATTAGTTATTTTAATTAATGATATTGGAGTTTAATTAATTATTTTAATTTATGGTAATTGAAATTAATAATCATTTTAATTAATGATATTTATAGGTAATTAATCATTTTAAATAATGATATTTGAATTTTATTAATCATTTTAATTAATGATTGTTTTAAATTTAATTAATTGTTTTAACTTATGATTTTTGGAATTTAGTTAAACCATTTTAATTAATGATGTTTTATCATTAAATAAATCATTTTAACAAATGATGTTCTAATTTATCGGTTTGACTAGGAGTGTTACGGTTGCGGTAACCGTCGTTTTTACCCCCAACCGTAATTGTAACCGTTGTTGATGGTTACAAATTCTTACAACCGTTACCGCAACCGCCTATGATGGTTAACCATCATATTTTCAATTTTGAAGTATGTCGTACATATATTTTCAATTATATGCATTATTGATGATAAATTGATATAGCTCTAACTGTTTTTTTGCAAATTTATTTATTTGTTTATAAAACAATCAATATGCATGCACATGTTATTAGTTCATTAAGGCACATATTATTAATGTACAAGCTATTCTTTTAACTTAAATTACTAATTTTTATACTTTAATTTTAAATATTACATAAAACAATCATGTATGGTTGGTATGGTTAACCGCGGTTTTTAAATTCTTCAACCGTTACCGTAACCGTTACCGTTATAGATGGTAACCACATGAACGATTGGTATGGTTGAGCGATTCAACCGTAACAACCCTAGGTTTGACTAATGAAGTTTGGATTTAATTAATCCGATTAATTTATGATTATTTTGAACTTGATTAATTATTTTAATCAATGGAATTTAGAATTACTTATCATTTTAATTAATGATGTTTGAGATTAATTATTCATTTAATTAATGACTATATGAATTAAATAAATCTTTTTAATTACTTGATTTAATAAAGATGATTTGAGTAAATTAACTAATTTAATAAAAAATTCTTTAATAAACTGATTTAAAGTTAATAAACTGATTTAATAAAAATTTAAAGTTAATTTACCAATGTTATAAATGTGTTTGGAAATAATTATCTATTTTATTATAGATAATGAATTGTTTATTTAAAGGGTTTTTAAATGTAATTAATTATCTTTCGGGAAAATTAATATTGTTCTTAAAGTTAAAATGGAATTGGAACTCGATTATTGGGATGTTAAGTTGGATAATCTTCTAGGTGTTCGATCTGATGTTGGTTTAGGCCTTCGAGGTCGTGCACTTGGGAAAATTATTCTCTTAACTTTTTAACAATCTGGAACTAATTCTAAAAATGTTTTACCAATACAGAAATCAAACCAAAAAGTTCAGTTCGTTTTAAAAAGAAAAGGTTTGATTCGTTTATGGAAATGAATTATTTCTGTAAAGCGAATCACTTATATGGAAACGATTTATTTGTATAGTTAGCACTAAACATCGAAGAAGTAGAGTTGTCGCTATTTCGAAAGTTAAGAATAATTGTGTGACATGACTTTGAGGTAACACTACCTTGACTTGTCCGGTATTATTGTTAACCCAGAAATAGTATAAGTTTGAATTCAATTAGTGGTGATAAGTATACAAGACTTAATTTCCATATACGATCGTTTTATGTCGATAGTTAGTATCTCAACTATCGGTTACTTCAGCTACTTTATTTCGTCACTCTAAGACGATGTGTTGCTAATTTGAGCTTTGTTATCCTTTGTCGAAAATGACTAAACCCAAAGAGCGAGTGGGGGCCAAGCTATGTGGGGTTGCTCCCATTAGGGTATTCTCACATCCACTCTAGATTGGATTCGGTGTTGCGCATTGAGATGTGAAGTACTCGGATACTCGGTAATTGTTGGCGGGGTCCGGCTTGGAGGTTTTCGAGAGCCATCGGAGTTCTCAAGTATATTTCTAGAGGTATACTTTCGGTAAGGGGGAGCACCCTCCTAGTCATTTGTTGGAAAATTTCCTTTCCTTATTTGATTTGTATCCCTGAATCTGTTTTAGCTTTAAAATTGCCACGAGTAGAGCCAACTACTCATCACGGCATTTAAGTGTTTATTTAGTCCATTCTATCGAGTTTGGACTGTTACTTTATTTAGTTCATTCTATCGAGTTTGGACTGTTACTTTATTTAGCCCATTCTATCGAGTTTGGACTGTTTTTCCTTGTTCTATCCATTCCGTCCAGTTCAGATTTTACTCGGTTTATTTCCATTCATTCAAGTCTGGTTTAATATTATTTATGCTTAATCATATTTGGATTTGTTTCCTGATATTTATTTCTGCTCTTGCTTGTATGGATGTTATTCTTGTGAGGTAAAAACCCGTTCTGCATTAGCGGCGTGGTCTCACAGAATTTTTATATATGTTTCCCATTATTCGTGTAATCTCACGCGGGTATTTCTAGACTGATCCTGGTGTTATTTATTTATAATGCTCAGGTCAGACCGGGTATTTTCCCAGATTGTCCTTGAAGTTTCGATGATCGTTGAGGGGAGTTGAAGTTTAACCTATCCTAGTATTTTATTTTCCACTGTATTATATAGTATACCTATCAACATTTGTAAGGTCAGGATTTTATAACTGTTCGGTTGATAAGGTTTGTTTTAACCTCCGATACACTCTATATGTTTGGAGTGACAATTTCTACCATCATTATTATATTATATGTTGTCGATTCCGTTGAGAGATTCTGATTTTCTCTATTCTATGTTCTTTTCTTTTTTATTTTCCCTAATAATCTGCCCTTTTGTCGATTGGATGCGCGACATTGGAACACAGTGGTAGTGTCGATGTCGACTTTCGATGGTCAAAAAGGCAGGTCATTACATTTGGTATCAAAGCGCAATGTTAAGAGAGAACCTTGGCTTTTGTAGGGTTTGGCTCATTAGAGATAGGGTAAGCGACACCCTAGAATGAGTTTGAGAGTATTATATATATGAGAGCGTATTTGTTAACGTTATAAAAACATCTTATGTTAATTGGTCTATTGAGTTTTTATGAATTTTGGTCGAGACGTGGGACACCACGGTATCGATAGGGGTTTCTAAACACTTGACCAAGGCCAACAGACATGGTATTGAAAATTTTGAAATTTTTGGCAAATTAAATATTTTTCCTAGGATTATATTTTATATATATAAAGGGATAATTTTCAAAACTCTATATAGTTACATAGTGTGTTGGTTTAAATGTGATAATATTTATTTATTATCACTATTGTTTGTTCGGTTATGCTTAACTTAAATGAAAAGCATAGACTGTTGTGTGTTGATTGCTAAATTGCGCTCGATTTATTTAGGAGCATTAATCACTTGATTTAAAATGAACCCACTATGAATTAATTTTTACAATTTAACTATAAGGAGTTCGGAGAAAAATGCTTGAAATTTCACCTTTTAAATAATGATGGGTTAAGAACTAAACTTTATAAAAAGTTGCAAATATTGTCTAAATGGTAAGATAAAACATTTAGATAATAAACATTTGAGAAAATTTGATTATAGTAAAGAAGAATTATTGTAATATGAAATGAAATTTATATAAAGGAAATTTTATATAAATTTAGTTTGAGAGTTATGTTTGAAAAGAATTTTTAAATCTACATCCCAAATTTTTTGAAAATAACTATATAGGAATTTTTAAGAAATGAAATAGCTATACTTTTGAAAATATTTAAAAATAGAAAATAGATTGGGAAGTAAAATTAGAAATGAAATGCATTGTATTTGGGATAATTTGGAGGAAATTGTTTCGACTAGTTTTGTGGTAATCTGAATAATCTCCTAAGTGACGATCAGACGTTTGCATGAGCGAATTTTGTGGAGTACTTAGTAAATTACTCTCTTTATCGTTGTGTGAGAGAAATGAGTTCAAAATTGGAATAAATCCAAAGTAATGTTTTGATAAATAAATTGTTTGAAGTTATTATATATAAAAATATACGAAGTATGCTTTCAAAGGTAAGTTTTAAAAATTGAATCTGGGTATCTAATTTTAAGTTCCCTTAAACGGTAATTGTTTTCCAAAAACAAAAAGGTATTAGTCACAAGAGATTGTTTTGATAGATAAGATTTTCCCATAGGAAGATATGGGATAATTTAACACAGGTTCAAATCCGGTTAAATTTAACAAGAAGGTTTTGATAAATATTGTTTTGTTAAAACCATAACTTTTGTTCAAAACATCTAAGTAGTATGAACTACTTGTTGATTGGGTCTGTAGGATCGTTTTCACCCTAGAGGGGGGTGAATAGGGTGATACTAATAATAATAAAAATTAATGTGGAAATAAAAACAATCACGGATAATAATGCAAAAGAGATCACACACAAATTGACCCAGCTTCGGCAAAACCCTGCTTACGTGCTGCCCCCAAGGTTTTTACTAGAAATTAAGTGGTCAGACGCTTACACAAGTAAACTTGCGACACCCGCTAATGACTACCCTAACTCTACGGTCAAAACCCTGCCACAACTCAGCCGCTGAGTTGCGAATTCTCAAACTACACCGTAGTTCGTAACCTAGTCACACGACTAGAAAGTTACAAGGTTTAAAAAGAATAGAAAATTAAAACTGAAAATAAAACTAAACAAAATAAAACCCTAAATATAATTAAGCCCAATAAAGGAAATAATTAAAGCCCGTCCAATAATAATTTAAAAGAGACGGTCTTCTCTTTTATTTTCTTCTGAGTAAAAATGTTGGTCGTTCTTTGTTCGTTCCTCTTCAAAAGCTAGGGTTTTATTCAATTGAAGCTTCGCTTGAAAAATTGATTGCTGGTCGTTTCATAATTAACTTCAATTCTTCTTCAATTTGGCTCGTGGTCGCTTTCAGGAGTGAGTTCGAAACTGTGAATTTGGTATGTGATTTTTGCCGTATAATTTCTCTGTTGCAGTTGCTAATTCGAACTCAATTCGAGTTATTGATTTGTGATTGAATTTTTATCTTGCTCTGGTTTTGCTTGAACTCGAATCACATTTTCCGATGATGATGTTGGGATTTTATAGGGAACGAAACCCTTAATTTTCGTTCGTATAAATCTTTTTGAATTTGTCATTTTGCTATGCTTAGCCATTGATTTTCGGTTGGATGCTTGATATTTGCTGACTTTTTCCATCTCGTACGTATACTCCATGAATTTGAATTTTGGTTCCGTTCTTTTTGGCATTTGAATTTGTTTCTCATTCTTTTCCTCTGTGACTTCGACACTTTGAATTTTTGAGATAATTAACTTGGTTCCGTTCTTTTATGACTTGTTCATTCGTGTTTCACCTATGATTTACCTTCCTTGCTGGCTTTGATTTGATGACTTCATTCAAACTGCTATCTTGACATTTGAATTTGTATTTGAAACTACTCTGACTTGTTTTTTGAACTGCAATTGTTCATTTTGGCTTCATGTAAACTGTGTTGCATATCATCGTTTCACTGTTTGCTTGGTTTCCAATTTAACTATTGTCTGCTCTCCATGTTGCATATGTATATGCATATTGCTTCACTGTTTCATATTTGCTGACACTGTGAGTTTTCATGTGTGGTGGTCTTGTTGCAGTCTTGAGCATTGATGTTTGATCTGAAGCTTTGTTGAGTTCATGCGTATGCTCTGTGTTGATCTTCATGTTGTATGCATGTGTTCTTGTTCCTTGTGTTCATATTGTAAATGTTATGTGTTTGGTCGCATTACTGGTTCTGGTTTCATGTTTGCATTGTAGTCTAGTTGTCTGGTTCACTTAAGAACTGTTGTGTCCATTACATGTTTTGAACTGGTGTGGTTATTCATAAATAAGTCTGCACTTGGTTCCATGTGCTTGCTATTGTCCTTGTGCACTTGAGTGTTGAGGCTGTGTTGTTTGTGTTGCATTATGTTTGGTTTGGTCTGAAGTGAACTCTGTTTGGTTGGACCTATATCAGTTAAAGTTCTACCATGCAGTTTGGTTGCCTGGTTAGCCTTCCATTTGTCTTGTGTTCATGACTTCATAACATTGGAAGGCCTGATTTGTATGTGGTCATTACTGCTTATATTTGGTTGAGCCTGGTGTGTTCTCGAGTCTTGTTGTTCTTGTTCATTGTAGTCTGCTTCTATATGTGTCCCACTGACTTTGTTATTTGAGTCATTGTTGCATGAGAACTTTGTTATGTTGTTATGGTCCTGGTTGCTATTGATGTTGCGAGTGTTTGTGTTTGTGTTTGCCTCTAGTTTGGTTCACTCGAGTATGGTTAAGTTGATTTGGTCGGGACTCATATACACTTGAGTTGAATCCAGCCTTTGGCTTGGGTTTGACCTTGTGCTCACCTGTCCCTGCAATTTTATCAAGCAGGTGTATATCGGTGTGCACGGCCTTGTGACATGTACAGTGATAAACTGTGCATGTTACAAGCTGTTCGTGTAAGATGAATTCAAAATAAATAAATGAAGAACAACCCAAATAACTGAGGCAAATAACGTTTTCAAAACACACACTTCATTGTACACTGCATAAATATTTCTTTTTCGATTTTACCACGTCAGCGTTTATTTTGCAGATAATTCAGATGCTGGATACAAACTGGAACAGAGTTGAAGATCAAATATGAGTGTTGAGTGAATTATGTAGTGAGGTGAAAAAATTGTAAATTGAAAAATGTGTTGTAATTGAAATTGTGTTATAATTGAAAATATAAATGTAGTGGGAGCTCAAATTTGTACTATTTGAATTTGTAATAAAATATTTGTTTGAATAAAATATCCGTTTGAATTTGAATTCTGTGTTATTTATTTTATCCAACAAATATTTATTTAATTATGTGAAAAATAAAATAGTACAATAACACATACATTTAAATGAATATATATATGTTTGTTATCATCAAACAAAAATCATATACTAGCATATTCTCCAAGGCCAACCTATAAATATTATTTGTTTTACCACTTTAAGTTAAAAAGGTTAATAGGTTGACTCGGTTTTAAGAAACCATAATTGGATTCGATCTCCATCCAGATCTTTAAAAAAGTAAAATAAAATTTGTATGTTATCTAAGGATATAAAAGAATTTTATATAAGTAAATTAAGTGGAATAAGTTTTGATTTGATAATTTATAAAGAAATAACTTTATAAGATATTTTAAAACTTGGGTGAGAATTTATGAGATAACTCATAAATAATTTTAGTATTGAATAAAATACTAAGTGAAAATATAAGTGAATTAGAAATTTTTTAATATAATTAAGAAACTTATAAAATATAGAATATAACTTTCCATTTTGTCCAGGTGAGTTTGGTTAATATTCTAAGCAACAACCAAAGGCTAATGAGCAAAACGGTATGCTTAATTATCTTATATTTTTGGACAATCACGAAAGTTTTGAACCTAAGTTAAAAATTTGTTTGTTAGTCATTTGACATTTTAAAACAATGTTACACGACTACAAAACATGTCATTTGCGACGGTTGTTTAACCCCCGTTGCGATGGTTCAACAACTGTAGCAAATGCAGACGTCGCAACAAACAAAAATTTGTTGCGACGGTTTTTAAACCGTCGCAGAAAACTACCTTTTTCTATGGTTATTTATGCCAACCGTCGCAATAGACCTATTTTTTGCGACAGTTCTTCATAACAACCGTCGCAATAGAATGTCATTTTGGCTTCGAAAAGGCGATATTTTGCTACGGTTGGATTAAACAACCGTCGTAAATTTCCTATTTTTCGTGACTGTTCTTCGTAACAACCGTCACAATAAACTGTCATTTTGACTTCGAAAGGATGACCTTTTGCTACGATCAAGTTAAATAACCGTCACAAATTGCCTATTTTTTGCTACGGTTTTTTATAATAAATGTCACAATAAACTGGCATTTGGCTTCAAATATTAAATGTAGATTCACATATTGGATTTCATTAATAACATAACTTTCTATTTGTATACATAAATTACTAAAACATAGAACATAAATTACTAAAACATAACTAATAATTGAAAAGGTAGCGGTTAATTAAATGTACAACATCTCCTTTATAGATTGAAGTTATATGTACAAATTTACTTATAAAATATTGTTAGGAATCTGTAAAAATAAAACTATGCTAAACAAGTTTACAATTGCAAGTACTTCATATGTATTGTAAAGAATGAAATGAAAAATAATTTCTACACCAATTCAACGCCGTACATTCCTCTTGCTACCACTGCTCCAGAACCTCACTTCACCAGAGCAACATCCATTTATCCATAACTAACCTGCCTCCGTCTGCCATAGTCAGTTGAACAAACCCACCACCTACTACGCAACTTCAACAACCAATTTCAAACATAACCATCCAAGCAAACATCAATTATACTAGCTAACTCACTTTAATCAACTCATGTGCATCCTCCAAGTTACTCACTGTGCCTATAAATATACAACAGTAAATTAAAATTCCGTATGGCACCACAATATTAACATAAATGCTTAGGGCCCGTTTGGTTTCATTTTGTATTTTGAGTTTTGTGTTTTCAATTTACACTAAGAAATAACAAGAAATAAGAGAAGAAGATTTATAATTCTTAGCCGTTGGGACGATCAACGGACAACGAAAGAATTGATTGTTCTCCGTGCTTTTGTTATCTCTCGAAACACGAAAAATAAAATAAACTTGTTTTCTATTTTATATGTTAATTTCATTTTTCAAAATTGTTTGTTTTTCAACTATACATACAACGTTAGCTTTTTAAACAATTTTAATTTTTTTAAATGAAAAGAAAAGAAAAGAAAAGAAAGGTGCAGATAGCAACACTAATTTGTTGTAGTCTTTCCGTAACTTCACTAAAGAAAACCAATTTGCCTAATTGAAACGCTGACCAATTGATCTCAACAAGTATCCAAGTGACAATGGTATTTTATACAGTGCACCTTGAATAAACGAAAGGACACAATGAGCTAAAATTAACCATCTTATTATTATTATTATTATTATTATTATTTTTGACACAGCCCATCAATACTGCAGTTACCATTATATAATCAAGTGCCTTCAGGAGAGCTTTCAATAAACTTACAGTACCATATGATCTATCACTCAGTGCAGAAAACAAACAAGAGAGAAAATAATACTTACATGCTAAAAATCCCCATGCTCCATCTTATATATGATCTTCATGTGCTAACATTATCATTTCAACAAACGGGAAACCTGAAAATGAGAATTTCATGCATTAGAATTTGTAATAACCAAATCTTATTATATGCATTAACATTTATAATGTATAAGTAACAAACCTATATCAAATGCATACAAACATACAACAATTATTAAGAGTAATGAAACCATTAAACCAATAACCTTGTTCTGGAATTATGAAGTTGAATGAGTAAATAAACAAAATAACCATTCTACCAAACTAACATTGAAACATGAAAAGCAATAAAATAGTTTAAGCTTGAAATCTCACCAGTTGAAGTAAGCGACAATAGCCGCTGTGAAGCTGCCATGTGATGACATTTCATTTATAAGTGATGATCTATCAAGAGACTAATTGGTACGATTTAAGGAGGAGAGGAAGAGGGGGAAGGAAGAAGCAGCAAGAAGAGGAGACACAGAAAGGAAATTGTTTTAATTTTCCATTGTTTTTCCCATTTCATTTGCACGTACATATATAGGCTGCTCCTAACAACCTCTGCCTACGTGGCCACCCAGTGGTCCATACAATTGCATATTAAAAGTAATAACCGAATTGACAGGAAATAAAGGAAAAAAAAGAAATAAAATTCAAATAGTGCTTTTCTCATAACCGAATTGCAGACTCCTTGCATTGCCTTTTATTTAATCCAGCAGCCTCCTTGGCATCCTGATAGTGCGTTTGGGTCTGATATTATCTTCATGTGCTGCTGTGGTACTATCTGGCGCATCAATGCTCACCCCTTCGAGATCGACCTTGTCCTCAAGGTCGTGAGTGGTCCAATTTGGTGGTAGTGGTTGCTGTGGAATTGTAGTTGGATTTGGGCAATGTTTGAGCAGGGACACGTAGAAAACTGGATGTATGCGGGAATCAGGGGTAGGAGTAGTTTATAAGCTACAAGGCCAATGCGTTCAACAATTTGGAATGGCCCGGAGTATTTTTTTGCTAGCTTGTGGTGGTTGTTGCGTAAGGTGGTTTGGCGATATGGTCGGAGTTTTAGAAATACCCAAGTGCCCACCGTAAATTCTTTATCGCTACGGTGAAGGTCAGCCAAGGCTTTCATGCGGGTTTGAGCTTTTTTGGAGGTTTTGTTTGATGGTTTGGAGGAGGCGGTCTCAGGAAGTGGCCCATTCATCTAGTTGTGGTAAGGTAGCGGTTTGTGGTAAGTAATTGGAAATGATGGGTGGTGGTCGATCGTAGACTGCTTGGAATGGCGATAGGCCGATGGAGGAGTGCGTCATTGTATTGTACCACCATTCAGCCCATGGTAGGCACTTTGCCCACTTAGTAGGGGCGTCGCCTACGACTGCGTGCAAATAGGTTTCTAAACACCTGTTGACAACTTCTGACTGCCCATCGGTTTGTGGGTGGTACACGCTACTCCTCCGCAATTGTGTTCCATGAAGACGGAATAGTTCTTTCCAGAATTGGCTCGTGAACAACGGATCACGGTCTGAAACAATAGAGCGGGGAAAACCATGCAGTCGAATATATTCCTACAGAAAGTGGTGTGCCAGTTGTGTGGCCGATATTGAAGTGGGCAGCGCACAAAAATGGGCATATTTCGATAGCCTATCAACAATTACCCAGATGATAGTTTTGCCTGTAGATGGCGGAAGATGGGTGATAAAATCCATCGCAATGTCTTCCCAAATTTGCGCTGGTATAGGTAGTGGTTGGAGTAGGCCTTTGTAGGGGGTGTTATCGGGTTTGGTTTGTAAACATGTAGTGCAATTTCTAACAAAGTGCTGAACTGTCCATGCTAATTTAGGCCAGAAAAAATTACTGGCAATCCTGGCGACTGTTCCTTTAATGCCGGAGTGACCTCCCGTTTTGGAATCGGGAAACTCAGAGATGATTTTGTTTTGTAATTCCACATTCTCAGGAACATAAACTCGGTTATCCCAGAATAAAATATTATTACGGCATTGGAAATTAGGTTTAGCACATGTACCATCGATCACCTGTTGGATGAGAGACTGCGCCTTCGGGTCTGCCTATTATGCCTTCCTGAATTCGGTCAACAACGAAAACGTCGGTCCAGAGATCGCCTTCATGGTGGCTTCCTCGGTAAATCGTGACAAGCCGTCTGTTACTTTATTGTCTCTGCCTGGTCGATAGTGGATTGTGAAATCAAATCCCAATAGCTTTGTCAACCATTTTTGTTGTTTGGGTGTTTGAATCGATTGTGACGCCAACTCCCTTAAGCTTTGATGATTAGTAAAGATCTGAAATGGTTGTCCCAACAGATAGTGCCGCCACTTCTTGACCGCTGACGTAATCGTGAACATCTCGCGAGAATATGTGGATGCTTTTTGCAAATACCGTGGAAGTTTGAGGCTAAAATAGGCGATGGGATGGGAATTTTGGGATAAAACAACGCCGATTGCTGAAGATGAGGCATCGGTCGTGAGGATGAAGGGTTTTGTGAAGTCAGGTAGGGATAAAATGGGTGTGTGGGTTATGGCCCATTTGAGGCGGGTAAAGGATTCATGGGCTTGTGGGCTCCAAATAAAAGCTTCTTTGCGCAATAAATCGGTCAATGGGCTCGCAATGGACGCATAGTTTGCATAAAGCGCCTGTAGTATCCAGTGAGCCCAAGGAAGCCGCGAACATCGATAACAGATTTTGGTGTTGGCCACTTCAACATAGCATCTATTTTTGAATGATCAACTTGTACTCCTTCGGCCGAAATAATATGGCCCAAATAATTAAGCTCTCTTAATCCAAAGCTGCATTTTGTTGGGTTTGCAAAAAATTGATGTTGGTTGAGGATGGATAAGGTTTTACGGAGGTGTTCTAGATGTAAAGTCCAGGATGGGCTGTAAATGAGGATGTCATCGAAAAAAACAAGCACAAATTTTCGTAAATGAGGCCGGAAAATATTATTCATGGTGGCTTGAAAAGTGGATGGAGCGTTGGTTAAGCCAAATGGCATCACCAAAAATTCATAATGTCCTTCGTGGGTGCGGAATGCGGTTTTTGGAATATCGGGTGGGTGGACTCGGATTTGAAAATATCCACTACGGAGGTCAAGTTTAGAAAAAAATGTCGCGCCGTAAAGCTCGTCCAAAAGTTAATCTACTGTTGGTATGGGAAAACGATCCTTAATGGTGATCGTATTAAGTGCTCTATAATCGACACAAAAGCGCCATGAGCCATCTTTCTTTTTGACCAAAAGAACGGGCGAGGAAAAAGGACTAGTGGATGGTTGTATGAGTTTGGATTGTAGCATTTCTTGGACTTGGCGCTCGATTTCATTTTTTTGAAAATATGGGTATCGATACGGTTTTGTGTTAATTGGTTTGGAATTTGGAAGGAGGTTGATGTGGTGGTTAAGGGTTCGGTTGGGAGGGAGTTCGGTTGGTTTGTTAAAAATGTGGCTATAGGTAGATAAAATTTGAGCAAGTTGGGGATCAATTTGGTTCGTTATTTGAGAGGATTGAATAGTGGGCTGAAATTGTAAAAATAGGTAAGTGGAAATAGAAGAGGTGGTTTCCAGGCGTCTTAGCTGTTGGACCGAAATAGGGGCTGGGTTTGGGTTTGGGCCGAGCCCAATTAGGCAAATAGCCTGCTTATTAAAAACAAAGCTCATGGTTAATTTCTTATAATCCAAAGTAATAGGGCCGAGAGTTTCTAACCACTGAATACCACAAACGGCGTCGGATCCGGCGATTTCGAGAATATGAAAGTCGATCTCGAATCGATTGCCCTGTATGTCGACCGTCACACCGGGGAAACTGCCCGTGCTTCGTAGTTTATCCCCGTTTCCTACTGTTACCACGAACGAGTTCATGTTACTGACATTAAGACCCAGGAATCGTGCTGTTTTTGGGTGGATGTAGTTGTGAGTAGAGCCAGTATCGACGAGGACAGAAATTGGGTTGCCCTTTATTGTAGCTGGAAGTCGGATTGATCATGGATGGGTAGAGCCGGTTAAAGCATGGAAGGATATTTCCTGTGTGGCGTCAGCGTCAGTATTTGGGGCTATGACGGGTTGGTCGGTGGCGACTGGATCAGCGATGGGTTCTGGTGGAGGGTTGGCGATTTCATGGGTGGTATCTTCATTGTTTATGTCAGGTAAAATCATTAATATATGGGTGGGTTTACAACGGTGACCTAGGTGATATTTCTCGTCACAGTTGAAGCATAGTCCCTGTTGTTTTCGGACATTCATTTCAGCGGTGGAGAGTTGTTTAACGGGTATGGATGTTTTGGCTGTTTGTAAGGAAGGTGTTTGAGTAAATGTTTGAGCGGGTTGTGGTTGTGCAGCAGGTTTTTGGTGATAGAAATTAGGTTTTGGGACTGGAAATTTGTTTTGGTCGGCATACTTTTTTTCGATGAGTTTGGCTCCTTCGATGGCGTCGATGATTGTGGCAGGTTTGAGTAGGTGTAGGTCATTTTGGATGTGGGTTTTAAGGCCGGAAATGAAGCATTGGAGGATGGAGTCGGGTGGTAGGGTAGTAATACGGTTACAAAGTGTTTCAAACGTGGCTTGGTAATTGTCGACGGAGGTGATTTGTTTAAGTTTGAAAAGAGTGGCTTGTGGGTTTAGGAAGGTGGGCAGACCAAAGCGTTGTTCGATTGCTTTCGCCAAAGCCGACCAAGAAGAAAGTTGTTTATTCCGGTGCATCCATTGAAACCATGTTAGAGCTTGGCCATCCATGTGAAAACTTGCAATCTCCACACGTTGGTCTTCCGGTGTGGTATAATAAGTGAAGAAACAATCGGCTTGGAATATCCAATCGTGGGGGTTGGACCCGTTGAATGTTGTTAGTGTGATTTTGGGGTTTCGGCCTGGTGTAGGGGAGGACAGCAGTGGTGGTTGCCTGTGAGTATTTGGTGGGTTGTATGTGGCGGATGCTTGATTGTGTGGAGAGGACGGTGGTTGGTTGTCTAACTTCCGGTTGATGTCGGCCATTTGTTTGGTGAGGTCTTGAAGGGCGGTCTTAATGTCGATGTTATCGGCGGTGAGGGTTTGTAGTAAGGCGCTGTTGGAGGCTATGGCGTCTTGGCGGGTGGCTATTTGTTGGAAAGCTTCGTCTAGGCGGGTCATTTTGCTAGAGCTGAATGAGGTGATTTGGATATTTTGGAAGAGGAGGGGAGATCAAGAAGTGAAAGATAAGTTTTAGGGGATAGGGAGGAGAGGAGATCGGTGAAAGCACCAAAATGGTACGATTTAAGGAGGAGAGGAAGAGGGGGAAGGAAGAAGCAGCAAGAAGAGGAGACACAGAAAGGAAATTGTTCTAATTTTCCATTGTTTTTCCCATTTCATTTGCACGTACATATATAAGCTGCTCCTAACAGCCTCTGCCTACGTGGCCACCCAGTGGTCCATACAATTGCATATTAAAAGTAATAACCGAATTGACAGGAAATAAAGGAAAAAAAAGAAATAAAATTCAAATAGTGCTTTTCTCATAACCGAATTGCAGACTCCTTGCATTGCCTTTTATTTAATCCAGCAGCCTCCTTGGCATCCTGATAGTGCGTTTGGGTCTGATATTATCTTCATGTGCTGCTGTGGTACTATCTGGCGCATCACTAATGAAGCTGAAAGTGAGAACCGAAAGAGAAACTCTAGAGAAAACCAGTACCCATTAAACAATTTATGCTCAATATGAATCACGCCTTATATATGTGATAATAATTTATGGGGTTGTGGCATAATACATAGTTTTTTGCTTAATATACAACTTCTAGTATACTTGCAGTGCTCTATACGCCCAACATGTTACATGCTTAATATGAAAAACAAGTTTCAAATGTTTAATTATTATTATTTTTGTTAACAGGCCTGGAGCAAGCATGAAAAATCCCAATGGTTTTGATGTGGATTACCTTTTACCTTTATGAACTACATTCACAGAACATGCAGTACTGGCAGCAGCTATGGTTGAAGATCTTCATTGAAATTTAATCAATATTTCCTTTATAGAACATAAATTACTAAAACATAACTAATAATTGAAAAGGTAGCGGTTAATTAAATGTACAACATCTCCTTTATAGATTGAAGTTATATGTACAAATTTACTTATAAAATATTGTTAGGAATCTGTAAAAATAAAACTATGCTAAACAAGTTTACAATTGCAAGTATTTCATATGTATTGTAAAGAATGAAATGAAAAATAATTTCTACACCAAATCAACGCTGTACATTTCCTCTTGCTACCACTGCTCCAGAACCTCACTTCACCACAGCCACGTCCATTTATCCATAACTAACATGCCTCGGTCTGCCACAGTCAATTGAACAAACTCACCACCTACTACGCAACTTCAATAACCAATTTCAAACATAACCATCCAAGCAAACATCTATTATACTAGCTAACTCACTTTAATCAACTCATGTGCATCCTCCGAGTTAATCACCGCTGCCTACAAATATACAACGGCAAATTAAAATTCCGTATGGCACCACATTAACATAAATGCTTAGGGCCCGTTTGGTTTTGTATTTTGAGTTTTGTGTTTTCAACTTGCACTAAGAAATAACAAAAAATAAGAGAAGAAGAATTATAATTCTTAGCCATTGCGACGACCAACGGACAACGAAGGAGTCGGATTGTTCTCCGTGCTTTTGTTATCTCTCGAAACAAGAAAAACAAAATAAACTTGTTTTCTATTTTACATGTTAATTCCATTTTTAAAAATTATTTGTTTTTCAACAATACATACAACGGACGCGCTTTTGTATAGACGAAAACATAAAACTAAAAACGACAAGCCAAACGGGGCCTTAGCTTTTTAGACAACTTTAATTTTTTTAAATGAAAAGAAAAGAAAAGAAAGGTGCAGATAGCAACACTAATTTGTTGTAGTCTTTCCGTAACTTCACTGAAGAAAACCAATTTGCCTAATTGAAACGCTGACCAATTGATCTCAACAAGTATCCAAGTGACAATGGTATTTTATACAATGCATGAATAAATGAAAGGACACAATGGTCTAAAATTAACCATCTTATTATTATTATTATTATTATTATTATTATTATTATTATTATTATTATTATTATTATTATTGACACAGCCCATCATTACTGCGGTTACCAGTTATATAATCAAGTGCCTTCAGGAGAGCTTTCAATAAACTTACAGTACCATATGATCTATTACTCAGTGCAGAAAACAAACAAGAGAGAAAAGAATACTTACAGGCTAGAAAGCCTCATGCTCCATCTTATATATGATCTTCATGTGCTAACATTATCATTTCAACAGACGGGAAACCTGAAAATGAGAATTTCATGCATTAGAATTTGTAATAACCAAATCTTACTCTATGCATTAACATTTATAATATATAAGTAACAAACCTATATCAAATGGGTACAAACATACAACAATTATTAAGAGCAATGAAACCAATAACCTTGTTCTGGAATTATGAAGTTGAATGAGTAAATAAACAAAATAACCATTCTACCAAACTGACATTGAAACATGAAAAGCAATAAAATAGTTTAAGCTTGAAATCTCACCAGTTGAAGTAAGCGACAATAGCCGCTGTGAAGCTGCCATGTGATGACATTTCATTTATGAGTGATGATCTATCAAGAGACTAATGAAGCTGAAAGTGAGAATCGAAAGAGAAACTCTAGAGAAAACCAGTACCCATTAAACAATTTATGCTCAATATGAATCACGCCTTATATATGTGATAATAATTTATTGGGTTGTGGCATAATACATAGTTTTTTTTGCTTAATATAGAACTTCTAGTATACTTGCAGTGCTCTATACGCCCGACATGTTACATGCTTAATATGAAAAACAAGTTTCAGATGTTTAATTATTATTATTTTTGTTAACAGGCCTGGAGCAAGCATGAAAAATCCCAACGGTTTTGATGTGGATTACCTTTTACCTTTATGAACTACATTCACAGAACATGCATTACTGGCAGCAGCTATGGTTGAAGATCTTCATTGAAATTTAATCATCATTTGGAACTCCTGGGTTTGGATCATTGCTTAATTATTTGGTCAATTGTGATTATTATTTCGGTCCTTTACCTTATATGAGCATGTAAATTTCTATTTTATTGCTTGAAACTGCCAGCGATAGAAGCGCGTTATCTGGTTTGCCTTCTAAGCTATTAGTTTTTCTTTTTCCTTGATGGAAGTATAAGCTATTAGTATCTCATATTCTCATACAATGAGAGATATTATACAACACTTAACCATCGCTGTCATATGGAACAAAACTAAAAGGTTTTTGCTACTCTTAGTTACAAGCTTGTAAGTGAGACTAGAAAAATAAAAATAAAAAATATGATATTTTGGGATGCACATATGCCGTGGAATACACGTTTATTTCTTTTTGGTAAGTAGATATTCCTTACAAGTTTTTAGGTAAGAGTAACATTTTTGAAACTAAAATGTGGTTGGAAAAACAAGTTACTGTTAAACACTAATCACAGAGTTTTGCTACCCAAGTGAGACTACTATTTGTTATATTTAACTTCTCAAACAATATACCACACATTAGATGAACTACACAAAAAAGTGAACGCATTTATAAGTAAATTACGTATGCAATCATGAGTCATGACTTGACATTTGTAGCCAAAATCATGAATAATGAGTGCATCTTCTGCCTTTTATAAGAATAGTTCGTCAAAAACGTGGATGGATATAAGGATTCAAATTTCATGAAATATAGGTCATACAAACATTGCATATCGGATATTGAATCAAAATACACACGCAAATTGTTTTTCCTTTTCCTAGCAAGCAAGGTTAACAAAATTTCCAATCAGAAATATTAAATTTCCATTGCTAGAAAATTACTATGCATAATAAATAGCGAGACAAAAAAAGGCAGTATTCTACAAGGTCAGTTCAAACTTTAAACAAAAGGTAGTCATCTACTAAGTGTGCTAAATAAAAGGCGGACATGATATAAAGTAACGGAATATGTATTCACATATGCTACATACTTTTGTAGATAAGCAATTAACTAGGATAATAAAAGGCAAGAAAATTTTGCGATAAATACAACAGCAAATTACTTACATCATTCCTTGCGGAATCAGACTTTTTTCCTCTTGAATGTTGTACAGCTGCTGGAGCTGAAGCCATTTCAGCAAAACAAAGCAACTGCAGTAGCATCAATCATGACTTCGTGTAAAATCTAAACCTGAATAAATGAAGTAAACCCGCAAAAGCAACAATAACAACTTCACACAGTAATCTGAGAGCGACATACCTAACTAGAGGATCCCGTTTTGTCAGCGAAAAGATTACATATTTCACCAAAAGTTGGTTTTAATCTTTCTCCATGATGCTACAACTGTTAAAATTATTAATTTGTAATTGTTTGAAATATCTTTTCATATCCAAATGTAATATCTATTGGTGAAAGGTGGCTTCAGTTTCCTAAACAGCACCTATTCATTATGAATTGACATGTAAGGCTGTTATATAATGCCTGCTTTCTTGGTTATTGTATGCAAGGAAATAAAAGGAATTATGTAATGAAATCAAAACTTCCTTCTTTACCTCTCCTCTAAAATATATATTTATCTCTCCTCTTCATCAAATTGGTATCAGAGCAGCCCCTTTGGCTCTATATTCCTCCAATCTTTACTAATGACATCTACAAGCAACCAAGAGCTTGCATTCACATATTCTCAACAAGGTGTTCCCATCTTTGTTGGACAAGATTATGAAATATGGAGTGTTCTCATGAAGACCCTGTTCGTATCTCATGAACTTTGGGATATTGTCGAAGAAGGATATACTCCTCATACACCGGAGGAAGTAGCTGCATTTTCAAATGCACAAAAGAAAGAGCATAAAGAGAACAAGACAAAGGATGCAAAAGCCTTGTCCTTTATGCACCAAGGGGTGAATCGATCAATTCTTCCGCGCATTACGAATGCCAAGACTGCAAAAGAAGCATGGCAAATTCTGAAAAATCAGTTTGGAGGACATGAGAAAGTGATCACAATTAAGCTACAAAACTTATGGAGAGACTTCGATAATCTTTTTATGAAAGACTCGGAGAACGTACAAGAATTTCTCTCTCGAGTTTCATCCATTGTAAATCAAATAAGAGGATATGGAGATACTCTAGAAGAGAAAAAAATTATTGAGAAAGTCTTACGATGCTTACCGGTGAAATTCGAGCATATTGTTGCGGCAATCGAAGAATCCAAAGATTTATCGAAATTAACTTTGGATGAACTCATGGGTTCTCTTGAAGCTCATGAAAAGAGGATGAGTAGATTTACGACTCAATCCTTTGAGCAAGCTTTTCAAGGAAAAGTGAATATTTCACAACAGCAAAAAGACGAACAGCAAGATAAGAAGAATATGTCGGCACAACCACGAGGAAAAGGATGTGGTAGACTTCAAAATTCTCGCGGTCGGAGTCGAGGTCGAGGTCGAGGAGGAAGAGACAACTCTAGCTCGAGATCTAACAATCAAAACTCAGAATCTTACTGTCGAATTGGCCGAAAAAATACCCATGACACCAACAATTGCTGGTACAAATGCCAAAGGTGCAGAAATGCAACTCATTCTCAAAGAGATTGTTGGTATAAAGATAATGGTGAGACCAAGGATGCCAACTTCATAGAAAAAAATGAAGGAGATCAAGTATTTTACTCTTGTCTAAATTCTCAGCAGCAACATGACAATACTTGGTATGTGGATAGTGGGTGCAACAATCACATGTCCGGAGATAAAAATATGTTCGTGGATCTCGATGAGTCTTTCTCATCTGAAGTGAAACTTGGGAACAACAAAACTCTCAAAATCAGTGGAAGAGGAGCAATTGCAGTCCAGACAAGAGAAGGCAAGTCCAATATCATGAAAGACGTCTTCTATGTGCCAGAATTGACTCAAAATTTGTTGAGCGTCGGCCAGCTGTTAAAGAAAAATTACAAGGTGGAGTTCGATAATGATCTTTGCATCATTATTAACAAGCAAAAGAAATCGATAGTTGCAAAAATTAAGATGAGTCAGAACAAAGTGTTCCCCCTCAATCTGCCACTTACTCAGGAAGTTGCCTTGCAGAACACTACAGCTGAAGACCATAATCTTTGGCATTTGAGGTATGGTCACTTGAGCTATAAAGGCTTAAATTTACTAAAGAAAAAGAACATGGTATTTGGGCTTCCAAATTTCCCAAAACATGATCGGCCATGTGAAGGATGCATTTTCGGAAAAATGCATCGGCTAACATTTCCGAAGATATCTTATAGAGCCAAAGTCCATCTTGAGTTGGTGCACGCTGATATTTGCGGACCGACACAAACTCCATCTCTCAATGGTTACAGGTATTTTCTCTTGTTCGTGGATGATTACACAAGGATGATGTGGGTTTACATTCTCAAGCAGAAGTCGGAAGCATTTCCCAAATTTTTGGAATTCAAGAGACTTGTGGAGAATCAATCAGGCAGCAAAATAAAAGTTCTCCGCACCGATCGTGGAGGAGAATTCATTGGAAATGCTTTCATGGATTATTGCAAAAAGAGGGGGATCCAGAGACAGTTGACAGTACGGTACAGCCTACAACAAAATGGTGTTGCCGAGCGAAAAAATCGCACCATTGTGGAAATGGCTCGAAGCATGATGACTGGCAAAGGACTCCCAAAAACTTTTTGGGCAGAAGCGGTGAATGCAGCGGTGTACATTTTGAACCGGTCGCCAACAAAGGCGGTTCCAAATAAGACTCCATATGAGGCGTGACATCGACGTAAGCCTCAGGTAAATCATTTTAAAGTTTTTGGTTCCATTGCTTACTCTCATATCCCATCTCAGCTGAGGGAAAAATTTGACAAGAAAGGAGAAAAGCTTATTTTTATCGGGTATAGTGACGAGTCGAAAGGATATCGTCTACTAGATCCAAAGACAAATAAACTCACAATTTCTCGAGATGTTGTTTTTGATGTAAAGGAAGCATGGAGTTGGGAGAGTGATCAACCTGCACCTTTCACTCATTCACCATCATCATCAATTACTAAAGAGCAGCCGAATTCAAGTGAAGGTGCTCCAGATGCTGATCAATCCCTTCATGAGCCGCAAAGTCCAGTTCGAAGAATGCGAAGTCTGGCGGATATTTATAATTCTTGTGATGTGGCTTTTTTCACAAGTGAACCACAATTTTATGAAGAAGCTGCAAAGGAAGAAGTTTGGCAAAATGCAATGGATGAGGAGATTGCAAGTATTGAGAAGAATAACACATGGGATCTTGTAGACATGCCAGAAGGAAAAAATGCGATTGGAGTAAAATGGATCTACAAGACAAAATATAAAGAAGATGGATCAATTCACAAGCATAAAGCCCGTCTAGTCGCAAAAGGGTACTCTCAACAACCCGGAGTTGACTTCACTGAGACGTTTGCACCGGTGGCACGAATGGAAACAATTCGCATTGTTCTTGCTATTGCTGCACAGTTGGAACTGCCTGTCTATCAGTTAGATGTTAAATCTGCTTTTCTTAATGGCGAAATAGAAGAAGAAGTGTACATCGAGCAACCAGCAGGCTATATTGTTCAAGGAAAAGAAGAAAAAGTCTATCGCCTTAGAAAAGCCTTATATGGGCTCAAACAGGCACCTCGAGCCTGGAATAGTAAAATTGATGGCTATTTTCGATCAAATGGATTCGAGCGAAGTCATAATGAACCATCATTGTACTTAAAGAAAGGTACACAAGATCTCCTTATTGTTTGTCTTTATGTCGATGACTTGATTTATACAGGGACGAATCCAGTTATGGTGCAAGAATTCAAAAAAGCAATGATGGCTGAATTTGAGATGACGGATTTGGGATTGATGAAATATTTCCTTGGGATACAAGTTCGTCAATCAAAGGGAGAAATTTTTATCTCTCAAGAAAAATATCTTGAAGGAGTGTTGAAAAAGTTTCAGATGCATAATTGCAAACCAATCACGACTCCACTTGCAGTCAATGATAAATTACAGTTGAATGATGGAGCTGCTAAAGTTGATGCAAAGACTTATCAAAGTCTTGTAGGCTCTTTGATCTACTTGACAAACACAAGAGCAGATATTGTTTATCCAGTTAGTCTAATATCAAGGTTCATGCATGATCCAAGCAAATTACATTTTGCAGCTGCCAAAAGAATATTGCGATACCTTCAAGGTACGAGGAAGCTTGGCATTAAATATGTCAAAGAGAAAGAAAATAAGCTCGTTGGATATACTGACAGTGATTGGGCTGGATCGTTGGATGATCGAAAAAGTACTTCAGGTTACATTTTTTGCTTGGGCTCCAAGATCGTTTCTTGGGCATCAAAAAAGCAAAAAACAATCGCACTTTCTTCGGCAGAAGCAGAGTACATGGCCGCTAACGATGCTACTTGTGAAGCAATTTGGCTCAGAAGAGTATTGAGTGATATTGGACAAAAGCAGGAGGCTCCAACAATAATCTTTTGTGACAATATGTCTGCCATTGCCATGACAAAGAATCCTGTCTTCCATGCTAGATCAAAGCACATAGAACTTCGGCATCACTACATTAGAAGTTTGGTGAATGATCAAGAAATTAAATTGGAATTCATTAACACAAAGGAACAACTTGCGGATGGTTTCACTAAGGCTGTCACTTCAGAAAAACTTCAGCAGTTGAAGATTCATGCACGAATTACAAATTAAGAGGGGGTGTTAAAATTATTAATTTGTAATTGTTTGAAATATCTTTTCATATCCAAATGTAATATCTATTGGTGAAAGGTGGCTTCAGTTTCCTAAACAGCACCTATTCATTATGAATTGACATGTAAGGCTGTTATATAATGCCTGCTTTCTTGGTTATTGTATGCAAGGAAATAAAAGGAATTATGTAATGAAATCAAAACTTCCTTCTTTACCTCTCCTCTACAATATATATTTATCTCTCCTCTTCATCAACAACACCATCGTTAATATCTTCAATGCAGCTTAGCTTACATACCTTGATATTACCATTAGTCACCACATGAACAAGTGCCATCTCTAAAATGATGGAATCGATTAACTACAATTTCCCTTCTCTCCATCTTTGCAATAAATTTGACAGCCAAATGACAATCACCGCACATTCTTAGATTCTTAATAATCAAAATACTTGATCCAGGCACGGTATTTAGAAAAGCAAAGCAATTGCCAGTTTCTCGCTATGAACCCTCAAAGTGGTTTCCTTTTCTTCTTCATAGTTAGAAAATGAAATGTTCTCACAAGCTCGCTCTACCGAAGAAAACAATGTATCAGTATTGTTTAACATAATGGGTCTAGGCCTTGGGCCATGTAAACAGCCCAATAACATAATACTCTGTATATAACATAACTGAAGATGCATGTAATAGTACTGAGTCTTTTTCTGATTAATACAAAATCATTTTTACTCTGTTTCAATTCTCTCTGCTTTTCAGTAATAGTTATAATCAGTGATTTCAATATATCAATACTATCAAAATCTAATATGGTATCAGAGCAATACAAGCCTTGCGGTAACAAAATCAACATTTGAATTCCAAGCAATCTTTAGAGCCTAACGGTAGTAATCTCAATACAAGATCAATACTCAAATCTTCATCAGAAAGATATCATCACTTGAAGGCATCTTAACCCATCAGGTGATATCTCATCATTTTGGTTAATTATTGAATTTGCAATTTTTTGTGAAAAACAGATACCATACCAAGAAATCATTTAGATTTCTGATTGCAACAAGCTTTTCATCAAAAGTTAAGCAAATTCATAGCAAGAAAGTTCAGAAAATCAGAAAACCAATTCAAGAAAGCAGTCAAAGACATAAAGAAAGTAATTGCCTTGCCAAGACTTATCAGAGCAAACTCATCATCTAAATCTTGGCTGCAACTAACCTATTCTTGTTAGTAATAGAGTGATCTTGAATTAGTATATCTTCTGAATTATTGATTTCTTGCACCAGTCATAGAAATCTTTAATCATGGCCGAAGGAGATAATGCTTCAGCAACTTCATACAACACCAACAACTCACAACAGTTCACTGATGCAACAGAGAGGTTAATCAAAACAGTTATCAGTCCTCAAAGCCAGCTAATCACTGTGCATCTAGAGGAAGACAACTATCTCTTATGGAAATTACAAGTCGAAACAACAATGCAAGGATATGGACTAGAAGGCTTTATTCTTGGCTCAATTCCAATTCCTTCAAGATTCATCACTGATTCACAAAGTAAGATGATCAGCAATGAAGAATACACAAAATTCTACAAACAAGATAGATTGATAAGTTCTTGGCTTCTATCATCAATTGACACAAAGTTACTGTCACAAGTTACAGGGTGAAAATCAGCAAATGATATATGGATTACTATTGAAAGAATATTCAATACTCAGTCTGCTGCTAAAATTATGCACTATAAAAGACAATTGCAAAATATTACTAAAGGAAATCAACCAATGAGGGATTATCTTTCACAAGTCAATAACATCTGCAATATGTTAGAAGCAGCATGACACAAAGTATCTGAAACAGAGCAATTCCTAAGTATCCTGAATGGACTTAGTGAGGAATATGAAGCAGTCGTTGCAGTTGTGTCATCACAACCAAGTTTACCACCTGTACAGTATGTTCATGCTACACTTCTTGCACATGAAGCAAGATTAGATCATAAAAAATCTCAAGAAACAGATCTGTCAATCAACTATACCTTCAACTCAAGAAACAAAGGGTAGAATCAAAACAAGCAAGGTCAATCTTATCAAAGAGGAGGCAGTTCAAACAGATCTAGAGGTAGAGGCAAATGGAATAACAACAATAACATGCATAAGTGTCAAATTTGTGAGAAAATTGGTCATACTGCTGTGAAGTGCTATTTTAGGTTTAATGCCAATTATGTACCAAATCAGAATCAAAATAATCAAGGAAATGGAAAGTCTGGTGCTAATATGGCTCAAATACAGTCAGACACTAACAGCAATGGTGAAGTCAGTCAAAGCACAACTACAACATCAGAACATATACATGATGAAGGCTGGTACCCAGACTCAGGAGCAACCAATCACATAACAAATAATCTTGACAATTTAAATCTTGGCAATAAGGAATATAGAGGTAAACAGTCTATATGTGTAACAACCCGGGGTTTAGTAACAATTAATTATCGTCAAATGACGATTAATTTGGTTGTTAATTGCTGTTTGGAATTTTAATCGGGTTTAAATTCTTTTAAATATTCGCTATGGGTTAAACGGGCTTTAAATTGCAATATCGGCCCACATTTATTTGTGGTGCTGTGATAAGTATCAGTAGTAGTAACCCGTTCCTCATTTTCATCTCATTCGATTCGCTAGCCCTAAACAAACGAAAAGAAATGGCCGCTGCTAGGGTTTCATTTTCTTGCTCCGATCGATTGATTGAGGACCACGGCTTCCCCAATTTCCGATTGAGTTCAGCTTTGCTTTGAGACAAAGGTGAGTGATTTTTATTCACTCACATCTAGTTTGAACCACTGTTTTTACCCGATTCGAATTCCTGTTTTTGTGTTCGTCTGATTGTTGTTTGACTTCGCTTCGGCAGTCGATTTTGTTTCAATGAATGATGATTTTTGACTGGGTTTTGTTTCTTGATGATTTAGCCGATGATGGTTTACTTATATAGGGTTCGAATCCCTTTATTTTCGTCGTATATATTTTGTTGAATTCGTCTGTTGATTTTGCTCTGGCCATTGATATTCATTGGATGTTGAGATTGATCTCTGACTTTATCAAATCATATAATTTGTTATTGGTTGACATGGTTTCGAAACTTGGTCATCACGGCGTTGATTTTCTTTGACGCTGTTGATTTCGATTCCGTGAATTACTGGAGATTCCGGCCTGACTTTGAATTGATATCCCCTGTGACTTTGAACTGGGTCTGCTTGAGTTTTGTGATAATATATCATTGATTTTGTATTCTCTGTTCTTTGATCAAAACTGCTACTTGATTGAAATTTGTTCGAGTCTGCCTTGGTTATTAATTTTTCCTCTGTATTCATAATTTTGGTCTAGTTCACAGTAGTTCAATGTATTTAGTTTTGTTGTACCATTGTTGTCATCTTCGATCCTTCTGGCCTCTGAGTTTGTGAAGTGCTTGCTGTACTTGATTGCTTGCACTGGCTTGTCTTGATTTCACTTGAACCTTAGTGTAGTTGTGGTTACCAGATTTGAGTTTTAGTGGAATTTACTGGTCTTGGGTTCATCACTGTCCACTTTGAGTTTGCATCTGGCCATTGGTCTAGTTTGTGTTGCAGTGTTGAACTGTGTCTGGTTTCGAATTGAATTTTTGCAGTCTTGTTGTACATGATTGTACCTTGAATCTGGGTAGCTTGTCACTGTGTTGCACCATTGTTGTTTCACTGTTGAGTTTGCATATTTGGCTGGTGGCATTTGGTCTTAATGTTGTACTTCACCGTGTTTTTGTGTGTCTGCACATGTGCTTCAAGTCCATTGCTTTCACTGCCCACTGCTAGTACATGCATTGATGGTACATCTTCTCTTACTGTTCACTTGTAGTTGAAGTATCCCTCGAGTTGTTTATTCATGGTAGCTGTCTCGACCATTTGAGGCACTCTGCATATTGGTTTCATGTAGTATTGGGCATAAGTAAGGTTGCCCTTAAATTCTAGTAGCACTTGAGTTGATGATTAGACTTCATGTAGTCTTTGATTCAGATTGCTTCTTTGTTTCAGTGCTCATACATATATATTCACCGATATATATGTCTTCATGTTGTATGCTTCTCTGTTGCAGTTTGCATTGTGCATTCATGTGCTATGTTAGTTCATCACTTGTGTCCACTGCTAACATGTACATACATGCATGTATCACTGTTATCTTGATGTACTTCATGCGAGGCTGTTTGCAAACAGTTGCATTATTAGTCTTGTAATTATCTCTCTAACCAGTCTGGGTTGAACATTTTGATTTTTCTAGTTTATCACTTGCTGTTGCATGATGAACTTGTTCCTTGAGTCTGAGCCTTCCTCCTAACTATATTTTGCTGACATTGGCGTGACTGCCACTTCCTGTTGTGCAGTTCCTATCTGATTCATTGTAATCTGATTTTTGGGTTGTACTGTTTTGAATCTTGTACAAGTATCCTTAACTTGCCCTTGTGACTTGTTTGGCTTGTTGGATTCATTGTTACTGAGATGAATTGTAGTCTTGCCTCACTTGCATTGCTGAGTTTGTTTCTTGGTGTTTATTATACATATGAACTTGGTTCATATGTATGCTAAGCATTGCTTCTCAGTGACATTTGCTTTCATTCATATCCTTCAGTGTTTTATATTGCGCATTTGAGTTTCACTGTGCATGTCACTGCACTGCTTCGAGTCAGGTGGCATACTCTCCGTGCATCCCTGAATATGTACCGGAGTCTGATATTTTTGAAGCTTGCACTATTCAGTTTCACTGTTGCATTTTGATTGTGTACCTCTGCACATCCCTGTCATACTTGTTGATGTCTTGGAATTACTGTTAGCTTTGGTTTGGCCTTGTAGTTGTGTTGAGTCATAGCAGTGACTTGACCTCTGCAGTTTCGATTTGCTGTAGTATTTAGTGTCGTGATGACATCTCATGCTGTAGTGGCGAGGCAGTGCACGCGTGCGTGTACTGCAGCCACACGGAATTGACTTCTTATGTGATATTTCAATTGTTTGAATTTTTTTGTGTGATCAATTCAATATTTTGAAATTGTGTTCTTATTTGGTTGGATTTGATCATTCTGTTGTTGTCTAATTATCTATTTGGTAATTAGATTATGAGTTTCTAATTATTTATTGAATAATTGGATTTTGTTGTTTCATTGCCGTTTATGCAATTCTGCTGTTTTCAAATTATCTTCATTGATAATACTTCTATTTATCTTTGTTGATGATTTGGCTTTGCTGTTTTGCTATTTAATGCTGTTTTGTGTTATATCTACCGTTATCTGATTCTCTTATTGAAGGGTTGGATATGCGAGATTTATTGTGACTGTCGTCTATTTGATTATTTAATTATCATTGCTTCTGTGATTTAATAACTGAGTATGAATTAGACTGACCCGTGTATTATTTTCTTTTGAATTTAATACTCGGGTCAGACCGAGTTATTACAGGTTGTAGATATCTTGCTTTGGGTTGCTGCTTGAGCTATGAAGTCTCTTCATATCTTTTGGAGTAGTCGTCGTCATTTTGTAGTAGTCAGTGTATCTGATCTAGGTTGATATGTATTCATGTATATTATTCGATAATGTACTTGTATATATAACTTCCAGAGTCGACAGTTGTAGTTGTATCATATGTATTGTGTCAAATGTATTGTAACTGACATCAGTTATATATCTATATGAGACTTTTATTATCTGTGTTCCGCATTTAGCTTATCTATGTTATTATTATATATATTGTCCTAAACTATTATGAACCATCGTAGTTCGTTTTATTCTATAATTGGGTATGTCGATGGGAGTAAATAAATAAGAGATGAAAAATAAAAATATATACCACTCCTATCGAGGTAACCAATACTAGTGTAAGACCCAACTACGGATGGCCGCTCATATCCAGCCTTATTCTTCGTAATAACAGACAGTATTTCTTTTAATGCTCTTTGTTATTGTGAGCATAGAGGTGGGGCGTCACAGTTGTTATCAAAGCCAAGGGTTTATGGACATAATATAAAACATAACTTAGATGGAACATGTGTTACAACTATTTGTTGATGTTTTATTTGTGCCTTGAGTCAAAACTAAAGTTTTGAAATTATGATGAAATTTTTAAATCTTTATTTAAAAATAATAGTGAAACTGTTTTGATGATTGAGTAATTTATATTCTGTTTATCAGAGTACGCAGCGGAAACAGTGAGTCTGTCTTCGCTGAATACAGCTAATAACCTTTTTGAATTAAAAAAAAAATCAAAATATGAAATTGAAATAAAATTCATTTGTTGTCTACATAGCTGGGTTTATTTTGTTTCTTTGAAAATTTCGAATCCGATTTGAGGATTCGAAGCGAGTGCGGTTATGTGATTTTGTTGAGATTTTTGTTGTCTTGAATTATCTTCATTGAAGATACATTCGAATGATTTCTTTGTTCATTTTGCAGTATACGTGCAAATTTGAGTTGCACGTTACTGCATTAATTTTACGTTGAACCGGTGTTTGGTTTTAAACGTATTTTGTTGCCGTTATTTTTATAACGGGATTTTTACATCGGTGCTAAATTTTTGAAGCACGGTGTTTTGTTGACATTTGTAATGAATGAAAATTCACTGGTATTATATTTTGATGCGAATTATTTTGATGAGATTTTGACGTTTAAAAATTACTGTCGCTTTGACTTCAGTAATCGTCAATTTTAAAGTGGATTTTCAAGCGGTTATTCCGCAATGCTGATTTTGAGATCCGATTTTACGCTGTTTTGGGAAGTACAATTTCCTTTTCGAAATTGCTACTAATGTTACTGTTTTAATCACGTGTTCCGAAAATTATTTTAAATTTTTTTAACATTTGCGCTTTCAAAAGAATGAGGAAGCGATTTAAACGCTTCAGCAAAATTGAGGACTATGAACCCTCACTTTTACTATTTCGCTTAATTCCGGACTTGTCCGTTTGAGAACGTAAAATGTTATTTATTAAAAATACAAAATTTTATAGTTTGCACTTTCAAAAGAATGAGGAAGCGATTTAAACGCTTCAGCAAAATTGAGGACTATGAACCCTCACTTTTACTGTTTCGCTTAATTCCGGACTTGTCCGTTTGAGAACGTAAAATGTTAATTATTTAAAATACACAATTTTGCACTTCCAATAAAACGATGAAGAGAATCAAACGATTTAGTAAAACATGTGGTATGGGACATGTGCGTTTGCTATTTCGGTTAATTCCGGACTCGTTAATTGAAACATCTATTGTTTGATGATTCTGATGATTTTGTGTGCTTTCGAGCCACTATGTTGGACCTTCGGGTCATTTGCTGGACCTTCGGGTCATTTGTTGGGCTTTCGGGCCACTCTGAGGACCTTCGGGTCAAATACCATACTAGACCTTCGGGTCACTCTGTGGACCTTCGGGTCATCTGATGGGCGCCAAAATTTATAGTACTTGGTAGGCTTCGGCCATTTGTTGATGCACGTGCGGCGTAGCTAAAACTCGCCATCTGATGGGATCGATCCAACCTTTTATGTTGATTTTCTAGAGTATCTTAATTTATTTCTAGATATTTGTTGTTTCTAATTATCTGCAGGTAATTAGATATTTGTGTTTTTTGATTATCGTTTTTGACGATCGGATATTTGTTGTTTCTGATTATCGTTTTTGATAATCGGATATTTGTTGTTTCTGATTATCGTTTTTGATAATCGGATATTTGTTGTTTCTGATTATAGTTTTTGATAATTAGATATTTGTTGATTTGAGATTTCTGATTATCGTTTTTGATAATCAGATATTCATTGTTTCTGATTATCGTTTTCGATAATCGGATATTTGTTGTTTCTGATTATCGTTTTTGATAATCGGATATTTGTTGTTTTTGATTATCGTTTTTGATAATCGGATATTTGTTGTTTCTGATTATCGTTTTTGATAATTAGATATTTGTTGATTTGAGATTTCTGATTATCGTTTTTGATAATCGGATATTTGTTGTTTCTGATTATCGTTTTTGATAATCAGATATTTGTTGTTTCTAATTATCATTTTTGATAATCGGATATTTGTTGTTTCTGATTATCGTTTTTGATAATCGGATATTTGTTGTTTCTGATTATCGTTTTTGATAATTAGATATTTGTTGATTTGAGATTTCTGATTATCGTTTTTGATAATCGGATATTTGTTGTTTCTGATTATCGTTTTTGATAATCGGATATTTGTTGTTTCTGATTATCGTTTTTGATAATTAGATATTTATTGATTTGAGATTTCTGATTATCGTTTTTGATAATCAAATATTTGTTGTTTCTGATTATCGTTTTTGATAATCGGATATTTGTTGTTTCTGATTAGCGTTTTTGATAATCAGATATTTGTTGTTTCCGATTATCGTTTTTGATAATCGGATATTTGTTGTTTTTGATAATTAGATATTTGTTGATTTGAGATTTCTGATTATCGTTTTTGATAATTAGATATTTGTTGATTTGAGATTTCTGATTATTGTTTTTGATAATTAGATATTTGTTGATTTGAGATTTCTGATTATCGTTTTTGATAATTAGATATTTGTTGATTTGAGATTTCTGATTATCGTTTTTGATAATTAAATATTTGTTGATTTGAGATTTCTGATTATCGTTTTTGATAATTAGATATTTGTGTTTTCTGATTATCGTTTTTGATAATTGGATATTTGCTAGTTTTGTTGATTATGAGATTTTCTAGTCTCTAATTGATTCTAGATTATGTTGATTGTATTGAATTGCTGTTTCCTATCTATCTCAGTTGATAGTTAGAGTTTGCTGATTATGAAGTTCGTATTTTCTAGTTATTTGTTGGATAACTAGATATTTGCAGTTTTTCGATTTGTGATTTGTGTTTTCTAATTATCTTTGCTGATAATTAGATTTTGTTGTTTTTTAATTATCGTATCGATAATTAGATATTTCTATTTTGTGATTTCTATGTTCTAATTATCTAATTGATAATTGAATATTGCTGATAATTGTATTCATTCAGTTCTGCTGTTTTCTGATTATCTATTTGATAATTAGATTTTGTTGAGAATTTGTGAATTTCTTTTATGAAATTAAAAGATTTCTTTGGCGTTTGTATTTTCGACTTTTATTTTTCTAGCTTAACCAGTTTATGTTAGAAAAATAATTATTATTGACGTCTTTAATTATGAAAATTGCGGGGACGCAATTTTTATAAGGAGGAGAGTCTGTAACAACCCGAGGTTTAGTAACAATTAATTATCGTCAAATGACGATTAATTTGGTTGTTAATTGCTGTTTGGAATTTTTAATCGGGTTTAAATTCTTTTAAATATTCGCTATGGGTTAAACGGGCTTTAAATTGCAATCTCGGCCCACATTTATTTGTGGTGCTGTGATAAGTATCAGTAGTAGTAACCCGTTCCTCATTTTCATCTCATTCGATTCGCTAGCCCTAAACAAACGAAAAGAAATGGCCGCTGCTAGGGTTTCATTTTCTTGCTCCGATCGATTGCTTGAGGACCACGGCTTCCCCAATTTCCGATTGAGTTCAGCTTTGCTTTGAGACAAAGGTGAGTGATTTTTATTCACTCACATCTAGTTTGAACCATTGTTTTTACCCGATTCGAATTCCTGTTTTTGTGTTCGTCTGATTGTTGTTTGACTTCGCTTCGGCAGTCGATTTTGTTTCAATGAATGATGATTTTTGACTGGGTTTTGTTTCTTGATGATTTAGCCAATGATGGTTTACTTATATAGGGTTCGAATCCCTTTATTTTCGTCGTATATATTTTGTTGAATTCGTCTGTTGATTTTGCTCTGGCCGTTGATATTCATTGGATGTTGAGATTGATATCTGACTTTATCAAATCATATAATTTGTTATTGGTTAACATGGTTTCGAAACTTGGTCATCACGGCGTTGATTTTCTTTGACGCTGCTGATTTCGATTCCGTGAATTACTGGAGATTCCGGCCTGACTTTGAATTGATATCCCCTGTGACTTTGAACTGGGTCTGCTTGAGTTTTGTGATAATATATCATTGATTTTGTATTCTCTGTTCTTTGATCAAAACTGCTACTTGATTGAAATTTGTTCGAGTCTGCCTTGGTTATTAATTTTTCCTCTGTATTCATAATTTTGGTCTAGTTCACAGTAGTTCAATGTATTTAGTTTTGTTGTACCATTGTTGTCATCTTCGATCCTTCTGGCCTCTGAGTTTGTGAAGTGCTTGCTGTACTTGATTGCTTGCACTGGCTTGTCTTGATTTCACTTGAACCTTAGTGTAGTTGTGGTTACCAGATTTGAGTTTTAGTGGAATTTACCGGTCTTGGGTTCATCACTGTCCACTTTGAGTTTGCATCTGGCCATTGGTCTAGTTTGTGTTGCAGTGTTGAACTGTGTCTGGTTTCGAATTGAATTTTTGCAGTCTTGTTGTACATGATTGTACCTTGAATCTGGGTAGCTTGTCACTGTGTTGCACCATTGTTGTTTCACGGTTGAGTTTGCATATTTGGCTGGTGGCATTTGGTCTTAATGTTGTACTTCACCGTGTTTTTGTGTGTCTGCACATGTGCTTCAAGTCCATTGCTTTCACTGCCCACTGCTAGTACATGCATTGACGATACATCTTCTCTTACTGTTCACTTGTAGTTGAAGTATCCCTCGAGTTGTTTATTCATGGTAGCTGTCTCGACCATTTGAGGCAGTCTGCATATTGGTTTCATGTAGTATTGGGCATAAGTAAGGTTGCCCTTAAATTCTAGTAGCACTTGAGTTGATGATTAGACTTCATGTAGTCTTTGATTCAGATTGCTTCTTTGTTTCAGTGCTCATACGTATATATTCACCGATATATATGTCTTCATGTTGTATGCTTCTCTGTTGCAGTTTGCATTGTGCATTCATGTGCTATGTTAGTTCATCACTTGTGTCCACTGCTAACATGTACATACATGCATGTATCACTGTTATCTTGATGTACTTCATGAGAGGCCGTTTGCATACAGTTGCACTATTAGTCTTGTAATTATCTCTCTAACCAGTCTGGGTTGAACATTTTGATTTTTCTGGTTTATCACTTGCTGTTGCATGATGAACTTGTTCCTTGAGTCTGAGCCTTCCTCCTAGCTGTATTTTGCTGACATTGGCGTGACTGCCACTTCCTGTTGTGCAGTTCCTATCTGATTCATTGTAATCTGATTTTTGGGTTGTACTGTTTTGAATCTTGTACAATCCTTAACTTGCACTTGTGACTTGTTTGGCTTGTTGGATTCATTGTTACTGAGATGAATTGTAGTCTTGCCTCACTTGCATTGCTGAGTTTGTTTCTTGGTGTTTATTATACATATGAACTTGGTTCATATGTATGCTAAGCATTGCTTCTCAGTGACATTTGCTTTCATTCATATCCTTCAGTGTTTTATATTGCGCATTTGAGTTTCACTGTGCATATCACTGCACTGCTTCGAGTCAGGTGGCATACTCTCGGTGCATCCCTGAATATGTACCGGAGTCTGATATTTTTGAAGCTTGCACTATTCAGTTTCACTGTTGCATTTCGATTGTGTACCTCTGCACATCCATGTCATACTTGTTGATGTCTTGGAATTACTGTTAGCTTTGGTTTGGCCTTGCAGTTGTGTTGAGTCATAGCAGTGACTTGACCTCTGCAGTTTCGATTTGCTGTAGTATTTAGTGTCGTGATGACATCTCATGCTGTAGTGGCGAGGCAGTGCACACGTGCGTGTACTGCAGCCACACAGAATTGACTTCTTATGTGATATTTCAATTGTTTGAATTGTTTTGTGTGTTCAATTCAATATTTTGAAATTGTGTTCTTATTTGGTTGGATTTGATCATTCTGTTGTTGTCTAATTATCTATTTGGTAATTAGATTATGAGTTTCTAATTATTTATTGAATAATTGGATTTTGTTGTTTCATTGCCGTTTAGGCAATTCTGCTGTTTTCAAATTATCTTCATTGATAATACTTCTATTTATCTTTGTTGATGATTTGGCTTTGCTGTTTTGCTATTTAATGCTGTTTTGTGTTATATCTACCGTTATCTGATTCTCTTATTAAAGGGTTGGATATGCGAGATTTATTGTGACTGTCGTCTATTTGATTATTTAATTATCATTGCTTCTGTGCTTTAATAACTGAGTATGAATTAGACTGACCCGTGTATTATTTTCTTTTGAATTTAATACTCGGGTCAGACCGAGTTATTACAGGTTGTAGATATCTTGCTTTGGGTTGCTGCTTGAGCTATGAAGTCTCTTCATATCTTTTGGTGTAGTCGTCGTCATTTTGTAGTAGTCAGTGTATCTGATCTAGGTTGATATGTATTCATGTATATTATTCGATAATTTACTTGTATATATAACTTCCAGAGTCGACAGTTGTAGTTGTATCATATGTATTGTGTCAAATGTATTGTAACTGACATCAGTTATATATATATATATATGAGACTTTTATTATCTGTGTTCCGCATTTAGCTTATCTATGTTATTATTATATATATTGTCCTAAACTATTATGAAACATCGTAGTTCGTTTTATTCTATAATTGGGTATGTCGATGGGAGTAAATAAATAAGAGATGAAAAATTAAAAAAATATACCACTCCTATCGAGGTAACCAATACTAGTGTAAGGCCCAACTACGGATGGCCGCTCATATCCAGCCTTATTCTTCGTAATAACAGACAGTATTTCTTTTAATGCTCTTTTTTATTGTGAGCATAGAGGTGGGGCGTCACAATTGTTATTAAAGCCAAGGGTTTATGGACATAATATAAAACATAACTTAGATGGAACATGTGTTACAACTATTTGTTGATGTTTTATTTGTGCCTTGAGTCAAAATAAGTTTTGAAATTATGATGAAATTTTTAAATCTTTATTTAAAAATAATAGTGAAACTGTGTTTTGATGATTGAGTAATTTATATTCTGTTTATCAGAGTACGCAGCGGAAACAGTGAGACTGTCTTCGCTGAATACAGCTAATAACCTTTTTGAATTAAAAAAAAATCAAAATATGAAATTGAAATAAAATTCATTTGTTGTCTACATAGCTGGGTTTATTTTGTTTCTTTGAAAATTTCGAATCCGATTTGAGGATTTAAAGCGAGTGCGGTTATGTGATTTTGTTGAGATTTTTGTTGTCTTGAATTATCTTCATTGAAGATACATTCGAATGATTTCTTTGTTCATTTTGCAGTATACGTGCAAATTTGAGTTGCACGTTACTGCATTAATTTTACGTTGAACCGGTGTTTGGTTTTAAACGTATTTTGTTGCCGTTATTTTTATAACGGGATTTTTACATCGGTGCTAAATTTTTGAAGCACGGTGTTTTGTTGACATTTGTAATGAATGAAAATTCACTGGTATTATATTTTGATGCGAATTATTTTGATGAGATTTTGACGTTTAAAAATTACTGTCGCTTTGACTTCAGTAACCGTCAATTTTAAAGTGGATTTTCAAGCGGTTATTCCGCAATGCTGATTTTGAGATCCGATTTTACGCTGTTTTGGGAAGTACAATTTCCTTTTCGAAATTGCTACTAATGTTACTGTTTTAATCACGTGTTCCGAAAATTGTTTTAAATTTTTTTACCGTTTGCGCTTTCAAAAGAATGTGGAAGCGATTTAAATGCTTCAGCAAAATTGAGGACTATGAACCCTCACTTTTACTGTTTCGCTTAATTCCGGACTTGTCCGTTTGAGAACGTAAAATGTTATTTATTTAAAATACAAAATTTTATAGTTTGCGCTTTCAAAAGAATGAGGAAGCGATTTAAACGCTTCAGCAAAATTGAGGACTATGAACCCTCACTTTTACTGTTTCGCTTAATTCCGGACTTGTCCGTTTGAGAACGTAAAATGTTAATTATTTAAAATACACAATTTTGCACTTCCAAGAAAACGATGAAGAGAATCAAACGATTTAGTAAAACATGTGGTATGGGATATGTGCGTTTGCTATTTCGGTTAATTCCGGACTCGTTAATTGAAACATCTATTGTTTGATGATTCTGATGATTTTGTGTGCTTTAGAGCCACTATGTTGGACCTTCGGGTCATTTGCTGGACCTTCGGGTCATTTGTTGGGCTTTCGGGCCACTCTGCTGGACCTTCGGGTCATTTGTTGGGCTTTCAGGCCACTCTGAGGACCTTCGGGTCAAATACCATACTAGACCTTCGGGTCATCTGATGGGCGCCAAAATTTATAGTACTTGGTAGGCTTCGGCTATTTGTTGAAGCACGTGCGACGTAGCTAATACTCGCCATCTGATGGGATCGATCCAACCTTTTATGTTGATTTTCTAGAGTATCTTAATTTATTTCTAGATATTTGTTGTTTCTAATTATCTGCAGGTAATTAGATATTTGTGTTTTCTGATTATCGTTTTTGACGATCGGATATTTGTTGTTTCTGATTATCGTTTTTGATAATCGGATATTTGTTGTTTCTGATTATCGTTTTTGATAATCGGATATTTGTTGTTTATGATTATCGTTTTTGATAATTAGATATTTGTTGATTTGAGATTTCTGATTATCGTTTTTGATAATCGTATATTCATTGTTTCTGATTATCGTTTTTGATAATCGGATATTTGTTGTTTCTGATTATCGTTTTTGATAATCGGATATTTGTTGTTTCTGATTATCGTTTTTGATAATCGGATATTTGTTGTTTCTGATTATCGTTTTTGATAATTAGATATTTGTTGATTTGAGATTTCTGATTATCGTTTTTGATAATCGGATATTTGTTGTTTCTGATTATCGTTTTTGATAATCGGATATTTGTTGTTTCTGATTATCATTTTTGATAATCGGATATTTGTTGTTTCTGATTATCGTTTTTGATAATCGGATATTTGTTGTTTTTTATTATCGTTTTTGATAATTAGATATTTGTTGATTTGAGATTTATGATTATCGTTTTTGATAATCGGATATTTGTTGTTTCTGATTATCGTTTTTGATAATCGGATATTTGTTGTTTCTGATTATCGTTTTTGATAATTAGATATTTATTGATTTGAGATTTCTGATTATCGTTTTTGATAATCAAATATTTGTTGTTTCTGATTATCGTTTTTGATAATCGGATATTTGTTGTTTCTGATTAGCGTTTTTGATAATCAGATATTTGTTGTTTCCGATTATCGTTTTTGATAATCAGATATTTGTTGTTTTTGATAATTAGATATTTGTTGATTTGAGATTTCTGATTATCGTTTTTGATAATTAGATATTTGTTGATTTGAGATTTCTGATTATTGTTTTTGATAATTAGATATTTGTTGATTTGAGATTTCTGATTATCGTTTTTGATAATTAGATATTTGTTGATTTGAGATTTCTGATTATCGTTTTTGATAATTAAATATTTGTTGATTTGAGATTTTTGATTATCGTTTTTGATAATTAGATATTTGTGTTTTCTGATTATCGTTTTTGATAATTGGATATTTGCTAGTTTTGTTGATTATGAGATTTTCTAGTCTCTAATTGATTCTAGATTATGTTGATTGTATTGAATTGCTGTTTCCTATCTATCTCAGTTGATAATTAGAGTTTGCTGATTATGAAGTTCGTATTTTCTAGTTATTTGTTGGATAACTAGATATTTGCAGTTTTTCGATTTGTGATTTATGTTTTCTAATTATCTTTGCTGATAATTAGATTTTGTTGTTTTCTAATTATCGTATCGATAATTAGATATTGCTATTTTGTGATTTCTATGTTCTAATTATCTAATTGATAATTGAATATTGCTGATAATTGTATTCATTCAGTTCTGCTGTTTTCTGATTATCTATTTGATAATTAGATTTTGTTGAGAATTTGTGAATTTCTTTTATGAAATTAAAAGATTTCTTTGGCGTTTGTATTTTCGACTTTTATTTTTCTAGCTTAACCAGTTTATGTTAGAAAAATAATTGTTATTGACGTCTTTAATTATGAAAATTGCGGGGACGCAATTTTTATAAGGAGGAGAGTCTGTAACAACCCGGGGTTTAGTAACAATTAATTATCGTCAAATGATGATTAATTTGGTTGTTAATTGCTGTTTGGAATTTTTAATCGGGTTTAAATTCTTTTAAATATTCGCTATGGGTTAAACGGGCTTTAAATTGCAATCTCGGCCCACATTTATTTGTGGTGTTGTGATAAGTATCAGTAGTAGTAACCCGTTCCTCATTTTCATCTCATTCGATTCGCTAGCCCTAAACAAATGAAAAGAAATGGCCGCTGCTAGGGTTTCATTTTCTTGCTCCGATCGATTGCTTGAGGACCATGGCTTCCCCAATTTCCGATTGAGTTCAGCTTTGCTTTGAGACAAAGGTGAGTGATTTTTATTCACTCACATCTAGTTTGAACCACTGTTTTTACCCGATTCGAATTCCTGTTTTTGTGTTCGTCTGATTGTTGTTTGACTTCGCTTCGGCAGTCGATTTTGTTTCAATGAATGATGATTTTTGACTGGGTTTTGTTTCTTGATGATTTAGCCGATGATGATTTACTTATATAAGGTTCGACTCCCTTTATTTTCGTCGTATATATTTTGTTGAATTCGTCTGTTGATTTTGCTCTGGCCGTTGATATTCGTTGGATGTTGAGATTGATCTCTGACTTTATCAAATCATATAATTTGTTATTGGTTGACACGGTTTCGAAACTTGGTCATCACGGCGTTGATTTTCTTTGACACTGTTGATTTCGATTCCGTGAATTACTGGAGATTCCGGCCTGACTTTGAATTGATATCCCCTGTGACTTTGAACTAGGTCTGCTTGAGTTTTGTGATAATATATCATTGATTTTGTATTCTCTGTTCTTTGATCAAAACTGCTACTTGATTGAAATTTGTTCGAGTCTGCCTTGGTTATTAATTTTTCCTCTGTATTCATAATTTTGGTCTGGTTCACAGTAGTTCAATGTATTTAGTTTTGTTGTACCATTGTTGTCATCTTCGATCCTTCTGGCCTCTGAGTTTGTGAAGTGCTTGCTGTACTTGATTGCTTGCACTGGCTTGTCTTGATTTCACTTGAACCTTAGTGTAGTTGTGGTTACCAGATTTGAGTTTTAGTGGAATTTACCGGTCTTGGGTTCATCACTGTCCACTTTGAGTTTGCATCTGGCCATTGGTCTAGTTTGTGTTGCAGTGTTGAACTGTGTCTGGTTTCGAATTGAATTTTTGCAGTCTTGTTGTACATGATTGTACCTTGAATCTAGGTAGCTTGTCACTGTGTTGCACCATTGCTGTTTCACTGTTGAGTTTGCATATTTGGCTGGTGGTATTTGGTCTTGATGTTGTACTTCACTGTGTTTTTGTGTGTCTGCACATGTGCTTCAAGTCCATTGCTTTCACTGCCCACTGCTAGTACATGCATTGACGACACATCTTCTCTTACCGTTCACTTGTAGTTGAAGTATCCCTCGAGTTGTTTATTCATGGTAGCTGTCTCGACCATTTGAGGCAGTCTGCATATTGGTTTCATGTAGTATTGGGCATAAGTAAGGCTGCCCTTAAATTCTAGTAGCACATGAGTTGATGATTAGACTTCATGTAGTCTTTGATTCAGATTGCTTCTTTGTTTCAGTGCTCATACGTATATATTCACTGATATATATATGTCTTCATGTTGTATGCTTCTCTGTTGCAGTTTGCATTGTGCATTCATGTGCTATGTTAGTTCATCACTTGTGTCCACTGCTAACATGTACATACATGCATGTATCACTGTTATCTTGATGTACTTCATGCGAGGCTGTTTGCAAACAGTTGCATTATTAGTCTTGTAATTATCTCTCTAACCAGTCTGGGTTGAACATTTTGATTTTTCTAGTTTATCACTTGCTGTTGCATGATGAACTTGTTCCTTGAGTTTGAGCCTTCCTCCTAACTGTATTTTGCTGACATTGGCGTGATTGCCACTTCCTGTTGTGCAGTTCCTATTTGATTCATTGTAATCTGATTTTTGGGTTGTATTGTTTTGAATCTTGTACAAGTATCCTTAACTTGCCCTTGTGACTTGTTTGGCTTGTTGGATTCATTGTTACTGAGATGAATTGTAGTCTTGCCTCACTTGCATTGCTGAGTTTGTTTCTTGGTGTTTATTATACATATGAACTTGGTTCATATGTATGCTAAGCATTGCTTCTCAGTGACATTTGCTTTCATTCATATCCTTCAGTGTTTTATATTGCGCATTTGAGTTTCACTGTGCATATCACTGCACTGCTTCGAGTCAGGTGGCATACTCTCCGTGCATCCCTGAATATGTACTGGAGTCTGATATTTTTGAAGCTTGCACTATTCAGTTTCACTGTTGCATTTCGATTGTGTACCTCTGCACATCCCTATCATACTTGTTGATGTCTTGGAATTACTGTTAGATTTGGTTTAGCCTTGCAGTTGTGTTGAGTCATAGCAGTGACTTGACCTCTGCAGTTTCGATTTGCTGTAGTATTTAGTGTCGTGATGACATCTCATGTTGTAGTGGTGAGGCAGTGCATGCGTGCGTGTACTGCAGCCATACAGAATTGACTTCTTATGTGATATTTCAATTGTTTGAATTGTTTTGTGTGTTCAATTCAATATTTTGAAATTGTGTCCTTATTTGATTGGATTTGATCATTCTGTTGTTGTCTAATTATCTATTTGGTAATTAGATTATGAGTTTCTAATTATTTATTGAATAATTGGATTTTGTTGTTTCATTGCCGTTTAGGCAATTCAGCTGTTTTCAAATTATCTTCATTGATAATACTTCTATTTATCTTTGTTGATGATTTGGCTTTGCTATTTTGCTATTTAATGCTGTTTTGTGTTATATCTACCGTTATCCGATTCTCTTATTGAAGGGTTGGATATGCGAGATTTATTGTGACTGTCGTCTATTTGATTATTTAATTATCATTGCTTCTGTGCTTTAATAACTGAGTATGAATTAGACTGACCCGTGTATTATTTTCTTTTGAATTTAATATTCGGGTCAGACCGAGTTATTACAGGTTGTAGATACCTTGCTTTGGGTTGCTGCTTGAGCTATGAAGTCTCTTCATATCTTTTGGAGTAGTCGTCGTCATTTTGTAGTAGTCAGTGTATCTGATCTAGGTTGATATGTATTCATGTATATTATTCGATAATGTACTTGTATATATAACTTCCAGAGTCGACAGTTGTAGTTGTATCATATGTATTGTGTCAAATGTATTGTAACTGACATCAGTTATATATATATATGAGACTTTTATCTGTGTTCCTCATTTAGCTTATCTGTGTTATTATTATATATATTGTCCTAAACTATTATGAACCATCGTAGTTAGTTTTATACTGGAATTGGGTATGTCGATGGGAGTAAATAAATAAGAGATGAAAAATAAAAATATATACCACTCCTATCGAGGTAACCAATACTAGTGTAAGGCCCAACTACGGATGACCGCTCCTATCCAGCCTTATTCTTCGTAATAACAGACAGTATGTCTTTTAGTGCTCTTTGTTATTGTGAGCATAGAGGTGGGGCATCACAATATGTATGGGGAATGGTGAGTTAGTCAATATTACTCACACTGGAAGAACCAGTATTAATGGCAAAAGACAATTATATTTAAACAACTTGTTGAGAGTACCAAAAATAAAGAAAAATCTTATGAGTGTGTGACAATTTGCAAAAGACAATAATGTATACTTTGATTTTATCCTGATTATTGCTTAGTTAAAGATATACTAACTAATGAAAATCTTTTGCAGGGTGAAGCAGTTAGAGGACTATACAGATTCAATCTTAAAAACATTAGCAAATCTGAGAGAAATCAGAGGTGTTGTAATATAGGTGAAATGAGTCAGTCTAAAGAAAAGGGAAGTGTGTTTGATCTGTGGCACTACAAACTTGGCCACCCAAACACAAATGTTGTGAAACAAGTACTTGAGAAAAAAAAAATTGTGTTTGATGATATTTCTTTACCATATGTGTGTACATATTGCCAAATGGGCAAAAGCCATAAGTTACCTTTCAATGACTCACTAACCAAGTATTCAAAACCTTTAGAATTGGTTGCAACTGATTTATGGGGACCTGCCCCAATTTATTCTGACTATGGTTACAAATATTACATATCTTTCATTGATGCATACTCTAGATATACATGGATTTATTTTTTAAAGGCTAAATCAGAAGCTTATAATGCAGTGATACATTTTATATTATTAGCTGAAAAGCAAACTGGCAATCAAGTTAAAATTATTCAGTCAGATGGTGGTACTAAGTACAAGACCCTTAGCAATTACTTTGCTAAGAAGGGAATTGTACACAGAATCACATGTCCCTATACATCTGAACAAAATGGTCTAATAGAAAGAAAGCACAGACACATAGTTGAAACAGGGCTAACACTGCTTGCTCAAGCATCATTACCACTAAAGTTCTGGCCTGATTCCTTTAATACTGCTGTATATTTGATTAACAGACTTCCCACAATAATTCTTAAAGGAATCAGTCCAGTAGAAAAACTATTAGGTGTTAAGCCAGACTATCAGAGTTTGAAAATGTTTGGATGTCTGTGCTTTCCTCACATAAGACCATACAATAACAATAAGTTATGCTTCAGGGCTAAACCATGTACTTTTATAGGATATGGGTCAAATAAAAAAGGATACAAATGTCTAGATGAAAGTGGCAAAGTTATAACTAGCAGACATGTTGTGTTCAATGAACATGTTTTTCCCTTTAGAAATACAGGTATTAAAATAACCCAAAAGATACAGAATCCAAAAAATTATGTACCTAGTATACCTGTTTACAGTGATGATCTTCATCTTGAGGTGATTGAAAGGACTGCTGAGGGTCATGATCCACAACTAACAATGTCAAATCAACCAGGTCATGAATCATCAAACTCACCCAGCTATCTCAGTCAAACTCCTTCACATTCAAGACATCAAACAGAGTCAGTTGATGAAAGAGAAGTTGAAAGCATACCAGTACAATCGGAAAATGACAACAATCAAACAAGTACAGATGTATTACCATAGGATAGAACTGGTCATCCAATGATTACAAGGTCAAAAAGTGGAATCTTTAAACCAAAATTATACACAGCTGCATCAAATCTAGAGGAACCAGAAACCTTTGAGCAAGCTGCAAAGGACAATAACTGGAAGGCATCAATGGATGAAGAATAATACATGGGAACTTGTACACCCACCAGATAATAAAAACATCATAGGGTGCAAGTGGACATACAGATTAAAAAAGAATCCTGATGGAACAGTGTCAAGGTACAAAGCAAGACTGGTAGCAAAAGGCTACACACATCAATATGGGTTGATTTTAATGAAACTTTTTCTCCTGTTGTCAAACCAACCACTATAAGAATTATTCTAAGTATTGCTCTATATAATTAGTGGAATATTAAACAATATGATGTCAATAATGCCTTCTTGAATGGAACATTACAGGAAGAAATATACATGGAGCAACCATAAGGGTACAGGAAAAATACAAGTCATGTGTGCAAACTGAAAAAGGCTATATATGGCCTTAAACAAGCTCCAAGAGTCTGGTTTGATAAACTGAAAGCCACACTGACTCATCTTGGCTACCAGTCTATAAAATCAGACAACTCCTTATTTATTAAAAATAGCAATAAAACAAGTGTCTACATTCTAGTATATGTTGATGATCTTGTCATTACAGGAAATGATGAGGATGAAATCAAAAGTTTTGCTCAATATCTCGACAAAGAATTCTCCATCAAAGATTTGAGTTTACTAAACTATTTCTTAGGCATAGAGGTCAAGAGGAAATCAAAGTCAGAGATTATCCTCAGTCAGAGAAAATATATTCTAGAGCTATTAGAAAAGGCTAAGATGGACAATGCCAAGCCTCAGCCTACTCCAATGATAAGCCATCAATACTTATCTAAAAACAGGGGAGAATACATAACAAACACTAAACAATACAGAAGTGTTGTTGGTGCTTTATAATACTTAACTATTACAAGGCCTGACATATCTTTCAGTGTTAACAAAGTTTGTCAATTTATGCGAGAACCAAGAGATGATCATTGGAAAGCAGTAAAAAGAATATTGAGATACATAAAGGGAACTACAGAGTATGGACTGCTAATGAAGAAAAGCAATAATCTAAATATAACTGGATATACTGATGCAGATTGGGGAACCAATCCAGATGATCGTAGATCAACTACAGGGTACTGCATATATATATGAGACAATCCAGTGTCGTGGTGTTCAAAGAAACAATCTGTAATCTTAAGATCCAGCACAGAGGCTGAATACAGAAGCGTTGCAAGTGCAACTACAGAGATCATGTGGATACAGTCTTTACTATATGAGCTAAACATCAAATTGCAAGCCAAACCAACATTATGGTGTGACAATCAAAGTACAATATATATGTCAGCAAACCCAATACTACACTCAAGGACAAAACATATAGAGATAGATCTGTACTTCGTCAGAGAACAAATACAAAAAGGAAACTTGCAAGTAAATCACTTACCATCAGCTTACCAAAGGGCCGATACACTTACCAAAGCCTTGTCAAAGCAAAGCTTCATCAGATTCAGAGAAGAATTAAAGGTGGCTGCGACTCTCACAAACTCAACTGAACCTGAAGAAGTTGCAGAGTTCAATGGACAAAAGTCAAGAGTTTTAACACAAACAACAGCAGATCTATCGTCAGAACTGATCTTGAAAACAAACTGAAGTATCCAGATCAACGAAACCACTCAGATCTACTTGAAGGAACATGCTATAATGATGAAATCACCCAGATCTATACAATTCTACTCTAGATCTGAGTAAAAATCATCCATTCCTTGAGGCGGCGCAAGGAAAAGTCGCCATGAAATAACCCTAATGTTGGTTTGAGGGGGCGAGTTAGAAAATGAAATGTTCTCACAAGCTCGCTCTACTGAAGAAAACAATGTATCAGTATTGTTTAACATAATGGGTCTGGGCCTTGGGCCATGTAAACAGCCCAATAACATAATACTCTGTATATAACAGAACTGAAGATGCATGTAATAGTACTGAGTCTTTTTCTGATTAATACAAAATCATTTTTACTCTGTTTAAATTCTCTCTTCTTTTCAGTAATAGTTATAATCAGTGATTTCAATATATCAATACTATCAAAATCTAATATTCATCAACATCATGAAGCACTGATCCTGTATCTAGAACATACCCAACTTCTTTCAGTCTAAGTGTAAGGTTTTCCAAATATCTATATATCTCTTCATGTTTCAAATGTTTCCTATCTCCAACCATAAATACGTTTCAAATATCTATATATCTGTGACGACCCGGCTTTTTCTCCACAAAAAGTCGTATCATCAAGAAGAAAGAAAGGGATAGAAAAGAGATAAGATAGAGAAGAAAGAAAGAAACACATCAGAATCTAAACAGCGGAACGAATAAATTATATTAATCAAATAAGATATTACATTGTATCATATACATCAGAGATACACAGCTTATACAACACATACTAGACAGTTATAAACATCTGTCTAGTCATTACAACCCAAATACAACTCAACAAATGACTCATACAGACTAACACAGCGGAACACTATATCTACGAACGTTGAAGCCTCCTGCTCCATTGCTCCTCCAAAGATTTGTCAAAGCAAACCTGAATCCCTTGGCTACTCGTAAAAATTTGAGTACCCAAGGTTTTATAAAACAGAAAATAAACACTTGGGTCAGACATGGGTCTGGTGTGAGTAAACGGTTAAAGTTGCTTAACTTCAAAACCTTTTGAAAACAAAGGTATCACGTAAGACTCCCCACAAATAAACATGGGTAAGTTTTTACCTTACGCTAACCAAAACATCTGATAGGAAATCCAGTTATATTATAATAGGGTCTAGGGTTTTCAAGTAAAATACAGAAATAGCTGGAATGCTTACATCTCACGTTCCAGCATAGTTGGGCACAACTAATACGTACGGCACTTATTGGATTTTGGATTCCATACAATGGCAGAGCTACCGGGGTACCGCTCGTCACAGTACGTGGCCTAGATCAACGTACCGAGGATCACTCCCAATCCCCTGCAACACAAGGCCGGAACATCCCTTACTGGATAATTCCCGCATAAGAAACCCCGTGGTTGCGGCCAAACAACCACCCACACAGCCGAAATAAAAAGGGACTCTAGACAGGGGAATCTTATACTACTTGGGTGCTACCCACTAACCTTGCTGCACCTCCCCTGTTTTAGCCATTCCCGGTTTGATGAGGCTTGAGGTCACGATTACCTTAAATCAGAACTCTTCACTTAGAATGCTCATCGTCCACCTGACGATGTGCTGAAAGCATTCAATCCATACAAGTTCGTTCCGGGTTCGAACGAAACCGAAGGCATTATCTCGTTACACTCATTTTGGAATCACCCTCAGAGTTAACGACAATAACCCTTGCACTCTGAATCTTCATCTTCACTTGAGATTCACGACCTATCGTTAATTTGGATCGATGTGGTATTCGGGTCTCCAGACCTGGAATACCGGTATACGGAAACCCGATCCCGGTCTCATCGAAATCCAAAACGTATCTTTTAAGGCCAAGTTGTTTAAAGGTTTAAACAATTTGATTCAATTCAATACTTGAATTCACACAGCATTAACATAGATAAATATCACACATTTTATCACAGATATATCCAATATCACATCACATAATATCACAGCATATCATCCAATAGATATCATCTAATACACATATTCTACACAACCATCATTCATAAGCAACAATTTATTAACCCTATGTTATAATTAATTTAATTAACTTAAATTAAATTAATTACTTAAGAATTAATTATCTAACCTTGCTTAATAAATCATTAATTAATTACAAACCTTTAATTAATTAATTAATTACTCATTAAATATTAATCATCCTTGATTGATTATTCATTAATTACATAAAATAATTATCCTTTAATTAATTTTACAAATTAATTATTCTTAACCATTAACAGTAATTAACCTTTAATTACTCTCATTAATTTCATTAATTAATGATCCTTAATTAATTACTTCCATTAATTAATTTAACTATATTTAATTACATTGACCCTTAATTAATTACATTAATTAATTAAACTTTAATCAATCATTTCTATTAATCTACCTTAATTAATCATTAACAGTAATTATCATACTGTAATTAATTAATATCCTAATTAATTATATTAATTTTCCCAAATAATTAAATCCTTAATTACTTTTACAAAGTAGTCATACTTCAATTACTTCCCATTAAGTAATTTCCTTTATATCAATTACATCCAGTAATTCATTTATTAATTACTTACACTAAGTAATTACACTTATCAAATCTCATTAGGTAATTATACTAAATCAAATACCAAGTGACTATCTTTAATTAATTATCAAATTAATTTACTTAATCACATTCATCTCATAAATCATAGTTGAGTAATTTATCCTTTAATTATTTTTTTAAACCAATTAATTAATCTTTAATTACAGATTAATTATTCATTTAAATTATTAATTAATAAACCTTAATTATCAATTAATAAAACTTAATAACAAATTAAGTACTTCTTAATTATTAGTTAATTAATCCTTAATTAAATCTTTATAGATTAATTATTCTCAATTATTAATTAATAAAACCTAATTATTAATTAATAATCTTAATTAAGTATTTCTTAATTACCAATTAATTTATCTCTAATTACTTAATTAATCTTAATCACTTAGTTAATTTATCTCTAATCATTAATTAATCAATCCTTAATTACCAATTGATTAATCAATTAAATAATCTTTAATTAACTAATTATAACCCTTAAATAATAAATTAATTAATCCTTAAATCATTAATAAATTAATTATACTTAAATTACTTTATTAACTTTATTAACCTCAAATTATTAAAATCTTAATTAAACTTTTTAAGGTAAACCATTATCTAAATTAATGACTTCATTATCATTAAAACATTTTTATCTTTAAAATTAACTTCCTTGATTAAATCATTTAATTAAGTTTTGAAATAAAATAAACATTTTACTTAACAAATTAAAGTTAACAAATTATATAACTTCCTTAAATCAATTTCTTAAAAATATTTATTTTATAAAGAATAGATTTAAGAAATAGTTTAAAACTAGCTTTTATTTTACTTTAAAACTTACTTTTATTTAAATTTAAAAACTTAGATTTAGTTAAAAATTAAATCTGAAACAGTTTCTCTTACTAACCCGAAGACAAACCCGAGCACAAACCCAAATTCCTCGAGTTTCCCATCGAGCCAGCTTCTACTTCGAGTCGCTCTCTCATATTCTCGAGACCAAACCCGGTACAGATTCTTCTTCCCAATTTCATCGTTACGCCTGAAACAAGCGTGCACGTGTGCACGATGCACGGCGATCTATGCGACGTTGACCATTCCTCCGACCTTCACCGAACCGCCGACGACCCCATGAACTCCACTAACGCTCAGAACCACGAAATCGTCACCCAGTAAAAATCGAGCTTCCTGACCAAACTTTGGAACCAACATTTGATCGGAAAACATCAATTTCGCCGACGTCACGACCTTATAATCTTGCCGACTTCACCAGAGATTCATTCCGACCTCCAGCTTTGATTCCTCCTATCGCGAACAAGTCCCATCCCTCGTCAATGTCGAACGAACCTCGACAACTCCGACTACTAAAACCCATCACTAAACCCTACTTTCCCCAAACCTGATCACCACAGCCATTAAATAAATACCAATGTATTTTTCCTGCAATCTCCATGCCACTACCCTCCTCTAGGCCAAAACCGACCTCCCAATTCTTCGCCGATCATCGGCAATCGCCAACAACACCAAATTCGAACATCTCGAAAATTCCCAAAGACTAACCATCTAAAAATTATGAAATGCATATCAAAAATCATGATTTTCAATCATGACTACATTCATGTAATCCAATCCAGAAATTAAGATTATTGATTTTTAACATATACATATATTTTACTGTTATTTTTATTTTACAAATTTTCTGTTGAATATAAAACCCTGAAACTATTTTTATAATCTTCATTATACATTTACAAACAATTTTCATTTAAATATCCAAGGCTAATATGGATTTGATTTGAAGATATGAATTTTTGATAGCAAAACATACATAGTGAACAACAGAGAACAGACTTGTATATTTAAACATACAGGCTCACACAACATATTTATACCAATTTATATAAATTCAAACTGAAGAACTTCAATACAAGCCAATATCATCACATGCATGATAGTTAAATCCAGATTAAACTGCTTTTAAAAATGTTTACTTACTAAAAAAAACAGAGACCAGGTTTTATATATATATATAGATCTGCCCACACTATATATATATATATGTCAACACAATTTATATTCAACTGAAAACATCATGCAAACAAATGTTATCCACAGATTTATCACATGCAGTAAAGTTTAGTTCCAGATTTAAACTATTTTTAAAAGAAAAAGGCTTACTCACCTTTTAAAGAAATGCAGAGAGGTTTGATATTGCACTGGAAATTTGCAAAATGCATTGAACTTGAATCTTTAAAAACTGGAGTACTTGCAAAAATGCTTTGAATTTGAAGATAGACCCCTTTTGAAACAGAAAAGCTTCAGGTTTGCTTCAACAAATTTGCTTTGTTGTTTTGATTCCAGAAACTGAATTGCTTGAATCTTTGAAATGGCTTTGATTTTTAAAACTGGAGTGCTTGATAAACTGGAACATGTTGATGATGGTTCCAGACTAGATTCCAGTTTGAAAACATTACAGGCTTAAAATTTATTGATTTCAATTTTTGAAAACAAGATGTTGCAGGCTTTTTGAAAACTGCTTTGAGATATAAATGGTTTGCAAATCTTGATTTTGATTTAAGATGAGGAGATGAATTACAGGGAGTTGTTTACTTTGCTGGAATTTCTGGTTAGAGGAAAGTTGTACGGATTTGTTCTCTTGAGTTTAGAAAATGAGGAGATAGCAAAAGAAAATGGAAAGGAAGATAGGAGTTTATATAGTGTAAATTTAGGATTTATTAAAATTAAAGAAAATGAAAAATAAAAAGATGACACTTGCCCCTTATCTTATCTAATTTCTTAACACATGTTACTTAGGAGGATTTATAAGCTAACACCTATAACTTTACATGCATAATTAAATTAATATTCTTTTAAATGGATTTAAAAGCTTTTATTATTAAATTTTCCTAATTAATAAATACATATCCTAACTTATAAATGCTTTTCTTAATTTATAAAAATAAAACTTTTTAAAAGAAAATAAAATAAAAACCAATTAGATTTTAACTAAATCATATATAGTATATTTAATCCATTTTAAATGCTAATATAAAACTTTTATATTTATCTACTATCAACTAAATACTTTATAAATTCATATAAATAAATTCCTTTAAGGAAAATGATATAAAAGAAATCTTATTTTTAAATAAAAACTTTATTCATATAATTTAAGAATATAACTATATTTAAAATTAACTCTTTATTAAATTGTTTGAAAATAACAATTTTACCAATTAATTTAAAAGATTATCACATTTTAAATTCCCCGAAATCCCGGGATATCACATTCCTTCCCCCTTAAAAGAATTTCGTCCTCGAAATTTAAAACAAAAGATAATCTAAAGTTTTTATTTTATTTTAACCAATTTTAAAACAATTCAAGCCTACTTATCAACCATACACTATCAACAAACAACTATTCATCCAAACAAACAATTTTATCCAAACAACTATACTAGCTACTCGGACACAGATCCGGATAAGTTTCCTAAAATTTCCTTGAGTTTCCCCAAGTATATATATATACCAGGATACTCGCTCAACAGAATTCAAACAACCAATTCTACTGAGCTACAGAGCTCCTACACAACTAGATCTATAAAACTAAACAGAATATCAGACCATAGATAAGATCAATTCAACTACCAAATTCTTCAGAACTGTTGGTTCCAAAACCAGAGATAGATCAAACACGTACTTCCTCAAAGATACGCGATATACTCCGAATCCCAGTTATCCAAACTGACAATTCAACCAAGTAGACCAAACTCTTATCCTTACAAAAACTCAGAAGAATCCAATACTCCTTGGAGTTAACCTCACAGTCTTACCCAATCTTATTTCTCCTTTGACCGGAGAAAATAACAACAAAGTCTCCAACTCCGAATTCCAAATTCCTCCGTTTCTTATCCATAGAATTCTTCTGACAATCCTGGGCTGCCTACACCCATTCCGATCAGCTTAACCTTCGCTGATGCTTCTAAAAACAAACTGGATCAAAAATAACTCAACAAAATGATCCTCTCAAGATCTACCCAAAATCCAGAACACAAACTCTATTACCATCAGTAGGCTATAATTTACTTCTCCTATCCGGAAAAGACAAAACAGATACACTCACCAATCTGGACTCAAATCTAAAAATATTTCTTGTAGAAATTCTTAATCAAACACTGCAACTTTCAAGTTCTTCCACTCTAGAACAGCTGTCATCTTGCTTCCGCTGCACAACTCTGATCTGGAGAAGATAAGAATGCCGTCGATGAACTCAAGCACAGACTAGACAACACATTCTGGAGATAAGGTTCAACAGATCCATAAAAATAAAACTCAGAAGTTCTATGAAATACCGGGCTGTTTCACCAAATCCTTTCTCTAGGAGACATTCTTCGACCTAGCTGAACTTCCGGTAGCAATCCTGAAATCAAGTCGATACAGAACTCAATCTCAAATGCAGACAAACTTCTGACTTCGCTGAAGACATCCAGAAAAACTCTGATAACTCAAGAGAATACTCAGCAATCGCAAGTCACTTTTGCGATCAACCCAGCCTAATATCCAAGAAACTGCTCTCTCTTTACCAATCAGAACAGCTTATGCTTTTTAACCAATCCATCGAAGAAATGGATCCTCTCTACTGCTTCTGAATTCTACCACTAGAAAATTGCTTAGCCAGAAGACTTCCTGCCGGCACACGAAACACTCCGAGCTGCTCTGCTGACCCAGATGCCAAGACTCCCTATCCAAAGCTTCGAGAAATTCGGACTCCAAACCAAACAGAAAAGACTCTGCTGAACTCAGCCACAACACCGAAGCAGACACATTTCTTCAAACTTGCTCCAAAAGAAAACATCTTCAGAAACATCCAGTCACTGCGTCTCATCACGCAACTACTTCTTCCTGAGATTGCCAAGATACCATCACTTGCTTCAGCTCATCCGACAGATCCAAACTCTCGAAAATCTGCTCATACGAGCGTGATCAAACTTGCACTTCAAAGATGGACTCCGAACCTTAACAGGTTTCCTTCAGAGATCAATGAAATCCTTACATTAAACAAAACTCACTCGAGACGGTATTAGGTCTACAGTCTCGATAGATACATTTCTAACCTCAACATTCAAATTCCAACCATTGGTAGTCGTGTTTCACACACCACCACCCTATCTACCTTTATAACTTGTATTGGAAAACCCGAACAGGTAACCCAACAAATAGGTAGAATAAATATATATATATATATATATATATAGTTAAAAATTACAAATACGCTCTCTCAAGATAGATAGAAATCACTCTAGAGCTAGGTATTCACTCAACCTACAGCTCTGATACCAAATGTGACGACCCGGCTTTTTCTCCACAAAAAGTCGTATCATCAAGAAGAAAGAAAGGGATAGAAAAGAGATAAGATAGAGAAGAAAGAAAGAAACACATCAGAATCTAAACAGCGGAACGAATAAATTATATTAATCAAATAAGATATTACATTGTATCATATACATCAGAGATACACAGCTTATACAACACATACTAGACAGTTATAAACATCTGTCTAGTCATTACAACCCAAATACAACTCAACAAATGACTCATACAGACTAACACAGCGGAACACTATATCTACGAACGTTGAAGCCTCCTGCTCCATTGCTCCTCCAAAGATTTGTCAAAGCAAACCTGAATCCCTTGGCTACTCGTAAAAATTTGAGTACCCAAGGTTTTATAAAACAGAAAATAAACACTTGGGTCAGACATGGGTCTGGTGTGAGTAAACGGTTAAAGTTGCTTAACTTCAAAACCTTTTGAAAACAAAGGTATCACGTAAGACTCCCCACAAATAAACATGGGTAAGTTTTTACCTTACGCTAACCAAAACATCTGATAGGAAATCCAGTTATATTATAATAGGGTCTAGGGTTTTCAAGTAAAATACAGAAATAGCTGGAATGCTTACATCTCACGTTCCAGCATAGTTGGGCACAACTAATACGTACGGCACTTATTGGATTTTGGATTCCATACAATGGCAGAGCTACCGGGGTACCGCTCGTCACAGTACGTGGCCTAGATCAACGTACCGAGGATCACTCCCAATCCCCTGCAACACAAGGCCGGAACATCCCTTACTGGATAATTCCCGCATAAGAAACCCCGTGGTTGCGGCCAAACAACCACCCACACAGCCGAAATAAAAAGGGACTCTAGACAGGGGAATCTTATACTACTTGGGTGCTACCCACTAACCTTGCTGCACCTCCCCTGTTTTAGCCATTCCCGGTTTGATGAGGCTTGAGGTCACGATTACCTTAAATCAGAACTCTTCACTTAGAATGCTCATCGTCCACCTGACGATGTGCTGAAAGCATTCAATCCATACAAGTTCGTTCCGGGTTCGAACGAAACCGAAGGCATTATCTCGTTACACTCATTTTGGAATCACCCTCAGAGTTAACGACAATAACCCTTGCACTCTGAATCTTCATCTTCACTTGAGATTCACGACCTATCGTTAATTTGGATCGATGTGGTATTCGGGTCTCCAGACCTGGAATACCGGTATACGGAAACCCGATCCCGGTCTCATCGAAATCCAAAACGTATCTTTTAAGGCCAAGTTGTTTAAAGGTTTAAACAATTTGATTCAATTCAATACTTGAATTCACACAGCATTAACATAGATAAATATCACACATTTTATCACAGATATATCCAATATCACATCACATAATATCACAGCATATCATCCAATAGATATCATCTAATACACATATTCTACACAACCATCATTCATAAGCAACAATTTATTAACCCTATGTTATAATTAATTTAATTAACTTAAATTAAATTAATTACTTAAGAATTAATTATCTAACCTTGCTTAATAAATCATTAATTAATTACAAACCTTTAATTAATTAATTAATTACTCATTAAATATTAATCATCCTTGATTAATTATTCATTAATTACATAAAATAATTATCCTTTAATTAATTTTACAAATTAATTATTCTTAACCATTAACAGTAATTAACCTTTAATTACTCTCATTAATTTCATTAATTAATGATCCTTAATTAATTACTTCCATTAATTAATTTAACTATATTTAATTACATTGACCCTTAATTAATTACATTAATTAATTAAACTTTAATCAATCATTTCTATTAATCTACCTTAATTAATCATTAACAGTAATTATCATACTGTAATTAATTAATATCCTAATTAATTATATTAATTTTCCCAAATAATTAAATCCTTAATTACTTTTACAAAGTAGTCATACTTCAATTACTTCCCATTAAGTAATTTCCTTTATATCAATTACATCCAGTAATTCATTTATTAATTACTTACACTAAGTAATTACACTTATCAAATCTCATTAGGTAATTATACTAAATCAAATACCAAGTGACTATCTTTAATTAATTATCAAATTAATTTACTTAATCACATTCATCTCATAAATCATAGTTGAGTAATTTATCCTTTAATTATTTTTTTAAACCAATTAATTAATCTTTAATTACAGATTAATTATTCATTTAAATTATTAATTAATAAACCTTAATTATCAATTAATAAAACTTAATAACAAATTAAGTACTTCTTAATTATTAGTTAATTAATCCTTAATTAAATCTTTATAGATTAATTATTCTCAATTATTAATTAATAAAACCTAATTATTAATTAATAATCTTAATTAAGTATTTCTTAATTACCAATTAATTTATCTCTAATTACTTAATTAATCTTAATCACTTAGTTAATTTATCTCTAATCATTAATTAATCAATCCTTAATTACCAATTGATTAATCAATTAAATAATCTTTAATTAACTAATTATAACCCTTAAATAATAAATTAATTAATCCTTAAATCATTAATAAATTAATTATACTTAAATTACTTTATTAACTTTATTAACCTCAAATTATTAAAATCTTAATTAAACTTTTTAAGGTAAACCATTATCTAAATTAATGACTTCATTATCATTAAAACATTTTTATCTTTAAAATTAACTTCCTTGATTAAATCATTTAATTAAGTTTTGAAATAAAATAAACATTTTACTTAACAAATTAAAGTTAACAAATTATATAACTTCCTTAAATCAATTTCTTAAAAATATTTATTTTATAAAGAATAGATTTAAGAAATAGTTTAAAACTAGCTTTTATTTTACTTTAAAACTTACTTTTATTTAAATTTAAAAACTTAGATTTAGTTAAAAATTAAATCTGAAACAGTTTCTCTTACTAACCCGAAGACAAACCCGAGCACAAACCCAAATTCCTCGAGTTTCCCATCGAGCCAGCTTCTACTTCGAGTCGCTCTCTCATATTCTCGAGACCAAACCCGGTACAGATTCTTCTTCCCAATTTCATCGTTACGCCTGAAACAAGCGTGCACGTGTGCACGATGCACGGCGATCTATGCGACGTTGACCATTCCTCCGACCTTCACCGAACCGCCGACGACCCCATGAACTCCACTAACGCTCAGAACCACGAAATCGTCACCCAGTAAAAATCGAGCTTCCTGACCAAACTTTGGAACCAACATTTGATCGGAAAACATCAATTTCGCCGACGTCACGACCTTATAATCTTGCCGACTTCACCAGAGATTCATTCCGACCTCCAGCTTTGATTCCTCCTATCGCGAACAAGTCCCATCCCTCGTCAATGTCGAACGAACCTCGACAACTCCGACTACTAAAACCCATCACTAAACCCTACTTTCCCCAAACCTGATCACCACAGCCATTAAATAAATACCAATGTATTTTTCCTGCAATCTCCATGCCACTACCCTCCTCTAGGCCAAAACCGACCTCCCAATTCTTCGCCGATCATCGGCAATCGCCAACAACACCAAATTCGAACATCTCGAAAATTCCCAAAGACTAACCATCTAAAAATTATGAAATGCATATCAAAAATCATGATTTTCAATCATGACTACATTCATGTAATCCAATCCAGAAATTAAGATTATTGATTTTTAACATATACATATATTTTACTGTTATTTTTATTTTACAAATTTTCTGTTGAATATAAAACCCTGAAACTATTTTTATAATCTTCATTATACATTTACAAACAATTTTCATTTAAATATCCAAGGCTAATATGGATTTGATTTGAAGATATGAATTTTTGATAGCAAAACATACATAGTGAACAACAGAGAACAGACTTGTATATTTAAACATACAGGCTCACACAACATATTTATACCAATTTATATAAATTCAAACTGAAGAACTTCAATACAAGCCAATATCATCACATGCATGATAGTTAAATCCAGATTAAACTGCTTTTAAAAATGTTTACTTACTAAAAAAAACAGAGACCAGGTTTTATATATATATATAGATCTGCTCACACTATATATATATATATGTCAACACAATTTATATTCAACTGAAAACATCATGCAAACAAATGTTATCCACAGATTTATCACATGCAGTAAAGTTTAGTTCCAGATTTAAACTATTTTTAAAAGAAAAAGGCTTACTCACCTTTTAAAGAAATGCAGAGAGGTTTGATATTGCACTGGAAATTTGCAAAATGCATTGAACTTGAATCTTTAAAAACTGGAGTACTTGCAAAAATGCTTTGAATTTGAAGATAGACCCCTTTTGAAACAGAAAAGCTTCAGGTTTGCTTCAACAAATTTGCTTTGTTGTTTTGATTCCAGAAACTGAATTGCTTGAATCTTTGAAATGGCTTTGATTTTTAAAACTGGAGTGCTTGATAAACTGGAACATGTTGATGATGGTTCCAGACTAGATTCCAGTTTGAAAACATTACAGGCTTAAAATTTATTGATTTCAATTTTTGAAAACAAGATGTTGCAGGCTTTTTGAAAACTGCTTTGAGATATAAATGGTTTGCAAATCTTGATTTTGATTTAAGATGAGGAGATGAATTACAGGGAGTTGTTTACTTTGCTGGAATTTCTGGTTAGAGGAAAGTTGTACGGATTTGTTCTCTTGAGTTTAGAAAATGAGGAGATAGCAAAAGAAAATGGAAAGGAAGATAGGAGTTTATATAGTGTAAATTTAGGATTTATTAAAATTAAAGAAAATGAAAAATAAAAAGATGACACTTGCCCCTTATCTTATCTAATTTCTTAACACATGTTACTTAGGAGGATTTATAAGCTAACACCTATAACTTTACATGCATAATTAAATTAATATTCTTTTAAATGGATTTAAAAGCTTTTATTATTAAATTTTCCTAATTAATAAATACATATCCTAACTTATAAATGCTTTTCTTAATTTATAAAAATAAAACTTTTTAAAAGAAAATAAAATAAAAACCAATTAGATTTTAACTAAATCATATATAGTATATTTAATCCATTTTAAATGCTAATATAAAACTTTTATATTTATCTACTATCAACTAAATACTTTATAAATTCATATAAATAAATTCCTTTAAGGAAAATGATATAAAAGAAATCTTATTTTTAAATAAAAACTTTATTCATATAATTTAAGAATATAACTATATTTAAAATTAACTCTTTATTAAATTGTTTGAAAATAACAATTTTACCAATTAATTTAAAAGATTATCACATTTTAAATTCCCCGAAATCCCGGGATATCACAATATCTGTTAAATGTGTTGTGCAAAAATGGTAGTGCTTTGCGGAAGCTTATATCAACGGATCTTTGTCACCCAAATCACAAAGAGATAACTTGGATTAAAAATAAGACGGAATTGAAATTAAAAGCAATAAAACAAGATATTCCACCCAACCACCCACTTTATTGATTCACCAAATTTTTTTTGTTTACAATTAATAGAACAAAGCTAAAATAAACAAAATATCATTGAATCAATAACCAAATTGAGAAAGGGAGCAAATATCTATATGGCTAAAATTGTTGGAGAAGAAGAACAAAGATGGAGAACATGGAATTAGCAAATAGATTTTCCACCATACTTTTACCCTCTCTTCTAGTCTCTATTTATATAATCAATTACTTAATGCCCAAGTTAACATTAGATGGCAAAAAATAATTTGATTATCCAATTAGAGAAAGAAATAAACATAGTCAATATGCCTATTAAATAGGGGAAACAAAATCTTCTCTTTCTTTCTTTTACATATTTCTTTCCCTCTATTTGTGATTTTGTATCACCAAAATTTAACAAAATGGATCGTAGAAAAGGCTCGCTTTCATACACACTTTTAAATCTTTACTCCACTATTCATAATTGTCAACATCATGCAAGATCCATGGCTATAAAGAGTTACCAAAAAAACACGTAACCGTTGTCAACATCAGGTTCAAATATCAATAGTTAATTTCTCACTGGTTTTATTTTGTGTCATTTATATTGCATATAATATCATTGCCTGATTTGGTTAAGTGATATGAACAAGATGACATTCAATTCTACTGTAAAGTTCTTTGACATGCACATTCTGGATGATAAGTGTGCTTACCTCTTCAGACCAACGTTCCAGAACACAGAGCTTAGAATAACCGTAGCAATAATAGTGAAGAATGAGCGGACAATGTTGTAATATGGACTTCTCCAGTATACAAGAATTTATTTCCGGAAGCATGTCCAAAACTGAGCCAAAGGATCTTCCGCAAAATTTGATGAGAACTTTAGCGGTTCTGTTCCAATTTCTGGAGTACTTAAGTCATGTTTTATTGTTTCCACTTTCCTTTAAAAGTCAAGCCATATTACTAGTTGCTATGTTAATGTAAAGAAAAAGGTATTAAAAAGATGAAAATATGTATTTACCTGAACTGACTAGAATTTCCGTACACTGTGGCAAAATCTATACCAAGCTTTCTTCACACTATGGGTGGGGACTTCTAACATCCATGTTGTAGGATTATAACCATCGGAAATTGGAGGCACTCCTAAATTTCCTGCATAGACAAGAGAACAAAATCCACTTCTGCTTTCGCTGCAAGGTATATACTTATTTATAAGAAGAATTTACCTGAAAGTAATCTGTCATGATTTATGAATTCACACCAAGCTTGCTACCATATATGACTTGTCACCCTTAGATACATCATTTTCAACTTGACATACAATAACACAGAGATGCGCAAAGCCCATTGCCTCTTGTTGCATTGATATTAGTTGTGTGTACTTAAAAGTTGTTATAAATAAAATCTTCAACTGATTCAGTAATGGTATGCCATTTTGTTAGCTGAGAATCAATTGAGTAGTGACATGACATAGACAATATGGATATACCATCAATTTTCTTAACAACCTAAAACGTAAACTTGTGAAAAGAAAACCAATAAAGTGGTATAGAAGAGAGCTCAAATTTTACAAGCATTAACATACCAGGAAGAGAATTCCTCTTTCATCAAACTAATCGTGTATCCACATAATCAATCATTGTCTGCAAATACTAATGATGCAGTTTTGAATCTTTAATTGTCATCCCTGTCTAAATCAACTGAAAAGTACAAATACTGTTAATTTTTAGGTTTCCACCATCAGAAAAATTGGGGAAGAAGAAAAAGTATTCGTTTTTTTATTAAAGAATTAGTGAGCACACCAAACAAGATGCAAAATACACATATTTATACACTACTCACACATCAGCAAAAGTAACGCTAATAACACTCGCTAATATAACACTCAACACCCCCCTTAAGCTGGTGGTTGGTACAAACCCAGCTTGGACATAATATGGTTTTGTCGATGAGATGGCAGAATCTTAGTAAACACGTCATCTAATTGCTCTGACGAAGGAACATAAGCAAGTTTTAATAATCCTTCCATAACTTTGTCTCTAGTGAAATGGCAGTCTACTTCTATGTGCTTAGTCCGCTCATGAAAAACTGGGTTCTTAGCAATGTGCATGGCAGAATTGTTGTCACAAAATAGGGTAACTGGTTTGATTGGATCAACTTCTAATTCTTGTAATAATCTTACTAGCCATGTCACTTCAGTTGCAGCCTGTGCCATGGCCCTATATTCTGCTTCAGAGGAGCTTCGAGACACTACCACTTGCTTCTTGGATTTCCAAGAAATAGGAGAAGAACCAAAAAGTATGACATATCCAGTAACCGATCTTCTGGACATTGGACAAGCTGCCCAATCTGAATCAGAGAAAGCTTGTAACACTGGTTGATCACAACCAGTAAGAAGAATGCCATTGCCTGCTGTTCCTTTGACATAAGAGAGTGTGTGCTTTAGAGGATCAAGATGAGAAATTCTGGGCTGTTGCATGAACTGACTCGGTGTTTGAACTGCAAAGCTTAAATCTGGTCTAGTATGTGTAAGATAATTCATTTTACCAACAAGAATGCTATATTGAGTGGGATCATGCAATAGAGCACCATATGTTGCATTTAACTTTAAATGCAGAGGTAAAGGTGTCAAAGAGCATTTAGATAATTCAATGGCCGAATCATGTAGTAATCCAGTGGTGAATTTATGCTGTGTTACAGCAATTCCTGAATTACTATGATTGATTTCCAGACCTAGAAAATAATGAAGAGAACCCAGATCTTTGATGCTAAACGTAGTACGTAAAAATGTCTTCAAGTTGTTAATTTCAGTAGAATCAGAACCTGTTAAAAGAAGATCATCTACATAGACTGCCAATATGGTTATCAATCTAGATTTCTTCTTTTTAAAGAGAGAATAATCATTTCAAGATTGAGAATATCCACGAGAATGCAAAGCTGAAGTAAGCTTGTGAAACCATTGTCATGATGCCTGTTTCAAACCATAAATAGATTTCTTAAGTCTGCAAACAAGATGATTGGGATTTGGAATTCCTTCAGGCATTAACATATAAACTTCTTCATATAAATCCCCATAAAGGAAAGAATTGTTAACATCAAGTTGATGAATATGCCATTTCTTTGAAGCTGCAATTGCTAGGACAGTTCTAATAGTTGTCATCTTGACAACCGGAGAAAATGTTTCATGATAGTCAACCCCTTCTTTTTGTGTGAAACCTTTAGCTACTAATCTAGCTTTGTATCTCTCTAAAGAACCATCAGCTTTAAGCTTGACTTTAAAAACCCATTTGCAACCAATTGGTGATTTTCCTGTAGGGAGACTAACCAAATCCCATGTGCCATTTGCTTGGAGAGCATCTACTTCATTTTTCATAGCTAAAACCCAATTTGGATCATTGGAAGCATCAAAATATGAAGAAGGTTCATGATAAGAGGCAATAGTTGATAAAAAAGCAAAGTGAGACGAAGGTAAAGAAGAATAACAAATCAACGAGGCATGTGTTTGTTCAGTAGAACAATTATTACCGATGTAGTCTTGGAGATAATTTGGTTTTCTATGTTCTCTTAAAGACTTTCGTAAACTTGGTTCACTGAAGACAATAGGTGAAATTTGATGAGCATCAGCAGTGACTGGACTTGAACTGTTAGAGGGTGATGTATCATGATACATATCATTTTGATTAACAGATGAAATGTCATGTGAATCACTGGTTTGAATTGGTGTAAAGATAAAATCTGAATAATCATTATGGATTGTAGGTAAAGTGATAGGAGGAGAATATGGTTTGATATGAAAAGGAAAATTGTGTTCATGAAAAATAATATCTCTTGATTCGAAAATTTTATGTGTGGCAAGATCTAGTGCTTTGTAACTTTTCTTACCAAAAGAATAGCCAATGAACACACATGGCTTTGCTCGAGGTTGGAATTTATCTCTTCCCTGAGATGTAGTAGAGATAAAACAAAGGCAACCAAATGTTCTTAAGAAAGAATAATCTAGTGTTTTATTGAAAGGTTGAAAATAAGGAGAATTAAAATGAAGTGATGGCAATGGGGTACGGTTTATTAGATAAGTGGCAGTTAAAATGCATTCTCCCCAAAATTGTATGGGTAAGTTGGACTGAAATAATAAGGATCTAGCAACTTCAAGTAGATGTTTGTGTTTTCTCTCTACCATTCCATTTTGTTGAGGGGTGTAAGCACATGAAGTTTGATGAATTATGCCATTTGTAGAATAAAATTTCAAAGCATTAGATCCACAAAATTCAGATGCATTATCTGATCTAATGATTTTAATTTTGGATTGAAATTGTGTAAGAATGAGGGAATGAAAATTTTGAAGAATAGACAGTGAATCACCTTTAGAAGACATGAGAAATGTCCATGTACATCTAGTGTTATCATCCACAATGGTTAGGAAATATCTAAAACCATTGTGAGTAGCATGTTTGTAGGGGCCCCATGTATCAATGTGTATGAGATCAAAAGGTTTTGCAGCTTTTGAAATAGAAGTTGGAAAGGAATTTCTATGTCGTTTGGCTTGTGGACAAATTTTACACAAATGAGTGGGTTTGATAGGAGAGTCCAGAACATTAATATGTTTGAGTTTAACAAAAGGTACATGACCAAGTTGACAATGCCACAATTCAGGACTGTTATTTTTAAGAATAATAGAAGAAGAAAATGGTAAAGCAATATTATTCAGGGAAGAGCTTACAGCTGAATTTAGCAATGACAAATAATTAGTAAAATTATTGTCAAATGACTTATTCAAAACTGAAGGAAATGCAGAAGTATGCTTACAGTTAACATCAAAATTAACAATGAAAAGCCCTTTAATCTCACTGCCAATCAACATTGGCTTCTTCATCAAAGGGTCCTAAAGGAAACAAAATTGAGGAGTGAAAAGAACATTAATATCCTTGTTTGTCATGAGTTTTCGGACAGAAACAAGGTTGAAACAAAAATTCTGGTACATGTAGAACATTATGTAAGATTAAAGAAGAAGAAAGGACAATTGTACCAGAATGTAAAACAGAGCATGTCTTACCATTTGGCATGGTAATAAGTATTGGTTTAGGTAGAGATGAATAATGTGTAAAAAAATTAAGATGAGGAGTCATATGATCTGTAGCTCCACTATCAATGATCCAAACAGGTTTAGTTTCTGAAGAAAGAAAGCAAAAATTCTTACCAGCCAAAAAGGCAGTTGAATCAGATAAAGCAGCATTATTATTCTTCAGCAGAGCCAATAGTTGATTGTATTGTTCATTAGTGAATCCAGATGGAGTTGGCAACGCAGGAAAATCTTTTGATGATGCAGAAGCTGCTGTGCGAGGACCTTTACCTACTGGATATCCATGTTTCTTCCAACACTTATCTGTAGTGTGACCTCCAAGTGAGCAATGATCGCAGAATATGGTATGACCATGCAATTTCCAGCAATTATCAGTTGTATGTCCACCAATCTTGCAATGATCACAAAATAAAGATCCTCTACCATTTTTAGTAGTGCCACCACGACCTCGAGAAGAATTATTGCCTCTATTCATATTCTTGGAATCAACGAAACATTGAGGAACTAATGCAGAGGTAAGATCTGTCAATGAAGATCCAGAAGAGATTTGTTTATTACTTAGTTCACGTTGCTATTCTTCTTGCAACAAAAGTTTATAAACTTCATTTAGAGATGGAGGTGGCTGGATCATTAAAATTTGTGCACGAGCAGAATTATAGGAATCATTTAAACTAGCTAGAAACTGAACTACTTACTGATATTGAAGAATATCATGAATTAAAGCTCCAGAACCACATACACATACACGATCAACAAGCAACAGAGTATATTCATCCCATAGAGTCTTAGATTTGGTATAATGAGATGAAATTGAAGACGTATCTTGCGAGAGCGTGGACAAGGATCGTTGAATCTGGAAGAGGCGAGTTCGATTAGATCTAGCAAAACGGACAGCAAGATCTGACCAAATAGCAGAAGCAGATCGATAATAGTGGATGGATTGAGCGATGTCCTTCTCAACAGAATGTAGTAACCACGAAATCACCATATTGTTACAGCGATCCCATTGAGATGCAAGAATTGGATTATCAACTGGACGAAGACAAAGACCAGTAACGAAACCTAATTTTTTTTTCGCCATGAGAGATACCTCAACCGAACGTCGCCAGTGGCTATAATTCCGATCTGATAGCGGAACAGTTTAGAGAACATAATTGGGATGGTTGGAATGATGTAAGAAAAGTTCATCATTGGATGTGAGGGAAGATAGATCTGAGGTTGTCGAAAATGGTGAAGTTTGATTTGGTGGTGGAGGAGGAGGAGTCGGTGGATGCTCCGATACCATGTTAATTTTTAAGTTTCCACCATTAGAAAAATTGGGGAAGAATAAAAAGTATTCGTTTTTTATTAATGAATTAGTCAGCACACCAAACAAGACGCAAAATACACATATTTATACACTGCTCACACATCAGCAAAAGTAACGCTAATAACACTCGCTAATATAACACTCAACAAATACAACAATTTGGAGTTTGTAATTTTCTTCCATTTGAAGTAATAATTGCTACTGCTACGAGAACTGATTTTCAAGTCAGAAAAACCTTGTCAACTGGAAGGCAGTTAAACGTTTGACTACTTATCCAATTTCAGAAACTTGGGTGAAGTGGTTATTATCAAGTAGCTGAATGTTGCTAATCTTTAGCAACTAGCAACTTTTAGAGAAAATCCCACGGTACTACCCTTGCTGTGTTAGCATGTGAGTATTGAGGTTGCTCTAACAACTGACGACACATCGAGCATAGCAGAAATCAACACAAAATCAGCATTATTTTAATTATTGGAAAAATAAACAAATATAAACCATTTCAAAATGACAACTACTTGTTACATATAAAGCATTCGCATTTTGCATAATATATAAACATATTTAGTGCCATTATTCATTGATTGACATCCAATCCTTAATCGCCTAGGGTATCCTAAAAAAGTACACACTATACCAACATAATGATAAATATAAGTGAATAATACATATTTTAAGCTGGCATGGTCCATACCAAAAGATTTCAATAAGAGCAAAATCTACAGCTTCGAATTTATTGATGACCACCAAGGTAGTTTACAATCATAATGTGTCAGTGAGTTCACTCCCCATCCCACAAATTTCATTAACTGACATACGCTAATATGAATTGCGTTTGTATTCGTTATCCCTCCTAAGTATATGTTAATATGAAACTCAATATGACAATGTCCTTACTTTTGTAAACTGCATTCCTTTTCTCTATCTTTTATAGCATTGGATTCACATTTTATAGCATTCAGCCATTCTATTTCCCTTTGCAAACTGCATTCCTTTTCTCTATCTTTTTAAAAGCACAGAAAAATGCAGTTTCAGTTTCATTCACATGAGAAACTCGAGATGATTTCACATTTTTCTTTTCTTCTTCTTAAAAAAAGAAAAGAAAAAAAAGAAGTGAAATTGTATGGAAACTTTGGTCAATGGAATAAATATAGCAAAATATGTTTTGAATCCGAATAGAGCATTTATCTCATAAATTTTTTTCTTGAAATCGGTATCGCTGCAAATGTAAACAGAATCAAACAAACACAAAGCAAATTCCAAAGGACCAATTCCAAATTCTAGATGGTGACTAGTATAGACAAATTTCAAAAAACACCTCAAACAATCTTCTATTTCACATAATTAGATAGGTGGACAACAAAGGATAGGGTAAAGATCTTTTACCTGATTGAGCTTCATCTTATTTTTATGATTTCATTCTCTTTTTGTAACAACCCAAAATTTAACCCGTAATTATTAATTCATTAATTAAATAAATAATAAAATAACTTTATGAAATTATCAGAATTGAGCCACGAGAGTTGGACCATTATGTCCGTGGTAATTTTCTGGTTAATTTCCATATATAGAACGTCAGAATCCGAGCTAAAATGTACGAGATATGAATTAAACAAAATAAGCAGAAAACAAGAAATGAAAAAAATAATATTGGCTAGATCGACCACCAGGTCGACCTAACCTCACCCTAGGTCGACCGGCCGGTCGACCTGGCGGTCGATCCGCCTTAGAAATTGGACGAAGGAAAATTCCTTTGTCCAGTAACAGTTATTAGCCTATTTTCTACGTGTTTTGCATCCCTTAACTCATATGGTCCTTCCATTCTTGCATCTGATGGCTCCTATTCAGCCTATGACGTGGTTGCATCCTATTCAGTCTCAAAAATCCAACGGTCCGAGACCTAACACCTTTTCTCATTCTAGATTTTCTCCGCTTGGGTTCACCTTTTCAGGAAGGACCCAAAAAGGAATAATTTTTCAAGGAGAGAATCTTTTTAACAAAAATATTTTAGCAACTCCAAGTGGATCCATGAAGGCCTAAAGGGAAGAGCTAAGGACCAAAGGTGAGTGATTGTAATTATTTTAAGATTTCTTTAAGTAATTTAAAATAATATGGTTTCCAATAGTTATAGTTTTACTACGATTTTTGGAATAGCCTTTTCAGTAGTTTATTTACCGTTTTTAAGAATTATTTTCAGTCTATTTCCTTTCAGCTATTCTTTTCAGTAATTTTAATATATTTCTGTTAATTATAGCTTTTCGAGTTATTTACAATATTTTAGTTTATTTACTGTTATTTATATGTTATTTACATCTTCTTTTTACGCTTTGGATTTTCTTCTATTTTCAGTTTTCTTTTATTCCTCCTTCTTCTTCGCGGATGGAATAGAATAGGATTAATGCGAATATAAATTAAATTGTAAGAAAACTGAAATAATGGAATATAAGATGTAAATTTCAAAGATTGTAATATAAATGGAATTGGACTTAAATTACACCTAATTATGACATTTATTGGACTAAATCAAAAGATTGGCCTAGTTATAACTTAGAATTATAACTAAAAGGAGTAAAAGACGAAAGAAGCTTATTTTCACACTTAGACCTTGGGTTAAGTAATAAGCATGATTATAACGTAGGTTATAATAAGAAAAAGAACATAATAAGGCTTATTTTAAGACTTGGGATAAATTAATAAGCTCAGATAGTAGAGAAAAAAGTAAAGGCTCATTTAAATAATTTACCTAACTTAATAAGCAAAGATGAAAGTAGAACCTGTACCAAATAGCATTCCCTATTAGACAAAATGGCGAGCCTAGGACACGCTTATGCTAAGAATGGTAGTAATTGGTCAAATAGAAGTCCAAATCATAGGGGATTTGGATAAGAGGTGCAACTAGATATTGTTTGGATGAAGGGCCAGTACTAGCAGCATTTCTCCTATTTTTCTATAGACACGCGGTGATCTCACATTAGCCTAAAGTGAGATGAGGGGCATGCTTATGCTGGAAGTTGGAGGTAATAAGAAGACCCAATAGGTGGAGCAAAAGGTAGCATGTGCATGGTGGCAGTACGCGTGGGACTTTCATTGCGGGTGCTCAGTAATAGCTATGAGTTCTAAGCGCTTAGTATGGGTGTCTTTCATAGACACCATTGCCTTCTATGTAGGGAGCTATATATGTCATCCGGATCCATAGTAGTTGCTCTGTGCATCTTCCGTAGATACCATTGGCTGCTGTGTAGAGAGTTATATAGTGGCTGGTCCGCAGTAAGGTCCATGGAGTAGCAACTCGATCAAAAAGGGTAGAATTAGGGTTACATCCTAATTACAGGATTAGGAATTCAGCCCAATCAAAGTAGAAATCAAGGACAAGTGCAAGCAATCAAAGTTAACATATCTTATAAATTGAGCAATATTTAACCAAACTTATTTCCAGTTTATCTCTTTCCTATTTTCTTTGTTTCCTCTTTATATACTAGAACTGCTGTAGAGTCTATTACTTTTACTTTGCTTAAATACTCTAGCAATTACTATCATTCACCAGACTTTTAGTCTGACCCACTCCTCTATTTCCCCCTTCCCCCCTTAGGTAATCAAGGGAGAGGGCAGTAGATTGCAGTTGCTTGGAGATTTCTTGGAGAAGTTTGCTACCATGTATTTCTTTTCTTTCAACTTTTGTTCTTTCTATGTACTGGCTTATTATGAGGGATATTATGTACTCTGATTTTTGAGACTATGAATTTTTATTTCATAATTCATGATGGGTTTTGAGATATGTATGTTGTATTTGGTATTTGACTTATTTATGAAGCAATTATGAAAGTTTTATTTTAATAAGTTATTATTTTAGCTCCTGCTGTTTTTACCTATTTTTGTCTTGTAAATCTTAGTCTTTGTTAGCTTTATTTATACCTACAACGCACCACGCCTTTTAATGTGTCCCTTTTGGATACATTAAGGGGTGTGGGGTGTTTCATTTTGTATTAGAGCCTAAAGTTATAGGATTCCTAAAAATTTATTTTAAAAGTAAAGTATTTTCCAAAATAACTTGTTTTAAAAGTATTTTTCAGAAAAGAACTCTTAGAAATAGTTTTTAAGTATAAAAGAGTTTGTATAAAAATCCCCTCAAAGTCCAGTTCAATCTTTTTTCGATTCTTTCAAGCCTAAGTTTTCTTTTCTTTGCATAATATGGCTGATTGGTTCCGTAGAGCTACGGTACCAGAGGTGCAAGGGTAAGCACCCAATACAACACCGATAGGTGGAAATCCCTTTAATCCACCTACACCAGCTGATTTTTCTAAGCTGTGCAAGGACTTCACTAGCATAAGGGGCGGAACGTTTTCTGGCATGAAGGACTTCAAGGAGACACAAGCTAGGTTGGAAGATATGGAGCGAAAGTTTAGGCAGTTAGGTTTGGAGGACCGACAGAGTGGTCAACCTATATCTTGGCAGCTGGAAGAAGAGCTTAGGAGGTTCCTACAAGCTCTAAGAAGCCATGATGGAAGGGCAAGAAGGATATGAGGAAAAGGGAAGGCCCTCAAAAGCGAATCAAGAAAAGTGGGAGATGTAAGCGCTGTAGAATGAATGTCATTACGCAAATTGTGGACAGCTTGGTCACTTTAGTAAGTTTTGTCCTCAGAAGATGGGGCAGGGAGCGAGTGCACCTACAACGTAGATTCAGGCTTTGGATGCATCACCTTTCAGAAGTAGACCAAATCAAGGTAGGAAAGTTTGATTTCTATTTCTGATTTTCCCATTTAGACTATTTTCGATCCTAGAGCATCACACTCTTTCATCTCTAGTTCTTTGGTAGATTGTTTGCACTTTGACATCTCTTTAGTAGTAGACCTTATTGTTGTTTCAAACCCGAAGGGAGAATCAGCACTCTTGTCTATGGTTTGTAGGGGTTTGAAAATTTATATCCTAGGCGTAGAATTTGACTATGACGCCTATATTTTGGGATTTGCGGGGTAAGGGATGATTTTGGGTATAGATTGGCTATCCACATATGGAGCTATATTAGATTGCGAGAGGAGGGTCGTTAGACTAGAGACATGTACCAATAGGACTCTCGAGATTTCTTGCGACCTGCAAGGGTCAGTTATGTTGAGCTTCCTTTATTCCCTCGATTCATCATCATCAGAGTTAGATTCGGTTCCCATCGTCAGAGATTTTTCCACACATCTTTGAGGAGGTTAGGGGACTGCCCCCTAAGAGAGAGATTGACTTCAGGATTTATTTGGCTAGCCAGTAGCATTACCCGTAGGGCATATGGCGCCTAGGGAAGGGATTGAGCAAGCAGATCCATGAGCTTTGGAGAAAGGTTTCATAAGAAGAAACATATCGGAATAGGAAGCGTCAGCCGTCTCTGCTACCAAAATAGGTGGTTCTCTACGACTTTGCATTGACTATAGAGAATTGAATAAGCTCACAAAGAAGAACCATTATCCACTCTCTAGGATAGATGATCTTTTAGTTGGCTCTTTAGTATTCTCCTAGTTTGATTTAGCCACTGGATTTCATCAGCTTAGGGTCGCTGATGGTAACATTGATAAGACCGCATTTAGGACACTAGATGGATTCTTTGAGTGGTTAGTCATGACTTTTGGGCTAACCAATGTCCCAGCTTATTCTATAGATTTGATGAACCATGTTTTTAGAGATGTCCTAAAACAAAGTTCGTGGTGGTATTCATGGTCGACATTTTGGTGTTTTCCAAGAAGTATGGAAGAGCATCTTATTCATCTAAAGAAGGTTCTTTGTACGCTTAGTGTTCGTCGGTTGAGAGCAGAGTTCTCGAAGTATCACTTTTGAAGTGCGTTTATTGGGGCATAGAGAATGTCTACACATGATAGGGATTTAAGAAATGGTTTTGTACATTTAGGATGGGTATAATGGAAATCCAAAGAGAGGTAGGAAAATGTTAGAGATGTACAATAAAATTCAGTAGATAAGCAGAGAAGAAAGTCCATGTGTAGGTAATGGTAGAAATTATAATTGTCTCAGACAAGTGGATTCGATAGTGATGCCTTAGAATAAATATGAGTATACAAGAGGAATAGAAGTAAAAGCCTTTAGTTTAGGAAAAGTACTCCGAGGGTAGTAAGTAGGAAGACCCACTTTATGCTAAGCCCAATAAAATGAAAATTTTGAAATTTAAAAAAGTTGAATTTTTTTTGTAATTGTTGGAATTGAAAATTTTATTATTGATATTTTCTTTCAAAAAATAAACATGGGATTTTTGAAGAATGGTATGAAATTTGTTTTTTATATAATGAAAAATTGGAATTCTTTTTGAAGAATCATGGAGTATATATAAATAACTCACTAGTTTCATTATAAGTAAACAAAGATTTTAGACATAAAAACCTAGAGTGTATCATGTATCGAAAACATAGATTATAACTTTTATTGTTGTAATAAATGTTTTTGTGGAAAATAAGTGGAGCATAGGCTATAACACTATTGTTATAGTAAGTGACTCTCAAGATGAATATTTCTACATAGGAATATGAGATGTATTTTTTTTTGGGTTGTAGTAATGGTGTTTTACGCAACATCCATTTTAACCCAAATAAAAATGTATTTTAAAAGGTAATTCTAAGTATAGAAACAAAATGGTTTGTAAAGTACACTTATTATTAATAAGTATAAGGAAGTGTTTTTGTAGTTATGGAAATATTAAAACAGTTTTGAAAATGAGTTTTTCTGAAAGGAAAATGTGTAAGTTAGATATTAGAAAATATTTATCATGGAAGAGTATAATTTAAACATATTTTAATCTATTGGAATGAAAAGAATAATGGTATGATTTTCTATGAAACCGGTAAAAATGTTTTGTGCAAGTTACAAGGAATACATGAAAGAGATATACAAGGTATGAAAAGCACCATATTTTGTATAGCCTATTTCAAAAAATATAAAATAAGTTCATTGTAATTTCACATAAACATGAAATTCTCTTTTAAAAGGTTCATAGAAGATCTTAGCGTTAATAACTTCTCATAAGAGAAAGTAGTTCCAATACATTAAGATATGAGACTATTAGGTGTAATAAGAAGCTGTTTTGAAAACACATAAATGATATTTTAAAGATATTATAAAAGAAAATGGTTTGGTGAAAAAGTAAATAAGTTGTTGAAATGAAAAACTTAATAAAAGTAAAATTTGAAAATTCAAATTTTTATAGAAAACTGTAAAAGTCTTTAAAAGAAAGGGAGATACAAGTTTTAGGCTTAAAAATTTGGAAGATTTTTCCCTTTAGGTTTGGAAAATAATATTAAGTGACCAAGTATTTTTGAAATTAATAGAAACTAGTAAGATAATACTTTTAAAGACAGATTTTGGGATTTGACGTTTTAAATTTTTTAGAAACTTTAGTTTTTAAAAACAAGGAGATAAATACCAAAACAAACTCTTAAACGTGGAGTAGATAAGAATCATTTCCTATAAGTAACAGAAAAGGTGTAAGGAGATAGCAGTAATTACTTTTAGGAGTAATGAGGGAAGCTTCCATAAAGTGTATAGGGCACTAGTAAAAACCTAGGAATGTTGATTCATGAAGAACAGTAAAATGAAATTAGTAGGATAGTAAGTCAAGCATTGTTGAGAATGAGTATTCTTGATTTTGGAAGGACTTGGGAAAAACATCTTTCTTTAGTGGAATTCATATGGTAGTAGTTTTCAAGCTAGCATTAGATTGACACCTTTTGAAGCTCTTTTTTTAGGAAGGCCGTGTAAGACATCTTCATGTTGGTTGGAGTTTACAGAAAGGTTGCTTCTTAGTTCCGACATGGTTAGAGAGATTTTGGAGAAGACTAATTTGATTAGGAGAAAATTCGTATCTCATTATCCATGTCTCTTTGATAATAGGTTTTGGAATTTTCTTTTTCCATCTTTAGTTTTGAATTGGTTCTTTCCTTTATTATCCTTTGGGAGGGTAGGACTTAGGATTTAAACTATGGATGGTAGGATTTGATGTAAACATGTTAATAGAACATGTTATGAATGATGTATGCTAGTGGTTGCAAGTGTTTGTTAGTGGATGCTATGGACGCATAAAGATACACTAGGCACTATTATTCTTTAGGGATCGACCTAACTAGGACACTAGAGCATATGCATATGGATGTGTGCGCATTTTTTCCCTGGTTGCTATAAATAGATGTTTATCACATGATTGTTGCATTTGGATGATGTTTGTAGCACACATATAGAATTATCAGTTATCATTAGGGAATTTTTGCATTCATTTGGATACATGACACAGACATGATTGCATAAAAGGAGGTCAACTGAATCAGTGGACTGCCTAATCTTTTGCATTAGTTAGGGACATTTACACTACACTAATTGCATAAGTATCATAAATTGCATTAGAAAAACTTAAGGACAATGGATGGATGGTTGATGATTTAGTAGTTGGTTGTAGAATTGGATGAAAACATTTAGTACATTTAGTCTGACCCACTCCTCTATTTCCCCCTTCCCCCCTTAGGCAATCAAGGGAGAGGACAGTAGATTGCAATTGCTTAGAGATTTCTTAGAGAAGTTTGCTACCATGTATTTCTTTTCTTTCAGCTTTTGTTTTTCTATGTACTGGCTTATTATGAGGGATATTACGTACTTTGATTTTTGAGATTATGAATTTTTATTTCATAAGACATGATGGGTTTTGAGATATGGATGTTGTATTTGGTATTTGACTTATTTATGAAGCAATAATGAAAATTTTATTTTAATAAGTTATTATTTTAGCTTATGCTGTTTTTACCTATTTTTTTCTTGTGAATCTTAGTCTTTGTTAGTTTTATTTATACCTACAACGCACCACGTCTTTTATTGTGCCCCTTTTGGATATATTAAAGGGTGTGGGGTGTTTCACTTTCTCTTCAATATCTAACATACATACTATATCTTAAATTTAGACCTAATAATACCGATATTTCAAAAATCCATTCATGAGTAAAAAATACCAATTATCCAAAAGAAAACACATGCTAATTCTGTTTGTAATAACAGTAAGTTTGGAAAATCGAGATGATTGTAACAATAGTAAGTTTGGAAATATCAAATACCAATTTTAGTTTGACATATCTCAACTCAAGTGAGTAAATATCAAATAATTCAATAAGTACCCAAAAAACTATTCGAGCGGACTTAACAACGCATTATCCCATCAATATTATAAATGGATTAAATTATAATTAAATTTGGAAACGTTCGTTTAACCCATAATTCATAATTTGCAGATCCACAAACTAATATGTTATCCACTTTGATTTTCCGAAATCGTTTGTTGAAAGTCAACTAACTTGAAAATTATTTCCGTTCGTTCATCGTTCAACCAATAATTCTTAATTTGCAAAATCCATAAACTAATCCACAAAAAAGAAACTCAATACATACCAGTAATCTCAGATCGGCGGCAGTAGAAACGTGGAAACGGAGGTAGACAGTGAGGTGTTAATATGCGACTTGAGATGTTGAAATGGAGGTATGTAGACGGAAACGTAGGTAGGCAGAGACTGACTTAGGCTTGGGAAATACGGATGTTTGATTTGAGATGAGATTAGTTGGATTTGAGATGAAGACGCGGCCGATTTAGTGTTTTTTTAAAGAGGGAAATGAAAATAGGTCATAAGCGATTTCAATTCGGTTGGGCTTGGGAAGGTCTACGTTGGTGCCATGGTTGAAGTATAACGGTCGCAATTTGCCTATGTATTTGTTACTGTTGTATTATACAACCGTCGCATATTATTTTTTAATTTTTTGGTCACATTTGCAATAGGTATTTGCTACGGTTATGAAAATAACAATCGCAAATAACATCGTATTTGCTACGGTTATAGACAAAAACCGTCGCAAATTACTTTTATTAAATTTTCTTCTGCTTCTCATAAACCAACTACTACGGTTTTTAAGAAAAACTGTAGCATATTATACTATTTGCTACTGTTTTTACCTAAACCTTTGCAAATAAGGCGACGCAACAGGCAGATTGTGCACTAGTGTTAAGTGATAAGTTTTCCCTTGAGGAATTTGATTGGCTGTTGGTATTAATTTATTCCTTCACGGAGTTTGATTGATTGGACTTGATTGAATTAAATTGATTGGCTATGTGATTTCATATACCATGGTCTATAAAGTTTAAATATATAGACAAAGGATTTTGAATCGTTGTTATTAGGACCTAAATAAAGGATTTTGAATCGTTGTTATTAGGACCTAAATCCCGGTGATTTTGAAAAAGGTGATTTTTGAAAATTTTGGGGAAGGAAAAGATATTTATTCACTCTAGTTGATGTTTTTGGAGGAACCGGAATACCACTGGACGCTCCATATTGTTTTGATTCTAGAGTTTCACCATAATTTATTTGGAAGAATTCCTTTCTTGTCGTTTTGATTTTGAGCTTTGATTTTTGTCTTCTGAGAAATTCGAAATAAAAATTTTGAATTGAAAAACCCGGGTATTTAGATCTAAATTTGTCGTCTAAATATAATTGGATGCATATCATCTATTACAGAATATTCTCCATATTGTGCTATGATCGAGATATAGTTGTTGGTTGCATGTATATTTATATCATGATAGTTTTTGCATATAGAGTTACACCATATTGCTTTTGTCAGCATGATTTTTCTCTTAGATTTTGTAAGTACAGGTATGCAAGAAAGCCATTTGATTCTTGTGCACCTGCATTTGCATAGAAGATAATAAATTTACTTGCCAAAATATAAATCAAATGCAAAAAGGTACGTAATTAATTTAGAAAATTTAAATTGGTTGATGATTTTATGCCCCAAATAAGGGAGGCCTTGGCTTTTGTTTCCTTTTGATTGGTTTGGAGCCCGGTGAGGCCATTTGAAGTTGTACCGATCGAGCCGTGCAAAGAAGGCGTTGGCGAAATTTTTTAGAAATTTAAGAGTTAGAAATTTTTTAAGAATTTTGGAAAATTTTTGTTAACTTAAATTGAACTTGCAAGTTATATCTTGAAATGAATGTAAAGGGATTAGTTGTTATAGATGAATGGATTTAAAAGGTTTGAAAATTGTGGAATATATTCTAAGGAATATATTTTGAAAAGTTAATATGTTTAATAACTCATTTTAATTAATTATTTTAAACTTAAGGGTTTGGAACATTTTCTTCCCTAGGAATTCCGAGGACGAAATTCATTTAGGGGGGAGAATGTAACAACACAAAATTCTGGTCATTTGATTTTAAATATTTAATTAATTTTAGATATTTAAATACTTGGATTTTGGAATTTAATACTTGGAATTCAATAATAGTGATCGATTAAATATTTGAATTAAGAATTAAATATTTGAATGGTAAACCAAATATGAATTAAATAGATTTAATAGTGTCATTTAACTTCTTTTAATTAATAAATGATAATGGTTAATCATTTTGCAAATTTATTACAATAACAAATGGTTCAAATATAATAAATAATAAGAAAAATCAAATTGTAATAAAACGACCCGGAATTTCACTGCTTTGATTTGCGAATATTTAATTAATTTTAAATATTCAAATAAATGGTTTTATACTGATAATAAAAATCTTTTTAATAATAAATAATAGTGGTGAAATAGTTTTTAGAATTTTCTTACAAGAGTATATAGTTCGTTGAAAAACAGAAAATGTGACCGGAAACCGTTTACGGAATTTTCGACGTTTCATCGTATAAAAGTTGTTTGAAATGTGGTGTACATATTTGTGTGTATATATGTATATATATAATCAAATATATGAAATGTTATAAACATAGATTAGTAATTTAATTAAGGTTAAATGTAATTAATTAAGTTAAGAAAATGATGATGTGACACTTTGGCAACTATAATAAAAAAAATAAAAAGGGAATGTCACATCATTAGCACATTAGAGTACTTATGCATGTTGACTTTGATTTGATGGAAGGGTGGCTAGGTGTGGGCAGAAATGGGTGAGGTAGAGGAGAGGGTGTGACATGGCATGCATGTGTGGAGGGTAGAGTACATGAGAGTAAAAAGGTAATTTGCTATTTCTATTTAATATAAAACTGATTTTTCATCTTTCTTACTCATTTTATTTTTCATTTTCTCATCTCTTATCTTCTTTGAAGCTTCATAAAAGCTTTTAATGGCTTCCAAAATAACTTTACTTATTTTAAGATTTCAAAAATTAACTTTTAAATGTTTTAAAAACTTGTTTAAAGGTTCCTTCTTTTCCATTTAAATTTCTTCCATTCTACCCGAAATATTTTCGGCCATAACTTCTTACAAAAACTCCAAAACAAGATTTTCTTTTTTTCAAACCATGTATATTTCCAGTGGCTACAACTTTTTTGTTTATCAATTTTTATTATTTCGAGCTTAGATGCTCCAAAAATTCATTTTTTTGCCAGAATATTTTTGAACCTAAATTTTGATGTCCGAAAATACTCCTCATTGTTTTGGCTATTACTTCCTACAAATTCACTTTTTTAGAGTAATTATTTCCTTGAAATGATAGATGAAATACTAATCTAAAACTTTAATTTTGACCACTTTTCCAAAATCCGAGAGCAAAGGGTCCAAAAGTCGAGTGCAAAATGACCCATTTTCGAGAAGAATTTGTGGTTTTCCAAGCTTTCCGAGCGCTAAAGTATTTCAAGTTTTTAAAACCTTTTGTGAGTTTAACTCACATTTAATTTTACTATATCATATTAAAGATGTTAAAATCATTTATTGATTGTTTGCATGTTAGTTAAAATTGTTTGATTGCTTGTTTGGTTGAATTTCCGTTTGGAAAATGGATGGCATATTAATTTGATCGTTATAAATCCATATGATTATCTATATATTATTGATAACCATTGTTTTGCAGGGAAAATCTATAGAGAGACCCAAAGGGTTTTCTTGACCATAAATTATTTATTTACATCATTATGTCTAATATTGATGGTTTATTGAAATTAATTACTGATATTCCCTTTTATAGTTTAAATGTCGTTATAGCGATTTTCGCTATATCATCATTTATTAAATTTCATCCCCAAAACCCTATCTTATGAACTTGAGCTTGTGTTTCCGCTAAAAGAAATATTGAAAATTTATTAATCATTTTGATTAATGATAATTTAAATTAATTAATCTTTTAAATTAATCAATTTGAGATTAATTAACCAATTTAACAAATGATGATTAAAATTGGTTTATATTTAGATTGAATTAATCATTTTTGCTAATGATGTTTTATACTTGATTAATCGTTTTAACTAATGATTATTTGAGTTTAATTAATTATATTAATTAATGATATTGGATTTTAAATAATTAATTATTTTAATTTATGATAATTGAAATTAATAATCATTTTAATTATGATGTTTAAAAGTAATTAATCATTTTAAATAATGATATTTGAATTTTATTAATCATTTTAATTAAAGATTGTTTTAAATTTAATTAATTATTTTAACTTATGATTTTTGGAATTTTAGTTAAATCATTTTAATTAATGATGTTTTATAATTAAATAAATCATTTTAACAAATGATGTTTTAATTTATCGGTTTGACTAATAAAGTTTGGATTTAATCAATCCGATTAATTTATGATTATTCTGAACTTGATTAATTATTTTAACGAATGGAATTTAGAATTACTTATCATTTTAATTAATGATGTTTGAGATTAATTATTCACTTAATTAATGACTATTTGAATTTAATAAATCTTTTTAATTACTTGATTTAATAATGGCAATTTGAGTAAATTAACTAATTTAATAAAAACTGCTTTAATAAACTGATTTAAAGTTAATAAACTGATTTAATAAAGATTTTAAAGTTAATTTACCAATGTTATAAAAGTGTTTGGAAATAATTATCTATTTTATTATAGATAATGACTTGTTTATTTAAAGGGATTTTAAATGTAATTAATTATCTTTCGGGATAATTAATATTGTTTTTAAAGTTAAAATGGAATTGGAACTCGATTATTGGGATGTTAAGTTGGATAATCTTCTAGGTGTTCGATCTGATGTTGGTTTAGGCCTTCGGGGTTGCGCACTTGGGAAAATTATTCTATTAACATTAACAATGTGGAACTAATTCTAAAAGCGTTTTTACTAATACCGAAATCAAGCCAAAATGTTCAGTTCGTTTTTAAAAAGAAAACATTTGATTCGTTTAAGGAAATGTATTATTTCTGTAAAGCGAATCACTTATATGGAAATGATTTATTTGTATAATTAGCACTAAACATCGAAGAAGTAGACTTGTTGCTATTTCGAAATTTAAGAATAATTGTATGACATGAATTTGAGGTAACACTACCTTTACTTGTCCGTATTATTGTTAACCCAGAAATAGTATAAGTTTGAATTCAATGAGTGGTAATAAGTATACAAGACTTAATTTCCATATACGATCGTTTTATGTCCTCAATAGTTGGTATCTAAGCTATCAGTTACTTCAACCACTTTACTTCGTCACTCTAAGATGATGTGTTGCTCATTTGAGCTTTGTTATCCTTTGTCAAAAATGACTAAACCCAAAAAGCGAGTGGAGGCCAAGCTATGTGGGGTTGCTCCCATTAGGGTATTCTCACATCACTCTAGGTTGTATTCGGTGTTGGGCATTGAGATGTGAAGTACTTGGATACTCGGTAACTATTGGCAGGGTCCGGCTTGGAGGTTTCCAAGAGCCATCGGAGTTCTCAAGTATAATTCTAGAGGTATACTTTCGGTGGGGGGGAGCACCCTCCTAGTCATTTTTTGGAAAATTTCCTTTCCTTATTTGATTTGTATCCCTGAATCTGATTTAGCTTTAAAATTGCCACGAGTAGAGCCAACTCCTCATCACGACATTTAAGTGTTTATTTAGTCCATTATATCGAGTTTGGACTGTTACTTTATTTAGCCCATTCTACCGAATTTGGACTATTACTCTATTTAGCCCATTCTATCAAGTTTGGACAGTTACTTTATTTAGCCCATTCTATCGAGTTTGGACTGTTACCTTATTTAGTCCATTCTATCAAGTTGGACTATTTTTCCTTGTTCTATCCATTCTTTCCAGTCTGGATTTTACTCGGTTTATTTCCATTCTTTCAAATCTGGTTTAATATTATTTATGCTCAATCATATCTGGATTTGTTTCCTGATATTTATTTCTGCTCTTGCTTGTATGGATGTTATTCTTGTGAGGTAAAAATCCATTCCACGTTAGCGGCGAAGTGTCACAGAATTTTTATATATGTTTCCCATTATTCGAGTTATCTCACGCTGGTATTTCCAGACTGATATGGGTGTTATTTATTTATAATGCTCGGGTCAGACCGAGTATTTTCCCAGGTTGTCCTTGAAGTTTCAGAGATCGTGGATGGGAGCTGAAGTTTCACCTTTCGTAGTATTTTATTTTCTGCTGTATTATATAGTATACCCATCGGCATTTGTAAGGTTAGGATTTTATAACTGTCCAGCTAATAAGGTTTTTTTTTAACTCTGATATACTCTATATGTTTGGAGTGACAGTTTCTACTGTCCTTATTATATTATATGTTGTCAATTCCGTTGAGAGATTCTGATTTTCTCTGTTCTCAGCTCTTTTCTTTTTTAATTATCCTAACAATCTTCCCTTTTGTCGATTGGATGCGCGACATTGGAACACAGTGGTAGTGTTCGGTGTCGACTTTCGATGGTCAAAAAGGACGGTCGTTACATTTGGTATCAGAGTGCAAGGTTAAGCGAGAACCCTGGCTTTGGTAGGGTTTGGCTCATTAGAGATAGCGTAAGCGACACCCTAGAATGAGTTTGAGAGTATTATATATATGAGAGCGTATTTATTAATGTTATAAAAACGTACGATGTTAATTGGTCTATTGAGTTTTTATTAATTCTGGTCGAGACGTGGGACGCCACTATATCGATAGGGGTTTCTAAACACTTAATCAAGGCCAACGGACATGGTATTGAAATTTTTGACAAATTAAATATTTTTCCTAGGATTATATTTTATATATATAAAGGGATAATTTTCAAAACTCTATATAGTTACATAGTGTGTTGGTTTAAATGTGATAATATTTATTTATTATCACTATTGTTTGTTCGGTTATGCTTAACTTAAATGAAAAGCATAAACTGTTGTGTGTTGATTGCTAAATTGTGCTCGATTTATTTAGGAGCATTAATCACTTGATTTAAAATGAACCCTCTGTGAATTAATTTTTACAATTTGACTATAAGGAGTTCGAAGAAAAATGTTAGCTTGAAATTCCACTTTTTAAATAATGATGGGTTAAGAACTAAACTTTATAAAAAGTTGTAAATATAGTCTAAATGGTAAGATAAAACATTTATGTAATAAACATTTGGGAAAATTTGATTATAGTAAAGAATAATTATTGTAATATGAAATGATATTTATATAAAGGAAATTTTATATAAATTTAGTTTGAGAGTTATGTTTGAAAAGAAGTTTTGGATCTAAATCCTGAAATTTTTGAAAATAATTACAGAGGAATTTTTGAGAAATGAAATAGCTATAATTTTGAAAGTATTTAAAAATAGAAAATAGATTGGGAAGTAAAATTTGAAATGAAATACATTTTCTTTGGGATAATTAGGAGGAAATTATTTCGACTAGTTTTGTGGTAATCTGAATAATCTCCTAAGTGACGATCAGACATTTGCATGAGTGAATGTTGTGGAGTACTTAGTATATTACTCTCTTTATCATTGTGCAAGCGAAATGAGTTTAAAATTAGAATAAACCCAAAGTAATGTTTTGATAAATAAATTGTTTGAAGTTATTATATATAAAAATATATGAAGTATGCTTTCAAAGGTAAGTTTTAAAAATTAAAACCAGGTATCTTATTTTAAGATCCCTTAAACGTTAATTGTTTCCCAAAAACAAAAAGGTATTAGTAATAAGAGTTTGTTTTGATAAATAAGATTTTCCCATAGGAAGGTATGGATAATTTAACACAGGTTCAAATCTGGTTAAATTTAATAAGAAGGTTTAGATAAATATTGTTTTGTTAAAACCATAACTACTTTTGAAAACATGTAATGACCCAGATTTTAAATCACCTAAATTTAGAATATTTAATTAAATTTAAATATTCAAAAGTTAATTTTATAAGTTGAATAACTTATATTTCGAATATAGTGATTTATTTGGATAATTAAATTGTTAATTTAATATTCGAAATTGTGTAAATAATTGAAATTTGAAATTAATGTGAATGAAAATGATTTATAAAGTTGTTTTAAATTCTATTTGAGTTAGAATATAATTAGCGAACTTTTAAAATTGAATTAAAAGTTAATTTACAGAAATTGAAAATTTTAATATTTAATTAACGTGTAAAATAGTCATTTTTCACACGGTCTCGGATTACGACGAAACTAGTTTCATTGGATCCGTAATGCTATATTATTATAGGATTTCAAATTTCGTGTAAATCGAACTTCCGGTTTGCTCGTGGGAAGCTGAAACGCGTAGAAATTTATTTAAGTGAATTTTAATTAAAATAATTCGATTCGAAAACCTATCTTCTAAATATGATGGAATTGACCTTCGATATATATCCCATTGTGTTCGGAATAGGGGTAAAACATTATAAATTCCAGGCGGCATGCTTCGATTGGAGTACGAAATATTTTCGGATGAATAGTGTCGCGAAATTTTCTATAAAAGGCCACATTTTCTTCACAATTGCAAAACCCTAATTCCCCTAGGGTTACAGCCGCCACTAAACAATTCAGTGGCCGAAATCATTCAATTCTTTCTCCCTTATTTTCTTCCAATCCATCCAACATTATTGAAAACTTTCTAAGGCAAAACTGTAGAGCTTCTCGAGCTCTCCACATCCATACGGTCGAGATCGACGATGGTGGCTTGGATTCACCAGAATTGGCTCGTAAAGGTCGTGCGTTTCGAGGGGTGCTACGACGTGATGGGGCGGCCGAGTTGAATGAGGCTTCGAACGTGGGTGGAGCTCGCATAGGGCTTCGCGATGATGGTGCCCGATCGTTTTCTGGTGGCGCGTAGGAGGAACGGTGGTCGGTCAAAGGTTGGAGGGATAGGTTTTCGTTGATCGAACGAGAGGGGGGAAGAAGAAAAGAACAATGGCAGAGATCTGCTAATCGAAAACGTGCGGCTGTGATTGGTTGGATATATAAAAATTGTAAATTAATTATATAATAAATTGTGAATGTTTAAAAATTGTGTAACTTCTTCATACGAGGTCGGAATTTGACGAAACAAGTTGCGTTGGGTTCGTATTCGCGAACATTACACGATGGAGCTGAATTGGAGTTGATTGGAGCTAGTAAAAATTTTGGTTAAAATTAAACGCTCGTTTAATTTTAATCGCAATAAATTGCTATAGCGACGACTGCAACCTAAGTGAGTACAACTCACTCTCTCTGTCTCGCTTATATTGTTATATAAGTGAGAATAATTTTATTTATGATGATTGATTATTGTTTGGGTGATATGTGATATATTATATATATATTGATTGGTTTGGATATATTCCCGCATATTTTAGCGAATGAGACCCTATACGTTCCCATGTATGAGCGGATGACCTTTTGTACGTGCGTTTGCCTCGAAGCGGACATTGTACATATTTTCTAATATGTATATTTGTTGCAGGTGATAGGTTGGAGGGATCCAACTGGATTCCTCACCGTTGTTGATATTATTTACAGATATTGTTATATATGATGTTATCATGTGATATATGATATTTGGATGTCACGATTTATATGATTGATGTAAATGCCTTTATCTAGCATTGTTGCAACATTGGGCCATATTTTGGAAATCTAAAAATATTAAATTGATGATTTCAATTTAATAAGGGTTTCAAAGTGATTTGAAAATATATAATTTTTGAATTGTTAAAGAAATGGATTTATTTTAAATAAATAAAAGCGATACTTTTTAAATTATGGCTTTATGAAATATAATCAAAATATGATTTTTTTTTTGAAATATGGAGTTAACTATTTGTTAAAAATAAGTTAAAATGAGAATTTTGAATTTATTATAAATGTTTTATTTATAAGATTTATAAAATGGTTAAAATAATTTAATTTGGTTTTTGAACTTATTATAAATGGTTTATAAATACGAGATTTATTGAAATTGATATTTTATAAAGAAAAAGAAATGGCATTATAAAAAAATTTGTAAGTGTTAAAATGGAGTTATAGTTGAAGCTTATGAGTAAATAAGATTTATAAATTTATAAAAGAAATGAATTTGCAAATAAAAGAGATTTATAAGTAATCAACTTATAATTGGATTTTGACTTCTAAATGAGATATAAATGGAATTGGTTAGAAAAGGAATTTTGTATATGGGAGTTTATAAAATATAAATGGAATTTATAAACATTGTTTTATGAATGTGAAATCAATTTAATTTGATAAGTAAATATGTAAGTTTATTAAAGGAATTATATTTACGATTTTGGACAGTGAATAATCCTTTAAATTAGATGTGTAGAAGTAATGAATTGGGTAAGAGGAATTATATTCACGATTTTTGACAATGAATAATCCTTTAAATTAGATATATAGAAGAATGAATTTGGTAAGAGAATTATTCACGATTTTGGACAGTGAATAATCCTTTAAATAAAATGGATGTTTTGGAATGTGATATTATAAAAGGGATTTTAAATGGTTTGAGAATAATATGATTTGTGATAATCCTTTAAATAAAATGGATGTTTTGGAGTGTGATATTATAAAAGGGATTTTAAATGGTTTGAGAATAAGATGACTTGTGAATTTACTTATTATTATAATAAGTATATGAAAATGTTTTCCAAATATCCAATAAGGGAAATGGTGTTGAATATTATCTTTTTAAAGATATTTTGAAGTGATTTGATTTATAAACGATTAATAAAAATCAGGCCCAGTGATTACTCAAGTGCTAGATTTTATTTGTTGCTTTGATAGTTAAATAACCGACTATCAAAATTTGGCCATTTTAATTTCTCAACTTGATGGGGAAACTAATTAGTCGTACACTTAGTACGTAGCTGACTGTGTAGGTTTGATTATCGTTTGTGTTGAGAATGTCAATTCGTATAGTGCGGAGTGATTACTCTAATCTATCGAGCTTCCTTCTTGGCCGAAGGATAGCAAGTTGAAAGTTGGAGATGTGATAAGTCTATGAGACTTAACTTTTGTGGGAGGTTGAGAAATGCTTTTGTGTTGTTGGTGCGAAGAGACCGGGATCAGATTTATCTGAAAACCACTTCGGACCAACATTTATACGACGATTGTGCAGGTCGGCCGATGATATTGATTGTGACGCCCCACCTCTATACCCACGCTAGCCAAGAACACTACGGTGTAGTACTGTCAACTAGCACGGAGAATAAGGCTGTTGAGGAGCGACCATCTATGTAATTGCTTTGTGCAAGCACCGATATGTCAGATAATAAAACATTGCACTTTATCTTTTAGAGGAAATCCGACATACCGATACAAACTCAAAGCTACTACACAGTGGCTATAATAGTTTAGGACAATAGATATAAAAATAACACAGATAACATAAATGCGGAATACAGATGGAACGAAAAGTCTCATATATACAATAACTGATATCAGTTACAATACATTTGTCACAATATAAATGATACAACTACATCTGTCGACTCAAGAAGTTATATATACACGTACATTATCGACTAACATACATGAATACATTATCATCTTAAAACAGACACACTGACTACTACAACACGACGAAGAAAACTTCAAATGATATAAAAAGTCTTCACAGCTCTAGCAGCAACCCAAAGCTAAAAATCTACGACCTGTAAATACTCGGTCTGACCCGAGTATTACATTCAAAAGAAAATAATACCCGGATCAGTCTAATTCAAACTAAGTTATTAATACACAGAAGCAATAATAATCCAATATCATATAGACGACAGTCACAAAAATCTCGTATACCCAACTTCTCGATAAGAGAACCGGATAACGACAGATATAACACTAAACAGTGTTAATCCACAAAACAGAAATCCAAAGCAGTTTAAACAATTGAAATGCCAATTTAAAAACATCAATGCTAATTGGCTGCAGTACACGCTAACGTGTACTGCCTCGCCAATACAGCCTACGAATTACGCAACAGGTCGATGAATCAAGAACAAAAGAAATATCGATTAAAATCTGTCAATTTAGTGTGGCTGCAGTGCACGCACGCATGCACCGCCACGCCACAACAGAATATAAAGTCACCACAAGGGACAAGGGAAAAACTGCTATGAAAATGCAGCAGGTCAGCAAGTGCTCAGGGATGAACAGATGCAAGTGAAAATGACACATGGATATGCAGTGTATACCCAAGAACAACTAAAATAGAAACAGGTCAAGCATATATAGATATGCAGTGACAAAGTGAACCAAGTCACAATGTCACAGCAAGATCAAGTGACAGTGGCAATCACAGGACAGACAAGTCAAAGCAGTGAAACCAGGGTGGACAACAATGAATGCAGAGGAATGCATGCAACTGATGACAACTAAACCAGAACACAAGCAACTACAAAAGCTCACCACCACAACATCAATGAAGAACATGGATGCAGATTCAAGACTGTCACAAACGAACATGGACAGTGACACAGTCAAGTACCAACATCATAAACAAGTGCTACCGGCTACTGCACATCAATTATGCAAACCAAAGTTGCAGTAGAACAACAAAAGGCTCCAGTCAATATATATACAGTCCAAATTTGCAACAAAAATGGGACTGCGACCACAACAAAATACAAGGCAAACTGCACAAAAACTCAGATGCAAGCCCAAACTCGAAATGATCCGAGCATAAGCAAGAAGGCTCAAAGTTGTGCAGTGGAACCAAAAGAATAAATGAGACAGAGAAGGCACATGGATGTGCAGATCAAAAGATGTAACTAAAACATTGTATCAATGGTGAACGGCACATACAAGTTTAGCAATAACATGAAAATATCATGAAGGAGCTCAAATGACATCAAGTAAAGAACTCGAGTCACAGGTGATAGAATTACAGTGGTATGCAAATGCAAACAGTGAAGAACACTATCAAGTCGAATGCAACAGAGAAACAAAGGCTCCAGTAAACAAAATGTCAAGGCAGTGGACAAAGAAAAAGGATCAAGTTGAAATGGTGAAGGAACAGGAAGGCAACAGACTCAGGAATGAAATCAAAGCAAACTCATGTGGACAGGGCAATCAAAAGTATATATATGCAGTGACACACAAAGAAGCCCAGACAACATCATATTGCTACTATACTGGAATGCATATGCACTGCAGTTCGTATGTACAACATATACAATGAAGAAGATTCAAAGACTCAAACAAGTGAATAGCTAAATGCAACTCAAGTGAAGATAGTGGTAAATCACAGACAGGTCAGACCAACCAAAAATGAGACAGTAGTGAAGGCCAAAGTCTAAAGAAATATACAGTCTAGAATCAAAGTCGGGTTTTGAAATCATTGCTACCGGAGATAAAGATCACCATAACCCAAGTCAGTAGTGTCAGTGACAAGGTCACAGAGGAACGACAATAACCAGGTTCAAAATCAAAGTCGAAGTATTTGAACAGACTCGATGTCGAGTTGCTGTTCTAAAACACAGTAGCAGTTTCTAGTTGAAACAGAAGTCAAGGACGACCACAACTGGCCAGAGACGAACTCAAGTAAAATAATATGCAGTTCACAATCAAAATCGAAGCTGGGTTCAAATCAAGGTCAGATGGCATAAGTCACAAAAACAAGATTACTGAGAAAGTAATACCAGATAACCAGTAAAAAGGAAAATCAAGGCAACAATTCATAGGTCGAATCAGTGACCAGGCTGAAGTGAGCAAGTCACAAAATCAAACAACAAATTCACAAAACCATGACGACCAAGAAAACATTATCAAGCAGTCGAGATAAAGCATTTAACAGTTCAAAATCGAAGCCGAGAGAACTAAGGCAAGATTCACAAATAACTAGATTAAATTAGATGTGAGTGCCGGGAACACTCACCTTAGCCACGAATGAAAGACGAAGCTGTAGCGATGAGGAAGAGGAACGAAGTTACGCCGAAGCCCCATCGAGCACGAGCACGTCGAAGCAGCCACGAGCAAGTTGAAGGAATCATTGACGTTGGCGCCTTCGAGTTCCAGAAGCGAACGATTGAAGAAGCCCTAATTCAGTTGAACGAGATAGATGAGGCCGCCATTAACGTTCGTCTCGTTTTCTTAGCCTAGGGTTTTCGAATGAATAAAAGGAATGGGGAACGGGTTTGAATCCACCAAAAGAAAGAACGGCAGTGGGTATCAAGTATAAACTCTTCATCAATACAATTGGGCCAATTAAAATAGAAGTGTATTTATTAAAGGCCCGAATAACTTTTAACCATGTTTATAAAAGAATTTCAAATTGATTTTTAATTTCAATAAAAATTTACGAACGATTTAATCACCTAATGGCGATAATTAATTGCTACGAATTTGCGGGTTGTTACAGACTCCCCTCCTTAAAGAAATTGCGTCCTCGCAATCATAAGGAATAAATGGGAAAGAGGTAACAACCATAAGAACATAAAAATGTCGAATGCATAAGCAAAGCAAAGGTCAACAGGGAAGTATAGGAATAATGGAAGTATCAGATATGAAATCAAAAGGTTCGACTGCTTCAAATCAAAAGAATCAACATCGTGGGGATCAAGGAATCAAAATCAGATGACTATATGAACAACCCCAGACATCATCATCCACTAACAAAAGCAAGAATCAATCGAGTTCCTGCATTTAAAAGAAAAGGAAAAACAGAGCAGAATTCACGTACTGCACGAATTGAATGTGAGTAAATCAAATTACTCACCTGAATTGCCAGAGAAAAAGACGAAGCTCGAATCTCAAAATCATAAATATTCAATCATCAAAAACGATAATCGAATTTTCAAATCGCAAATAGGTTTAACTATCAAAAATGATAATCAAATTTCACAAATATCTGATTATCAAAAACGATAATCAGAAACACAAATATTCGATTATCAAAAACGATAATCAAAAGTCGTAAATATTCAATTAACGAGTCCGGAATTAACCGAAGTAGTAAAAGTATGATTCCATACTTCTTACTTTTGCTAAATCGTTTAAATCTCTTTATCGTTTCCTTGAAAGTGCAGAATTGTGTGTTTTAAAAAAAACATTTCACATTCTCAAACGGACAAGTCCGGAATTAAGCGAATCAGTAAAAGAAAGGGGTCATAGTCCTCGATTTTTCTGAAACGTTTAAATCGCTTCCTCGTTCTATTGAAAATGTAAACTGCAAAAATTTTGAAAACAATTTTAATTTATATTTTTGAAACAACTTTTAAAAATAAAGAATTCTGAAAACACGTGATTAAATTAGCAATATCAGTAGCAACTTAGATAAGGAAATTGCACTTCTCAAAGTACAGTAAAACGGACAACAAATTCAGCATTGCGGGAGAACCGCTTGTAAATCCATTTTAAAATTGACGGTTACTGAAGTTAACACGTCAAAACTTCATCAAAATAACTGGCATCAAAGTATAATACCAATGAATTTTCATTCATAAAGAAATGTCACAAGAATCTTCTCAAAGATAGAAAGGGATATCATACCCTAAACTTGTATTCATAACAAGTCAATAACACATGAATTCACCAATGCACAAAAATTGATAAACATATCAATAGAAATCATTAAAATTGGTGAAGCATAAATTCCAGATTTCATCACAAGAAATCCAAAGAACACAAATTCTAGAAATCTACACATGAAATCCAGAAAACACAAGTTCTAGAAATCTACACACGAAATCCAGAAAACACAAATTCTAGAAATCTACACACGAAATCCAGAAAACACAAATTCTAGAAATCTACACACGAAATCCAGAAAACACAAAGAAGGGGGAAGTCCGAGCACACGGACGAGAAGCTATCTCATGGAAGCTATCCATTTAATTTTCCGAACACACGGATGGGAAGCTATCCATTTAATTTTCCGAACACACGGATGGGAAGCTATCCATTTAATTTTTCGAACACACGGATGGGAAGCTATTCATTTAATTTTCCGAACACACGGATGGCCCAAAGGCCTTTGACACACAAACGGTCCAAAGACCATGGGGTACAGCCCCATATATGTGAGTAGAAACATCACCCAAGCGGGGTCTAGTCTCCTTCGCAGATAAAGAGACATCGCTCAATCGCTAGTCTAAATCACAAAATGATCGTCATGATCAACGAGAAGTGTCAATTACACTAAGCTAGTAAATATAAAAGTTTAGCTTCATGTCCCATAACCACTTGCTTAACTCAAATATTTACGAACAAACTGTAGATCTTCACTAGAAAATTGTCACAAAAGGTTCAATCGAACAAGTCCAGGAGTTAACCGACGAAGTAAACGCAAGCGTTTCATACCACTTGTTTTACTAGGCCGTTTAATTCAATTTCTCATACGAGTGAAATAAAGGCTTGTATATACTAATAGATTGGAAAACGGTTTAAGAAAAAGAGCTTTATAGTAAAATAGTATTGAAATCGTTTGGAGAAAAGGATTTTAATATTTACTACTAGTATAGAAAACCTTTATATTTTTAAAGTGACAAATCACAAAAACGATTGTAGAAATAATCAATCGCAAGAATTCACATACGAAGATGTGAATGGAATCCAAAGAAATCGATACTGAATCCATCAGAAAGTATGTTCAAAAAAATCCCGAAGAAAATGTCATCAAAGTTGCTAATAAATGATAGCAACAAATCGGGGAAATAATCAAGAATCGATTAAATTTGGAAACCAAGTCAATTCACTAAAATTTCACATTCGAAGACGTGAATAAAATCCAAAGAATTCGATTCCAAATTCATCAAAGTAGGAATACCCAAAAATTCTAGAAATAGAAGTTATCAAAATCGACAAAGGTGATAACAACTAATTAGAAAAGAAGAATCGATTATCAACTGGAAAAACAAAGCAAAACGAGCAGAAATGCATAAATGACTTCAACAAAAGTAAGAATCAAGTCAATGTCGAAGTCAACAATTAATAGCCGCAGTCGAGTACAAAATGAATCAATCATCATTATCAAAGAAACCAACGGCAAACAAAATCAGAGTCTTAAAAATCAAGAAATTAGCAATTTCTCAAAAACAAAGTGACCGAAGTCGAATGGAATTCAAGATGAGGAAAACACAAAATATCAAGTTCAAAATCGCTGAGATTCAAACTAGATGTGAATGAGAAATCAAAATTACTCAATTTGCAACTGGTCCAGCTATTTTTCATCACAGTGTAACAGGTACACAATGACACTCATAGCATAGAACAAAAGTGGAACAAAGTCCAAAAGTCAGAATGGCTTTAATTTTCCAAATTAAAACAAAATCAACATCGGCTAAATCAATTCAAAGCCGAAAACACAAGAATAAGCGTTAGGAATTCATACCTAACAGTAAAAAAATAATCATATGTAAAGATGAGAGATAAAACATCGACAAATAGTTGTAACACATGCTCCATCTAAGTTATGTTTTATAATTTTCCTAAACCCCAGGCTCTGATACCAAGCTGTGACGCCCCACCTCTATACCCACGCTAGCCAAGAACACTACGGTGTAGTGCTGTCAACTAGCACGGAGAATAAGGCTGTTGAGGAGCGACCATCTATGTAATTGCTTTGTGCGAGCACCGATATGTCAGATAATAAAACATTGCATTTTATCTTTTAGAGGAAATCCGACATACCGATACAAACTCAAAGCTACTACACAGTGGCTATAATAGTTTAGGACAATAGATATAAAAATAACACAGATAACATAAATGTGGAATACAGATGGAACGAAAAGTCTCATATATACAATAACTGATATCAGTTACAATACATTTGTCACAATACAAATGATACAACTACATCTGTCGACTCAAGAAGTTATATATACACGTACATTATCGACTAACATACATGAATACATTATCATCTTAAAACAGACACACTGACTACTACAACACGACGAAGACCACTTCAAATGATATAAAAAGTCTTCACAGCTCTAGCAGCAACCCAAAGCTAAAAATCTACGACCTGTAAATACTCGGTCTGACCCGAGTATTACATTCAAAAGAAAATAATACCCGGATCAGTCTAATTCAAACTCAGTTATTAATACACAGAAGCAATAATAATCCAATATCATATAGACGACAGTCACAGAAATCTCGTATACCCAACTTCTCGATAAGAGAACCGGATAACGGCAGATATAACACTAAACAGTGTTAATCCACAAAACAGAAATCCAAAGCAGTTTAAACAATTGAAATGCCAATTTAAAAACATCAATGCTAATTGGCTGCAGTACACGCTAACGTGTACTGCCTCGCCAATACAGCCTACGAATTACGCAACAGGTCGATGAATCAAGAACAAAAGAAATATCGATTAAAATCTGTCAATTCAGTGTGGCTGCAGTGCACGCACGCGTGCACCGCCACGCCACAACAGAATATAAAGTCACCACAAGGGACAAGGGAAAAACTGATACGAAAATGCAGCAGGTCAGCAAGTGCTCAAGGATGAACAGATGCAAGTGAAAATGACACATGGATATGCAGTGTATACCCAAGAACAACTAAAATAGAAACAGGTCAAGCATATATAGATATGCAGTGACAAAGTGAACCAAGTCACAATGTCACAGCAAGATCAAGTGACAGTGGCAATCACAGGACAGACAAGTCAAAGCAGTGAAACCAGGGTGGACAACAATGAATGCAGAGGAATGCATGCAACTGATGACAACTAAACCAGAACACAGGCAACTACAAAAGCTCACCACCACAACATCAATGAAGAACATGGATGCAGATTCAAGACTGTCACAAACGAACATGGACAGTGACACAGTCAAGTACCAACATCATAAACAAGTGCTACCGGCTACTGCACATCAATTATGCAAACCAAAGTTGCAGTAGAACAACAAAAGGCTCCAGTCAATATATATACAGTTCAAATTTGCAACAAAAATGGGACTGCGACCACAACAAAATACAAGGCAAACTGCACAAAAACTCAGATGCAAGCCCAAACTCGAAATGATCCGAGCATAAGCAAGAAGGCTCAAAGTTGTGCAGTGGAACCAAAAGAATAAATGAGACAGAGAAGGCACATGGATGTGTAGATCAAAAGATGTAACTAAAACATTGTATCAATGGTGAACAGCACATACAAGTTTAGCAATAACATGAAAATATCATGAAGGAGCTCAAATGACATCAAGTAAAGAACTCGAGTCACAGGTGATAGAATTACAGTGGTATGCAAATGCAAACAGTGAAGAACACTATCAAGTCGAATGCAACAGAGAAACAAAGGCTCCAGTAAACAAAATGTCAAGGCAGTGGACAAAGAAAAAGGATCAAGTTGAAATGGTGAAGGAACAGGAAGGCAACAGACTCAGGAATGAAATCAAAGCAAACTCATGTGGACAGGGCAATCAAAAGTATATATATGCAGTGACACACAAAGAAGCCCAGACAACATCATATTGCTACTATACTGGAATGCATATGCACTGCAGTTCGTATGTACAACATATACAATGAAGAAGATTCAAAGACTCAAACAAGTGAATAGCTAAATGCAACTCAAGTGAAGATAGTGGTAAATCACAGACAGGTCAGACCAACCAAAAATGAGACAGTAGTGAAGGCCAAAGTCTAAAGAAATATACAGTCTAGAATCAAAGTCGGGTTTTGAAATCATTGCTACCGGAGATAAAGATCACCATAACCCAAGTCAGTAGTGTCAGTGACAAGGTCACAGAGGAACGACAATAACCAGGTTCAAAATCAAAGTCGAAGTATTTGAACATACTCGATGTCGAGTTGCTGTTCTAAAACACAGTAGTAGTTTCTAGTTGAAACAGAAGTCAAGGACGACCACAACTGGCCAGAGACGAACTCAAGTAAAATAATATGCAGTTCACAATCAAAATCGAAGCCGGGTTCAAATCAAGGTCAGATGGCATAAGTCACAAAAACAAGATTACTGAGAAAGTAATACCAGATAACCAGTAAAAAGGAAAATCAAGGCAACAATTCACAGGTCGAATCAGTGACCAGGCTGAAGTGAGCAAGTCACAAAATCAAACAGCAAATTCACAAAACCATGACGACCAAGAAAACATTATCAAGCAGTCGAGATAAAGCATTTAACAGTTCAAAATCGAAGCCGAGAGAACTAAGGCAAGATTCACAAATAACTAGATTAAATTAGATGTGAGTGCCGGGAACACACCTTAGCCACGAATGAAAGACGAAGTTGTAGCGATGAGGAAGAGGAACGAAGTTACGCCGAAGCCCCATCGAGCACGAGCACGTCGAAGCAGCCACGAGCAAGTTGAAGGAATCATTGACGTTGGCGCCTTCGAGTTCCAGAAGCGAACGATTGAAGAAGCCCTAATTCAGTTGAACGAGATAGATGAGGCCGCCATTAACGTTCGTCTCGTTTTCTTAGCCTAGGGTTTTCGAATGAATAAAAGGAATGGGGAACGGGTTTGAATCCACCAAAAGAAAGAACGACAGTGGGTATCAAGTATAAACTCTTCATCAATACAATTGGGCCAATTAAAATAGAAGAGTGTATTTATTAAAGGCCCGAATAACTTTTAACCATGTTTATAAAAGAATTTCAAATTGATTTTTAATTTCAATAAAAATTTACGAACGATTTAATCACCTAATGGTGATAATTAATTGCTACGAATTTGCGGGTTGTTACATTGATGTTTAGGATTTTCATAGTGAAGGACTGCTTGTTGATCATCTGGGGTTAAAATTCCAATTTATATATAGTAGCAGTAGTCTCTTCATTATGAAATATCTAATGCAAGGACTATTCGCTACTAATCCTAGGGATTTCCCGACAGGATGTGGTAGGAAAGTACCTTCGGTTTGTCCTGTTCCTAGAAAACTTGTATGGATGAGTGTCTAATATTGCATTTCTAATGATTACGTACACTGGTTTTTACAAACGTACATCTGATTGGTGGCGGAGAAGGCAACTTCTCTTAGTTTAACAACCTTCCTTGAGACGTACGAGCTCAAAGGTTGTATTTTTATGAAAGGCAATTAATAGTCAACGGAAATGGCAAATGTGGCATTCAAAGATGATGTGTTGTGATATGTGAAAGGTAATCGATACCATTTTGGCATCACTCCCCAAAAAATAACTGAAACAAGGATAGAAGCAGCAAGGCTAAAATGGGTCGCTCCCATTAAGAGATGTCATCACTCTTCTAGATATATCATTACATGTTATGACGTCGTGTATTTAATTATTGTTGTGTATGCTCGTGGCTACGAATAAAGGTCGGTAACGACCGGAGTGATGACATATTCGGTACTACCTAGGTATGGGTAGGCCGGTCTTGTGTTGGTTTAGGCGGTCAGTATCTGCCCCCTAGGTACATCCCTCTAGAGGTTTATTGTGTTGGTTCGAAAAGGTAGTCCCTTTCCCTAGTCATTTGTATGGAAATCCAAAATCCAATACGTGCCTGCCATTTTCTATTGTAGGAGCCTTGTATTACAAGGTGTATGCTGGAATTTAATAATGTAACAAATTCAGCTATTTTAATATTATTTGTGTGCAATAGACACTATTATAATATAAGAGAATTTGATATGAGATGTTTTGGTTACCATAAGGTAAAAACTTGTTCAGTATTTATTTGTGACTCAGTCTTAGAGGATACCTTTTGTTTTGACAAAGGAAAAGTTTTGATAACTTTATAAATTCATTTGAGGTGTGTTTTCTCACACTGGTTTACCAGACTGATCCAGGCGTTCTTCTCTTTTAATGCTCGGGTCAGACCGAGTATATTTACAGGTTCAGATTTGGTGCTTTTGGAGCTTCAGCAGGCGAGCTGGAGATCTTCATGTCGTATACACGTATCTATTTATTATTCCGCAGCATTGTTTTGCTTTGTTATTGTTGTAAATTATCAACATTTGTGAGGATGGGTTATTATAACTGTCCAAGCTGATGATTATTTATTGTGTACTCTAATATTTATTTATGTATATTACAGTTTCTCTTTGAAAAGATTATTGATCTATATTATATGTTATTCCGCTGCAATGTGAGATTCTGTATGGTTTTGGTTCTGCTTCTCTCTTTTTCTTCTCTTCTCTTCTTCTTTCTTCTCTCTTTCTTCTCACCCTCTCTTTTCTTTCTCATGATTATCTACAATCGGTGCACTCTGGTTCAGACATGTGTGGTTTATTGTCAGATTCAGAGGGTGTCGAGTGCAGGTCGTCACAGTGTTGTATCAGAGCTTAGATTTAGTATATTCCTAGGCTTTGATGTGTACTCAGTATAGATAGGGTCAGTAGCGCCCTAGATTGAGTTTGATTGTATTATATATATGAGCGTGTATTTGTTAGTGAATATAAAAATGTTTTATATTGTGTTGATTGAGCTATTGAGTGGCTTATGGGTTCTGATCATTGCGTCTAGCTAACGTTATCGATAGGGATCTCTAAACACTTGAACATGGAGATTGGACACAATATTGTTTTCAAAATTGGGTAAATGAAATAATTTTACCTTGATTATATTTTATATAGTAGTATATAAATTAGTTGGTGGTTAATGAATGGTAATATTTGATTATTATCATTTGTTATTAATTGTTGTGTTTAATAAAAAGTTGTTGTTATTAAAATCTAAACAATAAGATAAATAATGAAATAATCTTATATAAGTAAAGTGAATAAATGAAATTATATAAGTATAAATTTATAAATGTGATTTATAAATAAATGGATTTTAAAAGAATATAAAGCACTGAATTCACTATCGTTGCTGGAAAATAATAAGGGTGATGACTGCAACATCATCAGTATCATTTTCTAGTTTTTGGGTGATGGATTTGCTACCACTAGTAAATTGAAAATTGAAGTTTTGTTGTGGCAAACCATTCTGAATTTAAAACCAAGTTTGGAATTGAGATATGAAGTTAAAATTTTAACTTAACTGAAGTTAAATATATTGAATTAGTAAAATGAATTATATGAATTGTGGTTTAACTTAAGAAATGTTGAATAAAAGTTGAAAAGAAATTTAACTTAAGTAATATTAAATGAAGTTGAATTTGATATTCAAAATGAATTAAATGAGCTAAGTGAAGAAATTGAAATGAATATAAACTTGAGTTAGTAAATGAAATTCAACTTAAGTTGCAAACGAATTGAATTGAACTAATGATTAGTGAATGGAATATAACTTAAGTTGTGAATTAAATATAAACATTAGAAATGTTGTATAAAAATGTAAATTGAACTTAAGTAAGTGATTTAGGAAATAAATCATAAGCGTTATTAGTATTATAAGAAATATACTAAGTAATGAATGTAAATGATGTTGAATGTAAATAACAAATGAATGTAAATAAATTTGAATTGGATTGGATATAAATTAGCTGAATGTAAACTAAGTAAATATGAATTGAATTTAAAGTGAATGTAGCTAACTGAATCCAATCTAAATTGAATATAATCAATTGTGATTAATGAATGTGAATAAATTGAAAAAAAAATCAAGTGAATGTTGATAAAATTTGGAATGTATATTGATTTGGTTATGAATCGATTTGGTTGTAGATTTGTTGGATGGTTGTTAGTTGGATGTTAGTTGTTTGATGATTGCTTATGTTGCATGTGTTTCATTTCCATATGATTATTGTATTAGTATATGTTATATATGTTGATATTACTTTCCATATACATGTTCTTATGGTTTGTTGAGTGTTTGGTAGTTGCGGATGGCATTTGCTTCGCATTTGGAGCTCGCTTTCGCGCTAAATTAGCCATATATGCTCGCTAATAATATATAAGGTACATATCTCGGATTACATATCGTACTTTTACACTTTTTCCCTGCGGGATGCCTCATCCTCGAAGATGAAATGTATATTTGTGATATATATATATATATATTGTGATTTTACTACGATCGAACAACGCAAAGGAGACTCTAGTGAATTTTTCTGAAAATTTAAGGCGTTAGATTTTTTTTGGAAATTTTGGAAAATTTTTGATAACTAAAATTTTGAGTTTTGAGTTATAATTTGAAATGATATTAGTTGATTTTGAATTGATATTAGTTAATAACTATGAATGATTTGAAACTTATAAAGTTTTTTTTAAAAGGGTTCTAACCAATTGATTTTGTGAATGTTAAACACTTAAGAGAATTTGATAATCTATTTCAACTAAATTGTTTTGAAAAGTTAATGGAGTTGTAGCATCTTTCTTACTTAGTAATTTCGGGGACAAAATTCTTTTAAGGGGGGAAGAATGTAACGAACCTGATTTTTAGTCACCTAAATTTAGAATATTTAATTGAATTTAAATATTCAAAAGTTAATTTATAAGTTGAATAACTTATATTTCGAATATAGTGATTTATTTGGATAATAAATTGTTAATTTAATATTCGAAATTTTGTAAATAATTGAAATTTGAATTTAATGTGAATGAAAATGATTTATAAAGTTGTTTTAAATTCTATTTGAGTAAGAATATAATTAGTGAACTTTTCAAATTGAATTAAACGTTAATTCACATAAATTGGAAATTTTAATATTTAATTAACGTGTAAAATAGTCATTTTTCACACGGTCTCGGATTTCAACGAAACTAGTTTCATTGGATCCGTGATGCTATATTATTATAGGATTTCAAATTTCGTGTCAATCGGACTTTCGGTTTGCTCGTGGGAAGCTGAAACGCGTAGAAATTTATTTAAGTGAATTTTAATTAAAATAATTCGATTCGAAAACCTATCTTCCAAATACGATGGAAGTGGCCTTCGATATATATTCCATTGTGTTCGGAATAGAGGTAAAACATTATAAATGCTAGGCGGCATGCTTCGATTAGAGTACGAAATATTTTCGGATGAATAGTGTCGCGAATTTTTCTATAAAAGGCCACATTTTCTTCACAATTGCAAAACCCTAATTCCCATAGGGTTACAGAAGCCACTAAACAATTCAATGGCCGAAACCATTCGATTATTTCTTCCTTATTTTCTTCCAATCCATCCAACATTATTGAAAACTTTCTAAAGCAAAACCGTAACGAGCTCTCCGCATCCATACGGTTGAGATCGACGATGGTGGCTTGGATTCGCCAGAATTGTCTCGTGAAGGCCATGAATTTTGGGGGGTGCTGCGACGTGATGGGGCAGCCGAGTTGAATGAGGCTTCAACCATGGGTGGAGCTCGCGTAGGGCTTCGTGACGATGGTGGCCGATCGTTTTCTGGTGGCGCGTAGGAGGAACGACGGTGGGTCAAAGGTTGGAGGGATGGGTTTTCGTTGATCGAACTAGAGGTGGGGAATAAGAAAAGAACAATGGCCGAGATCTGCTAATCGGAAACGTGTGGTCTGTGATTGGTTGGAATAAGGTTTTAAATCTCCCCGAGATCAGCCGAGATGAAAATCCGAGATATTAGCCAAAATTCGAGATTTGGCAGCTTGGTTAGTTATAAGTCTTTTAAATATCGCCCGAGACAGCCGAGATATTTGCCTGAGATATTGGCCAAAATCCGAGATTTGAAACCTTCGGATATATAAAAATTGTAAATTAATTATATTATAAATTGTGAATGTTTAAAAATTGTGTAACTTCTTCAAACGAGGTCGGAATTTGATGAAAAAAGTTGCATTGGGTTCGTATTCACGAAACTATGCAATGGAGCTGGATTGGAGTTGATTAGAGCTAGTGAAAATTTTGGTTAAAATTAAACGCTCGTTTAATTTTAATCGAAATTGTTATAGCGACGACTGCAACCAAAGTGAGTACAACTCACTCTCTCTGTCTCACTTATATTTTTATATAAGTGAGAATAATTTTATTTATGATGATTGATGATTGTTTGGATGATATATGTAATATTATATATATATATATATTGATTGGTTTGGATATATTCCCGCATATTTTAGCGGATGAGACCCTATACGTTCCCGTGTATGAGCGGATAACCTTTTGTACGCGCGTCTGCCATGAAGCGGACATTGTACATATTTTCTAATATGTATATTTGTTATAGGTGATAGGTTGGAGGGATCCAACTGGATTCCTCACCGTTGTTGATTTTATTTACAAATATTGTTATACATGCTGTTATCATATGATATATGATATTTGGATGTCATGATTTATATGATTGATGTGAATGCCTTTATTTAGCGCTGTTGCAGCATTGGGCCATATTTTGGAAATTTAAAATATTAAATTGATGATTTCAATTTAATAAGGGTTTCAAAGTGATTTTAAAAATATATAAATTTTGAATTGTTAAAGAAATGGATTTATTTTAAATAAATAAAAGTGATAATTTTTAAATTATGGCTTTGTGAAATATAATCAAAATATGATTTTTTTTGAAATATGGAGTTAACTATTTGTTAAAAATAAGTTAAACCGAGAATCTTCAATTTATTATAAATGGTTTATTTATAAGATTTATAAAATTGTTAAAATAAGTTAAATTTGGATTTTGAACTTGTTATAAATGGTTTGTATATATGACATTTATTGAAATTGATATTTTATAAAGAAAAAGAAATGGCTTTATAAACGAATTTTGTAAGTGTTAAAATGGAGTTATAGTTGAATCTTATGAGTAAATAAGATTTATAAGTTGAATTTGCAAATAAAAGAGATTTATAAGTAATCAACTTATAATTGGATTTTGACTTCTAAATGAGATATAAATGGAATTGGTTAGAAAAGGAATTTTGTATATGGGAGTTTATAAAATATAAATGGAATTTATAAACATGTTTTATAAATGTGAAATCAATTTAATTTGATAAGTAAATACGTAACTTTATTAAAGGAATTATATTCACGATTTTGGACAGTGAATAATCTTTTAAATTAGATGTGTAGAAGTAATAAATTGAGTAATAGGAATTATATTCACGATTTTGGACAGTGAATAATCCTTTAAATTAGATATATAGAAGAATGAATTTGGTAAGAGAATTATTCACGATTTTGGACAGTGAATAATCCTTTAAATAAAATGGATGTTTTGGAATGTGATGTTATAAAAGGGATTTTAAATGGTTTGAGAATATGATGATTTGTGATAATCCTTTAAATAAAATGGATATTTTGGAATGTGATATTATAAAAGGGATTTTAAATGGTTTGAGAATAAGATGATTTGTGAATTTACTTATTATTAAAATAAGTATATGAAAATGTTTTCCAAATATCCAATGAGGGAAATGGTGTTGAATATTACCTTTTTAAAGATATTTTGAAGTGAATAATTGGAAAGTGATTTGATTTATAAACGATTAATAAAAATCAGGCCCAGTGATTACTCTATTGCTAGATTTTGTTTGTTTCTTTGATATTTAAATAACCAACCATCAAAATTTGGCCATTTTAGTTTCTTAACTTGATGGGGAATTAATTAGTCGTACATTTAGTACGTAGCTGACTGTGTAGGCTTGATTATCGTTTCTGTTGAGAATGTCGATTCTTATAGTGCGGAGTGATTACTCCAATCTATCGAGCTTCCTTCTTGACCGAAGGATAACAAGTTGAAAGTTGGACACATGATAAGTCTATAAGACTTAGTTTCCATGGGAGGTTGAGAAACGCTTTTGCGTTGTTGGTGCGAAGAGACCAGGATTAGATTTATCTGAAAATCACTTCAGACCAGCATTTATACGACGATTATGCAGGTTGGCCGATGATATTGATGTTTAGGATTTTCATTGTGAAGGACTGATTGTTGATCATATGGGGTTAAAATCCCAATATATACATATAGTAGTAGTAGTCTCTTCGTTATGAAATATCCAATGCAAGGACTATTCGCTACTAATCCTAGGAATTTCCCGACAGGATGTGGTAGGAAAGTACCTTCGGTTTGTCCTATTCCTGGACAACTTGTATTGACGAGTGTCTTACATTGTATTTTTAATGATTACGTACACTGTTTTTTACAAACGTACATCTGTTTAGTGGCGGAGAAGGCAACTTCTCTTAACTTAACACCCTTCCTTGAGACGTACGAGCTCAAGGGTTGTATTTTTATGAAAGGCAATTAGTATTCAACGGAAATGGCAAATGTGTCATTCAAAGATGATGTGTTGTGATATGTGAAAGGTAATCGATACCTTTTTGGCCTCACTCCCTAAAAATAACTGAAATAAGGATAGAAGCAGCAAGGCTAAAATGGGTCGCTCCCATTAGGAGATGTCATCACTCTTCTAGATATATCTTTACATGTTATGATGTTGTGTATTTAATTATTGTTGTGTATGCTCGTGGCTACGAATAAAGGTCGGTAACGACCGGAGTGATGACGTATTCGGTACTACCTAGGTATTGGTAGGGCGGTCTTGTGTTGGTTTAGGCGGTCAGTATCTTCCCCCTAGGTACATCCCTCTAGAGGTGTACTATGTTGGTTCGGAAAGGTAGTCCCTTTACCTAGTCATTTGTATGGAAATCCAAAATCCAATACATGCCTGCCATTTTATATTGTAGGAAGCCTTGTATTACAAGGTGTATGCTGGAATTTAATAATGTAACAATTTCAGCTATTTTAATATTATTGTGTGAAATAGACACTATTATAATATAAGAGAATTTGATATGAGATGTTTTGGTTACCATAAGGTAAAAACCTGGTCAGTATTTATTTGTGACTCGATCTTACAGGATAACTTTTGTTTTGACAAAGGAAAAGTTTTGATAACTTTATAAATTCAGTTGAGGTGTGTTTTCTCACACTGGTTTACCAGACTGATCCGTGCGTTCTTCTCTTTTAATGCTTGGGTCAGACCGAGTATATTTACAGGTTCAGATTTGGTGCTTTTGGAGCTTCAGGAGGCGAGCTGGAGATCTTCATATCGTATACACATATCTATTTATTATTCCGCTGCATTGTTTTGCTTTGTTATTATTGTAAATTATCAGCATTTGTGAGAATGGGTTATTATAACTGTCCCAGCTGATGATTACTTATTGTGTACTCTGATATTGATTTATGTATATTACAGTTTCTCTTTGAAAAGATTATTGATCTATATTATATGTTATTCCGCTGTAATGTGAGATTCTGTATTGTTTTGGTTCTACTTCTCTCGTTTTCTTCTCTTCTCTTCTTCTTTCTTCTCTCTTTCTTCTCACCCTCTCTTTTCTTTCTCATGATTATCTGCAATCGGTGCACTCTGGTTCGGACATGTGTGGTTTATTGTCGGATTCAGAGGGTGTCGAGTGCGGATCATCTCAAAACATCTAAGTAGTATGAACTAATTGTTGTTTGGGTCAACCTATAAATATTATTTGTTTTAACACTTTAAGTTAAAAAGGTTAATAGGTTGATTCAGTTTTAAGAAACCATGTTAAGTGATAAGTTTTCCCTTGAGGAACTTGATTGATTGTTGGTGTTAATTTATTCCTTCATGGAATTTGATTGATTGGACTTGATGAATTGAATTGATTGGCTATGTGATTTCATATACCATGGTCTATAAAGTTTAAATATATAGACAAAGGATTTTGAATCATTGTTATCTCGATGATTTTGAAAAAGGATATTTTTGAAGATTTTGGGGAAGGAAAAGATATTTATTCACACTAGTTGATGTTTTTGGAGAAACCGGAATACCACTGGACGCTTTATGTTGTTTTTATTCTAAATTTTCACCATAATTTATTTGGTGGAATTCCTTCCTTGTCATTTTGAGCTTTGATTTTTCTCATTTGAGAAATTCGAAAATAAAAATTTTGAATTGAAAACCTGGGTATTTAGATCTAAATTTGTCGTTTGAAAATAATTGGATGCATATCATCTATTACAGAATATTCTCCATATTGTGTTGCCTATGATCGAGATATGGTTGTTGGTTGCATGTATATTTATATCATGATAGTTTTTGCATATAGAGTTACACCATATTGCTTTTGTCAGCATGATTTTTCTCTTAGATTTTGTAAGTACAGGTATGCAAGAAAGCCATTTGATTCTTGTGCACCTGCATTTGCATAGAAGATAATAAATTTACTTGCCAAAATATAAATCAAACGCAAAAAGGTACATAATTAATTTAGAAAATTTAAATTGGTTGATGATTTTATGCCGCAGATAAGGGAGGCCACTTGGCTTTTGTTTTATTTTGATTGGTTTAGAGCCCGTTAAGGCCATTTGTAGTTGTACCGATTGAGCCGCGCAAAAAAGATGCTGGCGAAATTTTCCGAAAATTTAAGATCTAGAAATTTTTAAGAATTTTGGGAAAATTTTGGACTTTCAAGTTATATCCTGAAATGACTTTAAGGAGATTAGTTGATATAGATGAATGGATTTAAAAGATTTGAAAATTCTGGAATATATTCCAACAAATTTATTTTGAAAAATTAATATGTTTAATAACTCATTTTAATTAATAATTTTAAACTTAATGTGACGACCGCCCATGACCCCTGCACCGAATCTAGAGATAGAGCGCTGTAAAGTGTGCCAGGCGACCATGGACGATTGTCAAGGTAAGATTAAAACAACAGGATCTATCGTATTACTCACAGCGCATGGACAAAATACAATAGAACATATGTATAGTGAAGCTTTACAGAATAAAATGACATCATATAAAACTCCATAATAGTTGAATACAAGCATCCACATAGTCACTACATCCAGCCTCACTACATAACTCTCAGAGAATACAAAACAGCGGAAAAATCCAGTACATATAAGAAGATAATATGCAACCCTCTAGCTCGTCTTCGATATCAGCATCGTGAGAAGAGAACAGCACCTGTCACCTGCTACCTAGTCTGCCCGTCCCAAAATGGACGAACAGCCCAAGGCAATAAGAATTAAAACATAAAGCCTTGAGTCAGACAACAGTCTTAGTGAGCAGTAAATTAACTAACAACATACCAAAAGAGCATAAAGGAAAAGGAATAGGAATACAACCCTCCCACTCCAACCTCATTCTACAGTGATAGCCCCCAGACACACACTAAGCAGAAGCAAACATAGCAGAGCATACAATTTAAAGTAAAGCAATTGTCACTCGAGTCAAGAGCGATGTTTTCCAAGTACAAATCCCAAGGTCTAAAACCAAGGTCAGATAAGCACCCAGGAAATACCGCTCTTGAGACCGAATGATGATACAACCAAACATCCATGACTCGGCTATCACTGTTATCATTGTTGCGATATCACCGTTAATTGAATGACCGGCACATTCTTTCAGCCGTCCGTCAAGGGCTAATGGTAACCCCGGTTCTAGACATAACTCCCGCACGTCATCGTGACCCGTGCCTAGGATTATCGAATCTACCCAGAGTACTCGACCATCGACTTAGTCTTTTGGGCGTCCCCATGTACTCTTGCTTAGAGCATGCTAGAACCTTCAACAACGATGAGATCTCAACCTCCTAGTCATCCTCCTCGACGACTATTGCCATACTAGCTCAAGCGCCTCTCGAGCATCCATTATCCTCAACTCGAATCATATCACCGAGTTATCAACATGCTTGGAATGATCCCGCCTGGATTAGACCAAGTCTTCATCATATGATTGCCTCGCTTCATTACATCCTTGCAAAGCCCCATCTCTACATCACATCATCGGATCTATGCATAAGAGCTTCATCATCCCGCTACATATGCCACGAGCAGCTTTTCCAATTCAAGAGCCTTTCCCTTAGCTTTTGAATCATCTTCGATCTAATCTAATCATCAATCATCTAGTTCATAACAATCAATCAAATCAAACATCAATCCAAGCAATCAAGCATTCAAAAATGATCTAAGTAGACAATTATAACAATAATGGCATTTTCGTAATTAAAGAGTTGAAAGTCCAATAAGCATGGAAACATGGATTATATCTCTACAAACTTGATGAATGAACTTGCATAGGTTAACATATGATAAAATGGATGCAACATCATTATGAACAATGGATCTATATGGATCTACACATAGGATGGAGAAAATGCATGGAAGTCTCTATTTTAACACCAAAACGAGCCAACAATCCGATATACTCCTTTGGATCCGTGTGAGAGATAATCACCACTCACCAAATCACCTAAACAACCTCAAATCAACACACTTCAGATCTGGACAGCGAAGGATGAAGCTAGATCTATCACAAATCCGCTTCAAATGAAGAAATCTCTCTTGAAAAGATGAAGATCTTCAATCCAAGCTTTTGAATCTTCAATCTCGATCTTCGATTTGGATGGATGGAAGCACTAGATTAGAGTGGAGAAAAGAAGTGAAGAAGTGTAGAAGTCGAGCTCTCAAAATGGCAGCACTTCGTCGCTTCAAAATCCGGATCCCAAAAAGTGAGAACAACCCCTCCTATTTATAGCTGAAAACTGGCCTTAAGTCGTAACTCGGCTATCTTCTTAAGTCGGTGCCGACTTAACACCATGCCGACCTAAAAACTCATCTGCCTGCCGAGTTAACCAGCCTATACGACCTAACGACTTAACTGGCTCGCCGACCTACGACTTAACCAAATGACCGACTCAACGAAGCAGACTTATCATACTGCCGCAAAACCCAAGTCCTAAGTCGGTTGACGACTCAACAACAAAGCGCAACTGCGACTTAACACATAGGCGCGACTTAACTTAGGTCGTTGCCGACATAAGTGCCTTGCCGACTTAAGACATACGAAGGAATACAACTACGACTTAACTCGTAACTGGGTTACGACTTAACACAAGAGACGTACTGCCGACTCACGACTCAACACACGTTGCCGACTCAACTACCTACCGACTCAATTACCCTGCCGACCTAACACTTAACACCCAAACACTTAGGTCGCTCACAACATGTCCTTAGGTCGTTGCCGACCCAACTCTTAAGTCGGTCAACCCCACTTCCTTAACTCGGCAACGACTTAACAAATAACTGGTCAGACATACTAACTACTAAGTCGTCCAGGTCTTAAGTCGACCACTATCTTGACTCGTCAGCCGACTTAACACTTAACTCACCACTATCCTTAAGTCGGTTAAAACTATAAGTCGGTCACTTCCTTAGGTTGTTATCCCTTAACTCGGCAACGACTTACAACCTACGACTCAACACTTGCCGAGTAAACTTCAACCTACTAACCTAGCCCAGCTACGACTTATCTCCTTGAGTCCTTAACTCGCCCAGAACTCCTCTCCTAAGTCGTATACGACTCACGACTCATGCTAAGTCGTGAACGACTTAGGATTTAGGCAAAATTTGCCTAAAATCTGAAATGACTTTAAAATGCAAAAATTCCAGATTTTGACGAACTTGTCGATCCGTAAAAATACGGGTCGTTACATTCTCTCCCCCTTAGGAATTTCGCCCCCGAAATTCCAAGCAATCAAAAACTATTCTGTACGCCTACCATCCATAGCAATCAACAAACCATGCATCCAATTCTAACTTAGCGTACAGAAATTCTAAAATTAGAACAAGTTACAATATCGCGAGATGACACGACACCTTAGGGCCATACCTCGAAGAGTTCAGGATGAGCTGCTTTCATCCTCTCTTCCACTTCCCACGTACAGTCGTTATCATCATCACTCCATTGTATCTTGAGCAACTTAACTACCTTCCTCCTAAGCTGTTTCGTGTCGGTTTCAACAACACGAAGCGGCTTACGAGGTCTTCTATCAACTGGATCAACTTCTAAGTCTTCACAGCTATCAGCAGAAACCACTGTTCTCGAGTCGTGCACATACTTCCGTAGATACGATACATGAAAAACATTGTGCACACCCGACATCTTCTCCGGTAACTCCAATCTGTAAGCGAGCCTTCCAATTCGCTCGATAATCAGGAATGGTCCGACAAATCTCGGAGTCAATTTTCCTTTCTTTCCGAATCGAATAACATTCTTCAGTGGAGAAATCTTCACAAAAACCATATCTCCTACGTCAAACTCCAAATCCTTTCGACGCTTATCAGCATAACTCTTCTGACGGTCTTGGGCTGCCTTCATTCGTTGCCGAATGATCTCTATGCAATCTGAAGTCTGTCGAATCATCTCTGGCCCAAGCATCAGCTTTTCTCCAGTTTCCAACCAACATGTCGGAGAGTTACACGGTCTTCCATACAATGCCTCATACGGTGCCATACCAATGCTTGACTGGTAACTGTTGTTGTACGCAAACTCCACCAAATGAAGGTGATCTTCCCATGATCCTCCGAAGTCCAAAACACATGCTCTAAGAAGATCTTCCAAAACTCGGTTGACTCTCTCGGTCTGACCATCTGTCTGAGGGTGATAAGCTGTACTCAAACACAACTCGGTTCCCAAAACTTCCTGGAAGCTCTTCCAAAATCCACTAGTGAACAATGGATCTCGATCGCTCACTATACTCTTCGGAATACCATGGAATCGAACTATCCACTTCACATACAACTCAGCCAACTTTGATGCAGTCCTAGTCGATCGAACAGGAATGAATCGTGCACTCTTAGTCAGACGATCCACAATGACCCAAATCCCTTCATTTCCTGTTCTGGTTCTAGGCAATCCATCAATAAAATCCATCGACACTTGTTCCCACTTCCATGTAGGAACTTCTAAGGGCTGAAGCAATCCACTTGGCTTCTTCTGTTCGGCTTTAACCAACTGACAATTCATACACTTGGAAATGAAATCTCCAACATCCTTCTTCATGCCTTCCCAATAGTAGGTTCTCTTCATATCCCGATACATCTTATTTCCACCTGGATGAATTGTCAACCTCGAGTGATGACTTTCCTTCAGAACTTCACTCCTCAATTCATCTATATCGGGAACCACTAGTCGTCCTTGCTTTCGAAGCCAACCTTCTCTATCGACCTCGAATCCTTTATCCTTTTCTGGCTCCAATCCAGATTCCAATTCACGGATAATCTTGACAAGCTTATCATCTCGCTTTTGACTCTCGCCAATCCTTTTAACGGTGCAGCTATCTTGGAGAAGTCTTTGATAAACCGTCGATAATATCCTGCTAATCCAAGAAAACTTCTCACATCAGATGCATTCTTAGGTCTAACCCAATCCTGGATTTGCTGCCACCTTAGCGGGATCAACCGCTATTCCACTTCCAGAAATCACATGGCCTAAGAACCTCACTTCACTCTTCCAGAAGTGACACTTCGAAAACTTAGCCTTCAGCTGATGTTTCCGTAAGATCTCCAAAACAATATGCAAGTGCGTCTTGTGCTCTTCCTCCGTTCTGGAATAAATCAGAATATCATCCACGAACACAAGTACGAACTTGTTCAACTGATCTCTGAACACTCTATTCATAAGATCCACAAAATATGCTGGCGCGTTAGTCAATCCAAATGGCATTACCAGCCACTCAAAGAAACCGGATGGTGTCCTAAAAGCAGTCTTCGGCACACTATCCTTAGCCACTCTCAACTGGTGAAATCCCGTTGCCAAATCCATCTGAGAAAACACCTTGGCTTCGTGAAGCTGATCAAACAAGTCATCTATTCTCGGCAATGGATACTTGTTCTTCTTAGTCACCTTATTCAGCTCACGATAATCGACGCACAATCTCAACGACCCATCTGCCTTGGTTGCAAACACAACTGGTGCACCCCATTCGGACACACTACGCCGAATGAATCCTTTCTGTAAAAGGTCATCAACTTGCACCCTCAACTCCTGCTGTTCCCTAGGCGCCATCCGCCTAAGAGGCATCACAACAGGTCTGGCTCCTTCAACTAGATCTATTCGAAACTCGATCTCTCTATGCGGCGGCAACCCTTTGACTTCGTCAAAGACATCCTCGAATCCATTAGCGATCGGCACTGATGACAGTCCATCCCGTGGAACAACTAGCGAATACATGAAGCTCATGAAGACGCCTTCTTCATGCTTACCTCGTATCACAATCTTTCGCCCTTCCACATTCTCGACTGTCACTTCCAACCTTTCGCAATCAACCTTAGCCGCATACTTCCTAAGCCAGTCCATACCCAAAATAATTCCGAACCCCGCAAAGTTCAGAACAAAGCAATCACAAACAAAAGAGCAACCATGACTCGACACAACCAGACCACGGCATAACATACACAAACAAGACGAACCCCCAACTGGATTAGTCACGACCAATGGCCTATCAACAATACCCGGTGTCAAACCTAACCGGCCAACGAGTTCATTACAAACAAACGAATGCGACGCTCCAGTATCAAACAGAACTCTAACTGGAACACCACATAGGAAAAGAGTACCTTGAACAACCACACTCTTTCCCTTTTCTTCAGCAGTAGGAGCTTTCGAAGACGACGGAACAACCCCCAAAGCATAGGCTTGCACAATCTGCCTGTCCTTCCTTGGTTCTGGGCAATTCTTCCTGAAATGCCCCGGCTTGTCACAGTTGTGACACTTCATTGGTGCCTTCGGATTCTTACAATCCTTAGAGAAATGGCCCTTCTGTTGACAATTGTAGCAAGTCACCTCGCCTTTCGGCTTCTTCTGGCCATCCTTACCTTTCTGCTGCTGCTGCTTCCTCTTCTGGTTTCCACCCTGCTGTGGTTTAGATTCTCCCTTGGTCACAGCAACAACAGATCCTTCCTTAGGAAACAGACTCTCATGCCTAAGAGCTTTCTCTACAAGCTTCTCAAATGAATCGTCCAAATGATCCACCAATTGTCTCCCAAGATAACTATCCAAGCCGGTCACAAACTTCTCATTCTTCTGATAAGCAGATTCAATATATGACCGGGCATACTTGGACAAAGCTTCGAACTCAGAAACATACTCAAGAACTGATCTTCCACCTTGCTTAAGCTCCACAAACTTCTTGAACAGAACAGACTTCTGAGCTGTAGAAATGAACTTAGCTTCAAATCTAGCTTGGAATTGCTCCCAAGTAATCTCTTCCTCCGCAGTATCGATGGTAATAGAGTTCCACCAATCAGAGGCTCTCCCTTGAAGCTGCCTCGATGCCAACTTCCTTTTAGTTGCATCATCAATTCCCAAATCACCAAAGATCCTTCTACAAGCATCTATCCACCTCTGGACCTCAATAGTAGATTCTGTTCCCAAGAAAACCTTCCCTCCAAGAGCAGTATAATCCTTGCACAACTTAGCAAAATCCACTGGTTTCGGAGTTTGGACTTGAACTCCAACATCAACTGCCGCCCCCGGAACTGGTATCCTTCTCATGATCGAAGTCATCATAGCTTCGAACATGGCTGCATAATCAGCAGTCTCTTCAGTAGCACGACCTCCCCTAGCAGCTGGTCTCCCTCTTCGACTCATTCTCAATATCAATAAAAAGGAATGATTAGAACATCTAGAGAATCAACTGCATAAAGGACTCAAACTCTACTAAGCCACTATATTATATATAGTAATCATCCATCAAAATACAATTACGTCTCTCATACGTAGTTACGACAGCGAGCGTTGGGTAAAATCGATTAACCAATGCTCTGGTACCAAATGTGACGACCGCCCATGACCCCTGCACCGAATCTAGAGATAGAGCGCTGTAAAGTGTGCCAGGCGACCATGGACGATTGTCAAGGTAAGATTAAAACAACAGGATCTATCGTATTACTCACAGCGCATGGACAAAATACAATAGAACATATGTATAGTGAAGCTTTACAGAATAAAATGACATCATATAAAACTCCATAATAGTTGAATACAAGCATCCACATAGTCACTACATCCAGCCTCACTACATAACTCTCAGAGAATACAAAACAGCGGAAAAATCCAGTACATATAAGAAGATAATATGCAACCCTCTAGCTCGTCTTCGATATCAGCATCGTGAGAAGAGAACAGCACCTGTCACCTGCTACCTAGTCTGCCCGTCCCAAAATGGACGAACAGCCCAAGGCAATAAGAATTAAAACATAAAGCCTTGAGTCAGACAACAGTCTTAGTGAGCAGTAAATTAACTAACAACATACCAAAAGAGCATAAAGGAAAAGGAATAGGAATACAACCCTCCCACTCCAACCTCATTCTACAGTGATAGCCCCCAGACACACACTAAGCAGAAGCAAACATAGCAGAGCATACAATTTAAAGTAAAGCAATTGTCACTCGAGTCAAGAGCGATGTTTTCCAAGTACAAATCCCAAGGTCTAAAACCAAGGTCAGATAAGCACCCAGGAAATACCGCTCTTGAGACCGAATGATGATACAACCAAACATCCATGACTCGGCTATCACTGTTATCATTGTTGCGATATCACCGTTAATTGAATGACCGGCACATTCTTTCAGCCGTCCGTCAAGGGCTAATGGTAACCCCGGTTCTAGACATAACTCCCGCACGTCATCGTGACCCGTGCCTAGGATTATCGAATCTACCCAGAGTACTCGACCATCGACTTAGTCTTTTGGGCGTCCCCATGTACTCTTGCTTAGAGCATGCTAGAACCTTCAACAACGATGAGATCTCAACCTCCTAGTCATCCTCCTCGACGACTATTGCCATACTAGCTCAAGCGCCTCTCGAGCATCCATTATCCTCAACTCGAATCATATCACCGAGTTATCAACATGCTTGGAATGATCCCGCCTGGATTAGACCAAGTCTTCATCATATGATTGCCTCGCTTCATTACATCCTTGCAAAGCCCCATCTCTACATCACATCATCGGATCTATGCATAAGAGCTTCATCATCCCGCTACATATGCCACGAGCAGCTTTTCCAATTCAAGAGCCTTTCCCTTAGCTTTTGAATCATCTTCGATCTAATCTAATCATCAATCATCTAGTTCATAACAATCAATCAAATCAAACATCAATCCAAGCAATCAAGCATTCAAAAATGATCTAAGTAGACAATTATAACAATAATGGCATTTTCGTAATTAAAGAGTTGAAAGTCCAATAAGCATGGAAACATGGATTATATCTCTACAAACTTGATGAATGAACTTGCATAGGTTAACATATGATAAAATGGATGCAACATCATTATGAACAATGGATCTATATGGATCTACACATAGGATGGAGAAAATGCATGGAAGTCTCTATTTTAACACCAAAACGAGCCAACAATCCGATATACTCCTTTGGATCCGTGTGAGAGATAATCACCACTCACCAAATCACCTAAACAACCTCAAATCAACACACTTCAGATCTGGACAGCGAAGGATGAAGCTAGATCTATCACAAATCCGCTTCAAATGAAGAAATCTCTCTTGAAAAGATGAAGATCTTCAATCCAAGCTTTTGAATCTTCAATCTCGATCTTCGATTTGGATGGATGGAAGCACTAGATTAGAGTGGAGAAAAGAAGTGAAGAAGTGTAGAAGTCGAGCTCTCAAAATGGCAGCACTTCGTCGCTTCAAAATCCGGATCCCAAAAAGTGAGAACAACCCCTCCTATTTATAGCTGAAAACTGGCCTTAAGTCGTAACTCGGCTATCTTCTTAAGTCGGTGCCGACTTAACACCATGCCGACCTAAAAACTCATCTGCCTGCCGAGTTAACCAGCCTATACGACCTAACGACTTAACTGGCTCGCCGACCTACGACTTAACCAAATGACCGACTCAACGAAGCAGACTTATCATACTGCCGCAAAACCCAAGTCCTAAGTCGGTTGACGACTCAACAACAAAGCGCAACTGCGACTTAACACATAGGCGCGACTTAACTTAGGTCGTTGCCGACATAAGTGCCTTGCCGACTTAAGACATACGAAGGAATACAACTACGACTTAACTCGTAACTGGGTTACGACTTAACACAAGAGACGTACTGCCGACTCACGACTCAACACACGTTGCCGACTCAACTACCTACCGACTCAATTACCCTGCCGACCTAACACTTAACACCCAAACACTTAGGTCGCTCACAACATGTCCTTAGGTCGTTGCCGACCCAACTCTTAAGTCGGTCAACCCCACTTCCTTAACTCGGCAACGACTTAACAAATAACTGGTCAGACATACTAACTACTAAGTCGTCCAGGTCTTAAGTCGACCACTATCTTGACTCGTCAGCCGACTTAACACTTAACTCACCACTATCCTTAAGTCGGTTAAAACTATAAGTCGGTCACTTCCTTAGGTTGTTATCCCTTAACTCGGCAACGACTTACAACCTACGACTCAACACTTGCCGAGTAAACTTCAACCTACTAACCTAGCCCAGCTACGACTTATCTCCTTGAGTCCTTAACTCGCCCAGAACTCCTCTCCTAAGTCGTATACGACTCACGACTCATGCTAAGTCGTGAACGACTTAGGATTTAGGCAAAATTTGCCTAAAATCTGAAATGACTTTAAAATGCAAAAATTCCAGATTTTGACGAACTTGTCGATCCGTAAAAATACGGGTCGTTACACTTAAGGGTTTGGAACATTTTCTTCACTAGGAATCTTGGGGATGAAATTCATTTAAGTGGGGGGGGGGGAGAATGTAACAACCCAAAATTCTGGTCATTTGGTTTTAAATATTTAACTAGTTTTAGATATTTAAATACTTGGATTTTGGAATTCAGTAATAGTGATCGATTAAATATTTGAACTAAGAATTAAATATTTGAATGGTCAACCAAATATAAATTAAATAGATTTAATACTGCCATTTAACTTCTTTTAATTAATAAATGATAATGGTGAATCATTTTGCAAATTTATTAAAATAACAAATGGTTCGAATATAATAAATAATAAGAAAAATCAAATTGTAATAAAACGCCCCGGAATTTCACTGCTTTGATTTGCGAATATTTAATTAATTTTAAATATTCAAATAAATGGTTTTATAATGAAAATAAAACTCTTTTTAATAATATATAATAATGGTGAAATAATTTTTAAATTTTTTTTACAAAAGTATATAGTTTGATGAAAAACAGAAAATGTGACCGAAAACCGTTTTCCGAATTTTCGACGTTTCATCGTATAAAAGTTGTTTGAAACATTGTATACACATTTGTGTATATATATATATATTCAAATATATGAAATGTTATAAATATAAATTAGTAATTTAATTAAGGTTAAGTGTAATTAATTAAGTTAAGAAAATGATGATGTAACACTTTGGCAATTATAATAAAAAAATAGAAAGAGAATGTCACATCATTAGGAGGCATAAGTACATTAGAGTACTTATGCATGTTGACTTTGATTTGATGGGAGGGTGGCTAGGTGTTGGCTGAAATGGGTGAGGTAGAGGAGAGGATGTGACATGACATACATGTGTGGAGGGTAGAGTACATGAGGGTAAAAAGGTAATTTGCTATTTCTATTTCATATAAAACTAATTTTTCACCTTTCTTACTCATTTTATTTTTCATTCTCTTCTCTTTTATCTTCCTTGAAGCTTCATGAAACCTTTTAATGGCTTCCAAAATAACTTTTCATGTTTTAAGATTTCAAAAATTAACTTTTAAATGTTTTAAAAACTTGTTTAAAGGTTCCTTCTTTCCTATTTAAATTTCTTCCATTCTACCCAAAATGGTTTCAGTCATCACTTCTTACAAAAAACTCCAAAACAAGATTTTATTTTTTTAATCCATGTATATTTCCAGTGGCTACAACTTTGTAGTTTACCACTTTTTCTTATTTCGAGCTTAGATGCTCCAAAAATTCATTTTTTTGCAAGAGTGTTTTTGAACCTAGATTTTGATGTCCGAAAATACCCCACGCTGTTTTGGCTATAACTTTCTCAAAATTTTTATTTTTTTTGAGTAATTCTTTTCTTTAAATGATATAGGAAGGAATAATCTAAAACTTTCCCATTGACAACTTTTCCAAAATCCGAGAGAAAAGGGTCCAAAAGTCGTGTGCAAAATGACCCATTTTCGAGAAGAATTTGTGGTTTTCCAAGCTTTCCGAGCGCTAAAGTATTTCAATTTTCAAAACCTTTGGTGAGTTTAACTCACATTTAATTTTATTATATCATATTAATGATGTTAAAATCGTTTATTGATTGTTTGGATGTTAGTTAAAATTGTTTGATTGCTTATTTCGTTGAATTTCTATTTGGAAAATGGATGACATATTAATTTGATCGTTATAAACCCAGATGATTATCTATATATTATTAATAAACATTGTTTGCTGGGAAAATCTGTAGAGAGACCCAAAAGGGGTTTCTAGACCATAAATTATTTGTTTACATCATTATGTGGTAATATTGATGGTTTATTGAAATTAATTACTGATATTCCCTTTTATAGTTTAAATGTCGTTATAGTGATTTTCGCTATATCGTCATTTATTGAATTTCATCCTCAAAACTCTATCTTATGAACTTGAGTTTGTGTTTTCACGAAAAGGAATATTGAAAATTTATTAATCATTTTGATTAATGATAATTTAAATTAATTAATCTTTTAAATTAATTAATTTGAGATTAATTAACCAATTTAACAAATGATGATTAAAATTGGTTTATATTTAGATTGAATTAATCATTATTGCTAATGATGTTTTATACTTGATTATTCGTTTTAACTAATGATTACTTGAGTTTAATTAATTAATTAATTATATTAATTAATGATATTGGAGTTTAATTAATTAATTATTTATTTTAATTTATGATAATTGAAATTAATAATCATTTTAATTCATGATATTTAAAAGTAATTAATCATTTTAAATAATGATATTTTAATTTTATTAATCATTTTAATCAATGATTATTTTAAATTTAATTAATTGTTTTAACTTATGATTTTTGGAATTTAGTTAAATCATTTTAATTAATGATGTTTTATAATTAAATAAATCATTTTAACAAATGATGTTTTAATTTATCGGTTTGACTAATGAAGTTTGGATTTAATTAATCCGGTTAATTTATGATTATTTTGAACTTGATTAATTGTTTTAATCAATGGAATTTAGAATTACTTATCATTTTAATTAATGATGTTTGAGATTAATTATTCATTTAATTAATGGCTATTTGAATTTAATAAATCTTTTTAGTTACTTGATTTAATAAAGGTGATTTGAGTAAATTAATTAATTTAATAAAAACTACTTTAATAAATTGATTTAAAGTTAATAAACTGATTTAATAAAGATTTTAAAGTTAATTTACCAATGTTTGGTGTCGACTTTCGACGGTCAAAAAGGCGGGTCATTACATTTTTCCAAGGTTAGCTGGATACTTTGGAGTTGGAGAGGAGCTGGATGGTCAAGACGTATTCACGCATATTTTTCTTCCGTTGTATTACAGAGTTGTATGTTTGTTAATGTAAGGATAGGTTTCTATAACTGTCCAAATTTAGGATAAGTTTAGTGTACTCTGACGTTATATATATGAATAAAGATGTTTCCTTTTTGTAAAGATCATGTAGTATTATATATTATTCACTGCATTGTTAGATTTTGTGTTGTTTAGTTTTCTTCTATCTTCTACCTTCTTCTTTCATCCTAACAAATCAGTATTTCTGGCACTTGAATGTTTGGCATATAATACAGTGGACGTATTAGTGTCGATTTTTGAGGGTCGAAAATCCGGTTCGTTACAATAATAATGGTAATCTTATTTTGAATAAGTATTTACAAAAATAAATACTTTGGATAAATATCGATAAAATGATCGAAAACCATTTTATCAATATACAGCTCTATAATTATCGGAAGTCATGCACAAAGTTGGATACATACACATACTTAATAACCATTTAAACAAGAATATGAAATAAAATTATTTATTTTATTTTTGGGAAATAAATTATATTTATGATATCATCAATAATGGCATCATATTTAATAATTGATTTATAAATTTAACTTAAGATTTAATGATTTAATAATTATTATAATTATTCAAATAATTGTTTTTAAATGATAATAATTCATTTTAATTAGTTATATTATGATAATAACTCATTTATAACAGTTTTATAAATATATATACTTGATTTGAAAATATAGGAAAATTGATATCGCTTTATCGATATAACATCACTTTTTGTAAACAATTATTTAATATTAATTTACAAGGTTTTGTAAATAAAATGTGATCATTTTAGTTAGTTAAAAATGGTAAGAAATTAGTTTTCAAATTTTGTTTACAAATATATGTAAGTTAACTAAGAGGTAAAAATGTGACCGGGAATTGGCTTCTCGATTTTCAATGGTTTAAAGAACGGAAGTTGTTCAAAGTTGTTACAACCTTGTTTATATGTCTTGTGCACATATATAACATACACATGCACACCCTAAAATATACATACGTACATACAAATATACATACACACTTATATATATTACAAATGATCTAAGATATTTTACATAAACTTCATCCTTAAGCAAACCAAAGTCAAAAGTAAACATCAACTCACTTACACACCATCATCACCACACATATGGAGGATGACATAAGGGGGAAGCTGTGCCCCCTTGATGGTGATGGAAGGGGTATGAGAAAGGGCATTTTGGTCCTTACACATTTGGATATTTATTTCTAATGTTTTTCCTATAAATACCCACATACATTCACACATTCATTCACATAATTCTCTTCTTCTTCCTTTTCTTCTTAAATCTCTAATAGCTCTTCTTCAATGGCTTTCATGCCTTGGAAAAATAGCAAAGCCATGGCAGAATATTCCAAAATAAAGTAAAATATATACACATGTATGTACCATGTCAATCCACTTCAAAACCAAGTGCAATCACCTCCTCTCCACCTTCCAAACTCACGGCCACAATCCATCACCATTGGCCGAGACCTCCACCTTTTCCAAGCTAGGCTGTGGCTATCTAAATGTCCATGGCTCGATTCCATAAGCTTTGATTTGATTGTAGCGAAGCTATAGTCCATTTTTCTACTCTAAGTTTAATATCCAATGAGGGTGAGAAACTTTATATATATATATGATAATGATGATGTGATATGTCTACCATGGAAGTTTAATATGCCTTGATCATCAAGTTTGGTTATTTTAATATAGTTGTTTAAATTGTGTAAACAAGTCACGTTAATAGATGTCGAATATCACAAAGAAAATCACTTTCCTTTATTAAATGAAATGGTGTATATGAGCTTGTTAAACCTCTTTAAAATGGGTTAAAATGATTTAAAAATATTTTATAAACATTTAAAAGCATTTTGACAAAGTTTGGACAAGTTATGAAAATTGAGTCAAAAACAGGCGCGTCACGTAACGCTAGTTCGCAATTTCACGCCGTAAAATGTTAAATCCATTTATACGATGGATTCGGAGTCGGAATTTTTTGGAATAAGAACTTCCGAACTCTTATGATCATAGTTTTCAACACAAAAAAGATTGAGATTTCTTTTAGTATACATTGAAATATGAGCAAATCAAGTTTTCAAAATAGTCGCGGTTTGGCAGTTCGAAAACAAAAGCTATAAAATCTCTAAAAGTGATATTTTTAATTTTTTTTAAAATATGGAATAAATTCTATAAATGTGTAAAAATGTTTTAAAAGATATTTGAGTTATTAAAATGGATTTATAAATGATAGAAAAGTTTTTTTGATCAAATAAGCTTAAAAGCACTATTCGTAGCACTTTTTGCAGCTCTTTTAATAACTTTTGAAATATGGCTTTAAACTTAAGTATTCTTTCCCAAATCTTTTATAAACGTTTTCAAATAAATAAATAAGTATTTTAAAGATAATGTGGAGGATTTATAATTTATTTTAAAAAGTTAAAATAAATGATTTAAAGAATGCCATTATAAATAAATGATTTAATCTTGGCTCCAAAAGCCGATGAGTAGACTGGATTTGTCAATTTGTGAGATTAGGATGTGAGGTGCTTAAACTAAGGAGATGTTAAGGAGCAACCAGTGCCCTGGCACACCTGGCCTCTTTCTTGGGCGAGGAATAGTTAAGGTCGAAATGTCGGAAACGAGGAAAGTATAAAAGATTTAATTTTTCCAAATTTAATACTTGGATTGTGTAGAAATAATCTTCTTATACTTGGTATTAAATTCCGAGGAGGGAACCCATACTATCCATGTGAATTTAAAAGGTGATTTCACCGCTATTCGATGGATAGTAAAGGTTGAATACGGAAACTGATGTCGAATAAAATCAGTATAATTTCTATGGATCCTCTTTACTTGAATACTAACTAATTTGGATTTACCATCTTTGATAACATGGTTTCAAACAATTAATAAATTATGATTTGAAAATGATCTTTTACCCAGATTTAAATAAATGATTTGGAATTGTTTTAAATTCCTATAGATCCTTTTACTTAAAATTAGTTGTTTTGGGTTTATAGTAAACAATGTCTTAAATAACATTACTTTTGACCCATTTAAATGTTATGATTTGGAAATAAGAAATATTTTGTTAAGATTTAAATAAATGATTTAGAGATATTTTGCTAAGTAAAGGATGAAATGATTTGGAATTAGTCCAAGATTTAAAAAGGTTTTAATTAAATAAAGATTTGATAAATGAGGTTTAATAATTTTGTATATACTGATAAGAAATGGTTTTAAAAGATACATACATACATACATACATACATATATATATATATATATATAAAGAAGATATTTTGGATAAAAGGATACAAATTAATGGAATATTAATTACTTGCTTAACATCTTCTTTATCGAAAATTGGTTCGGAGAAACCGAGGTCGGATTTGGGCGATTCCTATCCGAAAACCACTTCGAACCAATTTACAAGTTTGAAAGTGAAGATATATTGAAGATAATGAAGTTGAAAGCGGGGATCTTCATAACAGAAGCACTACTTGTTGATAATTTCGGAGTAGCTTCCGTGATAAATAAATAGAAGCGATCCCTTCATTCTGGGATCTTTGTATGCAAGGATTACTCGCTACTAATCCTAGAAGTAATTCTCGATAGGATATAATAGGAGAGTACCTTCGGTTTGTCCTATTCCTTGACAACTTGTATGAATGGATGTCTGACATTTCATTTTTAAGATTACAGTGCTCTACAAATGTACATCTATTTGGTGGTGTAGGAGGTAACCCCTCTTATGCTTAACACCCTTCTCTGAGACATACAAGCTTAGAGTTTATACTTTTGTTGAAATCAATAACGTGTTGTTGAAAATGGCAATGTGGCATTTTAAGTGAAAATGTTCTAAGAAAGGTAAACGTTACCTCAAGCCTCACACCTGGGGAATTTTGAAACAGGAGTTGCTTTAAGGCTAAGTGGATCGCAACTATTATGGTATGGTATCACATTTCTAGATTTATTTATTTCTACTCGCTATAACGTCAGGTTTAAATTACATGGTGTATGCTATGAGACGTCTCGGATAGGTCGGGAACAACCCGAGTGATATTATATTTGGTTCTACTTGCCACAAGACGGGTTTGCAGGTAGGCCATCTTAATTCGCAGAGGTTTCAAATATGTCGATCCTCGGTACATTCCTCTAGAAATGTAGTGTACGGGAGGTAGTCCCTTACCTTGCTATTCATTGGAAATCCATTCTCCAATAAGTGCCTTAGGACTTAGTTGTAAACCTATTATGCCGTCAAATTTAACCAATGTAACAAGTTCGGCTATTTGAATATGTTTATTTGAAAGGTTTTTCAAAGAGTCATTAAAAATAATATCACTGGATTTTACGTAAAATGATTTGGTTATTATAAGGTAAACACCCATTTCGTGTTTATGTGCGGTGTGATCTTATGAGACACCCTTTGTTTTCACATACTCGTATTTTGAGTTTCTCACACTAGTCTCATAACCGACCCGAAGTTTATTTTCTTCCCCTTAAACCCGATGCCCTATTTTCCTAGGCCGCCTAGCAGTTAGGTTTAGTTTGGAGCATTTGGAAAGAGCTTGGAGCATGGAGTCAGAGGATTCTTTTGAAGATTGTTATCCATATCCACCACACTTATGTACTATTGTATTCCGCATTTGTAGGGAAATAGATTTATAATTGTCCATGTTAATGTTACGTTAAACTATGAAAAATGTATTTAAAATTTCCACTGTAAAGATTATACGATAAAATAATATATGTTATTCCATTTTATGTTTTCTACTTTGTTCGTATCATTATTTTCTTTGCCCTCTAACTATCCGCTTTTTCGTTCAAATTAAGTTGGACATGTGTGGTTTATTGTCAACTTAAAATGTACGGAATTACGGGTCATTACATTTGGTATCAGAGCTTAGGTTGAGCGAACACCCGAGTTTGGTAGGGGTAAGACTCATCATAGATAGGTTTAGTAATACCCTAGGATGAGTAACTCATTAGAGAGAGGGTAAGTGACACTTTAGAATGATTTGAGAGTATTTTATATGAGCGCGTATTTGTTAATGCTAAAATGATTTTGTTTTTAAAATTGTGGGTAAATGAAATAATTTTACCTAAGATGATATTTTATATATAAAGAAATAACTTTTGAAAATATACAGTTATTTATAGTGTGATAGTTTGCAATTAAAGGGATAATAAAATTCAGTTATTATCATTGATTGATTGTTTGATTTAAAATCACACACCTAGTGAATTAAGTTTCATGATTTGACTATATAGTGTTTGGTAATAATATTGGTTTAGAGTTAAGAAATGTATTTAATATAAACAAATTTATGAGCCTAAAAATGTAAAAATAAGATAATCCTAAGAAATGAACGTATAATCAAGTTTTATAAATAAAGGAATTGAAAAGAAGAATCTTATGATGACTGGTTTGAGTGGCTTGGAAGTAACTAAAAATGGGCAGGAGATATGTTCAGATGGTAAACACTTCTCTTAAGTATTACCCTTCTTGTTAAGGGGATATATGGTACTATTAGTAACACCCAGTTCTTTGGTATCAATTTGGAGTTACTTGATCTATAAGATTTTTTAAGTTAAAAGATAATGCAAATCATTAATTAATAAATTGATTAGTAATTATAAACATCTTTATAAAAGTGTTAAACTAAAGATAATTTGGATCACTAATTGAAAAAATAAAACAGAATTTTCGGCAAAATTGGACAGTCATAAATTTCCAATCACACCTAACTCAGAACTGAGAAATTTAGAAAATATAAAGGATAAACAATCGTGAAATGTTTTGAGGAAAAAATTATATAAGTATAATTTATAAATGTGATTTATAAATAAAAAGGAATTGAAAGCTGAGAATTTGAGAACTTAAATCCTGGTGATTTTGAAAATCGTTCTTCAAAATTGAGAAAACAATAATGGTATTATTTGGAAGTATTTTTGAATAAAAATATAAAAGATAAGTTTTATAACTTATGAATTTGAGATGATAGTAAATTACAATAAATTTTAAATTTGTTAAACACCTTGATATAAGGAAAACCAATCTGAAATTTAGGATTTGTATATATACTCTTTGGATGTAATAGAGAATTATACAAATACAGACTTAAGTCACGAACTATTTGTACACTTAAGTAATGTTGTAAGAGGCAATTCAATAATGAATTTGGTACAAAGTGAATGGTTCTGAAACTAAAAAGTGTTGATTAAACCGCCTTGCTAAAAAAAGTGTTGATTAAATCAAAGTTGTGTTTTATAAGTATTTATAAACTTAAGAAATAGTTTTATGAAATGGTTCATAAATTGATAGTGATATAAAATTGTTTGTGAGTTGGTATAGCTAAGAAAACCAATTGGAATAAAATACGTAAGTTATACATAAATTATTGTATTCATGTAACTGTTTGACATAAGATTCGAGTATAGAAATTTAAGGTATTTACACCAGTCCGAAAAAGGATTTATCACTCGATTCTTGACGACGAACATCGATGAGGGTTTGTGGTGGGATACTTGAGTTTTCTATCATAGTTGAAAGCTAAGCAAGGAAAACTAAAATTCTGATCGGAAAGCCTGACCGGAGTCTGCACTAAAGGATTAGAGGATCAATACTTGTTTGGAAGTGAAGTTGTGGATTCAACTAGTATATTGAATCAAATATTTTGTACGGATGATTCTATACATCGTATGGGTCTAATTTAAAAATAAATATTTTGGGCAAACACCTTTGGGTTTTGCATTGTAATTTCAAGGGCGAAATTCTTTTAAGGGGAAGTCTATAACGACCAGCAAATTTATCACTTTGATAAATTTTATTTATTTTTAAAACATTAAAATATAAGCTTTTTAACATAGATTATGTTATCTTAAACAATAAATAATAATGGTAATCTTATTTTGAATAAGTATTTGCAAAAATATACACTTTGGAAAAATATTGATAAATTGACCGAAAACCGTTTTATCAACAAATAGCCATATAATTAACAAAAGTCGCGCACGAAGCCAGATACATACACTTATTTATCCATTTAAATAAGAATATGAAATAAAATTATTGATTTTATTTTTGGAAATTAAATTATATTTATGACGTCATCAATATTGGCATTATACTTAATAATTGTTTTATGAATTTAAATTAAGATTTACTAATTTAGTAATTATTCAAATAATTGTTTTTAAATGATAATAATTTTTTTAATTAGTTATATAGTGATAATAAGTCATTTATAATAGTTTTATAAAGATATATACTTGATTTGAAAATATAGGAAAATTGATATCGCTTTATCGATATAACAACACTTTTTGTAAATAGTTGTTTAATATTAATTTATATGGTTTTATAAATCAAATGAGATCATTTTAATTAGTTAAAAATAATAAGAAATTAGTTTTCAAATTTTGTTTACAAATATATGAATGTTAACGAAGATGTAAAAATGTGGTCGAGAATCGGCTTTTCGATTTTCAACAGTTTAACGAACGAAAGTTGTTCAAAATTGTTGCAACCTTGTTTATGTGTCTTGTACACATATATAACATACACATGCACAACCAAACTTATACATGAACACATATATACATACAAATATACATATATACTTATATATATATATTACAAAAGATCTAAGATATTTTACATAAACTTCATTCTTAAGAAAACCAAAGTCAAAATCAATCATCAACTCACTTACACGCCATCATCACCACACACATGGAGGGGGACACTGGAGAGGAAGGGGGATGCCCTATGCCTTAATAGTGATGAAGGGGGTGTGGGCAAGGGCATTTTGGTCCTTACACATTTGGATATTTTTTTCTAAAGTTTTTCCTATAAATACCCACCTACATTCACACATTCATTCACACAATTCTCTTCTTCTTAAAGCTCTAAGAGCTCTTCTTTAATGGCTTCCATGCCTTAAAAATATTAGCAAAGCGATGGGAAAATATTCCAAAATAGTAAAATATATACACATGCATATACCATGTCAATCCATTTCAAAACCAAGTGCAATCACCTCCTCTCCACCTTCCAAACTCACAGCCACCACCTCCATCACCATTGGCCGAGAGCTCCATCTCTTCAAGCTAGGACGTGGCTATCCAAAGGCCCAAGGATCGATTCCATAAGCTTTGATTCGATCGTAGCGAAGCTATCGTCCATTTTCCTAAGTTTAATATCCAATGAAGGCGAGAAACTCTATTTATATATATATATATATGTATGATAATGATGATGTGATATGTTTGCCATGTATGTTTACTATGCTTTGATCATCAAGTTTGGTTGTTTAAATATAGTTTTTTAATTTGTGTAAGTAAGTCACATTAATACACGTCGGATATCACAAAGGAAATCACTTTTCTTTATTAAATGAAACTGTGTATATAAGCTTGTTAAACCTCTTTAAAATGATTTAGAAATTTTATAAACATTAAAAGTGTTTCGACAAAGTTTTGACAAGTTATGAAAATTGAGTCAAAAATAGGAGCGTCGCGTAAAGGTAGTTCGCGATTTCGTGCGGTAGAAAGTTAAATCCATTTATACGATTGGTTCGAAGTCAAAATTCTTTGGAATATGGATTTTTCGAACTCTTATAATCATAGTTTTCAAACAAAAGTAAAAGATTGATATTTCATTCAGTAGATTTTGAAATATGAGCAAATCAAGTTTTCAAAATAGACGTGGTTTGGCAGTTCGGAAACCAAAGCGATAAAATCTTTAAAAGTCATATGGTTAATTTTTTATAAAATACGGAATAAATTCTATAAATATGTTAAAATGTTTTAAAAGATATTTGAGTTATAAAAATGGATTTTTAAATGACAGCAAAGTAGTTTTGATCAAATAAGCTTAAAAGTACTATTCGTAGCACTATTCACATTACTTTTTACAACGCTTTTAATAACTTTTGAAATATGAATTTAAAATTAAGTACTCTTTCTCAAATATATTATAAATGTTTTCAAATAAATAATTAAGTATTTTAAAGATAATGTGGAGGCTTTATAATTTATTTAAATAGTTTAAATAAATGATTTAAAGAAATGCTATTATAAATAAATGATTTAATTTTGGCTTTAGAAGCCGATGAGTAGACTGGATTTTCTGTTCGTCGGATCCGGATATGAGGTGCTTAAACTAAGGAGATGTCCAGGATCAACCAGTGCCCTGGCTCACCTAGCCTCTTTCCTGGACGAGGAATAGATAAGGTCGAAATGTCAGAAATGAGGCAAGTATAAAAGATTTAATTTTTCCAAATTTAATACAATTTGTATTGTATAGAAATAATATTCTTATACTTAGTGTTGAATTCTGAGGAAGGAACCCATGCCATCCATGTGAATTTAAAAGGTAATTTCACAGCTATTCGACGGATAGTAAAGGTTGAATATGGAAATTGATGTCGAGTAAAATTAGTATAATTTCTATGGATCCACTTTACTTGAATACTAACTAATTTGGATTTACCATCTTTCATAACATGGTTTCAACCTATTAAAATGTTATGATTTGAAGATAAGAAATCTTTTGTCTAGATTTAAATAAATAATTTGGAATTATTTTAAATTCCTATGTATCCTTTTACTTAAAATTAGTTGTTTCGGGTTTGTAGTAAAATATGTCTTAAATAACATTGTTTTTGACCCATTTAAAATTTATGATTTGGAAATAAGAAATCTTTTGTTAAGATTTAAATAAATGTTTTTGAGATATTTTCCTAACTAAAGGATGAAATGATTTGGAATTAGTCCAAGATTTAAAAAGGTTTTAATTAAATAAAGATTTGATAAATGAGGTTTAATGATTCCGTATATACTGAAAAGAAAAGGATTTAAAAGATATATATCTCTAAAGAAGATATTTTGGATAAAAGGATACAAATTAATGGAATATTAATTACCTACTTAACATCTTTTTTATCGACAATTGGATCAGAGAAACCGGGGTCGGATTTGGGCAATTCCTATCCGAAAACCACTTCGAACTAATTTCAAGTTCGAAAGTGAAGATAGGTTGAAGACAATGAAGTTGAAGGCGGGGATCTTCAAAACAATAGGACTACTTGTTGATAATTTTGGAGTAGCTCCCGAGATAAATGAATAGTGGTGGTCCCTTCAGTCTGGGATATTCGTATGCAAGGACTACTTGCTACTAATCCTAGGGGTAGTTCCCGACAGGATGTAACAGGAGAGTACCTTCGGTTTGTCCTATTCCTGGACAACTTTTATGGATAGATATCTGACATTGCATTTTTAAGATTATAGTGCATTGATCTTTACAAACGTACATCTGTTTGGTGGTGTAGGACCCCTCTTATGCTTAATACCCTTCTCTGAGATGTTCGCGCTCAGAGGTTGTACTTTTGTTGAAATTAATAATGTATTGTTGGAAATGGCAATGTGTCATTTTAAGTGAAAATGTTCTAAGAAAGCTAAATGTTACCTTAAGCCTCACACCCGAGGAATTGTGAAACATGAGTTTCTTTAAGGCTAAGTGGATTGCAACCATTAGGGTATGATGTCACCTTTCTAGATTTATTTATTTCTACCCGCTATAACGTCGGGTTTAAATTATGTGGTGCATGCTATGAGATGTCTCGAATAGGTCAGGAACCGTCGAGGTGATATCATATTTGGTCCTATCCACCACTAGATGGGTCTGCAGGTAGGCCAGTCTTAATTCGTAGAGGTTTCGAAGATGTCGATCCTTGGTACATTCCTCTAGAAATGTATTGTACGGGAGGTAGTCCCTTACCTCGCTATTAATGGGAAATCCATTCTCTAATAAGTGCCTTTGGACTTAGCTATAAACCTATTATGCCGTCAAATTTAACGAATGTAATAATTTTGGCTATTTAAAAGGTTTTTCAAAGAATGTCATTAAAAATAATATCACTGGATTTTACGTAGAAATGATTTGGTTATCATAAGGTAAAAACCCATTCCGTGTTTATGTGCAACATGGTCCTCTGAGATACCCTTTGTTTTCAAATACTCATATTTGAGTTCCTTACACCAATCCCATGATTGACCCAGAGTTTATTTTCTTCCCCATAAACTCAGGATGCCCTATTTTTCTAGGTATCCTAGTAGTCAGGTTTAAGAGCTCAGAGCATGGCATTAGAGGATTCTTCTGAAGATTGTTATCCATTTACACCACACTTATGTACTATTGTATTCCACATTTATAGGGACAAAGTTTTGTAACTGTCCATGTTGATGTTAAGTTAAACTCTGAAAAATGTATTTAAAATTTCCACTATAAAGATTATATGTTGAAATAATATATGTTATTCCATTCATGTGAGATTCTGTTTTCTACTCTGTCCCTATCTTTATTTTCTTTTCCCCCTAACTATCCACTTTTTCATTTAAATTGTGTTGGACATGTGTGGTTTATTGTCAACTTAAAATGTTCAGAATTGTGGGTCGTTACAGTGTATGGTACGTCAAAGTACAAATGGTTGTGCAAGTATCCACATCAAAGATATCTACGTCATCAAATCTCTAATAGACAAAGCAAACATAACATTCATCATCCATACTCAAACTCATTCATTCAGTTTGTTGTATATATATAACTCACGTGACATGTAATGATCAATGGACTAGACTACCTATTTGAAGGTCAACGTCCTAATTCATAGGTACTCGAATCCATGCCACTCAGTAGGCTAGGAACTAGGCCGCCCGTCAGGTTAGGTCCATGGTAATAGATCTCCCATCATGGATATAAGGTCCTGTCATTGGTCCAAGTGGGTGCTGTAACGACTGCCCTACACCTATGGTGCAAAACAGTAGTTAAAGGAAAGAAAAAGAAATAATATGAAGAAATACAAGAGAAAAGAATGGAAAATAAGAAAAAGGAAGCATCAAATAACCAAATTACCTGTTGCATATCTCACATCGCATCAGAGTAAATATAATAATCACCACAGGTATAAAACAAGAGAGATAGTAATAATAATCTGAAATAATCATCTGAATACAGGTCCACAAAGTTATACAACACCATAACTGAGTTTATACAACGGGAAAGTAAATTCAACCGGTACATCGTCTCATAATAGTAAATCAACACAGTCAAGGCTCCACAGTGTCACACTGTGGAAATATAATAACAAATGCACAAATAAGTATAGATATCTCTAAACTGGTCGCACGAACAGACCATCAGTCATGCACCACAGTATCTCATCAACGCTAAAGCCACTATCGGCCAAATCACCAATCGACAATAGTGATGGACATTGACCATTCTACTATGGTCAATACCATCCACCTTGGCCTTGTACATAACCGAACGATTAAGTACATACCAAACGGTATCGTCCGACATCCACGCTGAAATCCAGGTCCGTTGGCACGTATCCCAAACCCTCTTCTATAGCCATCTTGTTTATTAGATTTCCGCGTGTGCGGAACTCCAATGTACAAGACGCTACGTAAAACCAAATCACCAATAATCGGTGTTTTCAACCAAAAACAGTAAAATAAAAGACAATCCAAACAATCAAACATACATCCAAACATCCATATATCCAAACAACCATACATCCGTCCAAAACGTCATACATAGGACATAAATAATCCATCCATAACAGTCAATATAGGAAATAACATTAATAATAGATCTAATCTAATAATTCCCTAACTATGGCACGACGATGGAAAATAAGTGATATTCTTTATAAATCGGTTAAAAGTAATATGTATTCTTTTATAAAAATATAGATGATGTATATATACATAATATCACGTTTTAAAACCAAAAATCATTCCCTAGCGTCAATATAACAATAAACAACCAATCATAGTAAAGTGAGAGATAATATCACTCACCTCAGCCAAATCTATCACAACTAGTGCCAAAAGATAGATCTCGCCAATATGATCCAAATGAAAGAAACGACATCCAAAACGGATCTCGTATGCAAAAGATATGGCCAAAATAAGAATCATAATTAATAAGATAATTAATTATCTAATTAAATCAACTAATTACCTTATTGACCACTAATCCTTTTTCTTCCCAATTAGCCTGTACACGTACAGAGACATTTCCATACACAAAATCCTCTCTTCTCTCTTCAATTTCGCATTCGATAATCCACGAAAATGCAATCCGTCTTCGCCAAACGATTTATCTTCGCGCTCTCCCTGATTCGCACCCGAACTTCGCTCGACTACCCATCCCAAACAAATCGCAATTCCCCAACCCATGCTTGCCTACTGCTTGTCTAAGCTACGAACGAAAATTGCTAGGCTTGACTGCGATTATCGAGTCTTGGTGGAAAAGTGCTATTCTATGAGAGAATTCCATCCATAACCTCCGATTCGTATTTCGTTAACCTAAGATCCGTTAAGGTCGAACCCTAATCTCGGCCACAAACGTCGATCTCAATCAAACATCATAAAAGTCCAGATTGGCATATAGGATCGAAGCCCTCTTCAATAGGAACTCAACGAATCCAACAGGATGATTTTTCATGAAGTACATGAAGAGTATTTGATTTTTGAAAATCAAGATATGGGTTCGACCATGATTTCTAAATGAACAGGAAAGTGAGAAAAGTGAATTTTGAGGGTGATGGATTTGGGATTTAAATAGTAATATTATATTCCATTTGTTTAAATTCTCAAATAAATGGTCACGCGTTTCGAGTCCGTACGATCACACGATGCGTCCGATCGCTACTAAACTTGTCTGCGTCATCACCTCATTTTTTCGGATTCAACGGCACTAACTGGTCTTCATCTAAGATCGCACCCCGAAAGGATAATTTCGCGCATTTCAAGACAGTTTTGGCCATCGAATCATCCGATATGGAAATATAACGATCCTTATACTCATTTTAATTTGCAACGTCAATCTAAACTCAAAAAAGTGGTCTCGAGTCCTGATTCGGTCATATTTGGAAAATCACATTTTTGGGCCTTTATTTAATTAACGATTAAGTATTTAAATATCCAATCGTTAAAAATACGGGTCGTTACAGATGCCCCCACATTACCCATGCTTTACGAGTACACTACGAACCTTCAAGTACCAATGATACCTTTTCATGTGTTACCCACAACATATCCATTTTGGAACTTGTCTTTAGGTCATCATACAACTCCCATCCAAAGTCGCCAAAGACGGGATGATTCTCGGTAATCATCACTAGTCGTAAATATCATTATTTGTCCCACGGGCATCCACTAATAGTTCCTTAAGATCACACCAAATCCCTATGCTTTGTATTCTAGAGTGTAGCTATACATCACCGAAGCGATCACCTTAAGTCATCATCCTCCATAGGTCACAACTCGATACTAAGTTGTACAACTCGGTACCAGTCTGAGACTTCAACACTTAGCCAATTTTTTAGCTAAGTATTTGAGTCAGTGTTGGGTCTTCACATTGCACTAAGTCTAACCCAAGTTGCCTACATCCTTCCATGTCCATGCTCCAAGTCCAACCCCAAAAATGGTAGAAGTCTACATGGTTCGGTATTCATAAGTCGGTATTCACAACTCGGTACTGACTTGTGATATCGATCCTTATACTTTACCAAATTTTAGCTAAGTTCTTCTACCCCAATCCAAATTTCCATCTTCGAAGTTGATGCAAAGTGAATCCCTCCAAAGCCCGAAGTTTCTACCTATGAAATCCAAAGTAGTAGCCCAATCGGTTCAACCCTACACTCCAAAGGCTGATCCAAGATTCCTTCCCCCATAAGTTGAGAGAACGAACTCCAGATTACTTGAAATTTGAAATGTAGCTTCATGCGACCTTCCTTATTGCCACGTACAACTCACATCAAACTTAGGAAAGATTTTAGAAGTCGTTGCTGACTTGTAACCCCTGTCTTCACCTATTTCTAAGTTTTCATTCTTTCAGTGTTTTCAACCAAACAAACAATGTACATACAAGCATTCAACATATATAGTGCATTCAAGTAAAGCAAGCATACATACATTGAAAATCATAGCCTAAATAAAAGTCTAAATGAGATGGGGTATCCATAAGAACACATGAACAAGTTGGGATCCAACGTTACATAAAATATTATAAAATCGTTTATAATTAACAAGGGTATTTAGATATGATTCAAAATATATTTTAAGTTTCAAAAATCATTTTAAATACAATTTAAAGCATATGATGACTAATTAGAAAGTGAGAGGTTACAACCCTTACTAAATCCAAAACAACCTAAAAATGATCTAAATCTCAAGATGAACAGTAGTGGCTTGGAATCCAAGGTGGCTCAAGTAGTAAATCTCTAAAATCAAGTGCTAATCTCACTAATCCCCTTCTAAATGACAAGTATTAGCTATTTAAAGTCAGATTTAGAGTGGTTTACGACTTGGAGAAGGTTAATGATGACTTCTTCAACTATTTTAGGAAGTGTGAAAGGACTAGAGAAAGTCCTCAACCCCTACTTGGCCCTAATCCAAAAAAGGCCTTTGGGCCACTAATCCGTTAATTACCCATTTAGCTATCCAGTATCAATCAAAATTTCAAACTGTCATATCTCCTAAATGGTAAGTTAGTTTTACTATTATGACCACTCCACGAAAAAGAAAACCATCATCCTGATCTGATGGAAGTGGTTTCAGTAACTAATTTGGTCATATCGAAAGTTATAGGCCTTATATGATTTTTAGGGTCAAACTTGTCTGATAAAAATTCCGAGGATAAGAAATGTCGCTAGTTGACATTTTTGAAATTTATAGAATCATAAGGCTTAATTCAAAAATAATATTAATATTTTACGATCCTGCAATACATAAAATATGGGACGTTACATTCTCTCTCCCCTTTAGAAATTTTGCCCCCAAAATTCACTAAAAGAAATCATTTAAGGTTACCCGACATGCTTAACGATCATAAGCATAGGCAATCATCATAAATCAAACACGCACACAAAAGATTAGGTATAAAAAAGATAACATCCAAGCCTATCCTAGCATGCAATACACTATACTAAACTATGTTTTACGACATCATAAGTGAATGTAAATGTGATAAACATGAAGTCTAACCATGTAAAGAGCTTCAGATAAGTTGTCCTCACGCTCTCCTCGACCTCCCATGTACAACCGTCTTCGCTTTCACCCCATTGAAACTTCCCTAACTCCACCATCTTCCTCCTAAATTGTTTCGTATCATGCCCAACTATACAGAAAGGCATACGAGGTCTCAAAGCTTCTGGTTCAACCTCAATATCTTTTAGTTGATCTGGTGCGATTGTTACTCCTGAGCCATGCACAAATTTCTACATGTGAGAAACATGGAACACATTGTGCATGCCCACCATCTTTTGAGGAAAGCCGACTCTATAAACTAGATTCCTGATCCTCTCCAGCATCGCAAAAGGATCTATGAACCTCAGTGCTAACTTCCCTTTTATTACTGAATCAAATTACGTTCTTCAATGGAGTGATCTTGAAAAATACCATATCGCTGACAAAGAACTCTAAATCTCTATGTCTCTTATTAGCATAGCTTTTTTATCTATCCTGAGCAGCTTTTATTCGCTGTCGTCAATCTTTTTCGAAGGCTCTTTAAACATATATGTCCCAAGTATTAATTTTTTCCCGCTTCCACCAATATGAAGGATTGTTGCATGGTCGGCCATACAATGCTTCGAATGGTGCCATACCGATGCTAGACTGATAATTGTCGAACTCAAAAAGATGTAAGTGGTCCTCCCACAAACCTTCGAAGTCGAGAATGCAAGACTACAAGAGATCCTCTAGGATATGTTTCACCATTTCAGTTTGGCCGTTAGTTTAAGGGTGATAAATTATACTTAGATGCATCATTGTCTTCATCCCCTCCAGAAAGATCTTCCAAAAAACCAGTGAACAATGGGCCTTGGTCATTCATAATGCTCTTTGGCATACCATGGAATTGAACTATCCACTTCACATACAACTCGATCAATTCGGATGTTGTAATGATTCTAGATTTTTGACTTCCGAAAATCGACATTAATACGTCCACTGTATCAACTGCCGAGCAATCGAATGCCGGAAAACCGAATTGTTATGGAGAAAAAGAAGAGGTAGAAGAAGACAAAGGAAAAGAGAAAGAAGAAACAACAGAACAATATCAGAATCACACATATCACAGCGGAATAACATATAATAGATAAATGAATAATCTTTAAATTAAAGAACTATATCATTTTATACATTACATCATCATCAGAGTGTACAACAACAATATACAACACCATACATAAATGGACAGTTATATAAACATTTCCTCATACAGAATATACAGCGGAATAAATAATATCATATACAAGTGATACGTCTCGCCATCCAGCTCGCCACAGAGCTCCACAGCATCTCCTGATTCCAGAATGACCTGATAACCTGACTCTAGACTGCCCGTGTGGAAATTGGTGGGCACCCAGAGTTTAGGAAGGAAACAATAAACTCCAGGTCAGTCATGGTGACTGGAGTGAGAACTTAAAACAGTTTTTTTATCTTTAAAACAACAATAACAAAGGAAGTGGAAAATATCCGCAATGCTTTTGGAAAATGAAACTACCATAAGACCTCCCGCCACACACACAATGCAAACGCAGAATTGGAGGAGATTTCTTCTTATGATAGTCAAACATGCTTACTACGCAAATCATTGGATTATTATTATTAGTGCATAGTGGAAAACATTTCGAAAATATAATATCAATCTTAGCCAGCATAGGTATACTATGCCTACTATAGCTGCTACATTAAATGGCAGGTTCTACAACTAATATCATACAAGGTTCATATTGGGAAATGGATTTCCAACAAATGGTCAAGCTAAGGAACTTCCTATGCCACGTAGGAACGCCTTTGGCGGGACACCCCGAGAGACAACCTGCTCTCTGCCAACACAAAGCCGGTTACCCCCATCCCGGGTAGTAAACCTGAGATATGCCACCCCCGGTCCTTTGGGACCTTTATCCGAGCGCTCGTCACCAACACATCACACAGTAGTAAATATAGTGTGTCCACATGAGTAAGTATCTGGGCTCCATACCATGATACTACCATTTTCCAGAAGGAATGGTCATACCCTAGGGAAGCTACCCCTGAAACCTTGCCGCATCTTTCCTGTTTCGACCATTTCCGAGCTGTGAGGTCCGATGAGGTATCGTCCACAAAGCTACGCTTTTTCACAAAGCCGTGCTTTGATCAACAAATGATTAATAAATAATCATCACACAGCAACACTCAGCATGCCACATTACCAAATTGGGAGTTTATCGCTGATAACTTTCAACTACATAACCTCTGAGCTCGTACGTCTCAGAGAAGGGTGTTAAGCTAAGAGAATAAATTCTCCGCCACCAACAGAAATGTATTTGAAAGAAATAAGCTTTATATCTCAAAATGTAATGTCAGACATGTAACCATACAAGTCTGTTCCGGGTTCGAACAGAACCGAAGGAACTTCCGAAGAAGCCCTTGCAATCCGAGTATTCACAATCCCGATCGAACTTCCCATCACAAAGGAAATCTCTATACCGTAGCTAACGATGCGGAGACAATCGATAGGTCATCCTATCGTTTTCACAAATACCCGATCTTCACCACCGGTCTTCAATACGGTCCATATCGTCGTATCACTAATTCGGAATGGGTTATATGACACAAAGGTCTTTTCCCGACTAACCCGAATAGTGAGCATAATATTTAAAACATATGGATATAGGGATTTCAATTAAGTCAAAACTTACTACCCAAATCCTTTCCTTTAAATGGTTTAAATAAATTACCATTTTAAATCTTTAAACAAAAAGATTTACTTCACAAAGTTTACCCAGTTTCACAAAGATTCATTCACAGATTTCCAAATCAATTTCCATTTCAATTGGATTAACCCATTAAATCTTTAAATCAAGATTTAATTTATAGCTTTCAAAACTATTCAAAATTCAAGTCTTTTATAATATAAAAGATACACCTTTTTAAAATCTTCTTTGATTTCAAAATAAAACTTAATCATCTTCACAAAGGTTAATTCATAGTTTTTCTCAAACTATTTACAATTTCATTTCAACTTGAAATGTTTCGATACAAATTGGAAATATTTCCTTTTTATGAAAGCTATTATATTTGAAAACAAATAGTTTTCGTTTTGGGAAAAACTGGTTAAATTACACAGGTTAAAGCCATCCAAGTACAAATCTTGGATTTAAATTTAATTTTCCAAAACCATATTTTAAATGGTTAAAAACCCATATAAACCCCTTTTATAATTTATACAATCTTTTAGACAATAATTCCCAATTCATTGAATTCAATTTCAAAATATTGAATTCAAATTTTAAATCAAATGATTTAAATTTCCATTTTATTAAGTTATTTAAAATAACTCTTATTTTTGAAACTCATTTTCAAAAGCTTCCAATTCTAATTCCAATTCCAATTCCAATTCCAAAACTATTTTGGATTTAAAAAATTCAATTTTCAAAATTGATAAAAATTTGTGACTTAACCGATTTCCACGTGAAATCCACATTTGTGCGTGTATTGTGTAGTCCAAGGGTTTAACACAATAGTGCAACAACATTCAACCATCACAGATCAAATATAACAATATATTTGATAAGCGGTATAAACTATAACGCTTATCTTTCATTCACAGATCACAGATATTCATATCATATATAAATAAATCACAAATCACAACACAGAACAGGATATATCACAAAGCATCACATATCAGAGATATCAAACAATTCAACATCCAATATAATCCAAACATCCGTAGATAGGATCAATTTAATCATCTGATTAATCTAAATCAGATAAATTTCTATAAATCAATTTTACTAGTTATGGTAAATTAATAATCAATTAATTTCAAATTTATTTTTTTCACATTTATTTCAAAACACCAAATCAAATCTCCAATTAATTTCCAAATTATTTCCTTTTTAAAATAAATTCCTTTATCTCTTCAAATCTATTTAATACCAATTTTAAATAAATACTTCAACTCGTAAATAATATTACCAAAATCCATTTATTAAGGCTTTTTCCCAAAATTTGGAATTTAATTCAATATAGTCCAAAAATAAACTTTTATCATTTTTTAAAACTCCTTTTAAATTTATCCAATTCTCAAAAATAAATTTCACAATAAATTTTCAACTTGAATTTCAAAAATCCAATTTTATTTATTTCTGGTATCCAACGATACCAAAAATATATTCGGCTAAATTTTAGCCTTCAACACTCCCAATTCACAAATATAATCACACGGAGATTATAAATAATCAACACACAACATATGAAACAAATTCAAATGTTTGAGGAATCCAGTTGGATCCCTCCAACCTGTTTCCCTGCTTCCACAGATGTTAGCACAATACCAATTTCACTTCGAAGTGGAATATCGCGGTATATGGGATTTATAAATATTATCCGCTATTATGCGGCGCAATAGGGTCTCATCCGCTATATAATGCGGGAAATCAACTCCAAATACATATATAATACCAATTCCACTTCACGGTGGAATTATCGCGGTATATGTTTTTAATAAATTACCTCCGCTTAATATACGGCGTTTAGGGTCTATTTTAACACAATAGATAACAATTATCATTCAATTCACACAATCAAGCAATTTTAAATTCAACTATTAAAATTTAAATCGAAACAATTTCGATTGAGTGAGGAGTTCTCACCTTGAGTTTGTCGAATGATTAAATTTTAAATTAAATCGAACCGTTCGATTTAATCAAAAATTCTCGCTTGTCCCAAACATGCCCAGATCTACGCTGCAGCATAGATCTCGTCGCTGTGATTCCAACGCTTCCTTTTTCGTCGAATTTCGACAACGTATGCAAAAGTTATGACATGTAGAAGTTTATACAAATTTATAATATATAATTTACAATTTTCTTTTATTTTAAAACCCTACTTCATTTCTGGCCGTTCGAAATACGTGATGAAATCTCGGCCGTGTGTTGTATCTTCCTCCTCACCCAGGTTAATACGCACGTTCGAACCCATTTGGCCGCCCCTCTTCGTGAATTTTCGAGCCACCATCTCCGCGTTTCATCCCGATCAACTACCTCCACTTCGAAGCCATGGCCAAGCTCTACCATCGCCTGGAATATCAACGAGCTCGGTCCCCCATACGTGTATTAAATCGTGCTCGAACACCCTCCGAACGCAGCCCCCATATGCCTTCTCTAGTCGGCGAAACAAGATCGCAACCATATGGATGTATTCGTCTCTCCATCCCCTACAGTTTTCGTGTTGGAGGTTTTTATTGAAAGTGGATTGATTTCAAGATATTGGGGAAGGAAGTAACGAACGATTTCGGACATTAATTCTGAAAGTGGCGGCTCACGAATTTGAGCTAGGGTTTGTGCAAACGTGTGTGTGTATATATATATATACGTATTAAATTAATATTAAATTCACTTTAAAACGACGTTTTCAAACGATCTCCAAATCCGACGTGCCGTCAAGCGTTTATAAGGTTTTACCCGCATTCCGAACACAATGGAACATGTTTTGAAAGCTAATTCGATCGTATGTGAGAGTTACGGAAATAAACGATCAAATTTAAATTAAATCGATTTCTATGCGTTTTGGCTTGCCCCGGACAAACCGTAAGTCCGATCGACACGAAATTTGAAACCTTACAATAATTTCACATTACAGATCCGATGAAACTAGTTTCGTCGAAATCCGAGACTATTTGAAAAATGACTATTTTCACTCGTCAATTAAATATTAAAATATTCAGTTATCACAATTTAACTTTTAAATCGATTTTAAAAGTTCTATAACATCGTTCTAACTCCAATATGATTTAATATAACTTTATAAATCATTTTTATACACATTAAACCCAGTTATCAATTAATTCTGGAATTTCAAATATTAAATTAATAATTTAATTTTCCAATTAAATCACTATATTCGAATAATATTTAAAATCAATTAAATATCTGAATTTCAAATGACGGAAATTCTGGGTCGTTACAATCTTCCCCCCTTAAAAGAATTTCGTCCTCGAAATTGCAAAGTAAGAAAAATACCCAAATCCATTAACTTTTCAAACAATTCGTTCAAATTAGATTTCAAAATCACTTAAGTGTGCAATTTCCCCAAAATCCAATAGTTAAACTCTTTCAAAAACTTCACTAAGTTTTTCAAATCTATACTTAGTTATATTTTTCAAAACAAATTATATCGTTTAACTTTTAACTCCAAATCCAAAATTTAGTTTTTACAAATTTTCCAAAATTTCCCGAAAATTTTCTAACGCCTTAAATTTTAAGAAAAATTCGCCATAGCCTCCTTTGCGCGGTTCGATCATAGTAGGATCATAATAGACATAAATATATATACATCGACCTACACGGTCGGAAAAGCAGAAAAACAGTTCATATTTCCTATTTTTATTGCGTAGGTGTACCTTTTTAGCATTTTTAAGCAAAGCAGTTATTTATTAAGCATTTTAGCGCAACCCAACCAACCAAACGGTAGCCCCGGTACCTGTACTTACTCAATTTAAACATGTAAGTGACATATATATAAAGTTATTAACAATTTACTATTTTAAACATCTACAACATATGCATATTAAAAGAAATGCATAATAAACAAAGTTTATAAGCAACTTATATGATTTCGACATCACTTGTAATTGTTTACAACCAATTCATATACAACGACATTCAATTATTCTTTTTTAATTAGTTTTCATTCACTAATTTAAATTCAAGTTGATTCACTTTCAGTTCAAATTCAATTACATAGCTTTCAATTTGTATCAATTCAATTTCATTAACACTTAATGAATTATACTATATACAATCAACTAACAACCATCTAACAATCAAATCATAACCAACACAACCAAATTATTATATTTACATTCAATTTGGTTTAACACTTTTAATTCCAATTGGTTTAATATTAAATTGACTTCCATTCAATTTTCAATTTATTAGCTTTTAATGAATTAACACTTATATCCATTAGTCCATATCAATTTATTCACATTCAATTGATTAACATTCAATCCATTTATTAATTCAATTGCTAATTCATTTAACAAATAAGGTTGAATTTCATTTATATAACTCAAGTTCACTTTCATTTAATTCACTTTGTTAATTTTTTCTTCGATACCAAAATCAACTTCATTCAACATCACTTAAGTTATATTCCAATTAAACATCATTTGTTTAACTTAACTTAAATTTCCACTTATAAATCCAATTCAGATTCCAATTCTAAAATAAATTCTATTTAACTTTTACCAAAGTCAAATTCATATCACATTTTGCTTAACAAAATTGTTTAACCACTTTAATAATTGGTTTCACTTACCTCTTTTCACTTTATAAGTTACACAACTTATTTATTTAACTTCCAAATCATATTATAAGTATAAAACTCACTTCACTTATATTTATCAATTTCAACTTGGATTTTAATTTCAAATTTGTTTATCACAACAACACTTAAATTTTCAATTTTCTATTGGTAGCAAATCCATCACACGGAAACTCGAAAATGATACTGATGATGCTGCAGTCATCACCCTTATTATTTCCCAGCAACCGTAATGAATCAGTGCTTTAAATTCTTTCAAAATTTTCCTTTTATTTATAAATCACATGTAACGTCCCGCTATTTTGGACGATTCAAATCGACAAATAAATCCACACATGTCTGACTTGAATAATTCAAAATATCAGATTGTTAATTTAAATTTGGCAAAACTCAGCATATGCAGCAAATAAATCAATCACAGAATCACAGACACAGAGTAATACAATAATACGCAGCGGAATAGATAAAATAGTAGTTCATGAAGCTACTATATAAACATTAGAGTTAAAAACAAAATACAACAGAAAATCTCAAATACAGTGAAGTCTTCAGTACGAATAGATCACCTCTCTGAACAAATCAACTGGAAAAGCTGAAAGCTGAAACGATAGTTGGATCTCCAAACGAAGTTCCAAACTCCAAAGGTGAGTCTCAAATGCTGTATCACTCGGTCTGACCCGAGCGTAAAGCAAAACACAAAACACTCGAGTCAAGATTAACATTCTTATATCAATAAATCCAACTCAAGTGAAATATCAACTGAAATACATGTAACTCAAAGGATGTTTGGGATAACCATCCTCTAAGGATCCGTGGAACTATCTACAAGGTGGAAATATACACTGTAACACCGTGGTCATTTCAATTTAATTTATACTTCAAACCCAAATATCATTTCATTTCAAATATATCTATTTTCCAAAATAGTATATATAGGTTAAATAATTTATAAAGTAAAGTGTTTTATAATTTCCTCAAGTTTCACAAATCGGTTCAAATTAACTCAAATTCCAAATTCAAATTTATTCAAAGCTCAATTTTCCCATTTTAATTCAATTCAGTTTCTAAATAACAAATTCAATTCAAATTGATTTCAAATACAGATCTGAATCACAAAATAAACCATTTAAATTCCAATATATTTCAAAGCTTTAATATTCAACAATTTCAAAGTTAATTTTAATAGTTTCATATAGCTCTTGATTTAACTTCATTTATTATTTAATCAGGGAATATTCACTTATATTTACACGAGAAATATTCATTAGATTACTTATAAATCAAACTCAAGTTATAAATCATATCTTACATCTCAATTTCAATAAGTTTCAAATCGGTTTAATTAAATAAAATTCTTTATTGAATACAATTTCAACTAAACTCAAATTATCTTTCTAACCTTAACTTATTCAAATTATTACCAAAATCTATTTTGAAATATATTTTAAATACTCAACATATTATATGTATTAAATCAATCATTCCCATTTACATATAAAAATTTAAGGCTCAACATTTATTAAAACCATATATTTCTTTCCAAAACCATAGAATTCATTTTCAAAATATTTATATATATGGACCAACGGTGTCTATATATATTTTTATCATATGGTTAAGTGATACGGATATTTATCATTTCAATCCGAAATTTAAATATATACGGGTAGAAATCATTTCGACCCGTAATCCCAATTTCAATATAAATGAAAATCGCTTGGGTTTATCATTTCAACCCATAACGATTTTCTCCTATTCTAATGTCCGTTTGGGTATGTATCATTTCAACCTATAGTGAATTCTATACTAACAGGGAACTTGCAGAATGATAACAGATAATATAAAATATAACAACAGGCATATATCATCAATATAAATAACAGATACTGGTGTCAGATGTCATAGGTGAACATATACAGATAATAGTAATAACAGGCATATAAATACTAGATACTGGTGTCAGATGTCACAGGTGAACATATACAGATAATATCATATATAACAATTTAAATAACTACAGCATCATATTTCAATTGTCGTTTCAATTGAAATCAAATTTAATAAATACAAGAACGTTAATCGTGAGTGATTACTCACCTTTCGAGGCTAGAGATGAACAAGAATGAGAAGGGTTACGAGTCCAAGCATGAATTTCAGTACAGTAGAGCTAGATGGATCCGAATTTGACGATCAAAGCTAGTAGATCGGAATTGATGAAATCAAGTCAGAATTGGATTGATGAAGTTCGAGGGTATAAATGAACGTACATATATGACTATATACATGTAAAATCATAATTTAAATTCAAACACACTTTTTTTTTAAAAAAAAAATTTAATTAATTAAATATGTATTTAAAATCAAATGTTTATACAAGTCCATAATCTACAAAATGTTTCAAACAATATTAAACATATTATCTATATACCTTTAAACACAAAAAACCTTTTCAAAATATTAACCAAACGTGTTGTATATATGTACCAACATAACCATATATATAATATATATAGTTAGATAAATAACTATGCAAGCTGTATAACTGAGTGTATGCATAAAATAGTAATATAAACATTGATATGAATGAATGTATATGACACCAACCTGTGTACGAAACTTACTTTTACTAACATATTATATACTAGAATATAACCCTATTAAATAACCTATCCCATCATATACTTATATCATTTATTTTTGTATATGAACAGCAATCACCACAATGCAAAATACTATACTTTATATCCCCCCTATATACATGCAGACCAAAATACTTACATAATTCTACAACCAGTAAGATGTAACCCAAACTTACATAACTAATATGTGAACCAACCTATAATTTCTTATGATATACACTTACAAATATGTTATATACAAACCGACGTTCAACGCACGTATGCTGGCATATTCATATATAAACTGTAACAAGACTTATCAAACTAAGTATATACAACTAACATATGCAGACTATCTTTATAAACAAATATATATACAAAGCTAGACTATACTATATGTAAGTACAACTGACACAAATCTTATAAAATTAACATATATATCTTACGAACAAAACAAAACCATATTATCAACATAAAGTAGATACTGTATGCAGGTATGCTTAACTGGTATATAGGCTGACTTTAAACTCAAAATAAAAAAAATCCAAACCGATCATTATATGATATCTATACAAGATTAAACAAGCTTAAATTTTATATTAGCAAGTATAAAACTAGCCTAGGAACTTACAGATATAACGACATACACATAACATACTCATATATATATACTTAAATATACTTACAGCTACCTTTATAACTAAATTATGTAGACCTATATAATTACAGACCAAATATATGAAATTTCAACTAATGTAAAATTGCATGCGACCAACCAAACATGAAAATTTCTAAATGAATACAAAGCTTACCCTTGTATAAATGACAAATATATATATTAAGCCTCAAAGAGAAAATAAAAGAAATAAAATAAGAAAAATGAAAGCAAGCATAAGGTCAGTTGAAACAAATAATATACAAACCTTATTATAATATGCGGCAGGGAGGGGAGAAAGAAGAGAAGAGGCGGCGGTTAAGGTGGGGCGGCAGTGCACGGCGAGGTGAGGTCGGGATGCGGTGATTAGGACAGCATGATTGTGAAAGCTGTTCGCAAGGCCGTAGCTTATGGAGCAGGAGGATATTCGGTTCGTTAGCAAGGAGGGAGGGCGGTGCTCGGCGAAGGTTGGAGGCGGAGCTATAGGCGAGTGGGATAAAGGAGGGTGGTCGGGTTTATGGAGGCCGGAATGGTGGGCTATTCGGGTAGGCGGCCGAGTTTGTGGCTGGTCGGCGTGCAGAGCCTACACGCGGAGGAAGGTGGTGGCTATGCTAGCCGAGGTGATGCATGCGTAAGGGAATGATGCGGTGGTGGTGGAGATGCACGAAGCTGATGGGAGGGAAGGAAATGGTGCTCGGGTTGGGTTTTGCAGCTCGGTGATGTGCGAGTGAAAGGAAGGGAACGACTTGAAGAATAGAATGGAGAAAAAAGAAAACTGGAGAGGAAATGGATAGGCAAAAGAAGAAGAAGCAAATAACAATTATAATATAATATACGTTTTTTTCCTAAGAGAAACGTGCAGAACCCAAAAGCCACACAATGTAAATTTCTTCCCAAGGCAATAAATGAACAGCTGGCTTCAGAATGAAATTATAAAAGCCTAATATATAAATTTATATTTTGTTACAAACGGTAGAGCAGAATTTTCGGAGAATTTGAAAGTGACAGAAGTGAATATGTGAAAGTAAATGCAAAGGAAAGCCAACGGTTGAAATTTGTGGTACCGATACGACGAACAAGTTATTATATCTGTCGCGTACCGGACCTCAAAGCACAGAAATAAATATACCGTTGAGATCAGCACGACGTGACGATCAAAACGGTATACAGATACTAGTGGTACGATCATCCGATCGAAAGTCGATAATCGGTATCAGAAATGCTGCTATTTTGCCAGAATTAAGATAAACGGAGCAGTAGAAGTCCAGATTTGGAAAAACGAATTTCGCAGTCTGATTCAGAATGATCTGAATAAATTTTCTCCTGTTGACATATTTTGGTTTCGGAAAACTTTTAATTTCACTGTTATTAACCGGTTTGATTTGAAATAAAATTTCACAGGAAAATAAACTTCAATATCATCAGATGAAAATTTACCAGTTGCTATATTAAGATAGACGTATTCCAAATAATAAATTTTTATTTTCAAATTTTATTGTTTAAAATTTCACAAAATTTCAATTAATTTAACAAATAAAATAAATAAAAGTTTAGGGTCGTTACACTCTCCCCCACTCAAAACTTTTCGTCCCCGAAAAGAGAGGAGGTAGGAGAATAGAACAACCAGGCAGAAAAGGTAGGTTAAAAGACAAGATTAAACAATTAATTTGAAACTATATATAAATTTTACTTGAAATATTCATTTGAAAACTTCATTTACAATTCAATTATCTTTAATACTTTAATATCTTCCAAAACCCATTTGTAAAATTTCTTGCTTCCTTTTTAAATACCATTAATGTTTAAATAACACCTTTATAAAGGTATGAAAACTACTTGAAAACAATTATTTACATTATTACTTATTTTTTTTCAAAGAAGCTATTTGAAAACATTAAATTCATAATTTATAAATTTATAAATTTATCTCAAGATACTTTTCAAATATTATTAAGAAATCAATAATTATTTAAAAAAAAAAATAGTCAACAAGGAAAAGAAGGAGGACTTGGAAAAACAGAATATAGGTGAATAAATAGGGTTGAGCATATAAGGTAGATTCAAAAGAATAGTATCGGGCACGAATAATTAATTCAAACCATTAGAATTTCAATTTCAAATATTAATACAAAATTTCTTTGTTGGAAATACTTTAATAATAAAATATTTTTATAACAAAATACTTTTATAACTCGATGTTTCAACAAGTTTATCCTCGTTCCTGTAGACTCTGGCAGTGCGTTGATAAGGCGTAAAGCTAGAATTCTCCAGGTACTTAGTAGACTTGTTTCAACACCCAGTGAAAATACTGGAAAATTTTTAAAAATAGATATGGAAAGTACAATCCAAACAAATCAACCAAACCAAACCTTTGTCCGATCATGGTTCGCGGATACACAATGGTTACGCCTGGTTCCCCCCAGGAAACAATCCATATCCGTAGGCTTTCTCAGCCCTGCGAGTTACGCCATGATGACTAGTAGAATGAAGGATACACAATGGTTACGTCTGGATCCCCCAGGAAACAATCCGTACCCCCAGGCAAGACTCAGCCAAGCATTTGTGCTACTATTCGTGACCTACACAGATTGCAGGATACACAATGGTTATGCCTGGATCCCCCAGGAAACAATCCATACCCCTAGGCAAGACTCAGCCAAGCAGTTGCGCTATGCAGTGACGAGAGAAAAAATAAGACCATGGGTAACGCCATGGAATTCGAAGGAAACTCGAGTATCATATTCGGAAAACCAAAATCAGAGAGAATAATATCGATAGAATGAATCCAAGATGTGGCCACAAATCGGATATCAAGCACAAGGCACTTTCCATATCTTTACTTCGAAAATATGTATCATATAGTACCTTTTCAAATCACTTTCAAATATCGTACTTATATAAAATCCATTATATATAAGATTTAATTTTCAAATCAAATACTCTCCAAAATCAATAGTATATCAAATCATACTTATATAAACTTCAATTATATAAGATTTCACTTTCAAATTGAGTACCTTTTCAAATCTATAGTTTTCGAATCAATTTCATACTCATACAAATCAATTTTATATAAGTTCGACAACTCCCAAATCAAGTGTTTAGTAACATAAGGTTCTCAAATTTCAATTTGTTTCAATATCAGTTCAATTTCAAAATCATATACAATTTCACCAAATTATTTCTTCACAAATTAATTATCTTTAGCTTCAAAGTTTCCAAAATAATAGATTTTGAAAATAAATCCAAATTTCCAAATCAATAATTTAAGTCAACCCATTCATTTCCAAAATCAAATGGTTTTCAAAATCATCTTATATTTACATAAGGTCCATCTTATATAAGGATCAAATTTTTCAAAAATAAATTCCGCTGTATTAAGAGCCATATGAGATTGAATATCTTTACTTTTATGGGTTATATATCTTTGTAATTTAAATTGGAAATTTTCTTTTAGTAAGCAAAGATATTCTAACTCGACAGCTTTCAATTTCAGCGTCAAAATATATCAATGATATTAGAATATAAGATGTACATACGTCATCATTTCGCAAAATCACATTTGATCGCTCGCTCGATCACACAAGTTCGCTTTCGAACTAGTATTGTCCATTCGACTTCCCTAATGCGGACTTCGATATGGTTTCTCGACTAGAAGCCATCGGTCTCCTTGCATAGCCATAAACTACGATAGAGAATTCTAAAATCAAGCCCAAAATCCATATCAAATATTCGCCATCAAGAATCGAATGAAAAATCCTAACACGAAATGGTGTAATCCACCTCGAACTTGTGTACTCAAACTTGGATCAAATTAATTATGCGAATAAAACAGCATACGTACAACTTATATATTTATTCCAACTTGTTAAATATATAGTTTCATAAAGATGTTACTAAGTTAAAACATTTAAACTAAATTTTATTCAAAATATTTTGAAGACCAAATTCTTCTCAAGACATTTCAAATCTAAATTTCATATTAGAAAATTTAAAATTTCCTTATTCATTTACTTCCAAACAGTTTCAACTTATTTAAATCATATTACTTCATACTTAAACATTCAAACAAATTTATATACTTTATACTTTTCAAAATTTCTTAGCTTTGAAAAGTTAACCTTGATTTGGAAGTGCTCGAACCTTCAAAATAGTTGAAGAAATCGTTTTCAAATTCAAGAGTTGGAAATCAACAACAAATCAATAAATAAATTTCAAAAGATAGGTTTATATCAAATTCGAAACTAAAACTCAAGGACTGAACACCGGCTTACTTCAAATCATTTCAAATATACATATATCTTTCGAATATCAAATCTTACTTCAGAATTTGAAATCAAAATGGTTTCACAAAATCACTCGCATAGCAATGCTATTAAAGTGGCCTTTATCTCACTCTGAAACTCGAAAATTAATGTCGATGATGCGTGCACTCATTACCGAAATTATTTTCCAGCGATATAAGTGAGTTCTGGACTTCTATTTACTCAAACTTCTTTTGAAATTACTTCGAAATCATTCGAAACTCATTAAAATCATTGGAAACATTTCTTATTCGGAAAATATTTTGAAATCATACTATTATTATATATTTCAAAATCTTAAAACCAATTCCAAAATACCGGAGTTAAATTCTTGAATTTCAAATTTAAAATCCTTCAGTTATAATTCATTTTTTGATAAATCAAATTTCTTATATAGTTTTTTTCAAAATTACAAATCCTTTCGAAACCTTAAATTCTTAAAAAGGGTTTATAATCTTTATCGAAAACATTACACTTTTATATATAGAATATAATAATTTCGATATATAAAAAAAATTTCTAAAATATAAACAAGCCTGATTTTTCAAAGGATGGTTCAAGAATGGATTCCAAAACAAAGATAGTGATTCAAATTAGAGGGACTCTAATCAAATAGAATTCTGATTCGAATATAGGCTCGAACGAAGATGAGATAATTAAATTTCAAAATAGAGGATGAATATACTTATATAAATCGCGGGCGACCTTAACCGGGTCAACCGTGACTTCAGGAACAAGATCGATGCAGAATTCCAAGAAAAACCAACATTCGATCGCAAGAGATAGGGGCATCTAAACCAAAGATATATAAATCTACGGTGAATCAATGCCAATTGTGAAGGAGTTTCACCCCTTCACAAATCATTCAAAGATTGGTGGGATCCTATTCTTATAGAGATCATTCGAAGTGGAGTTAAGGGATACTCTAGAATCAAAAGAATACAACAGGGAGAGACAAGAATGAATTTTGGAACCGCAAGGAACGTTCCAAAGTTCAAAGGAAATCGAGTCAAAAGGAAGAGATTCAAACTCGAACGAAAGTGATTCTGTAAATAAATTTACTATATATGCTAAGCTTTTCCTAGAGCCAAAGCTTTGATACCAACTGTAACGTCCCGCTATTTTGGACCATTCAAATCGACAATAAATCCACACATGTCTGACTTGAATAATTCAAAATATCAGATTGTTAATTTAAATTTGGCAAAACTCAGCATATGCAGTAAATAAATCAATCACAGAATCACAGACACAGAGTAATACAATAATACGCAGCGGAATAGATAAAATAATAGTTCATGAAGCTACTATATAAACATTAGAGTTAAAAACAAAATACAACAGAATATCTCAAATACAGTGAAGTCTTCAGTACGAATAGATCACCTCTCTGAACAAATCAACTGGAAAAGCTGAAAGCTGAAACGATAGTTGGATCTCCAAACGAAGCTCCAAACTCCAAAGGTGAGTCTCAAATGCTGTATCACTCGGTCTGACCCGAGCGTAAAGCAAAACACAAAACACTCGAGTCAGGATTAACATTCTTATATCAATAAATCCAACTCAAGTGAAATATCAACTGAAATACATGTAACTCAAAGGATGTTTGGGATAACCATCCTCTAAGGATCCGTGGAACTATCTACAAGGTGGAAATATACACTGTAACACCGTGGTCATTTCAATTTAATTTATACTTCAAATCCAAATATCATTTCATTTCAAATATATCTATTTTCCAAAATAGTATATATAGGTTAAATAATTTATAAAGTAAAGTGTTTTATAATTTCCTCAAGTTTCACAAATCGGTTCAAATTAACTCAAATTCCAAATTCAAATTTATTCAAAGCTCAATTTTCCCATTTTAATTCAATTCAGTTTCTAAATAACAAATTCAATTCAAATTGATTTCAAATACAGATCTGAATCACAAAATAAACCATTTAAATTCCAATATATTTCAAAGCTTTAATATTCAACAATTTCAAAGTTAAATTTAACAGTTTCATATAGCTCTTGATTTAACTTCATTTATTATTTAATCAGGGAATATTCACTTATATTTACACAAGAAATATTCATTAGATTACTTATAAATCAAACTCAAGTTATAAATCATATCTTACATCTCAATTTCAATAAGTTTCAAATCGGTTTAATTAAATAAAATTCTTTATTGAATACAATTTCAACTAAATTCAAATTATCTTTCTAACCTTAACTTATTCAAATTATGACCAAAATCTATTTTGAAATATATTTTAAATACTCAACATATTATATGTATTAAATCAATCATTCCCATTTACATATAAAAATTTAAGGCTCAACATTTATTAAAACCATATATTTCTTTCCAAAACCATAGAATTCATTTTCAAAATATTTATATATATGGACCAACGGTGTCTGTATATATTTTTATCATATGGTTAAGTGATACGGATATTTATCATTTCAATCCGAAATTTAAATATATACGGGTAGAAATCATTTCGACCCGTAATCCCAATTTCAATACAAATGAAAATCGCTTGGGTTTATCATTTCAACCCATAATGATTTTCTCCTATTCTAATGTCCGTTCGGGTATGTATCATTTCAACCCATAGTGAATTCTATACTAACAGGGAACTTGCAGAGTGATAACAGATAATATAAAATATAACAACAGGCATATATCATCAATATAAATAACAGATACTGGTGTCAGATGTCATAGGTGAACATATACAGATAATAGTAATAACAGGCATATAAATACTAGATATTGGTGTCAGATGTCACAGGTGAACATATACAGATAATAGCATATATAACAATTTAAATAACTACAACATCATATTTCAATTGTCGTTTCAATTGAAATCAAATTTAATAAATACAAGAACGTTAATCGTGAGTGATTACTCACCTTTCGAGGCTAGAGATGAACAAGAATGAGAAGGGTTACGAGTCCAAGCACGAATTTCAGTACAGTAGAGCTAGATGGATCCGAATTTGACGATCAAAGCTGGTAGATCAGAATTGATGAAATCAAGTCAGAATTGGATTGATGAAGTTCGAGGGTATAAATGAACGTACATATATGACTATATACATGTAAAATCATAATTTAAATTCAAACACACTTTTTTTTTAAAAAAAAATTTTAATTAATTAAATATGTATTTCAAAATCAAATGTTTATACAAGTCCATAATCTACAAAATGTTTTAAACAATATTAAACATATTATCTATATACCTTTAAACACAAAAAACCTTTTCAAAATATTAACCAAACGTGTTGTATATATGTACCAACATAACCATATATATATAGTTAGATAAATAACTATGCAAGCTGTATAACTGAATGTATGCATAAAATAGTAATATAAACATTGATATGAATGAATGTATATGAGACCAACCTATGTACGAAACTTACTTTTACTAACATATTATGTACTAGAATATAACCCTATTAAATAACCTATCCCATCATATACTTATATCATTTATTTTTGTATATGAACAGCAATCACCACAATGCAAAATACTATACTTTATATCCCCCCTATATACATGCAGACCAAAATACTTACATAATTCTACAACCAGTAAGATGTAACCCAAACTTACATAACTAATATGTGAACCAACCTATAATTTCTTATGATATACACTTACAAATATGTTATATACAAACCGACGTTCAACGCACGTATGCTGACATATTCATATATAAACTGTAACAAGACTTATCAAACTAAGTATATACAACTAACATATGCAGACTATCTTTATAAACAAATATATATACAAAGCTAGACTATACTATATGTAAGTACAACTGACACAAATCTTATAAAATTAACATATATATCTTACGAACAAAACAAAACCATATTATCAACATAAAGTAGATATTTTATGCAGGTATGCTTAACTGGTATATAGGCTGACTTTAAACTCAAAATAAATAAAAAATCCAAACCGATCATTATATGATATCTATACAAGATTAAACAAGCTTAAATTTTATATTAGCAAGTATAAAACTAGCCTAGGAACTTACAGATATAACGACATACACATAACATACTCATATATATACACTTAAATATACTTACAGCAACCTTTATAACTAAATTATGTAGACCTATATAATTACAGACCAAATATATGAAATTTCAACTAATGTAAAATTGCATGCGACTAACCAAACATGAAAATTTCTAAATGAATACAAAGCTTACCCTTGTATAAATGACAAATATATATATTAAGCCTCAAAGAGAAAATAAAAGAAATAAAATAAGAAAAATGAAAGCAAGCATAAGGTCAGTTGAAACAAATAATATACAAACCTTATTATAATATGCGGCAGGGAGGGGAGAAAGAAGAGAAGAGGCGGCGGTTAAGGTGGGGCGGCAGTGCACGGCGAGGTGAGGTCGGGATGCGGTGATTAGGACAGCATGATTGTGAAAGCTGTTCGCAAGGCCGTAGCTTATGGAGCAGGAGGATATTCGGTTCGTTAGCAAGGAGGAAGGGCGGTGCTCGGCGAAGGTTGGAGGCGGAGCTATAGGCGAGTGGGATAAAGGAGGGTGGTCGGGTTTATGGAGGCCGGAATGGTGGGCTGTTCGGGTAGGCGGCCGAGTTTGTGGCTGGTCGGCGTGCAGAGCCTACACGCGGAGGAAGGTGGTGGCTATGCTAGCCGAGGTGATGCATGCGTAAGGGAATGATGCGGTGGTGGTGGAGATGCACGAAGCTGATGGGAGGGAAGGAAATGGTGCTCGGGTTGGGTTTTGGAGCTCGGTGATGTGCGAGTGAAAGGAAGGGAACGACTTGAAGAATAGAATGGAGAAAAAAGAAAACTGGAGAGGAAATGGATAGGCAAAAGAAGAAGAAGCAAATAACAATTATAATATAATATACGTTTTTTTCCTAAGAGAAACGTGCAGAACCCAAAAGCCACACAATGTAAATTTCTTCCCAAGGCAATAAATGAACAGCTGGCTTCAGAATGAAATTATAAAAGCCTAATATATAAATTTATATTTTGTTTCAAACGGTAGAGCAGAATTTTCGAAGAATTTGAAACTGACAGAAGTGAATATGTGAAAGTAAATGCAAAGGAAAGCCAACGGTTGAAATTTGTGGTACCGATACGACGAACAAGTTATTATATCTGTCGCGTAACGGACCTCAAAGCATAGAAATAAATATACCGTTGAGATCAGCATGACATGACGATCACAACGGTATACAGATACTAGTGGTACGATCATCCGATCGAAAGTCGATAATCGGTATCAGAAATGCTGCTATTTTGCCAGAATTAAGATAAACGGAGCAGTAGAAGTCCAGATTTGGAAAAACGAATTTCGCAGTCTGATTCAGAATGATCTGAATAAATTTTCTCCTGTTGACATATTTTGGTTTCGGAAAACTTTTAATTTCACTGTTATTAACCGGTTTGATTTGAAATAAAATTTCATAGGAAAATAAACTTCAATATTATCAGATGAAAATTTACCAGTTGCTATATTAAGATAGACGTATTCCAAATAATAAATTTTTATTTTCAAATTTTATTGTTTAAAATTTCACAAAATTTCAATTAATTTAACAAATAAAATAAATAAAAGTTTAGGGTCGTTACATCACATTTATAAATCTTTTCTCATATAATTTCACTATTTAACTTTTAATTTTGAAAAATAACTTCCAAAAAAAACAGGATTCAAAATTTTCAAATTCATAGTTCAAATTCATTTTTATTTACAACTCATAATTATAAATATATTCATATAATCTCACTTCTTATATATAAGATTATTTTACAATTGTAAATCATTTTTATTATAATTCAATACTTATACAATTGTTGCTTTTATATAATTTATTCAAACAACTTTTATTAATTCATATATATTTCCTTACATTTTCAACAACCAAACAATTAATTTTATATATACTTTAATAATTCTGAAAAATTATTTCCTTTTATATACAAAATATAATCGAGGTAAAATTATTTCATTTACCCAATTTAAAATGATACTATGTCGACTTGCTCGTTTAAGTGTTTAGAAACCCCTATCGATAATATGGCGTCCCACATACCGACCAGAATTCATAAACAGCTCAACAGATAAGCAAACACCATATAAAACATTTTTATATTCACTAACAAATATGCGCTCGTATCTATTATTACACTCCCACTCATTCTAGAGTACTGCTGACTCTATCTCTAATGAGTAATACCCAACAGAACCAAGGTTATCGCTTAACCATATGCTCTGATACCACATGTAACGATTCTAGATTTAATACGTCCACTGTATCAACTGCCGAGCAATCGAATGCCGGAAAACCGAATTGTTATGGAGAAAAAGAAGAGGTAGAAGAAGACAGAAGAAAAGAGAAAGAAGAAACAACAGAAAAACACAGAACAATATCAGAATCTCACATATCGCAGCGGAATAACATATAATAGATAAATGAATAATCTTTAAATCAAAGAATTATATCATTTTATACATTACATCATCATCAGAGTGTACAACAACAATATACAACACCATACATAAATGGACAGTTATATAAACATTTCCTCATACAGAATATACAGCGGAATAAATAATATCATATACAAGTGATACGTCTCGCCATCCAGCTCGCCACAGAGCTCCACAGCATCTCCTGATTCCAGAATGACCTGATAACCTGACTCTAGACTGCCCGTGTGGAAATTGGTGGGCACCCAGAGTTTAGGAAGGAAACAATAAACTCCAGGTCAGTCATGGTGACTGGAGTGAGAACTTAAAACAGTTTTTTTATCTTTAAAACAACAATAACAAAGGAAGTGGAAAATATCCGCAATGCTTTTGGAAAATGAAACTACCATAAGACCTCCCGCCACACACACAATGCAAACGCAGAATTGGAGGAGATTTCTTCTTATGATAGTCAAACATGCTTACTACGCAAATCATTGGATTATTATTATTAGTGCATAGTGGAAAACATTTCGAAAATATAATATCAATCTTAGCCAGCATAGGTATACTATGCCTACTATAGCTGCTACATTAAATGGCAGGTTCTACAACTAATATCATACAAGGTTCATATTGGGAAATGGATTTCCAACAAATGGTCAAGCTAAGGAACTTCCTATGCCACGTAGGAACGCCTTTGGCGGGACACCCCGAGAGACAACCTACTCTCTGCCAACACAAAGCCGGTTACCCCCATCCCGGGTAGTAAACCTGAGATATGCCACCCCCGGTCCTTTGGGACCTTTATCCGAGCGCTCGTCACCAACACATCACACAGTAGTAAATATAGTGTGTCCACATGAGTAAGTATCTGGGCTCCATACCATGATACTACCCTTTTCCAGAAGGAATGGTCATACCCTAGGGAAGCTACCCCTGAAACCTTACTACATCTTTCCTGTTTCGACCATTTCCGAGCTGTGAGGTCCGATGAGGTATCGTCCATAAAGCTACGCTTTTTCACAAAGTCGTGCTTTGATCAACAAATGATTAATAAATAATCATCACACAGCAACACTCAGCATGCCACATTACCAAATTGGGAGTATATCACTGATAACTTTCAACTACATAACCTCTGAGCTCGTACGTCTCAGAGAAGGGTGTTAAGCTAAGAGAATAAATTCTCCGCCACCAACAGAAATGTATTTGAAAGAAATAAGCTTTATATCTCAAAATGTAATGTCAGAGATGTAACCATACAAGTCTGTTCCGGGTTCGAACAGAACCGAAGGCACTTCCGAAGAAGCCCTTGCAATCCGAGTATTCACAATCCCGATCGAACTTCCCATCACAAAGGAAATCTCTATACCGTAGCTAACGATGCGGAGACAATCGATAGGTCATCCTATCGTTTTCACAAATACCCGGTCTTCACCACCGGTCTTCAATACGATCCATATCGTCGTATCACTAATTCGGAATGGGTTATATGACACAAAGGTCTTTTCCCGGCTAACCCGAATAGTGAGCACAATATTTAAAACAAATGGATATAGGGATTTCAATTAAGTCATAACTTATTACCCAAATCCTTTCCTTTAAATGGTTTAAATAAATTACCATTTTAAATCTTTAAACAAAAAGATTTACTTCACAAAGTTTACCCAGTTTCACAAAGATTCATTCACAGATTTCCAAATCAATTTCCATTTCAATTGGATAAACCCATTAAATCTTTAAATCAAGATTTAATTTATAGCTTTCAAAACTATTCAAAATTCAAGTCTTTTATAATATAAAAGATACACCTTTTTAAAATCTTCTTTGATTTCAAAATAAAACTTAATCATCTTCACAAAGGTTAATTCATAGTTTTTCTCAAACTATTTACAATTTCATTTCAACTTGAAATGTTTCGATACAAATTGGGAATCTTTCCTTTTTATGAAAGCTATTATATTTGAAAACAGATAGTTTTCGTTTTGGGAAAAACTGGTTACAATTACACAGGTTAAAGCCATCCAAGTACAAATCTTGGATTTAAATTTAAATTTCCAAAACCATATTTTAAATGGTGAAAAACCCATATAAACCCCTTTTATAATTTATACAATCTTTTAGACCATAATTCCCAATTCATTGAATTCAATTTCAAAATATTGAATTCAAATTTTAAATCAAATGATTTAAATTTCCATTTTATTAAGTTATTTAAAATAACTCTTATTTTTGAAACTCATTTTCAAAAGCTTCCAATTCCAATTCCAATTCCAAAACTATTTTGGATTCAAAAAATTCAATTTTCAAAATTGATAAAAATATGTGACTTAACCGATTTCCACGTGAAATCCACATTTGTGCGTGTATTGTGTAGTCCAAGGGTTTAACACAATAGGGCAACAACATTCAACCATCACAGATCAAATATAACAATATATTTGATAAGCGGTATAAACTATAACGCTTATCTTTCATTCACAGATCACAGATATTCATATCATATATAAATATATCACAACACAGAACATGATATATCACAAATCATCACATATCAGAGATATCAAACAATTCAACATCCAATATAATCCAAACATCCGTAGATAGGATCAATTTAATCATCTGATTAATCTAAATCAGATAAATTTCTATAAATCAATTTTACTAGTTATGGTAAATTAATAACCAATTAATTTCAAATTCATTTTTTTCACATTTATTTCAAAACACCAAATCAAATCTCCAATTAATTTCCAAATTATTTCCTTTTTAAAATAAATTCCTTTATCTCTTCAAATCTATTTAAAACCAATTTTAAATAAATCCTTCAACTCATAAATAATATTACCAAAATCCATTTATTAAGGCTTTTTCCCAAAATTTGGAATTTAATTCAATATAGTCCAAAAATAAACTTTTATCTTTTTTTAAAACTCCTTTTAAATTTATCCAATTCTCAAAAATAAATTTCACAATAAATTTTCAACTTGAATTTCAAAAATCCAATTTTATTTATTTCTGGTATCCAACGATACCAAAAATATATTCGGTTAAATTTTAGCCTTCAACACTTACAATTCACAAATATAATAACACAGAGATTATAAATAATCAACACACAACATATGAAACAAATTCAAATGTTTGAGGAATCCAGTTGGATCCCTCCAACCTGTTTCCCTGCATCCACAGATGTTAGCACAATACCAATTCCACTTCGAAGTGGAATATCGCGGTATATGGGATTTATAAATATTATCCGCTATTATGCGGCGCAATAGGGTCTCATCCGCTATATAATGCGGGAAATCAACTCCAAATACATATATAATACCAATTCCACTTCACGGTGGAATTATCACGGTATATGTTTTTAATAAATAACCTCCGCTTAATATACGACATTTATGGTCTATTTTAACACAATAGATAACAATTATCATTCAATTCACACAATCAAGCAATTTTAAATTCAACTATTAAAATTTAAATCGAAACAATTTCGATTGAGTGAGGAGTTCTTACCTTGAGTTTGTCGAATGACTAAATTTTAAATTAAATCGAACCGTTCGATTTAATCAAAAATTCTCGCTTGCCCAAACACGCCCAGATCTGCGCTGCAGCGTAGATCTCGTCGCTGCGATTCCAACGCTTCATGTTTCGTCGAATTTCGACAATGTATGCAAAAGTTATGACATGTAGAAGTATATACAAATTTATAATATATAATTAACAATTTTCTTTTATTTTAAATCCCTACTTCATTTCTGGCCGTTCGAAACACGTGATGAAATCTCGGCTGCGTGTTGTATCTTCCTCCTCACCCAGGTTAATACGCACGTTCAAACCCATTTGGCCGCCCCTCTTCGCGAATTTTCGAGCCACCATCTCCGCGTTTCATCCCGATCAGTTACCTCCACTTCGAAGCCAAGGCCAAGCTCTACCATCGCCTGGAATATCAACGAGCTCGGCCCCCCATATGTGTATAAAATCGTGCTCGAACACCCTCCGAACGCAGCCCCCATACGCCTTCTCTAGTCGACGAAACAAGATCGCAACCGTATGGATGTATTCGTCTCTCCATCCCCTACAATTTTCGTGTTGGAGGTTTTTATTGAAAGTGGATTGATTTCAAGATATTGGGGAAGGAAGTAACGAAAGTTTTTGGCCATTAATTCTGAAAGTGGCGGCTCATGAATTTGAGCTAGGGTTTCTGCAAACGTATATATATATATACGTATTAAATTAATATTAAATTCACTTTAAAACGACGTTTTCAAACGATCTCCAAATCCGACGTGCCGCCAAGCGTTTATAAGGTTTTACCCGCATTCCGAACACAATGGAACGTGTTTCGAAAGCTAATTCGATTGTATGTGAGAGTTACGGAAATAAACGATCAAATTTAAATTAAATCGATTAAAACGATTTCTATGCGTTTTGGCTTGCCCCGGACAAGCCGTAAGTCCGATCGACACGAAATTTGAAACCTTATAATAATTTCACATTACGGATCCGATGAAACTGGTTTCGTCGAAATCCGAGACTGTTTGAAAAATGACTATTTTCACTCGTCAATTAAATATTAAAATATTCAATTATCACAATTTAACTTTTAAATCGATTTTAAAAGTTCTATAACATCGTTCTAACTCCAATATGATTTAAAATAACTTTATAAATCATTTTTATACACATTAAACCCAGTTATCAATTATTTCTGGAATTTCAAATATTAAATTAGTAATTTAATTGTCCAATTAAATCACTATATTCGAATAATATTTAAAATCAATTAAATATCTGAATTTCAAATGACGGAAATTCTGGGTCGTTACAGATGTCATCCTATTAGACTCCACGGGTATAAATCTTGCACTGTTGGTCAACCAATAAACTATGACCCAAATGCTATTATAACCCCCCTCTAGTCTGTGGTTGTCCATCAATGATGTCCATCGACACTTTCCACTTCCACTCCGAAACTTCTAGAGGTCAAACCAGTAGGCTTCTTATATTCTACCTTCACCAATTGCTAGTTCATGCACTGCGAGATGAATGTCCTAATGTCCTTCTTCATCCCTTCCCAATAATAAACCCACTTCGTATCACGGTACATTTATTACCACCGGGAAGTATAATCAATCTCAAATGACGCACTCTCGTAGAACCTCATCCCTCAACCCATCAACGTCAGGTATTAACAATCTCCCATCTTTACAGAGCCAACCATCTCAATGAGTATATACTTCCTCATTTCTTCAGTTTCTACTCCATCCCTAATCTTAGCAATAATCCTAGCTAGTTTGACATCACGTCTTTGACTAGTACCGATCCGCTCAATCAGAATAGTTCTAATAGTCAAGCTCGCTAACATCTCTTGCTCCAACTCACATTTTGATCAGAAATCATAGAGAGAGATATACTCAAACTACTTACACTCTCGGAACATGGCCCCTAGTCTGGCATGTCTCCTACTCAATGCATCAGCGACTGCATTTCCTTTTCCTAGGGAATATTCAACATCAAAGTCATATAAGGTTAGAAACTCTAACCATCGCTATTGGAAAAGATTAAGATACTTATGCGAAAAGAGGCACTTCAATGATTTATGATCGATGAACAACTCAAACCTCTCTCCTAAAAGATAATGCCCCAAATCTATAGCACAAACACGATCAATACTAACTCTGTATGATGAATTGGGTATTTCCTTTCATGTAGCTTCAGTTTTTGACTAGCACATGCGATAAATTTACCCTTCTACATCAATACCGTGCCCGATTCGGTACCACAAGCATCGATATATACCGCCTTCTCCTCGATCCCGCCCAAAATGGTTAATACTGTGCACTTATCAACCTCGCTTTTAGACTCACAAATACTTGTTCGCACCTTCCGTCCCAAGAAAAAGTCAAGTTCATTCTCGTCAAGTTAGTCAATGGCGCTACTACCTTAGAGAAGTCTTGGTTGAATCGTATGTAGTATCCTATTAATCCCAAGAAACTTCTCACGTTTGTAGCGTTTTTGGTCTACTACAAACTTGGATAGTTAAAACTTTTGCAGAATCTTCAACAATGCCCTGCTTAGAAACAACATAGCCAAAAATATCGCTTCCTTGTGACAACTCACACCTCCCAACACACCATCCAAAGTCTAGGGTGACTTTCAGATTCGCGTCGGTGTCAAGAAGTGTGAACTATCATGGTTTTTAAATGTTTCAGAGACTAAAGATAGAAGGATAAAATCTGAGATATACTACACTTTCAAATCTCATAGCGGAATGTAGAAAAATAAAAATACCGAAAATAGTCATCTCAAAATATCCTAAGACATAGTCTCAAAATATTATGTAGCCATATCCATGGTACGTGGAAATACCTCAAATAGTCAATAAAATACTAAATACGAGTACATGGAGAGTAATAGGAAATAAAAAGAAATTCTAATGCCAAGCTTGCCTCTCCAAGTACAATTGCTTAGCCTATCACTTGCTACTCTATCCTCTTGTGGTGGGGAAAAAGAAACGAAAATGGGTAGGTCGGACAAAAGTTTAGTGAATGAATACATCATTACTATATGGTGATCACATGCAATTGACTTTTGTAATACTCTATGTGACCTATAATGTTCTACAAGTGTCCGTGGATTACTTATTTTATCTATTTAAGGGGTTTACTTCAGTACACACCTACACTAACGATTTGTACAGGCTCATACTTAGGGTCGAACAATTAATCTAACCTCAAAACAATGAATGATCGGCTAATAGAATCCACATAGGTTTCCCTACAATTTCCACCATAGGACCACATTTCCCACAACTACGACTACACGTAACTAATCCAACATAGGTTTCCTTACAATTTCCATCATGGGACAATATTTCCCACAACTATGACTACATGTATCCTAGTTACATATTAAGGGGGAACCCACAATGCCAATTCGCCGAAGTGTCTAATCGTTGCAGCATCCATGTCCACCTCTCAGTGGTAACCTAACGCCTCTTATTGCACCATGTCAGGATTCATCAACCACCCGACATCATGTCGTGTCACCATGAATACCAAGGAACTCTCATTTGTGCTGTACCGCATACTCCATCAGGTATCATCATCAGTATTGTGCATCCATTTTAGAACCTTATATGAGTGCAATTTGCGATAGAATCTCCCCGGTCAAATATCATCCCCGGTTGGACAAATAGCATTTAACCGGTCCCGCAACATCCTATTATCACCATATAGGGAGCTTGCTTCCCTACTTATACTAACTTCCACACTCACACACAAAAACATACGCACCACTATATTTATTTATAATTTGAACCTTAGGCCAAGGTTTATACCGCGCTCAGAAAACGTTAACCATCCGATCGCTTGCTCATAGAGCAGTGGACCGCTTGTTGCAGACTGGCTCCAATGAGCAGTCGATCGGTCGTCGTTGTTTACTGTTTTTATTAAATTATCGATTATTGTTCCTTTTATTTATTAACTTTCTGATTACAGTAAACTTGCAGCTTTAATTACAATCAATAAATGTGTAAATCTATGATTTGTAATTGTCAAAATTTCATATTCAATTTCAATTTGTAGTAAATCAGTTTAACACGGGTTTAACATCAACATCAACAAGTTAAATCAATTTTTATCAATTTGACAAAAAGAGTATACTCAGATTCTTTTAGTTTCTTAATTTACAGGTTAACATTAGTCAGATCCAGATTAGAAAAGAGGAATCATATTCATATAATAACTTGTAACAACCCGCACCCTAGTGGGCTAGAATTTTCGCTAAATCGAAAATCCATTTTCACCAAAGTACGAATAGTTGGTGTTTGGTATCCTGCAAATAAGAAAAGTATATCAGTGCACCATCGATATAAAGTCACAGCGGTATAGTAAAGTATAATAAAATATATGATTACTGACTAAGGCTGACACCTTCAACTTTAGTGTCTTTGTCAGTGCCAAGCATGCGTAAGGAAATATGTCCTTCCATCATTCCAATCTTGTACCATTACCTGTCCCTGCAAAGATATCATGTAGGTTTTAATAAGGAGCGGGTCAGAACAACCTTCTAATGATTGGTAAATTACACATAACATTAGTTTATGCCAATTGTCTTCCATTACATGTTATGTTTATTGTTTTACTTAGCCGCCTTGATACCACGTATGCGTATGATACGCCCCATCTACTCAAAGTAGACAATATATATACACACACACACACATAAACCCCACGATCCCGACTTGTGTCCACAGTCCCCCTTTGGACTAGGATACTTTCCTTGCTAGTAACTACAACCTAGCACCTCATCAGGATCCGTCGTCAACACAGTATCATGCCCTCATCGTCGTGCATACCAAGGAACTCTCGTATTACCTAATAACAACGTTACAATTGTTTAGCCATATTCTATTCATTTGGGAAAGACCTCCACAAAAGGGTTATCTTGCCTTGCCTCATTGCAACAAACAAACTAGATAATAACTAAAGGCAGTGCATATCCTAAATAAGATCTACACTAGTGGGAAGTGTAGTCCGTTTTGGCATAACCCCCGCCTTATCACTAATCACTCAGGACCGATGATGGTCCCGACCTATGTAAACAGCTCCTAGTCCTAATATTTGGTACCAATCTCATTGTCATATTGTCGAGTCTAGCTCACCATCCCATTTAGATTGCCTAACGCAATCTCGGAAATGCCCATTTGGTTACTTAAAATGTACACCCTAAAAGTTTGAAGCAAACTCTACTTGTCCTTTAACACTTCGACCGGGGCGAACCACCTAACTTGGGTATTTCCTTCACATATACACGAATGTATAACACCATGGATCCTACGGTTGGATATATCCCACATCAGTATAATGTATACACAACCTCTTGTGGTGGGTAGACTTCTATTATGTAACACTACCGACTACATTCCAACCCATTTTAATGACTATGTCAGTCTTATATAATCTAAGCTATTGGCTAAATTCAATAATTTACACCCATCATAAACGCATACTTGAGGCTATGTATATGTATGTGTTTGTGTGAATATATATATATATATATATATATATATATATATATATATATATATTTATACTTATTTATTTACTATGCCCTCAGTGTTCAACCGTTATTATTTAGTTATTTTTACATAATTGTTACTTGTTGCATTAATGTCAATTTAATGTCATTTACCGCTTACTTTTAACATAAAAGATTTAAATATCTTTTACTGCTTACTTTCCTCTATTTCATTAAGTCTGTCTTACCGTCCTTTTCAATTCTTATTATCCTCCTTTGATTACTAAACTTTCTTACTTACCCTTTTCAAAACTTTACTTACATTTTGTCGTTTATTATTTAATTTCTAACTTATCTTTATTGCATATATTCATTTTATAATTAGACTGTTATTATTACTACCACTTACAATTCTTAGGTTTATACTCAGGGATTTTTGCATTTTATTGCGTTGGAATTACACCTTCCCTAAAAAGGAAATGTTAACACTGTAAATTTCTGTAACTGATCCAAAATGGGAATTCCGTTAAGCTTTGAATTACAAGTAATTATCCTTTTGTTTTTATTGAAATAGACAGAAGAAAATAACAGGAAAATCGCTTTTTTATACATCTCTTTCTTTTAAGCATATTCCTTATTACTTCAAATGGTACACTTTTATCCACAATTATAAAACTGAATAGTTATAGAAATTTATATTGCAATACACTTCATTCCAATGAATTAAAATACTACTTAAATCTAATAAATTTTGAAATAACTCCTAATCGATATTACCAACATATGCGATTTGACCGATAAATCTGGAATTTCTATACAATCTTATTAATTAAGGGACTACTACTAATACCCTAACTTTTCATATTCAAGTGCTTCTGATATTATGGATACCAATAATATTACCGTATTTGGTCACCGGAAGTTAATACTATGGATGACTGTAGCATCTGTAGCGCTTAGCTTCGGGCATCCAAATAGGGGATGTTAAAATTTACAAAAAAAATAAATCCAATATTATATAAAAATATATAATTTTCCACTCACCTTTAAGCTTTTCAAATCTCTAGATCTAAACCCTATTATTCCGGTTTAACTCCCTTTTTCTCCTTATCAAAATATGTACCGCAAGCATAAACATATTTATTAGAAATTAGATCCAAGAATAGATTTGTATTTAATTTAGATTTTCCTTTTCTTCGTAGAATTGGTCCACTCCTTATTCTTCTTCTCTTTTATTTTCCACTATTCTCCATATATATATATATATAATATACTAATTTATAATTTCTATATTGAATTTGTGGAAAAAAGAAAATGGCAGAGCTTTACTTTTGATTCAGAAAATATGAGAAGAAAAGTGTAAGGTTGGGCCTGTATTTATAGGCCCACTAATTACTTCCATCAATTAGATTTTAATTTATTAAATCCACGTCATTGGACCTAGGTTCATTCTTTCCCAAATCTAGTCGATCGGTCAACCGCCCAATCTCCATCGGTTGACCGCTAGTGTCGACCGGTACGCTTTAGGGTGTCGACCGGTTTACTTTATAATTTGTTACCTGATTTTTTTCATTTGTTGCTGCTTTAATATATAAATATTAATGTTAGTTTTAACGTTATTTAGTGTTTCTTCCATTTATTGTAACCTTAACGTTAATTTTAACATTCCTTAGGGATGAAGTATTGGTTTACCGTTAATTACAATATTTATTTCCTTTGGCATTCAATTTTATTATTTTCTTCCATGCTTAATTAGATTTATTTGATTTAATGCTATTAATTTACATTTGTAACTAACGATTGCTTAAATGCTAAATTGATATTATTTATTGCCTACTTTATTTTTAAGTGCTAACATTCATTACCTTCACCCCAATAAATTCTTATTTAATTCCTTTTCAATGCTGGTTTAATTAGATTTACCATATTCATTCCCTTTAATGTTGAAATTTATATTAATTCCCATTTTAATATGGACATTTATATTAACGCCCATTTTAATGTTAAAATATTAACATTTACTTCCTTAATTGGTTTTGAATTGCTTCCGATCTGACAACTTCAAAGTTAATAACCTTTTCATTTGAACTTCGATCGCAAAATTTATGTATGAAAATTGATCGAAAAATTGCCACGAACACAACGGTGCAAATTTCGTAGCCAAATTCTGGTATTTCTACAAGTTAGATTTTTGGGCTTTAATAATTATTATTAATTCTATTTTATTTTATAGGGTGTTACATAACTATTAAATTTCATCTAAATAACAATGAATCCACTCACCTTTAAAATCTATTCCTTTTCTTTGAGCACTTGGAATCACCTTCGTTTGGTATAAATCTTCCCTTTATTTGATTTAACTTCTCTTTGTTTCCTTTGGATTTTTAATTTAATTTTTGTTTTGAAGAAATTTGGTTTGAAGAGAAAAGAATCTGGCAGAGTCTGGGTATAGTTTATTTTTTGATGAATTAGGGTTAAGTTTAATAATCTATTTATAGACAAAGCTCTCAATCCATGACCGTTTACAAAAGATACACTTTAATCTCAACACTTCAAAAACGATACGGCTTAATCTATACATTTAATGAAAGATTCAATCAGTCTGGGCCATTCGGCCTAGGAAAGCCCTAGCTACATAATGTTGACCAATCAACCGCTATAGAGGAGGGGGTCGACTAGTTCCAATCTATCTATCGACTGGTGGGTTTCCTTATTTATTCAGTTTTATTTCCAAACTCTACTTATTTAATCATTTTCGATTCTAAATTTTAAAATGTTTATAACTTCCTCATATTAACTCCAATTTTGAAACAATATATCTGAAAGTTGTTCAGAAAATTGCTATGAACACAATGATGCAAGTTTCATAGCCAAAGTTGGACGTTTGTGAAAATTGTATTTTTCCCTTATTATAATTAAATTCAATTCTTCTATCAATTTTCCACTCAAATTTTCGGAGTGTTACATTCTCCCTCCCTTAAAAGGATTTCATTCTCGAAATCTCTAAGGATGGAGATATGTAACTCATGCATACAAAAATAATAACTACAACCATTTACTCATCCATCAACCACTAGTAATCATTGTCCTTAGTTAAATTTCTAATGCAATGTTCATGTAGGCGTGGAATGCATATGAACCTATACTGATGAAAAAATTATGCGGCGTCCCGATCTAGTCGACCTTCTGAAATGCAAGTGCTTATGCCATGTATCCAAAAGTATGCAACATCCTATGTAAATATACTTGCAATTCTACATGTATACGCAACCATTCAATCCATATGCAATAATCATATGCATGTAACTCAATGAAATAAAATAAATGATTGTGTGTGTGTATGCTAACTCAGGAATATATTTGCCTACATGTGTAAAGAACAAATAAATACATCCATTAACATCCATCATCCAAAACATGTCATCTTGACACATCCACAACCATTCCTAACATCCAATGGTCCCTACCTATAGGGTATTCTAAGCTTGAACCTAACACATAAGTAGTCTATACCTATTCGACTAAAATGGAAACATACCAGAAAAGAGTGGTGGGTGGATAGATCGGATCCTTTGTTCAGGCTCCCATGTACTCTCCACAGGATCGTCTCCCCACTGGACATTAACAAGCTTGATAATCTTATTGCGGGGTCGCTTTGTACCATGCTTAAGAATACAAGTAGGTGCATGGCAAACAAGTGACTCCCTCTCCACCTCCACCTCCTCTAGTTGACTCAGCTTGACTACAATGGCTGTATCGTGTAGGCACTTCCACAAGTGTGACGTATGGAAAAACATTGTGCACTCCCGCTAACTTCTCAGGAAGCTTCACCCTATAAGCTAACTTCCCATCTCTACCAGTAATCGAAAAAGGCCCTACAAACCTTAGTGCTAACATTCCCAAACTACCAAATCTCATAACGTGCCTAAGCGGTGAGACCATCAAAAAAACCATGTCACCAACTACGAACTCCAACTCTACACCTCTCGGTCAGCATAATACTTCTACCTATCTTGTACGGTTTTCATCCTTCTACAGATCAAGTCTACCTTCTATGATGTCTCTTTCACCATATCCGATCCAAGAATAATCCTATCTGTAATGTTCTACACACACGACGGTGACCTTTAGGGTCTTTCATATAACGCCTTGAATGGTGGCATCCTAATACTTACATGGTAGTTATTATTGTAAGTGAAATCCACTTATGGCAAGTGATCCTCCCAAGAGCCTCTAAAATATAATATGTACATCTGTAGCAAGTCCTCCAATACCTGGTTCACCCTCTCCGTCCGTCCATCCATCCGTCTACGAGTGATAAGCAGTACTTAAGCTCAACTCAGTGCCCAAAGCCTCCTGTAGACTCCTTTAAAACTCACTGGTGAAAAGCAAATTTCTATTGCTAACCATTATAAAAGGAACTCCATGTAACCTAACGATCTCTCTTATGTATAGTGTAGCCAAAGACACAGCAGTCCTCATACTCCTAACCGAAATGAAATGGGCGCATTTGGTTAGTCGGTCAACTAGGACCAAAATACACTCATTCCCTCTCCTACTCCTAGATAGTCTATCAATGAAGTACATAAAAACACTGTCCCATTTCCACCGAGGAATATCCAACGGTTGCAACAATCGTCCCGACTTCTTCTGTTGTGCCTTTACCCACTGGCAAGTCATACATCGGGGTACATACTCTGCCACATGCTTTTTCATACTAGGCTAATAAAAGACTCTTCATGTCATGATAAATTTTGTCTCCATCGGGATTAATGGTCATCCTAGAACGATGAGACTCGGCTAGTACCATGTTAATCAAATCTATAATAAGAGGGACACATAATCTACCATCTCTTCGTAACCATCCCTTTTAGCGAATTGCATAACGCTTCAAATGACTCGACCGATCTCCTCTACTAAGCTTCTCAAAAATATCTGATAGCTCCTTGTCTTGTTTCCGACTTGTCCTAGTGAGGCCCATAAGTGTAAGCTGCACATCCAAAGCTGCTAACAATCCTGGAGTGATGTTCGAAGATGGTCGGAAACCAAACGTAGAAATGAAATCCAAATGCTTCTACTCTAAAAAAAATGGAATTAATAACGCATGTTGCCTACTCAAGGCATTGGCCAAAATATTGCCCTTGCTCGGAGTATATAAGATATCAAAGTCATACGATCTTAAAAACTCTATCCACCTCTACTGCCTTAAGTTCAAACCCTTATGGGAGTGTCTCCATGACTTGAGTGTAAAGACAGTGGCCACCAAGTCAAGACCAGGATAAGGATAGTTCCTCTCGTGGACCTTCAATTTTCCAACTAGCATAGTTCATCACTTTCCCTTCCTACATCAACACCATACTCAATCCCGTACCACAAGCGTCAGTATATACTATGAATGCCTTCGTGCCATCGGGTAACACTAAAACAGGTGCTCTATTCAATGCCTCCTTCAGCTTAACAAAAGCATCCGCAAACTTCGAGTCCCATGAGAAAACAAAATTCTTCTTGGTAAGGCAGATCAATGGGGCAGAGATTTTATCAAAGTCCTTAACGAACTTCCTATAGTAGCTTGCCAAATCAAGGAAACTCCCTACTTCCATAGAATTTTCCAACACATGCCTATCCTGTACTGTAGCTACTTACTAGGATCGTTCGCCAGCCCACTTTCCTTGATGACGTTTCCCAAAAAGCGTACCTCCTTGTGCTAGTAGTGACACTTAGAAAACTTTGCCTTCAACTTATGCTCATGGAGTGTACTAAGCACTTCTTCTAAATGCAACCTGTGCTCCTCCTTGCTTTTCGAATGGACTAATATGTCATCCAAAATTACCACCATGAACTTATTAAGCAACCCTCTAAAAACTTGGCTCATTAAATCAACGAAGTAGGCGGGTGCATTGGTCAGTCCAATAGACATGACTAACCACTCATATACTCCGTCGGATGTACAAAAAGCGTCTTATGAATATTGTCCTCGACTACAGGCAACTGATGGAATTCGATAGCTAAGTAAAGTTATCCTTCGCTCTAACCAACCGATCAAAGAGATCGTCTATGTAGGGAAACAGGTAACAATTCTTCTTCACCGGCTTATTCAGCTCCAGATAATCGACGCAAAGCTTCAAAGAACTATCTTTCTTAGTAGCGAAGATAACTGGTGCTCCCTACTCTGAAATACTCCTCCTAATGAAGCCCTTCTCCAATAACTCATTCACTTGCTTATTCAGCTCGCATCCATCCTTCGGAGCCATATGCCTCAAAGGTAAGGCAAAAGGTTTAGCGTTTTCTATAAGATAAATCCAAAACTCGATATCTGTCTTGGGTGTCAGACCGGTAACCTCGAAAAATACATATGGATAGTATCAAACTACATGCACTGAATCTAATTTGTCATGTGATAGGTCTAAAGAATATAAGCAACTCAACAAACTTGAAACTATGGGATCGCAATACACCTCTAGACTCGTCCACTACAAGTACCCAACCTAACAACCTTCCTATCACAATCTAGGATCGCCTCATATATCGTCATTCAATTTATGCCCAAAATTAAATCAAACCCAGAAAATCCGAAGACAAAAGCATTCAATCGAACTGATCCTAAAAATAAACAATTTCAAATCTCTATATATCATAGACAAATAAGCCGATCCTTCCACAAGGTTTGATACAACTACAGGGTCCATAACTATGCTAGTGAATAAATGTAATTCTTCCATAGGTCTACTTGATATAAAAGAGTGTGATGCCCCCAGTGTCAAATAAGGTACAAACAGGTAAATCAAATAAAGTTAATATACCTTTGATTACAACTTCTTCCTCTTGTCCACAACTTGAGGAGCACTCGAGTTAGGAGCAACGTCCAGTGCGTAAGTTGAAACCACCTAGCTAGAGGTCTTCTGAGGTGCTAGACATTCCCGCCTACGTGCCCGTATTGATTGCAGTTGTATAACTTAACCTTTAAATTTTCCGTTTTGCACTCCCTTGCAAATACCCCTTCCTACCGCAGTTTCTGCACTATAGCTTTTGCTTCTTGATCTTTCCCTTGGTTCCTATCATGCCCTTACGCTGGTTCTGCTGGGGTGCCTTTCCTCTTGTCTTCTTAGGCTTACTCTTCCCTTTCTCATTGGAAACAACATTCAACAAAGTCATCTCCACCAATCTCTCAAAATTCGCACTCTTGGGAATATGGCTAAGAACCAAATCTTGAAGAGGTTGATTCATCCCCTTTGCAAACTTAAGAGCCTTCTTGTGAGGGGTATTGATCAGCTCTATTCCAAACCTAGCCAACTCATTGAACTGATTAACATACTCTTTCACCATCTCCCATTTCTGTAAATAGATAAACTTCTCCATTTATACTTCCTCTTCAGCCCTGGACAGAAACTTCGTCTCAAAACATTTTCTAAATTCCCCCCAAATAATATCTCCCTCATCGGTCTCTACAACTACCGCCACCCACCAATTCAAAGCCTCTCTCTGTAAATGCAAAGTGGCAAACTATCTCCTAACATCATCTCTAAGACCCATCCATCCAAAAATCCTCTCACAAGTATGAACCCTTGTCCTCAAATCTACATACAACTCAGTCCTCATATAAGACTTCCCTCCTAGGCTCACAAAGTCCTTACATAGCTTGGAAAAATCAACAGCATGTGGTTAGGTAGGAATTGCACCCGACGCTTGCTCTATGAGCCCTCTATTAGGGTTAAGCTCGGCTTGTCCTCTTACTTGTAGATACTGGTGGAACCAAATCGAGACGTTCACACCTAGAATCTCAACTGCATCACCTAAGTCAATAAGGTCGCTAATCCTTTCTATCCGTAGTTTTAGTAATTTATTAGCGACTTTTACACAGATAGTATTGGCAAGAATAAGGGAAAGAGTTATTCGCATTACATTTATATACGTTTGTACCAAAATTGGGCACAACACTCTTTGGATGTGTTTGAAGAGATAAAATGAAGAAAGTAAATGTAAAATGAGGCAGATCTAACAAACACACCAATTAACAGATAAGAAAAAGTGCTGAAACACACAAATTTAGAGTGTTTCGGCATATGGCCTACGTCCACAATGAAATGATTGATGTTTATTGAATTTCAATCGCTGTTTATAAGAGGTTACAACAGTACAACTGAAGTTTAATGATGACTTCGGCAGAGTATCAGCGTAGAGAAGCCAAAAGTCCATTTTTTGTAGGTCCAAAGTCACTATTTATAGGCGTAGGCAGCAAATATCTCGCCCAGATCTCGGAGGACTACTTTAAAGAACGTGGGTGGGCCCACGGGATCGAGTTTAGGGGATTTCGACTCGATATCAGAGCGATACGAATGGAATTCGTATCGATCAAGAATTGATCCTTTTTGGATGAAATTGATCTGGTACATTCCTGATGTTGTAGGCAAGCTCCTATGAAAATTTAGTGGCATTTGGACTTGTAGATCTCGAGTTATGATCGATGGAAGTTTGAGTTTGCAAGACATTGTTGAGTTCGTATCGCTCTGGTTCGTATAGATATTTGAGATCATTTCGTATCGATAGCCTCTACCCCAGTTCGTATCGATATAGACATCGATTGAAGATCGACTTCGTATCGATACCTTTTAGGTGTTGCCTCATATCGCTTGTGGGTGGTATGCTTCGTATCGATCGTTGACCGATCGATACGAATTTTGTAAATGATAATCGATACGAGCTGTGCATTAGTGGAAGCAATACGAAATGTCACTAGGTGATGGATATGAACTAGAGTAGATGTGATGGATACGAAGTGGTGCCTCTTCCATGGATACGAACTAAAGCTCTCTTGATGGATACGAACCAGAGGTATTTTACTTGAGACTTGATGGATACGAATTTGCATGGATACAAAATGAGGCTTCCTTCATGCATCTTGATCGATCAATATCTTGAGCATACGTACTTCGATTGACCTGAAATTTGGAACGTTGGTTCTCATAGCTTTTCTTGTCGTGTCTTGTCAATTGTAGCTCGATTCGGACTCGGAAAAAATTCGTCAGTATCCATAGTGAACCTGTGTATAACCGATCTTCGGGACGGACTGTCCTTGGTTTCTAGTCAAGTTCTTGGTGTCACGGCCTTGCCAAAAGGCGGGATAACAATATATATAAAATTTTAGGAAATATTTTACCTATACATGCATATATACATATACATATACATGTGCATATATACACACACACACTTTGGAAACCCATTTTGAAAACCTTTTGGAAAACATTTGAAACAATTATCAAGTACGTTCTCTCAATACGCCCTAATCCTTAAGGAAATTCAAACCTAGGCTCTTATACCAATTATGACATCTCGCACCTCTCGACACACCAATCCAAAGTCTAGAGTGACTTTCGAACTTGCATCTGTGCTTAGAAGTAAGAGCTATCAAGGTTTTTAATCATTTCAAAGACTAAAGATACAAGGATAAAATCTAAGATATAGTACATTTTCAGATTTCATAGCTGAAGGTCGAAAAATATAAATACCAAAAACATCTCAGAAAATATCCAAAACAGAATCTCAAAACAGTACGTAGTCAAATCCACAGTATATAGAAATACATCAAATAGTCTGATAAAATACTAAATACGATAAATGGTACATGGAGAGTAATAGGAAATAAAATGCAACTTTGATGCCACCATCACTGAGCTTATCACTTGTTGTCCTGTCTTCCTATGGTAGGGAAAAAGAAAGGGAAAGGGGTGGGTCAAACAAAAGTCTGGTGAATGAGTATATTATTAATATATGGCGATCACAGTCAATTGACTTTAGTAATACTCTATGTGACCTAGGATGTTCTACAAGTGCCCATGGATTACTTGTTTTCCCTATTTAAAGGGTTTATTTCAATACACACCTACACTAACGATTTATGAAGGCTCATACTTAGGGTCGAACAACTAATCGAACCTTAAGACAATGAATGATCAGCTAATAGCTACTAGAACTATTCCACATAGGTTTCCATTCAATTTCCACTATATGACCATATTTCCCACAACTACGACTATACTTAACTAATCCAAGATAAGTTTCCCTATAATTTCCACAATAGGACTACATTTCCCACCACTATGACTACACGTATCCTAGTTACACATTGAGGGGGAGCCCATAATGTCGACTTGTTGAAATGACTCGTTGTTGATGCATCCATTTCCACCTCTCAATGGTAAAGTAATGTCCCTTATTGCACCACATTAGGATCCATAAACAACACAACATCACGTTACGTGTAACATCCCCTTACTTGGAGGCCTAAAACTAATGGCTATGGATGCTGCAGTCATCAATAGTTATTAATCCTTGACGACCAAATACGATGGTGTTAGATTCATTGATACACCGAAACTCTTGAGTATGGAAATATTTCAAAACATCAAACTAAATCACATTCCATTTCAAAACATTTCCATTTCATTACATAATCCCACAATCGCTAATCACATTCAGCGAAAATATATTTATTACAACATACGCCAAGAGCGACATATGAAGATGCCCCCTTGGATGATCAGAGTATATACAGGCAATATAACAAGTTCGCCATTACAAACAACATAGCGGAATCAAATAAAAGAGCTCTAAATAGCTATCATGCCTTCTGCACGTCCCCGAAAGCTTTATTCATCTAAAGAGGTACCTGAAAACCTCAACTCTCAAACTACTCAAAACTAATTGAGCACCCGAGAGTTTAAAGGGAAAACATAAACTTCGAGTCAGACATAAAGCCTGGTATGAATAATAATCTACCATCTCAAATCATTTAGATATCTAGTGAGACCTTGCCACTTAGCGGAACGAATTCCCCCTCACTAGTATCCTAAACCATCATAAAACAAAATATTGTGATCCTACATCCACAATGGTTAAAAACATAGTCATTTCAAAATATTGTGATGATATGCAAACATGTTAAAACATACTGGATTTCCCATCCTCTGTTTAATTGAAACCCTATCATATTTATAGTTTCTAGGGTAACTATTAACTTATTAGTTTTCATGGGCTTACTAATAACCTTTATATAATATATGGACTCCCTGTCTTATTTCACAGTTTTCATGGGTACACCATGAACCTATTGGCCCCTGCCAATTAACTTAACACTACCACTCCTGCGGTTTTAGTTGATTCATGGGTTCCCCTGAACCTATTGGTTACCCCAATAACTTCTTCCTTATCCTAGTTTTCATGGGTTAACTAGGAACCTATTGACATCTGTTAATAACTTAATCCGGATATAGTTTCCATGGGATCACTATGAACCAATTGGCCTCTGCCAACCACTGTTTATAACATAGTTTTCATGGGATCACTATGAACCTATCTCCCTGACAACTTCCATATTTAGGCATTCTATGTTTTGGTCTCCCCGATCTCTTGGATGAAAATCTACTCATCCAGGAGTTTAATCAATTTATATTCACTACTGGGTCAGCCTAGCTGGTTCTTTAGCCCTTTTTCCTAAAAATATAGTTATGGGTCCATTATAATGTGAATATATTTATATTTGAAGAAGTAAACATAATTACAAAACAGTACCACTCCTATGGGTTTAATGTCCTTGAAATACTTTTCGTATAAAACTTGGTTAATCCCTTTAACCAATAATTTTATCAAGAAAAGTTTCTTCTTCAAAATCATTTCAAAACTCCTTTAATTTAGCCATGGGTTTTTCTTTTAAAAATTGAGTTTGGGTTACAAAACCTTTCAAAACCTTCGAAACCTTGCTTTCGACTTTATAGGATGACCTCCTTCGAAAGCATCAAAATCTATCTTCAAAACATTAGGCTCCAGCCTTTCTAATACTTTAAAACCTTCCTTTCCAAAACCTTTCGATTGTATTAAAGTATTAACTTAAAAGCATAGCTTCAAAACCAATTGAAAGTATCCTTTTCAAAACCATTGAAAGTAACCCTTCTGAAATCATTGTCAGTCCCCCTTTCGAATGCATTGGGTTTATACTTAAAATATTATTTGGGTCAAAGTGAATATAGGCGAAAGCATCTCTTTCGAAACCATCCTTTATCATATAAAAATATTGGGAAAAACAAGATGGCGTCGGCACCATCTCTTTCGAAAGCATAAAACATCTGGGTAAAATATTGGGAGGTTGGCTTCGAAACTCCTTTCGAAACCATTGCCTTCGAAACCCCTAACCCCTTTCGAAAGCTATTGGAAGTGGCTTATATTTATAAAAACACAAAGCACCTTTCGACAGCATTGATATCTTCGATACCCTCGAAAGGCTTATGGTTACAGAAGGGTTTTGACTTAGTCGAAACTACTCCTTCCAAAAGCTTCAATTTCAAAAACTAAGTAACTCCTTCGAAAGCTACTTCTTTAAAAAGGCGGCAGCTCTTCTTTGAAAACTTGTTTAAAATACCCTTTCGCAAGCATTGGTTTCGAGTGCTTCGAAACCTCTTTGTAAACAGACAGGCGCTTTTCTTTAGAAAATAAACCAAAGATCTCGACCACTTCGGAAGCTATGTTTCGACAACCTACCTTCTGCCTTTCTCCAATCCACTACGTACCATCTTTGTGATACCATGTGTATTGGTTTTGGCTTAGTAAATTTCGACTGGGTTGAAGGCGGAAGCTCTGTTTTGAAAGGTAATTCCAAATTGGGCGAAACCATCTTTTCTGAGTAAACCTGGTTTAATACTAATTAAAGCAAACTTTTTTCTAGCTAACCTGCCACGTGTCAACACCAGATTGGTTGCCTTACCATTTTCAAATTCTTTACTAAAATAACTGCCACTAATTTTAGATCTAAACCATGGTTAAGTTAATTAAATAAGCCCTTCCATTAAGCAAAATCAATATTGCAAAGAAGTCCCTCTTCTAAAATAATTTAATTTGCATAGCAAATCACTATGGAAAAATCCCTAAAAATTCCAGAAATTCACTTTAATCGTGTTATCTAACATTTCAAAATTCCAGACCCAAATTCTTAATATATTTTCCGAAATAAATTTATAAATCCAAATAACCATATTTTCTGTTGAAAATTCATAACAATCTTTCAATAGCTTGGAAAATTATCGAAATTGAAACCCAATTCCAAAATCATGTTTTACATAACATAAAATTTTTCCATGGCGTTTAAACATCAACATAATTTGGTTTTACCCTAAAACCGTGTATATTCCATTTAAACAATCTTGTTTAAATTCAACAAATTAATATTCAAGCATATCATCAACCAATTCACCATAAAAACGAATTTACCCTTAAATCTGAAAACATATGATTCAAAACAAAATAGAGATGGAATTATTATTCACCTTGATTTAGATAAGGAGATTGGATTGAGATTGATTTCCCCTAAGCTTGATTCTCTAGCTTTTAATTGAATTCCTTTTCTCTTAATGGCCGGCCCTTCCTTAATCTTTTGGTTTGCGTTTTTCAAAATGACATGAATGGGAATGTAATGGTAGGAACGAATATATATATATATATATATATATATAAGGGTAAGGGTTATAGGCGACAAATCCCTAATATACCCTTATGTAATTTAATTAACCTAAAAACCATTATTAAGCCCATTTAATTATTTTATTAGGCACGGCCTTAATTGAATTTATTCAAATCTCAACTCCTTTATCACTTAACATTTACATTATTCTATTTAGTTTATCTAATTAAATCTCCTGAATAATGTTATAAAAAATTAGGGGTATTACAGGCTTCCCTCCTTAAAGAATTTCGTCGTCGACCTTCAGTTAGGCCTAAATACTAAACATAGCAATCATCTGTAATGACTCCTAACAACCATACTAGTCAACCTGACTAGCTAATATCTATATAAATCTAATATAGACATACCCTCAAAGCAGATCAGGATAAGTATCTCGAATCCTGTCCTCTATCTCCCAAGTACAGTCCTTTTCGTTGTCACTTCACTGAGCTTTTACTAACTTGACTATCTTGTTCCTCAATCTTTTCTCATCTCTCGCTACAACCCGAACTGGTTGTCTAACAAAAGTCAAATTATGCTCTACTACTAGATCTTCCAACCCTGTCGGAGGAATAGTAGTCTCTGGATCATGCACATACTTGCGAAGATGAGACACATGAAATACATTAAGGACACCTGCCATACTACTCGGCAACTCTACTCTGTATGCAAGCTTTCCAATCCTTTCTATAATATGGAATGGACCAACATATCTGGGTTCCAGTTTCCCTGACTTCCCGAACCGTACCACACTCTTCATCGGTGATACCTTTATGAAAACTCTGTCTCCAACTGAGAACTCTAGGGCTTTACGCCTCTTATCTACTAACTCTTCTGTTTTGATTAAGCTTCTTCATCCATTCTCGGATCAACTCAATCTTCTCTGACACCTCCCTAACAAAATCTGGACCTAAGACCAATCTGTCTCCAGTCTCCAACCAACATATAGGAGATTTGCATGGCCTTCCATACAAAACTTCAAAAGGCGCCATTCCTATACTAGTCTGATAACTATTATTATAGGAAAACTCAACCAAATGTAGGCGATCCTCCCAAGATCCACCAAAGTCCAAGACACAAGCTCTCAACAAATCCTCGAATACCTTGTTGACTCTCTCTGTCTGCCCATCCGTCTGAGTGTGATACATAGTAAGAGCTTAGTGCCTAACACATCTTGCAGTCTCTTCCAGAATTCTCTAGTGAATAAAGCATCTCTGTCGCTGACTATGCTACTAGGAACTCTATGAATTCTAACTATGTTCTTCATGAACAACTTCGCCAAAACAGGTGTCGTCCCAGTCGACTTTACTGGAATGAAATAGGCACTCTTGGTCAACCTGTCCATAATAACCAATATACTCTCATTTCCTCAGCTTAACCTTGGAAACCCATCTATAAAATCCATGGATATCGAATCCCATTTCCAAACTGGAATCTCTAGAAGCTGAAGTAACCCCCTTGGTTTCTGATGTTCGGCTTTCACCTGTTGACAGTTTACACATTGCCTAATCTACAAGCCAACATCCCTCTTCATGCCTTTCCAATAGAAGCTCCTCTTCATATCTTGGTGCATCTTGGTCCCTCTAGGATGAATCATAAACTTGGATCGATGACATACCCCAAGAACTTCTTTCCTTAAGTTCTCAACATCTGGAACACATAACCGTCCCTTCTTTCTCAACCATTCTCTCTGGTCAAGAAAAAAATCTTTCAACTCATCGACCTTAGTTCCAACCTCAAGCCTTCTAATCCTCTCGGCTAATTATGGATCATCCTTCTGTTTAGAAGCAATTCTCTCGATCAACACTGGTCGAAATTCTAAACATGACAACATGGCAGTACTCTAACTAGAACTAGCAGTCGATCTTAACTGCACACCACAGCTGGCCAAAGCTTATAGATCCTTCCATTCTGCCAACATAGCCAACACCAAATTCTGATGTCTTCTGCAAAGACCATCAGCCACTTTATTAACTTTCCCTGGTGTATACTCTATACCAAAATCATAAGCAACCAAAAACTGAAGCCACCTCTGCTGTCTCATATTGAACTCCTTCTGAGAGAATAAATATCTTAAAGACTTGTGATCGGTTTACAACTCAAATCTGTTCCCTAACAGATAATGCCTCTAAATCTTCAAGGAAAAAATCACCGCAGCTAACTCTAGTCATGAGTATGATATCTTACTTCATGCGGTCAAAGCTACCTAGATGCATAGGCAATAACTTTGCCCCTCTGCATCAACACTGCACCCAATCCAGTCCTACATGCATCAGTGTACACTACCAATCCTTGGTTTCCATCTGGAACTACAAACACTGGTGCATTGGTCAACAAATGCTTTAAATAAAGGAATCCTCCCTCACATTTGTCAGACCAAACAAACTTCACCTCCTTCCTGGTAAGCTTAGTCAAAGGAGCTGCTATCCGTGAGAAATCCTTGATGAATCTCTGGTAGTAGCCAGCAAGTCCAAGAAAACTTCTAATCTCGGTCACCATCTCTAGTCTCTTCCAATTGATCACAGCTTCAACCTTATCTGGATCAACTGACAATCCTTTCTTTGAAACCACATGACCAAGAAACTTAACCTCTTTCTTCCAAAAATGACACTTGGAAAACTTCGCCTTTAGCTGATTCTACCTCAGCCTCTCAAGTACAACTCTAAGATGATCTTCGTGCTCTCTTTCACCTTTAGAGTATACCAAAATGTCTTCTATAAACACCAACATTAATCTATCCAAATACTATCCGAAGACTCGGTTCATCAAATCCACAAAGAAAGCAGGTGCATTCGTCAAACCGAATGACATTACTAACCACTCATACAAACTATACCTAGTCTGAAATGCTGTCAAAGGAATGCTGTCCTCCGCCACCGTCAACTGATGGAACCCTATCGCCAAATCCAACTAGGAAAACACTCTGGCTCCACTCAACTGATCAAACAGATCATCTATCCTCGGCAGAGGTTACTTATTCTTTATCATCTTTCGTTCAACTTACGATAGTCGATGAAAATCCTAATTAACGACCCATCTGGTTTCTTCACCGATATTGTGACCTCTCCCCAAGGCGAACTGCTTTGTCTATTAAAATTCCTTCCTTATAGATCCACCAGTTGCACCTTTAATTACTTCATCTCAGTCGGTGTCATCCTGCTAGGTGGTCTACTTACAGGTTCAGCTCTTGGCACAAGATCTATCCGAAACTCAATAGCTCGCTTCGTTGGTAGTCCTGTGACTGGTTCAAACACATCTGCAAACTCTCTTGCTATTCGAACCCGACTTAGATATTCTTCCACTTCCATTGCACTTAACAAAGCACAACTATTCCGGTCAGAATTCTCTACTGAGAATATAATTCGGTTATGACTATAAGGGTGTCTCAAAGATATCTTCCCATCTAGGAAAAATATCCTGGCCTCATACGTTCTCAACCAATCCATACCCAAAATGATTCTGAAATCTACGAAATCGAAAACATACAGACTGAATGCAAACATATGACCTAACAAATCAAGTTTTAACCGGTCACATCTCATCCCTAGAGTCGCATACCCTCCTATTGGATTCGCAACCCTTAAGGAAGTAACAAGGTATGTGGGTTCTAAGCATAACCTATCAACCAAACACTAAGATATAAATGAATGTGATACACCGGTATCAAATAGTTTCCTAACTGGTATACTCTGAATCAAAAATGTACCTTCCATCACAATCTTTCCTTTATTAGCTGCAGTTGGCTTAGCAGATGATCCAACAGCAAAAACTTTCCCCATGTCCACCCTGACTGGTTCTGGTTCTTATAATGCCCAGCTTGATCACAGTTGAAGCACTTCACATTCTTTTTATCTACAGCCTTCTTCCCCTTGCCTGACCAGCACTCATGAGCATAATGACCCTTCTTGTCAAATTGAAGCACACTAAATTGCCTTCTTGGTAGCATCCCCTTTCGGGGCTCCCTTCTTCTTAAAGAATTTCCTCTTCTTTCCCTGAGGACCCTGGGATTCAATTGTCTTCTCTCAAGCACAACCTGCCAGCATCTCATCATGGCGAATGTCCATCTCCACCACCACATTACAAGATTCTTGGAAATGGGTCATGGTCATTCTAGCAAGCTCAGGTCTTAGTCCTCGAATGAAACTCTCATTCCTTCTGATGTCAATGTCAACCATAGCATATCCATATCGAGGCAGCTCATCAAACTTAGCAGCATACTCAATTACTGACATCTCTCCTTGAACTAAATCCATGAACTTCCTCATCAAAGCCGACTTAGCAACCTCAGATAGAAACCTCTGCTCAAACCTCCTTCTGAAATCAGCCTATGTCAGTTCTTCCTCCGGAACTCCGGTAGTCACACTATTCCACCAATGAAGCGCCGCCCCTTGCAACTGCCTAGAAGCCAGCCTCCTCTTTGCCCATCATCCAATCCTAGATCTGTAAAGATCCTCTCATAGTGCAATAGCCAATTCTCAACTTCAACAGCATCCTCCATTCCCACAAATGGCTGTTCACCCAAACTAGTGTAGTCTTTGCTCAACTTATCATAATTATTCCTAACTGGAGCCATAGGATTAGCTCCTCCAACATTACCAGCAACCCCAGCTTGCAAAAGATTGGGTAACAACTGATACACCATCCTCGCATCTACTAGTGGATTTCCAGCACCAACATTAGCTTCAGCATTTGGGTTTTCATTAGCCTATCGACCATGGTTCCTCCTGGTATTAGGTCGAGCATTTCCATTGGTTGTGGTGCTTCCTCCACCTAGATTTCCACTTCCGTTTCCTGCTTCCATATCTTCTTTCTCATAAATCTACATACGAGCCTTTGTAAGATACAAAAGAACGGTCTAAGAGAAAAGGGAACACGTACTTATATATATATATATATATATATCAAATACAACTACATTACTATAGCGTTAACCCAAACCCTGATCAAAATTTTAAATTCATTGGATTATGTTTCAAGAACTTTTAGGTTTAACTTTCTTTTAAATTTTCATAACCCTATGCTCTGATACCAACTTGTAACATCCCTTTACTTGGAGGCCCAAAACTAACGGCTACGGATGCTGTAGCCATCCATAGTATTAATCCTTGGCGACCAAATACGACGGTGTTAGATTCATTGATACACAGAAACTCATGAGTATGGAAAAATTTCAAAACATCAAACAAAATCACATTCCATTTCAAAACATTTACAATTCATTACATAATCCCACAATCGCAAATCACATTCACAGAAAATATATTTATTACAACATACGCCAAGAGCGACATATGAAGATGCCCTCTTGGATGATCATGGTATATATAGGCAATATAATAAGTTCGCCATTACAAACAACATAGCGGAATCAAATAAAAGAGAACTCTAAATAGCTGTCATGCCTCATGCACGTCTCTGAAAACTTTATTCGTCTAAAGAGGTACCTGAAAACCTCAACTCTCAAACTACTCAAAACTAATTGAGCACCCGAGAGTTTAAGGGGAAAACATAAACTTCGAGTCAGACATAAAGCCTGGTATGAATAATAATCTACTATCTCAAATCATTTAGATATCTAGTGAGACCACGTCGCTTAGCGGAACGAGTTTCCCCTTCACTAGTATCCTAAAACCTTCATAAAACAAAATTTTGTGCTCTTACATCCACAATGGTTAAAAACATAGTCATTTCAAAATATTGTGATGATATGCAAACATGTTAAAACATACTGGATTTCCCATCCTCTATTTAATTGAACCCCTATCATATTTATAGTTTCTAGGGTCACTATTAACCTATTAGTTTTCATGGGCTTACTAATAACCTTTATATAATATATCGACTCCCTGTCTTATTTCATAGTTTTCATGGGTACACCATGAAACTATTGGCCCCTACCAATTAACTTAACACTACCACTCCTGCGGTTTTAGTTGATTCATGGGTTCCCCTGAACCTATTGATTACTCCAATAACTTCTCCCTTATCCTAGTTTTCATGGGTTAATTAGGAACCTATTGACATCTGTCAATAACTTAATCTGGATATAGTTTCCATGGGATCACTATGAACCAATTGGCCCCTGCCAACCACTCTTTATAACATAGTTTTCATGGGATCACAATGAACCTATTAGTAACTCCAATAACTTCCTAATCATAGTTTTCGTGGGATCACTATGAACCTGTCTCCCTAACAACTTCCATATTTGGGCATTCTATGTTTTGGTCTCCCTGACCTCTTGGATGTAAATCTACTCATCTAGGAGTTTATTCAATTTATATCCACTACTGGGTCAGCCTAGCTGGTTCTTCAGCCTTTTTTCCTAAAAATGTAGTTATGGGTCCATTATAATGTGAATATATTTATATTTGAAGAAGTAAACATAATTACAAAACAGTACCACTCCTGTGGGTTTAATGTCCTTGAAGTACTTTCATATAAAACATGGTTAATCCCTTTAACCAATAATTTTATCAAGAAAAGTTTCTTCTTAAAATTATTTCAAAAATCCTTTAATTTAGCCATGGGTTTTTCCTTTAAAAATTGAGTTTGGGTTACAAAACCTTTTGAAACCTTCGAAACTTTGCTTTCGACTTCATAAGATGACCTCCTTCGAAAGCATTAAAATCTATCTTCAAAACATTAGGCTCCTGCCTTTCTAATACTTTAAAACCTTCCTTTCGAAAAATTTCGATTGTATTAAAGTATTAACTTAAAAGCATAGCTTCAAAGCCAATTAAAAGTACCCCTTTCGAAACCATTGGAAGTAACCCTTTCAAAATCATTGAAAGTCTCCCTTTCGAATGCATTGGGTTTATACTTAAAATATTATTTGGGTCAAAGTGAATATAGGCGAAAGCATATCTTTCGAAACCATCTTTTATCATATAAAAATATTAGGAAAAACATGATGATGTCGGGACGATCTCTTTCGAAAGCATAAAACATCTGGGTAAAATATTGGAAGGTTGGCTTTCGAAACCCCTTTGGGAACCATTGCCTTCGAAACCTCTAACCCCTTTCGAAATCCATTGGAAGTGGCTTATATTTATAAAAATACAAAGCACCTTTTAACAGCATTGATATCTTCAATACCCTCGAAAGGCTTATGGTTACAGAAGGGTTTCGACCTAGTTGAAACTACCCCTTCCGAAAGCGTCAGTTTCAAAAACTAAGTAAATCCTTCGGAAGCTACTTCTTTAAAAAGGCGGTAGCTCTTCTTTGAAAATTTGTTTAAAATACCCTTTCGCAAGCATTGGTTTCGAGTCCTTCGAAACCTCTTTGTAAACAGGCAAGCGCTTTTCTTCAAAAAATAAACCAAAGATCTTGATCCCTTCGGAAGCTATGTTTCAACACCCTACCTTCTGCCTTTCTCCAATCCACTGCATACCATCTTTGTGATACCTTGTGTATGGGTTTCGGCTAGTAGGTTTCGACTGGGTTGAAGGCAGAAGCTCTGTGTCGAAAGGTACTTCCAAAGTGGGCGAAACCATCTTTTTTGAGTAAACATGATTTTATACTTTTTAAAGCAGACCTTTTTCTAGCTAACCTGCCACGTGTCAAAACCAGATTGGTTGCCTTAACTTTTCAAATTCTTTACTAAAATAACTGCCGCTAGTTTCAGATCTAAACCATGGTTAAGTTAATCGAATAAGCCCTTCCATTACGCAAAATCAATATTGCAAAGAAGTCCCTCTTCTAAAATAATTTAATTTGCATAGCAAATCACTTAGGAAAAATCCCCAAAAATTCTAGAAATTCACTTTAATCGCGTTATCTAAGATATCAAAATTCCAGATCCAAATTCTTAATATATTTTCCAAAATAAATTTATAAACCCAAATAACCATATTTTCCTTTGAAAATTCATAACAATCTTTCCATAGCTTGGAAAATTATCAAAATTGAAACCCAACTCCGAAATCAAGTATTACATAACATAAATTTTTTCCATGGCATTTAAACACCAACATAAATCGGTTTTACCCTAAAACCGTGTATAATTCCATTTAAACAATCTTATTTAAATTCAACAAATTAATATTCAAGTATATCATCAACCAATTCACTATAAAAACGAATTTACCCTTAAATCCGAAAACATATGATTCAAAACAAAATAGAGATGGAATTATTATTTACCTTGATTTAGATAAGGAGATTGGATTGAGATTGATTTCCCCTAAGCTTGATTCTCTAGCTTTTAATTGAATTCCTTTTCTCTTAATGGCCGACCCTTCCTTAACCTTTTGGTTTGCGTGTTTAAAAATGATGTGAAGGGGAATGAAATGGTAGGAACGAAAATATATATAAAGGTAAGGGTTATGGGCGGCAAATCCCTAATATGCCCTTATGTAATTTAATTAACCTAAAAACCATTATTAAGCCCATTTAATTATTTTATTAGGCACATCCTTAATTGCATTTATTTAAATCTCAACCCCTTTAACACTTAACATTTACATTATTCTATTTAATTTATCTAATTAAATCTCCTGAATAATGTTATGAAAAATTAGGGGTGTTACATCACGTGAATACGAAGAAACTCCCAATGGTGCTGCGCCACACACTCTATCATGCACCATCATCAGTTTTACGCATCCACCATAGAACCTCATGTGAGTGCAATTTGCGATAGAATCACCCCATTTGAATATCGACCCTGCTGGATAAGTATCCATAACGTCCTATTGCCCCTAAATAGGGAACTGGCTTCCATACTTATACTAACTTCCATACATAATGCTATTTTTATTTTTAACTTGAGCCTTAGGCTGAGGTTCAGACTACACTCAGAAAATGCAAACCGATCAATTGGCTCTATTGAGCAGTAGACCGATCATCATCATGTGCTGTTTTTATTAAATTATCGATTATTGTTCTAGTATTAACTTTTTGATTACAATAAACCTGCAACTTTATTACATTCAACCACGTGCGAATCTATGATTATAACTGTCAAAATTTCATATATAATTTCAATTTGCAGTAAATCAGTTTAACCTTGGTTTAACATTAACAAGTAGATCAATTTTTATCAATTTGACAAAAAGGGTATACTCATATTTATTAGTTTCTTAATTTATAGGTTAACATTAGTCAAATCTAGATTTGAAAAGTGGAATCATATTCATAAAATAACTATTAAATTTCCAATTCAATTAAACAATGTTTCTAATTCAATTTCTAACAACCTAGACCAAATTGGGTATACTAAAATTAATATTATGTAAATCATCTAATTGACAATGAACCCATTCACCTCTAAAACCAATTCTTTTTCTTTTAGTGCTTGGAATCACCTCCATTTGGTATAAATCTTCCCTTGATTTGATTTAATTTCTCTTCTTCTCTTTTGGTTTTTTAGTTTAATTTTTTTTTGAAGAAATTTGGTTTGAAGTGAAAAGAATCTGGCATAGTTGGTGCATAGTTTATTATCTAAGGAATTAGGGTTAGGTTTAACATTCTATTTATAGACGTAGCTCTTAATCTGGATCGTCTACAAAAGATACACTTTAATCTCAATGCTCAAAAAAAGATATGGCCAAATCTAGATGTTCAATAAAAGATACGATCAATCCGGGCAGTTCGACCCAAGGAAACCCTAGCCACATAACGTTGACCAATTGACCGCTATAGATGAGTGTAGTCGACCAGTCCCAATCCATCTATTGAACGGTGGGTTTTCTTATTTATTCATTTTTATTTTCAAATTTTACTTATTTAGTTATTTTCGATTCTAAATTTTAAAATGTTAATAACTTCCTTATATTATTTTCAAAAATTATATATGAAAGCTGTCCAGAAAATTGCTATAAACACAATGATGCAAGTTTCATAGCCAAATTTGGACAGTTGTGGAAATTTCATTTTTTCCCTTATTATAATCAAATTTAATTCTTTTATTAAATTTCCACTCAAATTTTCGAGGTGTTACGTCCCTCCTTCAGAAGTGGCACTTTGAAAACGCTGCCTTCAATCGGTGCTTCCTCAACACCTCGAGTACAATCCTTAAGTGTGTCTTCTGTTCCTTTTTCGTCCATTAGTAGTGAGAATATCATCAAGGAACACAAGCCCAAATTTATATAGCCGATCCCCGAAGACACAGTTCATGAGATCGACAAATTATGTCGGCACATTAGTCAGCCCAAATGGCATAACCAATAGCTTATAGATCTAGACTGCGTATGAAATGCTGTTATCGGCACAAACTCCCTCGCTACCCTCATATAATGAAATCCCATGGCAAGGTCCACCCAGGAGAACTCTCTAGCAACGTAGAGCTAGTCAAATAAGTCATTAATACGTTGAAGTAGATAATTGTTCTTCTTTTCACTTTATTCAGCTTATGGTAATCAACACAAACTCAAAAGCCATCCGCCATAGTTGGCGAACAATACAGGTGCACCCCACTCAAATATGCTCCTATGAATGAACCCTCTCCTCAATAGCTCATCCACTCGCACCTCTAGTTCCAATCGCTCTTTGGGCACCATATGCCTTAAAGGCATAACTATTGGTCTAACATCTCTTACCAGATCGATATGGAACTCTATCTCCTTATGTGGTGGCATTTAGTCAGCTTATCAAATGTTCCCATATACTCTCTAGCTACAAGCACATATGATAAGTCGTCATATGGGATGTCGAGCGAATATAAAAGGTTAACCATCACCTCATCATCAGGTAGGCAGTCTGTCTCCATCTCCACCTATCATCAATCCTATCATCACAAATGGCCTCTCACCGTCCACCACTGCTCCGTACCCCTTCAGCCAGTCCATTTAAAGAATAATATCGAACCTAAAAAAACCTCAAAATAAAGCAATCACAAACAAAAGAACATCCATGACTTGATAGCACCAGGTCTGCACAAACCAAGCATAAGCTCGCTAAGCCCTTGTAAGGTTTGTTGCAATTTAAGGTTGATCAACTATCTCGGGTTTCAATCCTAATCCATCTACCAAATCACTAGATATGAAGGGATGTGAGCCCCAACATCGTGTAAAACACATATAAAACAACATAAATGGAAATCAAACCCCAGATAATAATGCACTTTCCCTTCTTTTTCATCGATGGAGAACTCGACGAAGTCGGAATGACATTCAATGCATATGCCTTCATAGTCTTCCCCTACTTAGCTGGTTCGGTATAGTCCTGCTACACTGGATATAGGGTCTCATGTTGTAAAGTATTTTCAGTTAACTATCATAGCTCCCATCAATATGACCAATCAGTCACTTTCGAAGATGATCGTTCAACCCAATGATAAACTTTTCATTCTTTCTATGTGGCAGGATAGACCATAGTTCAAAAGCACATCGAATTGACTGCGTACTCCAATATAGATATATCACCTTACTTTAAGTAGGCAGATTTCCAAGACAACACTAACTTCTAAGCAACTGGGATAAATTTATCTTCGAAGCGAACTACAAATTTTTCCTTAGTAAATGATCCTTGGGATAGTAGCTCTAAGGATATTCCACAAGCTCTAGGAAGGATTGTTGTGGTTGTAAAGAAGATAAACCATTATAGGGCCCGTCATATATCTTATATCACATTGATTAAAATATAATAGTCATCAAAGAATGAAATAAACAAGATAGTAATAACTGAATGAACTACAAAAATCAGAGTGCACAAATCCTACAATTATATAAACATCGATATTGTTTATACAACTGAAAATAAACTTAAAAGATAAACTGTCTCTAAATAAAATAAAGAGACACTTTTAGGCTCCATAGTGTCGTGAGCAGAATAAGCAATAGTAAGCCAAAGTATAAGTATGAGAAAGCATCGCCTCCATCTCGTCCATGTGTACAGCCACACATGGTCACCAAACTGGATATCCCTAATCTACTCATTTAAGAGTGCCCAAAATAATAGGAAGCAAAGCATAAAATCCCAAGTCAGATAATAGTCTGGTGTGAGTGGTAGAAAGTCTCAAAATACTATAAAATTAATATAGTAGGACATAGGGTATGGAAAGCCATACCTAAAATGTCCCTGCATCCAAAGGGCTGGCATATAACATAAGATATATGCTACTCTATATCATAACCATCATGGGTGTATGATACATCAAAGTACAAATGGGTGTGCAGATATCCATATAAAAGATATCTACGTCATGGCATCTCTAACAGATAAAGCAAACATAGCGTCCATCCTCACATTCATTTACTTAGTGCGTTGGATAAATGATATCTCGCACGATCCATCATGATTAATGGAGTAGACCACCCGTCTGATAATCAATGGCCTAGTACATAGGTACTCGAATCTATGCCACTTAGTAAGCACAGAACTAGACCTTCCATCATGGTAGGTCCAAAGTGAAAGGTCTCCCATCAAGGAGACAAGTACTTGTCATTAGTCAAAGTGGGTGGCCCCACATTACCCCTGCTTTACTGTTACATACGTACCTTTGAGTATCAATGATCCCTTTGGACAAGTCATCCACATCAGAGTGCATTGTGGAACTAATCTATAGGTCATCATACAGTTCCCAACTAAAGTCGCCAAAGTCGGGACAATTCTCGACAATCATCACTAGTCATAGAATATCAACATTTTTCCCATAAGCATCCTCTAATAGTTCCTTAAGTCTAGTCTGAATCCTTATGCTCTGTGTCCCAGAGTGTAGCTATCCATCATTGAAGCCATCACCTCAAGTCGTCATCCTCCATAGGTCACAAATCGACACTAGTCTAAGACTTCAACACTGAACCAAATTTTTAGCTAAGAGTTTGGTTTGGTATTGGGTCTTCACATTGCCTCAAGTCTAACCCAAATTGCCTCCATCCTTCCACATGCATGCTCTAAGTCCAACCCCAAATATGGAAGAATTTTTCATGGTTAAGTATTCACAAGTTGGTGTTCACAACTCGATACCGGCTTGTGATGACAATCCTTAAACTTAGCCAAATTTTTGCTAAGTTCTTCTACCTCGATTCAAGTTGTCGTCTTCAGATTTGATTCGAAGTGAATCCCTTCAAAATTTGAAGTTTCTATTTTTAAACATAAAGTAGTAGCCCTACCGATCCAACCCTTCACTCCAAAGGCCGATCCATGTTTCCTTCACCCATAACTTGAGAAAACTAATTCCAAATTACTTGAAATTTGAAATGTAGCTTCATAAGGCCTTCTTGTCACCTCACACAACTCTCATCAAATTTACACAAGACTTTACAAGTCCATGCTGACTTGTGACCCCGTCTTCACCTATTTATAAGCCATCATTCGTTTAACATTTTCAACCAAACAAATAATGTACACACAAGCATTCAACATGTACATGCATTTAAGTAAAGCAAACATACATAAATAGCAAATCATAGCCTAAATCTAAGTGTAAAGGGGATGGGGTATCCACAGGAACAGATGAACAAATTTGGATCCAACTTCACACAAATCTTATAAAATCATTTGTAATTAAGATAGGTGTTCAAATATGATTTAAAACATATTCTAAAGTTCAAAAATCATTTCAAAACATTATTTAAAGTGTATAATGACTAACTAGTAAGTGAGAGGTTCCAATCACTTACCTAAATCTAAACCAACCTAAAAATGATCCAAATCCCAAGATGAACAATAGTGGCTTGGAATCCAGTGTGCCTCGAACAACAAATCTCCCAAGTCAAGTGCTAATCTCGCTAATCCCCTATTCAATGGCAAGTTTTGGCTAAATAAAGTATGGGTTAGAGTGGTTTTTGGCTTGGAGAAGGGAAATGGTGACTTCTTTAACTATTTTGGGAAGTGTGAAATAATTAGAGAAAGCTTCATCAGCCCCCACTTGGCTCTAATCCTGAAATGGGCCTCTGGGCTTAGCCACTAACCGATTAATTACCCATTTAGCTGTCAAATATAAGTCAAAACTTTAAATAGCTGTATCTTCTAAAGGGTAAGTCTATTTTCCTAGTATGACCAATCTACAGAAATGGAAACCATCACCTCAATCAAATGGAAGTGGTTTCAGACCATAATTCGGCTCCTATCAAAAGTTATAGATCTTACGATATTTTCAAGGTCAAAATCATTCAATAGAAATTCCAAGGATTAGAAATGTTACTAGTTGATATTTCCAAAATTTATAGAGTCATATGACCCAATATACAAATGATAATAATATTTTACGATCCTTCGATACGTAAAATACAGGTCCTTACATTGACTCTATGTCATGTCAAGCATCTCACAACATACTTTGCCACTTGCTTCTTCATCCTCGGACAATTAAATACTCTCTTCCTTTCCTTGTATGTCTTTTCTATATAGGGATGAATAGTTATCCTAGAATGGTGTGTGTTATTTTTCCTTTTGACCAGGCAGTATATAGACGAACTTGACGAGTCAAACTTCAAAGTTATCACGACAAGACGTCCGGAGAGATGATCACAAAGCCCGAAACTCAAGTACAACCAAGGTCACAAAGTGAAGATAAAAACACCACAAAAGGAAAGAGACAACTTTCCACCAAAGTGGTGGATCAGTACCGATCCATGGTACTTTGTCCAATCTTAACCAACTTTTGCCTATCTAATCTACTTGATGCTAGATGCCTATTCCAAGTGTTATTTCATCAATCCCATGCAATTCTCTATTAATCACCACGAGCTCTTGAAACTAGCCACTTGATTCATCCATAAAAATCTACCATTGCACTTAGAAACAAGCAAATAATGGTGCAAACAGGTATGGAATCACAAAGATAATAAAGAGTTGAGCTTAGACAGAGAGTCCACAATAACAAATTTTACTATCTCATGGATCGATGCCGATCCAAGCCCATTGATTGGTACCTGTCCGTGGCTTTTGCTGAGGTGGCACCTATATTTTCTATAGAACTAGTCTCAGGTGTGAAGAATGAGGTAGAGATCTTCAAGCGAGGTTTAAGGCTTCCCACCTCTATAAATAGGAGGGTAGGGCTCATTTCTAAGGATCTTTTTGGCTCTTGCTTTCTCTTACTCGTGTTTCTTATAATCAGTCATGGATTTATACCGATCCATAGCGGATTTATACCGATCTATAAGAATTGTACTTGAAAAATGATAGTATAATAAAAGAAAACTTGAAGTGGACTTAGGCCGAAGTACGCTGAACCACTATAAATCTTATGTGTTCTATTTCTTGCTTTATTTATTTATTTTCTTCACCTATTGCTCTCTACTCAATCTATTAGGTCTTTGTGCCATTTTTGGTTCAAACATTTTGGTGCTTTCACCGAGAAACACTTGAATTCATTAGTTTGGGGGAAAGATTCAAAATGACAAGACAATCAACTAGAAAGGCCGTTACTGGAGCATATTGACAAGGGGGCAGCCAATAGGTGTCCTTAGGAGCTAAACCCTTATCCATTTTCATAACCATGGATGAGATGGGAGCTATGATGCATGGATTGAAATAAACGATGATTGCTCACCCAGAAGAGATGATATAGAGTTTCTTCCGTAGAATGGGACAACCTAGAGCACCCAGAGTCACTACAAGCCAGAACCAAAGACCTAAAGTAGGAGAAAACATGCTAGAAGGAAGAATGAAGCAAATGCCGAGCCAATGATATGGATCAATACAGATCCACAACGGGTCAGTACCGATCCCTAAGGGCTTGGAGGCATGGATCATGCTGGCTCGGAAGAAATATTGTGCTTTCATGGAACGCTGTTGGGTGTGCAGACGTGAATCAAGATGCATTGTCGGAGCACGTTCTAGAATTCCCTTGTTGAGTCGGGAGGTGGGCTGAGAATGCAAACCTTAGAATTCCCTTAAATAATGATGAGTGACTTGTGGAGATGGTGAGATGAGCCATGAGGGGTGGATTAACTAACTAGAGCTTGGAGGATGTGAATAGGAGTCCATTCACTCCTAATATTCGGTATGTTAAGAATCCGCCTGATCTCAAGTTACCTACGTTGGAGATGTATGATGCAAAGACTGATCCAAAAGTTCATTTGATGAGGTACATCCGACAAATGAAGGTGCTGGGTGTGTCTAATGAGGTCATGGGATGGTGTTTATCTTTTGTCTGACAGATTTGGTGGCATTATGGTTTACACAACTAGAGAACAGTTCCATTAGCACATGGGCCGAGTTAGTAAATAGATTTGTGAAATAGTTTCGGGTCTATATCTCATGACCTAAAAACATAGTGACATTGTTGAGTGTGAAGTAGAGTGTCGGAGAGTCCCTTAATAGTTTTTTGACGAGATTTAATGCAATGGCTGCCGCGGTAGATAGGCTGGATCCATCAGTGATTTTGATGGCGGCAGTATTTGGAGTAGCTTGTAAGATAGATTTTAAGGTTGCTTTGGAGCGCGATCCACCGATGGTCCTTATAGAATTTTATCAAGAAGCCGAAAGGAATCCGCGTTAGGAGAACATTGAAGTTGAAGAAGAAGAGATTAATGCTATGAATGGCAAAAGACTGCCCAGAGAAGGATCCAACAGAGACTAAGGAAAACATAGGATGAATGATGACTTTGAAGGATCAAAGCGGAAAAGAAGGGAACTGAAATTCTCTTCTTATACAGATTTGAACGAGATCTCAGAATGGATTTACATAGTAACTAGGGGATAGTTCCCCTATTGGAAACCAGCAAAGAGAGCCCACAGACCGTGAAAGGATGTGTGGGAAATATTTCCTATGTGAGGAATGCGGAATATGGATCTTAAGGCTAGAATGAACACTAGAAGGGGGGGGGTGAATAGTATTTATAAATAATTACTAAATCTTTTTGAGTTATTGTTGATTTGTACACAAATGTATGCAATATTCAGACACAGATATAATCACATAATCAAACACAGATGTAGAGAAAAGTAAATGCAGTAAAGGAAAGAACACATCGGATTTTATACTGGTTCGGAGTTACCCTACATCCAGTCCCGCACAACTAAGTACGGATTTCCTTTCAAAAGCAATTCAACAATTACAACCCTCGGTTTCAAGGCTATGAGGTACACCCTCCAGAATCACAATCCTCTGGGTAGAGATACTTGATTTCCGGGGCAACAAGTTCACCCAATTGATTTCCAAGGCTACAATCACACCTTTTCTCGCTTGATTGATTTCCAAGGCTACAATCACACCTTTTCTCGCTTGATAGATTACAAAGAAGCCTATAACTCTAAATAGCACTGGGATCTTGTTGAGATGGTGATAGAGAATCAAACCAGAGATGATCTAGTTAGATTCAATGTTGATTTCGGCAGAGTAATGATAGGATTTTGAATAAGAAAATGTGGAAGAAGAAGAGAAGTGAAAAACCAAAAAATATATATTTAAATTAGTTGAAACTAACCCCTATTTATAAAAGAACAACAGCCATGTCCATTCGTGAAAGTTTATGGCGAATAGACACTTCTTTTGAAATTCAAAATTTTGAATCTAACTGTCACTATGTCGACATGGGGTACTAGGGCATGTCGACATCCCAAAGGATATTTTGATATTTTGTTTTTCTTTGAAAATAACCTTTATCTTATATTAAAACTATTTTAAACTTTATTAATATACTTGACTATAGATAAAATACATAGATAAATATAGAGAATAATATGTATAAAATTTTACTATAATTTTATATTTAAATCTAAGTAAATATATTATAATTAAAAGATAGTTTTTTTTAAAACAAACGAAGTTTAAAACAAGAGTTTATTAAAAAAAATAGAGAATATTTAAGGCTAAAACATCTTTTTGAAAATCATTTGAAAAGATAATTTTTAAGGCTAAAACATTTTGTAAAGCAGTTTTGAAAATTATTCTGAAGTAGTTTTGAAAATCATTTTGAAGTAGTTTTGCAAGCTTCTTCCTGCAAAATATCTCATCATATCAGGACTCGAGAACTTTTACAAAACCAGGATGTTCGTGGGTTTGTAAGCCACTTGTCGTAGGTTTGTAAGCTACTTGTCGTGGGTTTGTAAGCCACTAAAAAGGTAGAAATGGGTTCCATCCCAAAAGAAAAATGGAGTGAATATTTCAGTGCTATTGTGAAGTTTTAACATAATTCTAGACTCAATACTTATCTTAAAATCTTGAACTCTTGATAATCTTGATATTCTTGATACTCATGAGTCTTCAATCTTGATATCTTGAATCTCTATACTGTACAGTCTTCATTCTTGGTACCTGCATGGTTAAATCCTGCATATACATATATATCTAAACTATATTGCTAGTATTTATATTTTATAATCTTATTCTAAGGTTGTTGTCATCAAAACCATCAACTCATGGACTAACAATCTCCCCCTTTTTGATGATGACAACCTTTGTTTATAAAATATTACTTCTATCCTAAAACTCCCCCTAAAACTGATAACTCCCCCTTAATCTATGCCTAACTCTTCTATTTTATATTTCTCCCCCTTTGTCATCAACAAAAACAAACTAACTCCAAACTATATAACTCTTAGTCTAATATCCTATATGATTATAATGATAGTGTTATCATACATAATCAATACTTACTTGTAAACCTAAAACTTAGTCCTAAACTACTAACATTCCTAACCAAGTACCTATATAATACTTATATATATATAGGAATCACATATAAGAACACACAATATTTATTTATATATATATATGTTTATATTTACATTTTCGTAAAACGTGACAAATTTACACATTACGATAAAAAAAGAAGAAACTACTGAGTATCCTTGACAATTGGAGATCTATGGATCGAACAATTTGGATAATGGAAACAGAAATTTCCACGTTGTTCAACCAAGTTTCCGTCCTTGTCAAAACATACTTCGCCAACGCAAATGACTTTGTCGTTGTCTTCCGCATGCTCTTCTTCCATTGGTTCTTCTTCTTCTTCTTCACTTTCCTCTTGTTCATGATCTTCTGAAGAGTCCTCGTCAATCAAGATTGGATTAGCATGATTGTCCATTAGATATTTTTGCAAATTTCTAAGGAATTTTCCTTGCCTTTCCTATTCTTTTTCCATTCGGAGTTGCACTATTTGAATTTCAGTCATTAACTGAATTGCATTCTTCAGAGAATCCTCCATTTTTGTCACTCGGGCGAGCGTAGTACGTTGGAACGGACCAGAGGTAGGAGAAGGGAACGAAAAAGTTGATTTTATGTTTGATTTGGAAGAGGAGGCCATTGATAAATTGATTTCAGAAGATAGAACAGAAAGAGAACAGAGAGAATGAAGAAAATTTCAAAAATAAGAAGAATATATAACCAATTATTTGAATTTTGGTGGGAAAAATTTTAAAATTTAAAAATGTTATATGTCGACATGGGTATAGGGGAGATGTCGACATGGTTCTCAATATTTTTACTATTTGATTTATTTTGATTTAATTTTTAATTACACTTTGTTATTTATATTTTATATTTCAGTTAATGAACAAATACCTAATTCTCTTCTTAATTTAGTAAATGTAGATTCATTTAAGGGTTTGTTAAGATATTAGCAATTTGATTTTCAGAATTGATATAGTCGAGAGTAATTACTTCTCTACTTATATTATCTCTGAGAAAATGGTGTTTGATATCAATATGTTTAGTTCGAGCATGTTGAGTAGTATTTTTGGATAAATTTATTGCACTAGTATTATCACAATATATTGGTGATTTTGAGATATTTAAACCAATCTTTTAAAGTTTGTTGCATATATATTACTTGAGAACAAGCCAAAGTAGCAGAAATATACTCTGCTTCAGTTGTTGATAGAGAAACCGTGTTTTGCTTTTTACTAAACCAGGAAATCAGAGAATGCCCTAAAAAGTGACAAGTTCCACTTGTACTTTTTCGGTCTGATTTACAACCAGCATAATCAACATCACAGTAATATATTAAGTCAAACAAATCATTTATAAGATAAAATAAGCCATAATCAAAGGTGTGTTTAACATATCTTATAATACGTTTTACAGCTTTTAAGTGAGTTTATTTAGGTTGCGATTGATACCTTGCACAGAGACAAACACTATGCATGATATCAGGTCTACTCGTAGTGATATAGAGTAGTGATCCAATCATTCTTCTATATAATTTTTTATCTACATCTTTCGAGAGATCTTCTTTACTAAGGTACTCATTAGTTGCATGGGAGCGGGTTTTCCACTCACAGTAGTCAAACCAAATTTACTAATTAGGTCTTTAGCATATTTTTCTTGACTGATAAAGATACCATTATCTAATTGTTTTATTTGTAATCCTAAAAAGAAGTTTAATTCACCCATATGACTCATCTCAAACTCTTTTGTCATTATTTCAGAAAATTCTTTATTCATTTCAAAATTAGTTGATCCAAAAATGATATCATCTACGTAGACTTGTACTAGTTGAATATCATTTTTATTTCTTTTAATAAAAAGAGTATTATCTACTTTACATATTTCAAAATTTGATTGTAACAGGTAAGATCTTAGTCTATCATACCAGGCTCTAAAAGCTTGCTTTAGACCATATAGAGCTTTCTTAAGTTTGTAAACATGATTTGGAAATTTATCATTTTCAAAAAGTGGTGGTTGTTTAACAAATACTTCTTCTTTTACAAAACCATTTAAAAATGCACTTTTAACATCCATTTGAAATAATTTGAAATTATTATGATTTGCGAAAGCAAGTAGAATCCTAATAGCTTCTAGTCTTGCTACGGGGGCAAAGGTTTCATCAAAATCTATTCCTTCTTCTTGACAATAACCTTGAGCGACTAACCGAGCTTTATTTCTAACAACCTCTCCTTGTTCATTCATTTTATTTTTATAAACCCATTTAGTTCCAATTATTGTTTTATTTTCAAGTCTAGGAACAAGTTCCCAAACATCATTTCTAGTGAATTGATTTAATTCTTCTTGCATAGCTAAAATCCATGAATCATCAGTTGATGCTTCTTCTGGATTTTTGGGTTCAATAGTTGATATAAAAGCTACATTACTCATTTGACTTAGTTGGTTTCTAGTTTTAACAACAGATTGCATATCTCTAAGTATATTTTCTATAGGATAATCTTTTAAAAGTTTAATCCTTTTATTAGGATGATTTAATTCATTATTAGTTTCAGTTGACTCTTGGTTTTGAATGATTAAATCCTCTTCATCATTTATTTCTTCAAAAATTTTGAAATTTTCATCAAATGAAACATGCATTGTTTCTTTGATGGTATTAGTTCTTAAATTAAATACTCTGTATGCTTTACTTCTATTAGAGTATCCGATAAAGATACCTTTGTCGGATTTAGGATCAAATTTATCTAAGTTATCTTTTGTATTTAAAATAAAACATTTACTTCCAAAAATTCTAAAATAAGATACCTTAGGTTTCTTTGAGTAAATAAGTTCATAAGATGTCTTATCATTTAAAGGTCTAATTAAAATTCTATTTAAAATATAACAGGCGGTAGCAACTGCTTCTGCCCAAAAGTACTTTGGTAAATTACTATCAAAAAGCATAGTTCTCGCACACTCTTGAATCGTCCTATTTTTACGTTCTACTACTCCGTTTTGTTGTGGAGTTCTTGGAAATGAAAAAATGTGAATTATTCCCTTTTTATTGCAGAATTCTTCAAACTTTTCATTTTCAAATTCACCACCGTGATCACTACGGATGGTTATAATTTTTTTAGAAAGTTGATTTTGAACCCTTTTTGAAAAATTCTTAAAATATTTAAAAGTATCACTTTTATGTTTTAAAAATATTGTCCATGTAAATCTAGAATAATCATCTAGAATTACAAAAACATATTTACTATTATTTATTGATAGAATTTGAGATGGACCAAATAGATCAATATGAAGTAATTCAAGAGGTTTAACGTAGAAATTATATTTTTTAATTTAAAGGAGCTTTTTCTAAGTTTTCCTAGTTGACATGCATCACATAGACTATCTACTTTAAAATTCATTTTAGGGAGGCCTCTTACTAGATCATGTTTTGATAGTCTAGATAAGAGTTTGAAATTCAAATGCCCAAATCTCTTATGCCAAATCCAAGGGTCACTTGCATTTGCCAAAAGACACAAGTTATCATTTGAAATTTTCATACTAAGAATATAAATATTCTTTTTCCTAATTCCCTCAAATATTATTGTTGAATTATTATCTTCAATGTGACACTTATCTTTTTCAAATTTAATTTTATATCCTTTATCGCATAGTTGACTTATACTTAGCAGATTGTGTTTCAGATTCTTAACTAGCAAAACATTAGTAATAATAGGAGTTTCAGAGTTACCGACTTTGCCGATGCCGATCACATAACCTTTTGAATTGTCTCCAAAGTTAACCAGTCCTCCGTCTTTGTATATTATATCATTCAGCATACCTGGATTCTCAGTCATGTGTCTAGAACATCCACTATCGAGTATCCATTTGTTCTTTTTGATCTGCACAGTTTGTTTGTTCTGGATTGATTCCTCAACTCCCATAAAGCATGATTCCTGTACATCAAACAATCTTAGTAGACAACTTGTATTTGAATATTTATATGCAGACTCAAGAGACAATGATGATCTGAATATTTCGAAACATGCATTAACAAATTTCTTAAACATAGCCATTTAAAAAAAAACCTTTTTCAAAAACCAGATTATGAAACTTTTGAAAACCTTGCTCCGATACCAAATGTGAGGAATGCGGAATATGGATCTTAAGGCTAGAATGAACACTAGAGGGGGGGGGGTGAATAGTGTTTATAAAAAATTACTAAATCTTTTTGAGTTATTGTTGATTTGTACACAAATGTATGCAATATTCAGATACAGATATAATCACAGAATCAAACACAGATGCAGAAAAAAGTAAATGCAGTAAAGGAAAGAACACACCGGATTTTATACTGGTTCGGAGTTACCCTACATCCAGTCCCGCACAATTAAGTACAGATTTCCTTTCAAAAGCAATTCAACAATTACAACCCTCGGTTTCAAGGCTACGAGGTACACCCTCCAAAATCACAATCCTCTGGGTAGAGATACTTGATTTACGGGGTAACAAGTTCACCCAATTGATTTTTAAGGCTACAATCACACCTTTTCTCGCTTGATTGATTTCTAAGGCTACAATCACACCTTTTCTCGCTTGATAGATTACAAAGAAGCATATAACTCTGAATAGCACCGGGATCTTATTGAGATAGTGATAGAGAATCAAACCAGAGATGATCTAGTTAGATTCAATGTTGATTTCGGCAGAGTGATGATAGGATTTTGAATAAGAAAATGTGGAAGAAGAAGAGAAGTGAAAAACCAGAAAATCTATATTTAAATTCATTGAAACTAACCCCTATTTATAGAAGAACAACAGCCATGTCCATTCGTGAAAGGTTATGACGAATAGACACTTCTTTTGAAATTCAAATTTTTGAATCTAACTGTCACTATGTCGACATGGGGTACTAGGGCATGTCGACATCCCAAAGGAAATTTTGATATTTTGTTTTTCTTTGAAAATAACCTTTATCTTATATTAAAACTATTTTAAACTTTATTAATATACTTGACTATAGATAAAATACATAGATAAATATAGAGAATAATATGTATAAAATTTTACTATAATTTTTTATTTAAATCTAAGTAAATATATTATAATTAAAAGATAGTTTTTTTAAAACAAACGAAGTTTAAAACAAGATTTTATTAAAAACAAAAATAGAGAATATTTAAGGCTAAAACATCTTTTTGAAAATCATTTGAAAAGATAATTTTTAAGGCTAAAACATTTTGAAAAGCAGTTTTGAAAATTATTCTGAAGTAGTTTTGAAAATCATTTTGAAGTAGTTTTGCAAGCTTCTTCCTACAGAATATCTCATCATATCAGGACTCGAGAACTTGTACAAAACCAGGATGTTCATGGGTTTGTAAGCCACTTGTCATAGGTTTGTAAGCTACTTGTCGTGGGTTTGTAAGCCACTAAAAAGGTAGAAATGGGTTCCATCCCAAAAGAAAAATGGAGTGAAGATTTCAGTGCTATTGTGAAGTTTTAACATAATTCTAAACTCAATACTTATCTTAAAATCTTGAACTCTTGATAATCTTGATATTCTTGATACTCATCAGTCTTCAATCTTGATATCTTGAATCTCTATACTGTACAGCCTTCATTCTTGGTACCTGCATGGTTAAATCCTGCATATACATATATATCTAAACTATATTTTTAGTATTTATATTTTATAATCTTATTCTAAGGTTGTTGTCATCAAAACCATCAACTCATGGACTAACATCCTATTCCATGAGCTGGATGGGCATAACACAAATAACTGTAGGCACATATGCGATCTGATCGAGGTATAGGTCTGAAACAACCAATTGTAGCAGTTTGTGAGAAATCGAGCTGTAGTGGTGGAACAAGAGCAGCCATCATCCAGCGTAAGTGGAAACAGCCTTGGATCAAGGTTGAGGATAATCATCGCATGATCGGGATGGACGGGAGTCGAATTCGATTCCTGGCACTTTGTTTTTTCTTTTGTTTTCTTGCATTTTTCTTTTCATATTAAGCAATAAAGATAATAATATCCTCAAGCCGCTTACACGTGTATGGGATCCCGAATGGTCTCTAGGCATGCTATAAGTCGGATGTCTGAGATGACTACTTAGGATGGTAATAACGCTGGACCGCTTATATGTGTACGAGACCTAGATTGTCCTTTAAGAACGCTCTATGTTAGATGTTTGGGATGAACGCTTGAGATTTCTACTTGTTTGCTTTGGTTTGATTTGAATATTTGGATTTTTGAATAACCACACTGAATTTGATTACTAAAATTGATTGCTTTAAATTCCTATCCAGAGAGACGGGACCGGAGTGCAAGGAACAAGTCCTCTTGTCAGAGAGTGTGCGGATGGATTTGTACGATATTGATCGCTTTAAAGTCCTGTGCAGAGAGAGTGCAAGGTATAAGTCCCATCGCCAGAGAGCGAGCGAATGGGTTTGTATGATATTGATCGTTTTAAGTCCCAGTCGGAGGGTAGGGACTGGAGTGCAAGAAGTAGGTCACCTCGCCGGAGCACGAGCGGATGGGCTTGTTTGTCATTGAGTCCCCTCATTGGAGAGCGAGTGGATTGGGCTCAGCAAGGGTCCGAAGAGACCATGGATTTGATTATTGACCCCTAACGACCATAGACTTGATTAACGGTTTGGAGAGATTACAGATTTGATTATCGGTCTCGAACGACCATAGACTTGATTAATGGTCCGGAGAGACAACGAATTTAACTATCGACCCTAAACGACCATGAATTAGTTAACGATCCAAAGGGATAGCCCCCTTGAACTAGACATTGAATGATCTGGAGAGATCGTGTGTTAAACTAAATATAAAATGATCTGGAGAGATCGAACCTTAAAACAGATACAAATTTGATAAAAGAATTTAAACACTTTGTAATTAGAATAGAATTCACAAATCTTGGGTGAATGTGGCATGATTTTAATACGTGATGTAATAACTCCGAATGAAATTGGAATGATGATGATGTATAGACTAAACTTAGGTTGAGTCTAGAGTCTTAGGCTGTAACATGTTTGGAACGACCCGTGAGTAACAAGAGAATCCAAAGGAACAAGATGATTCACGATAACTTGATTAGCTAATGATAAGGAAATTCAACTACTAATGTACCATCGACTTCAACATTTGTTCTTGAGCAAAGCACTTCCATTCGCAAGGCATGCTTTGGGGGGCAAGTGTTATCCCGCTTTTTGACCAGACAGTATATGGACGAACATGATGAGTTAAACTTCAAAGTTATAAACGAAAGATGTCTAGAGAGATGACTGCAAAACCTAAAACTCTAGTACAACCAAGACCAAAAAGTGAGGATAAAACCACCACAAAAGGAAAGAGACAACGATCCACCAAAGTAGTGGATCGGTACCGATCCAACATCTTGTATCGGTGCCGATCCATGGTACTTTGTCCAATCTTGCCCAACTTTTGCCTATCTAATCTACTTGATGATAGATGCCTATTTCAAGTGTTTTCTCGTTAATCCCATGCAATTCTCTATTGATCTCTACGAGCTCCTGAAATCAGCAACTTTATTCATCCATAGATCCATTGTTTGGACTAAGAAACAAGCAAACAATGGTGCAAATAAGTATGTAATCACAAAGCTAACCAAGAGTTGAGCTTAAACAAAGAGTGCACATCAACCAATTTTACTATCTCATAGATCGGTACCGATCCAAGCCCATGAATCGGTATCGATCTAGGATTTTTGCTGAGGTGGTACCTATATTTTTCCAGAGAACTGTTCTTGGGCATGGAGAATGAGATGGAGATCTTCAGGCAAGGTTTTAGGCTTTCTACCTCTATAAATAAGAGGGTAGGGCTCATTTCTAAAGATATTTTTGACTCTTACTTTCTCTTACTCTTATTTCTTATAAACATCCATGGATTTACACTAATCTATAACCAGTTTATACCAATCTGTAAGAACTATACTTGAAAAATGATAGTATAATAAAAGAAAACTTGAAGTGGGCCTAGGACAGAGTACGTCGAACCGCTATAAATCTTGTAAGTTTTATTTCTTGCTCTTTTTTCATTTATTTTCTTCACCTTTTATTCTCTACTCAATCTATTGGGTGTATTTTCCATTTTTTGTTCGAACAGTGTGATTTTGATAAAAGCTAATCAATAAGCCCTCTAATTTCTAGTACACGCCATCTTTCATCCCTTCGTAGATATCCCATCAAGACAATAGAGTATTTGTCTAAATGTGAGGACTTCTCTCCTTTCTCTAACCACTTTAAAATATCTTCTAATGCCTTATCAGTCCTTTAACTAGAAGCAATATGTTTCATTAGTGCCGGTCTAACCTTTAAAGCCACCCACATACCTGAAACTAACTCTAAGATGGTCTGAAATCAAATCTAGAAATAAACTCTAACTGTCTCCACTACAACAACTTGGAGCTCAATGTCACAAGCCACCTACTCAAAGCATCTTCCACCAAATTACCTTTACTTAGAGTGTATGAAATACTTAAATCATATGTAGCTAGAATCCACCTTTATTACCTTAAATGAGAGTCCGTTAATGTGAGTTAACCTAACACACTTATGCAGAATGAATCTTAAGGCTATTAATATAATAGAAGGGAAGTGGGGTGAATAGTGTTTATAACTATTTAAAAGTTAATTTATGAAACTAATGTTACCCACTAAGACCAATCGAAGAATAAATATAAAGTAAAATAAAAGTAGTAAAGTAATTAACACCATGAATTTTTATACGGGTTCAGATTCCAATCCTACATTCAATCATGTACTCCTTGTGTAGAATTTCCACAATAGTAACTTGTTTTACATGGATGGTAGGTACATCTTCATGATCTTACAATTCCACGGGTGGCAAGAAACACCTTTCCTCTTAGCTTTCCTCGGTTGGCAGGAACACCTTTCTCTTTACAATCAACTATGGATAATGAAAAGTAGTTGTATCTTTAATACAGATTCTTGCAAATTCAATACAATTAACCTATAGACCTCCAATAGCAATATAACTTTGAAATCAATGAGGAATAGGATGAGACCATAGAGAGAATAATTTAGAATTCAAGTACAAACTCTCTGATCTTGTGTGATTTTGAAATCCTTGAAGAATAGAAGTTAAACTGTACGGATTTGCAAAGAGAGTGGAAGAATATCAATGGATCTTTCTTACAAAAGTATAGAAATGTAAAAGTAAGAGAAAGGAAGAGAATTAGTTGTTAAAATTGGTTTTACAGAGCCTTTATAGAGAATTAAAAGACATGAATTTTGTAGAAAGGATGAAGTTAAGTGTCCATTCATTTAAATTTGAAAAGATGTCCAAATGTCACATGTTGACATTTGGTCCATGTGCATGTCGACATATCCATCATTATGTCGACATATGGTCCATGAGTATGTCGGCATATCCAAGTTGATTTTGAAAAACACTATTAAAATAGTTTTGATCTTTATAACTTTAAAAACTAAATTGTATTTTATAAAAATATATTAGAGATGGAAAGAGAGTTTAGTAAAAGTGAAATATCAAAGATATTTTCTACGGGATACTTAATTGAAATTTTAAGACTCACACAGACTTATAAAACACTTCAAATATCTTTTTCATTGAAGCACTTGTGTTCCATTTGTCTTGATTCAGTTTTGCTTTTCCACTTGCTCCATTTAATCTTCATAAATATAATCCAATGGTTTCCATTGGGTTCTTGTTTATCTATGTGAAATGTCATCATAATAATGTACTTGAAATACCGCATAACTTAGAGAAATGTTAGTAGCAGTATTTATATAGTTATTTTCATCAAAATAAATACTCAGGGTATTACAATCAAGTTCAGATCTTTTTGAGAAAATAGATATTTGAGAGATTTATGGTCCGTATACAACTCAAATTTCTCTCCTAACCGATAATGTCTTCAAGAATTAAGTACAAAACATTCGCTTCAAACTCCAGACCATAAGTTGAATAGTTTTTGCAACAACCCAATTTTTATATATTATTTAGTTAAAGACGGTTGAATAGAGAAATTTACTATGTGGCGATGATGTAAATTAATAGAATTTTGTACAGACTTTCAGGAGAACTATAAATCTGCATCGAAGGCTTTGATTATAAATTGAATGGAAAAAAATAAATTTTTGGAAAGAGAATTTAGTTAAAATATTGTTTTGGAGATAATTGAGATTTTGTGAATGATTAAATATTTTATTGATCTAAAATAGAAAATGTACTGTGAGAATATTTATAAACAATTTTTATTCAAAAATAAAATTTATTGTGTAAAGAGGAATTTAAGTTTAAAGGAGAAATGATATATTTTGTTGAATTTGAGAAAGGGAATATTTTAATAAAGAAAAAGAGAAATATCTTATTTTATGATTTTTATAGATAAACAATATTGTATTTTGAGTTAAAAAGGATATGTTTAGGCGAAAAATAAATATGGCTAGTGAGAATATTTTTATTTGATTGTTTGTAATGTTTAACCATTTACAAACGTAAAACGTGGTTTTTTCCTACTAATAAAATTATTAAAAATAGAAAATAAATTTAATTTTATGGAAAATTATTTTAAAAAGAAGATAATTTTGTAAGGAATTTAAAAGCATAATTTTTCTTAAATTTTATGGTGTAAAAAGGTGAGTTTTAAGAGATTTTTGGTCAGAAATAAGTATATTTTATGTTGTTTGAAAATTTAGGGGCTTTGAAAATTTTGCACCCAACACATATCACACGTGGCCATATTTTCCCTCCTCTTTCTCTAAATGCAAAAAAAATATTCCACTGTTCACACACCAGCACAACCCGTATACCTTTCTTCTTCTTCCTCCTCATAATTCTCTTCTTCCAAAAATCATATAAAATAAGATAAAAATTCAAAAATTACAAAACCAATCAATTTGGGATCCACAAATAATCCCTACAACATAGTTCAGTTTCATCTTATTTCATGGAGTTTCAAAAATCACCAAATCAGAGAACCAATGCAATTTGGGGTTGAATTGGTATAATTAGGTTTGTCATTGCTTGTAGAAAGCGAAGGAAAATGAATTTCGTCAGTTTTTCAAGTGAATTCTATAAACCCTATATTTAGTTTTTCTCTAAGCGTGTTTGAATATGTGCGTGTGTGTGTTCATTTTTGTCACTTTAACATTGATGAAGGAAACATGCTTTAGTTAATGTTTTATGGGGCTATATTTGAATATTGGTTGAATTTTTGAAATTTAAATGCCCAGGTTCAATGGATTTCTAATGTTAAAACCGAAGATGGATATAGAGGATTTCAATATGGTTTGATTGCTATTTGAATATAGAACCTATAACAACGTTTTTAGCAAAAACGATGAGTTTAGGTGGTCGAAAATGGACCACCAAATAATGGAATGGTGAGTAACTTAAGGTACTCATCGAAGCTTCCCACGTGCATGCACAATGGAAGAAATGAATTTCCTCATGGATCAGTGGATCATAATCTTAGCTCAAAGCCCGTAATTGAATGAAGCGTTAGCTGTTGCTTTACAGCAATGGCTTACTGGGGCCATTGACCGCAACCCAATGCCTAATAGTGAGCTGCTACTGTAGAGCAACAACAATGGGCCGAGCCTGGCCTAGTGGTCAAGACCCGAAAAAAAATTTGTTATAAATTTTTGGAAACCTACAAGTTTCAAGAAGAAAATAACTACTTTTAAATTTATAAATGATTTGAAATTCCAATTTAGTTTGTAAATAAAGATAGTGGCTTTGACAATGGAAGAAAAGAAATTGTTTGAATGAAAATATTTTTTTTTTGAAAATGAGTTAAGGTTTTCATGTCAATTTTTAAAAGAATATTTGAATATTCAAAGTTGGAAAAAATATTTAAGTCTTTGAGATATATTTAAAAGTTATAATGGTTTCAGAAAGAAGTTTGGATAATGGAATTTTAAATAATTTGTTAATATTGATTTCCAATGAATGTACGAAGCTTAACTACTTTTGTGGAAATTAAATTTTTATCTGAATAGAGGATTAATTTTTTTAAAAGGCGAGCAGGGTTAAAATGGTCCCTTAACATGTTTATTAAAAACAAAACAACATACAGACAACCGCAAAATACAAGAAAACAAAAGGAAAGCAACAAAACATCAACAAAAAAGAGAGAGTAAACCCTAAACTAAAGCACATAACACAATGAAAACCAAACCAGGAGTTAAATATTACCATAAATTCCCTATCTAGACGAGGAATTGAGGACTTTATTCGTTCTTAATTTAGTAAAAACCCACTTGGAAATTTGTATGACCTTCAAGTGAAGTTGCATATAAGTCTTGGCAGTATTGGTGAAAAGCCGCTTATTCTTTTCTTGCCATATAGAAGTAATAAAGGTTTTGAGAAAAACAAGCAACATAACTAAGTCATCGTTTCTATTTTGTGTGTTTGAAAATCCAGATCCAGATACTGTGAGCATCTTAGTAGCTGATGAAGTATCCTCCATGGCAAGTATTTTATGCCAAATTCTAGAAATGATGGTACATTCAAAGAACAAATGATTTCTGATTTCAAGGCGGTCATTGCACGTACACTAGTTAGTATTAATTTTGTGTCTTCTTTCTAGCAGCTTGTCCTGAGTTAGGCATGCATTATGAACGGTCATCCACAGCAAGAAATTCATCTTTGCAGAAGTGTTGTAGTTCCATATTCTCATATACCACGGATCTTTTAAGGGGAGCATAGAGTTGAACATGGACTTGTAAACCAAACCAACGGAGTGAATTGAATTAGAACGTGCCCAAACAATATTGCCGCTAAGGTCAAGGCAAAGTTTCACTGATAAGGATGTCGATAAAGCTCTGATAAAAACATTACTATACTATGAAAGAGATATATGCCCTTCGTAGACATAGTTCATGGCCAGAGCATTGAAGAGAATGTCAGTAATCATCCACTGGTTGTATGTAAGAGAGTCATATAAAATAAGTCCAATAGAGGCCCAAGGGGCAAGCCAGAAAGGGTGAGTGGGAGAATCAATGATATTATATCTTATGTGAGGAAGGAATTTCGATCTAAGCTTAAGAAGGCACCTGAACATCCAACTGGCACTGGTAGGAAAGTCCATGGTCCAAAAGTGCTTGTTGTTAAGGTAATTAGAATGCATCCATGCGGTCCAAATTGGATGTTTACCCGAGAGTAGTGTATCAATGTGTTTAGACGCAGCAGCAACGTTCCATATCCCAATATTTATAATGCGAAGTCCACCTTTCTCCATGGGGATATTAATCTTCTTAAAGCCAATAGGAATGGGTTTCCTAGAGAAGTAGTTGCTTGACTGTAAAAAGTGATTAAAAGCTTTATTCAACATAGTAATTAGCTTCTTAGGTAGAATAAAGGTTTTGGAATAGTAGGTCGTCTTTGCAGTAGCAATGGATTTTATTATAGTGATGCGTCCTGCTTGAGAAAGTAAATGAGACGGCCACCTACTAAGTTTCCTAGTAATGGAATTGAACATGGTAAGACATTGATTGGTTGTTATTCTAGATGCGGTTAAAGGAATGCCTAAGTAGATAAAGTTTGGAGGCATATATGCAAGAGTAGAAAAGGAAGTAAAAAGTGCAGTTTAATTAATGACAATTCAAAAAGTAAGCATATATGCAGTTTCATCAATGACAGACACCATTGTCCCAGTAGTTAAGTGCTTCGACTTTGATGCGAGTGGTCACAATTTTGAAACTTGCGTAGCGTGATTCGAACAAATATTGACAAGTGATTTGTGATATGTTGTATCTAAGTACCCATTTAAAAAAAATGAGACTTTCCATGATTTATGGTTAGACCTGTAATGGAAGATTGCCTATTCACGTAGCTATTAGCATTCACAATCGTGATAGAAGCCTGCCCACCAGTGCGACTGCCAACAGTTGTAGATTTTAATCTAAATTTCCAAGGAAAATAATTAAATGTGGAATTTTAAATGGAGATGTTTCGATTTGAGGAATTCAAGAATAAATTAAATATTAGATTTTAAATCCAATTTGGTTATTCAGTTAATAATGAAATTTTGGAAAATAATTTAATAAAGGAATTTTAAATCAAGAATGATTATTTTCAATTTAATAATGGAAACAAGAACATATTTTTATTAATTGATTTTTGAATCCAAATTGGTTTTCCAATTATAAAGATTTTAAAATATTATAAGTATTGGATTTTAAAATATAAATTGAATTTCCAACTAATATTGGATTTATGAAAAAAAATCTTTTAATTTGAATGTATACATTTTATGTTACATTCATATAAAATTGGAAATGTTATTTAATGCAGTAAATTGCTTATTTTCTAAGCAATAAATTTATAAGATAAACACGATAAGAGTGAAATAAGGAATAAATCCTAAATTTCTTATAAGTGAGGCAACGACCCAATGATGGAAAAAGCGAATGAGTCAAATTGGATTCTTCGATTTATGGTTATTACTATTGCGCTAATTGTTGATATCTTATTATTGATGTTATATATGTGCTCGCTTTATATCTTGAAAGTTACACTTGAATGACATTAGGGATTGAGTTGAATAATAATAAAGGGATTACTATTATATTGAGTAAGTATGTCAAGATTAACTTTGAGATGACTAAAATCACATTGAAAGAGATTTTGTGAGATACCACCGGGATAGGTAATTTATGATGAAAAATAATCAAATGAAATGCAACATATTTAACACTAGAAGGGCTAACATTCATCTTAGTTGAGTAACTGTATGGTGGTGCCTTAAGTCTATGACATGTTAGCCCTATTATTATTGGTCAATGGTTTGTTCCTCAGGATAGAAAATTTATTATTGGGTAAATCTACTAGATAATACGAAATAATGGTAATCCGAGACTACGTTGAATTGAGTGTTATTTGGGTAACAAACTGATCGTGTGAGGATGTGTATAATATGTTATAATGAGTATTACTTTCTATATTCATCTTATGGTATTGTTGTTGTTTGCAACTAAATTGGTCACAAACACCCAAGAATAGATTTATATGAGTAAATGAAGAAAAACAAAATTAAACTGAGAAAATGATTAAGCTAATAACAGATAAAGAGCAATAATTAGAGGCACAAGGATTCATAGTGGTTCGGCATTGTATGCCTACATCCACTTTGAAGATTATCCTTTATTGATCACTTATAAATCTGATTACAGCAGTAAGGAATAGCAAACACTTGATTATAATAAAGTATAGAGTATCAAGTAGCATAAAGATCCTCAAAATGACCAATTAGACCAATATTTATAGGTGAAGACGACCACCAATCTCTCTGAAATTTTGGCTGAAGGACCTTCTAATCCATGTGGGCCTACTAGAGGGATCACTAGGCCCAATTCCTAATGTGGTAGGATCGGTACCGATCCTTTTATTGGTCGATTTTTAGGCAGCGATCCCTATGGTGGCTTCTTCATGCTAAAATATGTTTGGCCTCCAATTTTCATGTCATTTGGACCATAGGAACACGAGTTATTGCTTGATTTTTGACTGGATACCACTTGTGCATTACTTGCAGCCGAACCTTCTACAGGGGTGTGTGCTGATCCCTCTCATTCTATCCTATTGACATGTGATCATTAAGGTAGGTTCTATATGCTTTGGACGTGTAAATCTTGATATATTGATTGTTGTATGCATGAATGCACTTGAACTTTGATGGATGACGACCACACTTTAGTGAAGCCTGCCGATCCTTCTTGATTGAGTATGCCGATCCCTCCTAATGAGCCAACCTATGCCGAACCCTTCCATTAGTTGAGCAATATGCCATGCTTTGAGCATCCTACATTATACATCCATCAAATCCATTCAATTATAACTTTATATAATCATCTGTACTTGAATTTCAGTCCCCACAATCATCATTCTGGAATCATCTACCTTAATGGCAGTCGGATCTAACTCATGCAATTAGGTCAATATAGCCAGACTAGAATGTCAGGTAACACTTGCCCCCCAAAGTACGTCTTATGATTAACATGACATGCTTTGAATCGTTGAGAATGAGAACCATCTAGCTTTCTGAACAGTTTTTATTCCTTTATCGAATCGTTTTTCCAAGGTGTCGAATTCCATATTGATTGTCATGACTCTTGGTCGATTCCCAATAATATAAATCTAATGCTATATTCTGTCAATTAATATATATATAAGTCTGGTTCTATGGAACTAATAAGCTTTTGTTATCCGGTCTAACTTCGAACTCGAAAGTTTCAGGTTTGACTTCAATCTCTGTTGATTTCAAAATTTTAACTTTTTGGTCATACACGGGCATGCTCATATACATGTTTTTGTTATTGGCTCATGGACATGTTCAAACACTTGCGGGTCGTGGCCAATTTTTATAACATTTTTTATGTACATGTTCACAGCCTAACCCATATAACCACATTCTTTTTATTCATTCATTTCATTTCATTTTTTATGTAGGGATCGGCATATGTTTAGCTGATCCCTCTCTCTCCTTTTTTCTCTCTTTTTTTAGAAATAGTCGTAAGGGTCGGCATGCATTATGATGATCCCTCCTTTCCACTTTTCAATGCTATAGGGATCGGCATACCCCTTGCTGATCCCTCTTTGTTGTTTTTTTTCTTACCAACATATGGGCCGACCCCTTCTGTCCTTACACCATACCGGCCCCTTCTTCCCTAACACACACACATATATATATATATATATATATTCACAATTCCTTTACCTTCCTCATTTCATTTATTCAACTTTTTTAACATCAAACTCTACACCGAACTCTCCTTCTTCACTCGTGAAATCGAACCCTCCAAACCTCAGCCTGAAATTCATCTGCAATCTCGCATATCCCACAAACTTATCTTGTTCTCCTTGCATTTCGTACATCCTCGAACACTCTCCCACATTCAAACTAAAATTCACATTTAGGTAAGCCTCCTTTTCTCCCTAACTTTTGGTTGTATGAGGAGATATGGGATTCCAAAGTTTGGCGCAATTATAGAATAGCGGTTGAATCTTTTTGGGAGAGGCAAAATGTTGGATTTGGAGGAGCTTGGCAGGGCAAAGGACGAGGAAGGAAGAAGAAGATATAGCAGAGGAAGGATCGGTTTCGGTGATGTAGACCTATACCGATCGGTATATGTAAAGGATCGACATGCTGTTAGATAGAAGGGAAGTACTGGAAGTTTTTGTGGAAGATGGTGAAGTAGAGGGTGAAGTGAAGGGGCCGATAGGATTAGGGTGAAGAGAGGGTGAATCATATCTTGGAGGATCACTTGCGAGCTGGCATTTTTGATTTCGGTGGCTCGTGGGATGATTATTTACACTTAGCGGAGTTCGCATACAATAACAGTTATCGGTCCAGCATTGGTATGGCACCATTTGAGGCATTATATGGCCGACCGTGCAATGCCTATTCATGTTGGTGGAAAGCGGGCGAGAACTAATACTTGGGCCATATATGATTAGAGAGACTTCGAAGAAGATCGAGATCATTCAGCAATGAATGAAAGCTACTCTAGATAGACAGAAGAGCTATGCTGATAGGAGACGATATGATTTATAGTTCACCTTCGGCGATATGGTATTTGTCAAGGTCTCTCATTTGAAGAATGTTGTTCGATTCGATACTAAGGGGAAGGTCGCGTCAAGATTCGTTAGTCCTTTTCGAATACTTGAGAGGATTAGGAACTTGGATTATAGAGTTGACTTACCTCAGAATATGGCGGGCGTGCATAATGTGTTCCACGTCTCTCACTTGTAGAAGTTTGTGCATGGCATAGGCATGATATTGAACCGGATCAGCTTGATGATATCGTGACTAAACCAGAAGCTTCAAGACCTCCTAGGCCTATTCGTATAGTTAAACAAGATACGAAACAGCTTAGGAGGAACACTGTATAGCTGGTGACAGTTCAGTGGAGTGAGAGCAAAGGCGATTATACTTGGGAGACCATAGAGAGCATGAGGACCGCTTATTCGGAGACCTTTACTTGGTGAGACTTCTGTTTATTGCATTTACTTTTACTTTTGATATCATATAGGGTAGTTTAGTGTCCTGCATGCTAGGGTAGCTGTAGTTATCATTTCTTACTTCAGTGTGCATGTTTGATGTTTGATATGTTTGTTCGTGGATGCTATACATGCGGGGTAGTTATGTTTGATTTCACCTTATTTGTATGAGGGATTTGGGGGTGAAATTTCTAAAGAGGAGAGAGCGTAACGATCTATGACGATCGCCCTACATCTCCGATACTCTTATAACCGAATAGTGCGATGTTCGAGCATCTGGTCGATGCAGGACGATTGTCAAGGGAAAGAAATAGAAGTAAAGGAGAGGAATATAAAAGAAGAGAATAGAAGATAGAGAAGGAAAATGTCGCACAATCACAGTACCTGTTGTATATTTCACAGCGCATCGAATAAAATATAATAGTCATTGTAGATATAAAACAGGCAAGACAGTAATAACTACATGAACCATAGAATTAGAGTACATAGGCTCGTATAGTTATACAAAACAATAATAGAGTTTATACAACTGATAAATAAACTCAACCGATAAACTTTCTCTAATAATAGTAAGTCAAACACTATCAAGGCTCCATAGTGTCACACAGCGAAATAAAGAAAAATAAGCCCAAAATATAAGTATGAGAAAGCATCGCCTCCTGCTAGTCCATCTATAGAATTCCATGTACCGTTTACACCTACTTTCTAGTCTACTCATTTAAGAGTACCCAAGGTAATAAGAAGCAAAGCATAAAACCTTGAGTTAGACAACAATCTAGTGTGAGCGATAAATAATCTCAAAACACTATAAAAGTCGGTATAGTATATGAAACACAGGGTATGGAGAATCGTACCTGACATGTCTCTGCATCCAAAAAGTTAGTACATAACATAGGATATATGCTACTTTATCATAGTCATCATGGTTGTGCTATACGTCAAAGTACTAATGGACGTCCAGATGTCTATGTCAAAGATAACTACATTATGTGACATCCCTAGAGTGATAAATAAACAAAGCAATCATAGCATCCATCATCCATCCTCACATCACTTACTCAGTGCGTTGGATATATATAACACTCGTATGACCCCATCATATAGTCAAGGAGTACTTAAAGCCCTGGTTTCTCTGTACTTGAATCCATTCCACTCAGAAGGCTATGAACTAGACTGCACATGACATAATAGTCCAGGGTAAATGGATCGGGTCATCATTTGATCTAGGGCACATGATATAGCCCAAGTGAACGTCCTTACATACCCCCACTTTACGAGTACATTTCGAAACCTACGAATATCAACGATCCCTTTGCACAAGTCATCAATAGTAGAGCTTGTAATGACCGCACTACACCTTCGATGCTCATATAACTAAATAGCACACTGCTGGAGCATCCGGTCGATGTAGGACGATTGTCATGGGAAAGAAGAAGAAGTAAAGAAGAAGAATATAAAATAAGAGTAGAGAATAGAAGAGAAGAGAAAGAAATAAAACATCACACAATCACATAATCTATCGTATATTTCATAGCACATCGGATAAAATATAATAGTGATCATGGATATAGAACAGTTAAGCCAGTAATAACTATAAGAACTACATAATCAGAGGACACATGCTCATACAGTTATATAAAACAGTAATAGAATTTATACAGCTGATAAATAAACTCAACTGATAAATTGTCTCTAATAAATAGTAAGTCAACACCGACAAGGCCCCACAGTGTCACATAGCAGAATACGCAATAATAAACTCAAATTCAAATAGAAGAAAGCGTCACCTCTTGCTAGTCCATCTACACATCTCCACGTGCTGTTTACGCTTACTATCCAGTCTACTTATTTAAGTGTACCTGAGATAATAAGAAGCAAATCATAAAACCATGAGTCAGACAACAATTTAGTGTGAGTGATAAATAATCTCAAAAGACTAAGAAAGTCGGTATAGTATATAGAACAGAGCGTATGGAAAATCATACCTAACATGTCCCTGCATCCATAAAGTTAGCACATATAAGAGATATATGCTACTCTATGATTTTCATCTTGGGTGTACTATACATCAAAGTACTAACGGTGTCTTGATATTGGCATCGATAATATCTACATCACGCGACATCCCTAAGGTGATATAATCAGTCAAACAAACATGGCATCCATCATCCATCCTCACATTCACTCACTCAGTGTGTTGGATATAAGATACTCGTATGACTTCATCAGAGGCTACTCAACATCTCGGTTTCTTGGTACTTGAATCAATGGCACTCAGTAGGCCAGGAACAAGACTGCATACTCCATAACAGTCCAGGGTAAATGGATCTCATCACATATAACCTTGCTTTATGAGTATACATTGAAACCTACAAATATCAATGAACCCTTGCACATGTTATCCATAGTAGAGCTCATCTAGGAGTCGTCCCTACAACTTTCGTTTGAGGTCTTCACGATTGGGAACTACTCTAGACAACTATCATAAGTCATAGACTGTCATCGTGCGTCCTATAACCTTCTTCTGACAGTCTCTTCCATCCGGCTATTCTGCATCCCGAAGTGTAGCTATCCATCATCAAGGCCATCACTTCCCATCACAGAATAATCATCATCATCGAACCATGATGTCATTGCATCGAAGCATCACATCTTTGCTTCACCACCAAAACCACTCGTTGAAGAGTAGTAATACCAAATCGAACGTCGAACGAACGAACCATCACATCGTGCTCCATAAAGCTTTTCCATTGCCCATGTCAAAATTGGTCAAGTCAACCATCATCGTTTGTGGTAAATATCGACCACTCCAGAGTAGTCGATAACAACCACTTTGTTCGTGTACTTAACCAATAATGATCAAATACAAACCAAAAGAAAATGTTTGGCATCCATCCTAAAATCCAAAGAATATCTCCAAATCCACCTTCCATCATCATATCAATTGGCGTGCACGATATTCTGTGCACGAAATCCTATCCTATGATATATTTTCTAATCCTAGATTGCCTTCGAACAACGTTTCCAACCAACTAACAAACTATAAGACACACAACAAATAAACATAGAAATGTCTATAACATCCTACATACATCTATAATAACACAATACAATCCATCCAAACAGCCAATGGGGGATTAATATCAAAATTAGCCTAAATCTATCAGTATCGTCAAAATTGTGCATTAATGGGAATTTTTTTTATATTTAATTTAAAACTATTTTAAAACACTGGTAAATTCTTTTATAAAATAAGATGTAGGTTAAAGTATTTTAGAAATCACATTTTAAAGTTAGAAATCATTTCAAAACATCATTTTAATACTATACTAACAATCATAGTACAGTGAGAGATAATATCACTTATCTCAACCAAATCTGTCCAAACTAAGGCCAAATCGTAGAGTTCTCTACCACGAGCGCAGCACAAGAAACCGCGTCCAAAATGGACTTTATATGCAAAAGATATGCATAGTATAAGATTTAAATATGTATATAAATAAATTAAACTAATTAACTAACTTAACTATTAAGTAATCCTTTTCATGATTAGTAATTAATTAATACTTTCATAATTACCTTAGCTTACACGTCAGCCTACCTCTTACGTTTCTCTTTTTTGTCCCATGTAGCCTTCTCCCTCCTCCTCCTATGCTAACGCAATTCATGCACACACGTTACTATTATTTTTAATATTATTTGCCGTGACATTTATCCACTGAAACACCCCACACCCCTTAATATACCCAAAAGGGCATACCAAAGATGTGGTGTGTTATAGGTATAGCTAAAGCTTCACAAAGACTAAGATTCACAAGACAAATAAGTGAAAATAGCGGAAACATTTAAATAATAACTTATCATTCAAAATTAAAATTCATCTGAAAATAGGTCATAAAAACATAGCTTGTCTCAAAAACTCAAAATATCTCATGTCTCATGAAAATACATCTCAGTCTCATAAAATCAGAGTATAAAAGTAATAATAGTAATAGTAATCCCTCTCACAAATGCAAGTCCATCATAAGCCAAATGAAAAAGATAAAGAACAGAATAATACATCTGAAATGAGAAAACTCCGGGAATGAATCTCCAAGCAACCTGAATCAACTCAACTCTGCTAGCCTATTGGGGGAAAAGGGGGAAAATAGAGGAGTGTGTTAGACAATAAGTCTGGTGAGTGAAAGTAATTACTAGCATTTCTAAACAAGTTAAAGATAATAAACTAAGCAATAGTTCTAACTTGAAAGGAAAATACAAAAAAGATAAAACTCGGATGAAATACTGTTTCTGATTCTATTTTACTGTTTGCTTTAATTGTTTGATTGTGATTGTTTGCACTTGTCTTAAATTGTTGTGATTGGGCTGAAACCCTAATCCTATCTCAACTGTTATCTTGATTAGGCTGAAATCCAAATTCTATCACATCTGCTATCTTGATTAGGCTAAAATCCTAATTCTACCCTTTGATCGGCCTATTCTATCTTTGTTGTGCCACTGTGAGCTGATCCAATCATGTTGATCCTACAGCAAAATGACACCTTATTAGCGCTTAGGACGCAATAGCGAATTATTGACCCTAATCGATGTCGCATGCTCGGTCATCGCTGGTACACACTAAGTGTCGCTCTCTATTTGACCCTTTATTTACCCTAACCAGCATAAGCATGCCCAGCCTCACCTAATTGTTGTGAGACCATCAGTCCTAGACCTGAGAGGGAATGCTGCGCAGCCTCAGATAACTGTTGCGAGACCATCAGTCCTAGACCTGAAAGGGAATGCTGCCAGTACTGGTCCTAACAAACAATCTTCTAGTTTTGCGCCCCTTGCCTAAATCCCCATATTTGAGCATCTATCTATTGGCCACTTATTTACTCTAATCAGCATAAGCGTGTCCTAGCCTCACCTGCTATTGTGAGACAATCAGTCCTAAATTTGAAAGGGAACGCTGCCGGTACAGGCCACTACTTCTATATTTGCTTATTAACTTAATCTAAGTTTTAAAATAAGCCTCTTCTGTTATCTCTTTCTTTCTAGTTATAACCTATGTTATAATTGTTACTCTTCTATTTTCTTTTTTTAGTTATAACCACTTGTTATAATCATGCTTACAAATATCTTAAATTTGCATATTTCAGTCCATGTCTATTTATTTCAGTCCATGTCTATTTTATTTCAGTTTTTCTTATTTTACATCCGATTTTTGTAAATTTAGTGTTTTTCTATTTTAATCCATATTAGCGAATTCTTTTCTTTTTAGTTTATTTGCGTAAAAAGGGATTAAATCTCTATAAAAAGAAACTAACATTTACAGGCTAAACTCCAACTTAAAACAGATGTAAATAACTGAAAATAACTGAATAAAACAGCTGAATAAAAATAGGTTGAAAAGAAATTCTGAAATTTACTTAAAAACAGATTGTAAATAAACTTACATAAAAACTATCTCAAATTGTAGAAAAACTACAACTATTGAGAACCCTATTATTTTAAATTTCTTAAAAATCTAAATAATTACAAAATTCCCACTTGTGGTCCTTAGCTCTAGTCCTTGGCTTTCTCGGATCCACTTCTAGGGCATAGAATATTTTTATTAAAAAGATCTTCTCCCCAAAAAAATCTTCTATTTAGGGTTCAGCCTCAGGCAATGAACCCGATTGGGAGAAAAACTGAATGGGAAAAATAGCTAGTTCTAGGGTCTTATTTATAGTGTGACTTAGGGAGACCATTGGATTTGAAGATTAAACCTGGTGCAACCATGTCATAGGCTTAATAGAAACCGTTAGCTGCAGCTACGGACGCACAAGATTCACCCAAAAACCAAAAAAATATAGTGTTCGGCTCGTACCTGGACGATTCTTCGTCCAGGCAAAATGGCGGGTCAACCTGACCCCTTTAGGGGTCGACCTATAGGTTGACCTAACCCAAAGATGGGTTGACCTATGCCTTTGAATTATTTTTTTTCGTTTTAGTTTATTAAAATCCCGATTTCTTATTTCTTATTTCTTGTGTAACTTCTTCATACTAGCTCGGATTTCGACAAGTTGTATATGGAAATTGATTAGAAAATTACCACGGACCCAATAGTGCAACTCCCGTGGCTCAATTCTAACAATTTCACAAACTTATTTTATTGTATAATTAATTTGTTGATTAATTATTATAGCTAAAATTTTGGGTTGTTACATTCTCCCCTCCTTAAAGGATTTCGTCCTCGAAATCTCTAAGGACAGAAGAATGAAATAAATATTTTCATCCAAATTCTACATCCACGTATTCAACCATCATCCATTACATCCATTGTCCTTAAGCTTTCTAATGCAACTTATGTTATATGCAATTGTGTGGTGTTAATGTCCCTAACCAATGCAAAAGATTATGCGGTTTACTGATTCAGTCGACCTCCTTTTTATGCAATCATGTCCGTGCCATGTATCCAAATGAATGCAAATTCCCTAATGACAACCGATAGTTCTATATGCATGCTACAATCATCATCCAAATGCAACAATCATATGATAATCACTCATTATAGCAACCAGGGAAATAAAAATGCAAGTGTACACATCCATATGCATATGATTTAGTGACCTAGTTAGGCCGATCCCTAAGAGATAATAGTGCCTAGTGTATGTATATGCGTCCATTACCATCCACTAGCAAACACTTGCAACCACTAGCGTCCATCATACATAACATGTTCTAGTAACATGTTTACATTCCGTCCTACCATCCATAGGTTAAATCCTAAGATCTACCCTCCCAAAGGATACTAAAGAAAAGAACCTTTCAAAACTAAAGATGGAAATAGGAAATTCAAAACGTACTATCGAAGAGATGCGGATAAGAGGTATGTATTTTCTCCTCGGCCTCCCACGTAGCGTCCTCAATATTATCTCCCCACTGCACCTTAACCAAAGGGACTTCCTTATTCCTAAGCTTCTTGATATCATGCTCAACAATCCAGGAGTAATGTCCATAGAGGGCTTAAAATCAAAGGTGGAAATAAACTCTAGGCTTTTCCACTCCACGAACATTGGACTACGGGTTGCTCTCTTCCTACTTAACACATCAGCAACCACGTTTCCTTTACCTGGGGTGTAAGCTATCTCAAAGTCATATAATGCTAGAAACTCCATCCAACGCTGCTGCCTCAAGTTTAAATCCTTTTGGGAGAACAGGTACTTCAATGATTTATGGTCAGTGAAAAGCTCGAACCTCTCTCCTAGTAGGTAATGTCTCCAAAACTTGAGCGCGAAAACAATAGCATCTAGCTCCAAATCATGCGTGGGGTAGTTCTTCTCATGAGTTCTCAACTATCTACTCCCATAGCATACTACCCTCCCCTCTTGCATCAATACTACTCCAAGGCTAGTCCCACATGCATCTGTGTATACTGTAAAAGGCTTAGCTCCGTCGGGTAAAACTAACATTGGCGCACCCCACTTAGATATGCTCCGTCTGTTGAAGCCTTTCTCTAATAGCTCATCAATCTACTTACTTAACTCCTTCCTCTCCCTAAGAGTCATATGTCTCACGAGCAATACCACTGGCTTAGCATTGTCATTTAGATTGATGCTAAAGTTGATCCCTCTCTTAGGGGGTAGCCCCCTAATCTCCTCAAAAACGTTTGGGAAATCTTTGACAACTGGAACTGAATCTAACTCTCCTAGTGATGAATCAAGGGAATAAAGGAAGCTCAACATGACTGACCCCTATGGGTCACAAGAAACCTCGAGAGTCCTTCTTCTACATGTCTCTAGTCAAACGACTCTCCTCTCACAGTCCAATATCGCACCATAAGTGGATAACCAGACCATCACCAAAATCATCCCATATCCTGAAAATCCAAGTACATAGGCGTCATAATCAAACTCTACGCCTAGTATAAATTTTTTCAAACCCCTATAAATCATGGATAAATATGCCGATCCTCCTATGGGGTTTGAAACAACTATAGGGTCTACTACTAGAAAAATATCTAATTGCAAACAATCAACCAAGGAAGTTGAAATGAAAGATGTAATGCTCCAGAGTCAAAAAGAGTTCGAATAGGAAAATCTGAAATAGAGATCAAACCTTCCATAGAGACTTTCCTACCTCGATCTAGTCCACTGCTAGAAGGTGCTACATCCAAAGCCTGTACATGCACCGTAGGTGCGCCTGCTCTCTGCCCCGTCTTCTGAGGACAAGCTCTACTAAGGTGTCCAGGCTGCCCACAGTTGTAACACCTCCCCTTCATCGTGTCCTTCTTACAGTCCTTTGTGAAATGTCCAACCAATCCACAACTATGACATTTCTCGTCATTCTTGATCTGTCCCTTTTGAGGTCCTCCTCCTTTCTTCTTGTCCTTATCCTTCTTATTCTTTCACCACTTCTTCTTAGAGTTTTCTGATTTAGGAACCTCCTTAACCACTTCTTTCTTAGCAACATCTAATATGAGAGCCATTTCCACAAGTGATTCGTACGTCGCTCCCATAGGTACATGTGTCAACGCCAACCCTTAGAGGGGTTGGTTCAAACCCTTAGCAAACTTGGTGGCCTTCTTATGCGGTGTATTAACAAGCTCCATCCTGAACTTCCATAACTCATTAAACCGATTTATATACTCTTTCACCGATAGACTCCCTTGCTTCAGACTAATGAACTTCTCCAACTGCATGCTCTCCTCGGCTTGCGACAATAACTTTCTCTCAAACCTTTTCCAAAATCCAAACCAACCAATGTCTCTACCCTCTATCTCTATGATATCCCACCAGTAAAAAGCTTCTCCCTTCAACTGTCGAGATACAAGCTGAACTCTCTATCGGTCCTCCAATCCTAACATCCCAAATATCTACTCCATATTCCTCAACCAAGCTCATGCCTCTATGAAATCTTCCATGCTAGAAAACGTCTTGCCTCTTAGACTAGCGAAGTCCTTGCATAACTTAGAAAATTTGGCTGCTATAGGTGGATTAACTGGATCTCCTCCCATCGGTGCTGCATTGGGTGCTTGCCCTTGCACCTCTGGTGCCGTAACTTGGAGGTATCTACGGAACCAGCCAGAGACTTGGACACCCTCTGGAAGATTTAGGGTGTCCGTCATTCTATGCAAAGAAAAAGATATTTTAGGCTCAAAGAATCGAAAGAAGGTTGAACTGCACTTTGAGGGGATTTTAATAAAAACTCTCTTATACTTGAAAACTATTTCTAAGAGTTTCTTTCTGAAAAATAGTTTGAAAATATGTTACCTTTTAAAAATACTTTACTTTTAAAACAAGTTTCCAGGAAACCTGTAACCTTAGGCTCTGATACCAAGTGAAACACCCCACACCCCTTAATATATCCAAAATGGGCATACCAAAGGATGTGGTGCGTTATAGGTATAGCTAAAGCTTCACAGAGACTAAGATTCAGTAGATAAATAAGTGAAAATAAAGGAAATATTTAAATAATAACTTATCATTTAAAATCAAAATTCATCTCAAAATAAGTCATAAAAACATAACATATCTCAAAAACTCAAAATATCTCACGTTTCATGAAAATACATCTCAATCTCATAAAATTAGAGTATAAAAGTAACAATAATAATAGTAATCCCTCTCACAAGTGCAAGTCCATCATAAGCCAAATGAAAAGGATGAAGAATAGAAGAATACATCTGAAATGAGAAAACCTGAATCAACTCAACTCTGCTGGCCTATTGGGAGGAAAGGAGGAAAATAGAGGAGTGAGTCAGACAATAAGTTTGGTGAGTGAAAGTAATTACTAGCATTTCTAAGCAAGATAAAGATAATAGACTAAGAAATAGTTCTAGCTTGAAAGGAAAATACAAAAAAGATAAAACTCGGATGAAATACTATTTGATTGTTTGCACTTGTCTTAAATTGCTGTAATTTGGCTGAAACCCTAATCCTATCTCAACTATTATCTTGATTAGGCTGAAATCCTAATTCTGTCTCAACTGCTATCTTGATTAGGCTGAAATCCTAATTCTACCCTTTGATCGGTTTATTCTATCTCTGTTGTGCCATCGTGAGCTGATCCAATCTTGTTGGTCACACTGCAAAACGACACGTCTTTAGCGCTTAGGACACAGTAGCGAATTATTTACCCTAATCGATGCCGCACGCTCGGTCATCACCGGTACACACTAACTATTGCCCCCTATTTGACCCTTTATTTACCCTAATCAGCATAGCGTGCCCAGCCTCACCTAACTGTTGTGAGACCATTAGTCCTAGACCTAAAAGGGAATGCTTCCCGGCCTTAGCTAACAGTTGTGAGACCATCAGTCCTAGACCTGAAAGGGAATGTTGCCGGTACTGGTCCTAACAAACAATCTTCTAGTTTTGCATCCCTTGCCCAAATCCCCATATTCGAGCCTCTATCTATTGGCCACTTATTTATCCTAATCGGCATAAGCGTGTCCTAGCCTCACCTACTATTGTGAGACCATCAATCCTAGATCTGAAAGTGAATGCTGTCGGTACGGTCCACTACTTCTATATTTGCTTATTAACTTAATCTAAGTTTTAAAATAAGCCTCTTCTGTTATTTCTGCTATATTTTCTTATTAACTTAATCCAAGATCTAAGTTTTAAAATAAGCCTCTTCTGTTATCTGTTTCTCTCTAATTATAACCTATGTTATAATTGTTACTCTTCTATTTTCTCTTTTTAGTTATAACCACTTATTATAATCATGCTTGCAAATATCTTAAATTTGCCTATTTCAGTCTATCTCTATTTTATTTCAGTTTTTCTTATTTTACATCAAATTTCTGTAAATTTAGTGTTTTTCTATTTTAATCCATATCAGTGAATTATTCTCTTTTTAATTTATTCGCGCAAAAAGGGATTAAATCTGTATAAAAAGAAACTAACATTTACAAGCTAAATTCCAACTTAAAACGATGTAAATAACTGAAAATAACTAAATAAAATAGCCGAATAAAATAAATTGAAAAGAAATTCTGAAATTTACTTAAAAACTGACTGTAAATAAACTTACATAAAAACTGTCTCAAAATTGTAAAAAAACCACAACTATTGAGAACCCTATTATTTTAAATTGCTTAAAAATCTAAAATAATTACAAAACACTCACTTGTGGTCCTTAGCTCTAGTCCTTGGCCTTCCCAGATCCACTTCTAGGGCATAGAATATTTTATTAAAAAGATCTTCTCCCCAGAAAAATGTTCTATTTAGGGTTCAACCTCAGGCAATGAACCCAATTGGGAGAAAATATGAATGAGAAAAATAGCTAGGTCTAGGGTCTTATTTATAATGTGACTGAGGGATCTCAGACCATTGGATTTGAAGATTAAATCCGGTGCCACCATGTCATAGGCTCACTAGGAATCGTCGGATGCAGCTACGAACGCACAAGATTCGCCTAAAAATCAAAAAATATAGTGTTCGACTCGTACCTGGACGATTCTTCATCCAGGCAAAATGGCGGGTCGACCTATGCCTTTGAATTATTATTTTTTTCGTTTTAGTTTATTAAATCCTGATTTCTTATTTCTTATTTATTGTGTAACTTCTTCATACTAGCTCGGATTTCGACAAGTTATATAGGAAAATTGATCAGAAAATTACCACGGACCCAATAGTGCAACCCCGTGGCTCAATTCTAATAATTTCACAAACTTATTTTATTGTCTAATTAATTCATTAGTTGATTATTATAGCTCAAATTTTGGGTTGTTACATCCACTCACACTCTTTCCTCCCCACCTGCACCTTTTGGCTCATGTAAATAATATGCCTACCCTTCCACGTACACAAGCATGCCCACCAACATCTTAGACCACCACCTAAACCTCCACACGGACCACTTACCGTCGTCGCACGCCTTACACCACTGCTAGCACATCCGCCAAAAGCCATAATCTCTGGCCGTGACCTCTTGCTGCCCTATATTCCATATTTTCTTCATTTGGTATGCATATTTGTATGTACGCACACACACCACCACGTTAACCACCTACCACCGCTGCTCCACCGAGTTCCTGCACCACCATTACACACCTGCCTCTGCCACTAGTGACCATCCACGGACCCCATGCAAGCAAAAAACGGAACTTTCCCAACGAACCGCCACCACTACGCTCATCTCCAACACTCTCCATTCCCATTTCCGTGATCCTTTTGCCAATACGAACAAACCCATATCCTCAAGATCTATTTCGGATCTCCTTCAAAAATCACCTTCCTATTGGACCCGTAGTCTCCGACCACCATGGTCGAAACCGGGTAGATCCTAGCCCATGGTTGCATAGCACCCAAAAAATATATTGACCCGACTCATTCTTTGCCTAAAACGGTACCCGGTTGTTTGAGAAAGAGGATGGGAAAGTAACATGGGAGGTGGATTGATGGAGAAGGGGAGCCATTCGTGAATGGGAAGAAAGATATGTGTGGCCAGAGAAATTAAAAGTAATATTTATAGAGTAGTGGTAAGGTTAAGGTTTGTGTGTACCCCTTTTCTTCAATTTTCGAAATTCCAACGCACGTTTAATGAATGTACTACTTTTAGGAATATCTAATTGTGACGATTCTTTAAGTGCTTGAATCCTTGCATTTTTCTCATTTCAATGGCATAAGTTTCGTCAAAATCCAAGACTATGCCCCAACACATTATTTTTGGACGCTTTTAAGTCGTACGGGTTGCCGTAACATCCGTTCTTGAAAATTTTCAACTGGGCAGCTCATACACTTTCTCTTTGACCCCAGGGCATTTTCCGTTCGTCCGAATTCTCTGGTGCGTTGGTACGCATACATCGGCGTAATACGTGTAACTATTGAAAACGCCGAAAAATGTGTCAAAATCGTCCAGTAAAATAACTATAGGTCAAAAATGTCGATAATTGACAGCGTCTAAATTATAGAGTTATCCGACCCAATATGAATTTAGAATTAATATTTTACGATCCTCCAATACATAAAATACGGTCATTACGCTCTCCCCTACTTTAGGAATTTCGCCCCCAAAATCCCCAAATCAAATAAGTCAAAATAAACCATAGCTATCCCGCAAGCCTAACAACCGTATAAGCATAAGAATCCAATGCCAATAATCAAACATCAAACAGGCACATATAAATTCAAACATCAAAAAGTAACATCCATGCCTATCCTAGCATGCATGATACTAAATTATCGAGTATAAGACATAAAACGTGATATCTAATATGAAAGTTGATGAAAAAAGGAAATCTCACCAAGTGAAAAGCTCCGAATAAGCGGTCCTCATACAATTATCGGTCTCTCATGTGCAATCGGTACGAATTGGCCTACGAGGACTTGGATTTTCTGCTTCAGTCTCGATATCATCTAGTCAACTTTGTACCAAATTCCCTAACGCCTCCTAACCCATTTTGTATCACGTTTATCGGTACGAATGGGCCTGCGAGGACTTGGAGTTTCTTCTTCAGTCTTGATATCATCTAGTCAACTTGGTACCAAATTCCCTAACGCCTCTTGTAAGTTCTCCTAAAACCCACTGGTGAATAACAAGTTTCGGCCACTTACAATGCCCTTGGCACACAATGGAATCACATTATCTAGTCCACATATAACTCGACTAATTTGGATGCCATTTTATTGGACATAGCGAATATAAATCTAGCATTCTTCGTCAATCTATCGACTATGACTCAAATGCTATCATATTCTCTCTTCTAGTCCTTGGTATTCCATCGATGAAGTCCATCGATATTTTTTTCCATTCCCACTCGAGAATCTCAAGCGGTTGTAATAACCCATTAACCTTTTCTGCCCAGCATTTACAAGCTGACAATTCATTTGCCTTGAAATGAATGTCCGACTACCTTCTTCGTCCATTCCCAATAAAATGTCTTCCTCGTATCATGGTGCATTTTATTGTCATCGAGATGTATGGTCAATCTCGGATGAGAAAACTCTGATAGTACCTCATTCCTTAACCCATCGACATCGAGAACAAACATTATCTCATCCTTAATGATCCAACCGCCTCGGTCGAGTCCTCACCATATCACCTCTATAGACACTACTCGTTCCTCTAACTTAGCCATATTTTTGCTAGTGTAGCTTCACGCCTCTGACTAGTATCGATCCTACTAAATCAAAGTAGGTATGATGGCCAAACCCATCTGTTAGACTCACTACCGTGTGTCTGCACCTCACGTCTCAAATAAAAGTCTGATTCTTCCTCATCAAATCGGTTAATTGTGCTGCTACCTTTGGGAAGTCTGTGGTAAAGCACATATAACATCTCGCTAATTCAAGGAGACTTCCAATCTATAGCACTCTTCGATATTTTCAAATCCTAGACTGTCGTAACCTTCGTAGAATCTACAGCGATGTCCTACTCCGAAATAACATGATCCAAGCATCTCACTTTCCTCCTCTAGAAGTGATACTTCGAAGAATTCATCATCAATCGTTGTTTTCTCAACACCTACTATACAATCATCAATCGTGTCTTGAGCTTCTCTTTCATCCACAAGTAGACGAAAGTGTCATTAACGAGCAGAAGTATGAACCTACTCAATTGATCTCTTGAAACATAATCCAATAAATCAACAAAGCATGCCGACACGTTGGTTAGCCCGAACGAAATAACCAACCAATCAAAAATAATGGTAGCATGTGTAACGCTGTATTCGGAACACTCTCTATAGATACTCTCAGTGGATGAAACCCCATCGTAAGGTCCAACTAAGAGAACACCTTCGCGCTATAGAGGTGATCGAACAAGGCATCAATAAGTAGGAGTGGATACTTGTTCATCATCTCATTTAGTTCACGACAATCAATATACAACCTCAAAGAGGCATCCACCTTAGCGGTGAACACTATAGGTGCATCCCACTCAGATATGCTCCTATGAATAAACTCTCACCTCAATAGGTCATCCTCTCGCACCTTTAGTTCCCTCTTCTCTTTAGGCATCATATGCCTTAAAGGTATAACTACTGGTTTAACACCTCTAACCAGATCGATACAAAACTCAATCCTCGTATGATGGTAATCCAGTCATCTTATCGAATGTGTCCGAACACTCTCTAGCTATAGACATATATGACAACTCATCGTATGGGATATCGAACGAATATAGAAAGCTAACCATCACCTCATCATCAAATGGGCAGCCGAGCACTACCTTTCGCTCATTGTCGGTCCTTGTCGTTAACAATGGCCTCTTGCAATCCACCATTATTCCATACCCCTTCAGCCAGTCAATTCCCATATTATAATGTTGAACCTAATTAAACCTAAAACAAATCAATTGCAAATAGGCAGACATCCATGACTCGATAAAGTAAATTCACGAGAAACCATGGATAACATCCCCTATTTTGATGCCAAAAACTAAGCACTACGAATGATGCAGTCATGCATAGTATTAATTTTTGGTGACAAAATGTGGGATAGTACACATGTATGGGCTGACTGAGCCCCCAACAAGATTCGTCATAATTTAAGGGTCGATTAACAATTTCGGGTCATAATTCCAATCTATTTACAAATCGTTAGTATGAACGAATGTGAAACCTCGACATCAAATAAAACACGTATGGAATTGCCATAAATGGAAAGCATACCATATATGGTAATGCCCTTCCCTTCTCTTTTGTTGATAGAGCACTCGACGAAATCGAAATGGCATTCAATGCATATGCTTCCATTATCTACCCATACTCAACTTGTTTAAGACAATCCTTCAACAATGGGTATAGGTTCTCATATTATAAAGCCTTCTCGATTAACTTCTTGAAAGTCTCATCAATATGGCCAATCAATCGCTTCATAGATGATCACTCAACCTAGTGTTAAATTCTTTATTGTTTCTGAGTGGGGTATCAATGGAAGATGGACCGTACTTCGACAAAACATCGAATTCGACCACATACTACAACATAGACACATCGTCAAACTTCAAATCGATAAACTTCTTAAACAACATCTACTTTTGAAAGTTCAAGGTAAATTCTTTTTCGATGCGAACTATGAACTAATCCCAAGTAAAATGATCCTCGAGAATCAAAGCTATAAGGGTACCCTACCAATTCATTATATGTCCCTGGAGTTATCTGGAGGTTAGCTTCTACCTCATTGCATCATTTAACTCTAAGTCATCGAAGATCCTTTTGCAAATATTAATCCCATCTTACACCTCAATAGCTGACTCTGTTCCAAGGAACGATCTACCTTTTAGACTCATGTAGTCTTTATATAACTCAGCAAAGTCGATTCTAGGAATTTGCTCTTAAGCACCATAATAATTTGGAGCAATTTGGGCATTCCAGAATAATGTTTCGCACCATCTTTGCGAACATATCCTATAAATCGAGATTAGTGGCCCTGATCATGCCCATTCCTCAACTTCGAAGATGGAGTCAATAGCAACATTTCTCTTATGCCAGATCACTCTTAATACATAATAAGAATGATCGGTCTCTCATAAAGCAAAACTGCATCAATTGTACTCGTATATGCAATACAACTTATATACTATATATACAACTATGTAGTTTTGAAAACCAAAATATATAACAAATACACACTCTCTCATATATAAGTATACTCTCGATCCAGTCTAAGGCGACAACTCCTAAATTATCTCTACTGGACCACGGTATCAACTCAGGTTAATCACCTAACCTTAGCTCTGAAACCAAATGTAACAACCGCCCCACATCTTCGATGCTCATATAATGGAATAGTGCACTGCTGGAGCATCTGGTCTTTGTAGGACGATTGTCAAGGGAAAGAAAAAGAAGTGAAGAAGAGGAATAGAAAAGAAGAGAATAGAATAGAAGAGAAAGAAATAAAACATCACACAATCACATAACCTGTCGTATATCTCACAGCGCATCAGATAAAATGTAATAGTTATCACGGATATAAAACATGCGAGATGATAATAACTACATGTACTGCATAACCAAAATATACATGCTCATATAGTTATATAAAATAGTAATAGAGTTTATACAACTAACAAATAAACTCAACTGATAATATGTCTCTAATAAATTGTAAGTCAACACTGTTAGGGTCCTATAGTGTCACACAGCGGAATAAACAATAATAAACTCAAAATATAAATAGGAAAAAGTGTTACCTCCTGCTAGTCCATCTACATAGCTCCAAGTGTTTTTTACACCTGCTATCACGTCTACACATTTAAGAGTACCTGAGATAATAAGAAACAAAGCATAAATACTCGAGTCAAACAACGGTCTGATGTGAGCGATAAATAATCTCTAAACACTACAAAAGTCGGTGTAGTATATGGAACGAAGGGTATGGAGAATCATACCTGACATGTCCCTTTATCCATAGAGTTAGCACATATAAGAGATATATGCTACTCTATGATAGTCATCATGGGTGTACTGTACATCAAAGTACTAAGGGTGTCTAGATATCGGCATCAGTAAAATCTACATCGAAAGAGATACCTAAGGTGATATAAACAGTCAAACAAACATGACGTCCATCATCCATCCTCACATTCACTCACTCAGTACGTTGGATATATCTTACGCATATGACCTCGTCAGAGACTACTCAACATCCCGGTTTCTCGGTACTCGAATCTATGCCACTCGGTAGGCCAGGAACAAGCTTGCATACTCCATAATGGTCCATGGTAAATGGGTCTCATCACAAATAAGCTTTGTTTCAAGAGTACACATCGAAACCTATAAATACCAAAGAACCCTTAGACATGTTATCTAGAGTAGAGCTCATCCCGGAACTTTCCTTACAACTCCCGTCTGAGGTCATCGTGATTGGGAACTACTCTAGACAACTATCATAAGTTATAGAGTGTCATCGTACCTCCCATAAACTTCCTCCGACAGTCCCTTCCATCCGATTACTCTGCATCTTGAAGTGTAGCTATCCATCATCGAGGCCATCACTTCCCGTCATGGAATCATCATCGTCGATTCATGAAGCCATCGCATCGAAGCGTCACATCTTCACTTCACCACTAAAACCACTCATCGAAGAGTAGTAACACCAAATTGAACATTGAACCAATGAATGAACCATCACATCGTGCTCCTCGAAGCTTTCCCATCGTCCACATCAAAATTGGCCAAATCGGCCATCATCAATAGTGGTAAATATCGACCACTCCAGAGTAGTTGCTAGAGTAGTCGATGGCGACCACTTTGGCCGTGTACTTAACTAAAAAAGGTTAAATACAAACCAAATGAAAACGTCTGACATCCATCACGAAATCCAAAGCACGTCATCAAATCCATCTTCCATCTTCATATCAATCGGCATGCACGATACCCTATGCACAAAATCTTATCCTACAGGATATTTTTTAATCCTATATCATCTTCGAACGGTGTATTCAACCAACTAACAAACAAGCAAACATGCAACCAACAAGCATAGAAATATTTATAATATCCTACATACATCTATAATAAAACAATACAATCCGTCCAATCAGCCAATGGGAGAATAATATCAAAATAGCTTAAATCTTTCAATATCGTTAAAATAGTATGTCAATGAGGAAAAATGTGATTTTTAATTTAAAATCATTTTAAAATACATTTATATTCTTTTATAGAATAAGATATAGGTTTAAGTACTTTAGAAATCACATTTTAAAGTTAGAAATCATTTTAAAACGTCGTTTTAATACTATACTAACAATTATAGTATGGTGAGAAACAATATCACCCACCTCAACCAAATCTGTCCAAACTAACGCCAAGTTATAGAGCCCTAAACCACGAGCGCAACACAAGAAACCATGTCCAAAACGAACCTCGTATGAAAAAGATGCGCATAGCATATGATTTCAATATGTATCTATATATAATAAGGATACCTCCATTTGAAGCTTTTGAAATACCTAAAATAACCTTTTAACTTATTGCAAAACCCTATAGCTTATGAGTGGTCAATTTTGTCATTCTATTTTTCATGTCTAATGCATCAACCCGTAATCCAAGTGATTCAACAATTCGACTACTCTCTATTCTTCCTACCGCATCAAACTATTCCTCTTTTTTCTCATAATTCTTTAAATCAATTACTTGAGATCTTCTTTCTCTTCCTATCAGTTTCCCTCACCACTTCTACATCAATCCCATTGTCAACATTAGGTGAACCATAAGAATATTTTTAGTATTTTGTTTATACTTTCCAACTCTTTCTTCATATTCTCTATTTGAGAATAACTCATTCACAGCAAACACAGAGTGAAAAGGTAGAATAAAGATGTTAGGGTTCTCCCTTTAACTGTTGCTTTTCCTTTGATACGGTTATTTTTGGTTATTTTAGTAATTACCTCTCATATTAAAAGGAACAAAACTGTTAATTTTTAGAGCCTGTTGTCATCGATTCAGTGCTTCTTTGCAATGCTTTTTGAAAGTTCATTATTTTCTAAATATATAGATAATACATATTTCGTGTTTGATGAATTGAGCTTGAAGAAAACACTAAATATAGCACTCATTTGAATATAGCACTCATTTGAAGAAAAAACTAAATCTGTTAGGAAAATTATCACGATAATGTTAATCTGCTTAATATATTTTCTGCATTTATTATTTACACAAAAAGCAAATTAATGCTCGAAACTGGCGCAATGAGATTTGCACATATTTTTTCATACTGTTTCAGAATAAAAAGAAATTGTCTCGCACATTTATTTGTATAATGGCTAATATTTCACATAAATACATTTGCTCTCGATTATCTTTGCACACGTCCAATGGATGTGCCTAACACACTGATATAAATAAATAAACTAATCAACTAACCTAACAATTAATTAATCCATTTCATAATTAATAATTAAATTAATTAATACTTTGATAATTACCTTAGCTTACACATCAATCTCCCTCTCACATTTCTTCTTTTTTGTCCTCTTATAGCCTTCTCCCTCCCATGCTCATGCAACTGATGCACACACATTATTATTATTTTAATACTATTTGCTACGTTATTTTTCCACTCACACTCTTTCCTCCCCACCTGCATCTTTTGGCTCACGTAAATAACATGCCTACCCATCCACGTACACAACGCACGCCCACCAACACCTTGGACAACCACCTGTGCCTCCACCTAGACCACCTACCACTGCCACATGCCTTACACCACTCCCAACACATCCGCCAGAAGCCACCATCGCTGGCCGCAACCCACTACTACCCTATATTCTTTTTTTTTCATTTCCTATGCATATTTGTATGCACACACACATTCGCATCAACCACCTACCACCATCGCTCCACCGTGTTCCTGCACCACCATTACACGACTGCGTCAGCCACCAACGACCATTCACGGACCCTACGCACGCACAAAACGGGGCAGGTAATCCAAAACTTCCCCAACAAACCGCCACCACTATGCTCATTTCCAGCACCCTCCATTCACATTTCCGTGATCCTCTTGTTAATACGAACAAACCTAAATCCTCAAAATCCATTTCGAATCTCCTTCAATAATCACCTTCTTCGAGGATCCATAGTTTCCGGCCACCACAGTTGAAATCAAGTGGATCAGAGGCCATGGCTGTGTAGCACTCAAAAAAATAAAGTGACCCAAATCTTGCTTTGCCCAAAACGGTGCTCGGTTGTTTGAGAACGAGGATGGGAAAGTGACATCGGAGGTGGATTAATGGAGGAGGAACCATTCGTGAATGGGAAGAAAGAAATGCGCGGCCAGAGAAGTTAAAAGTAATATCTATAGAGTAGTGGTAGGGTTAGGGTTTGTGTGTACCCTTTTTCTTCAATTTTCAAGATTCCAACGCACGATTTATGCACGTACGACTTCTAGGAGTGTCTGATTGCAATGATTCTTCGAGCACTTGAATCGTTGCATTTTTCTCGTTTCAACAGCATAAGTTTCATCGAAATTTGAGATTATGCCCTAGTACGCTATTTTTGGACGTTTTTAACTCGCATGGATTGTCGTAACGCCCGAACATGAAAATTTTCTACTGCATACCTCATACACTTTCTCTTTGACCCCAGGACGTTTTCCGTTCATCCAAATTCTCTAGTGCATCGGTACACGTATATCAGTGTAATACGTGTAACTACCGATAATGTCGGAAAATAAAGTAGTGTCAACATCGTCCGATAAAATTAATATGGGTCAAAAATGTCAATACGTGATAGCGTCTATAGTTATAGAGTCATCCGATCCAATATGAATTTAAAATAATATTTTACAATCCTTCGATACGTAAAATACGGGTCGTTACAGAGCTCATCCCAGAACTGTTCTTACCACCCCATTTGAAGTCTTTGCGGTTGGGAACTACCTTAGACAGCCATCATTAGTCACAGAATATCATCATGTGTACTATATCCTTCATCCAACAGTTCTTTCCATCCGGCTACTCTACATCTCGAAGTACAGTTGTCCATCATCGAACCCATCACTTCCCCTCATGGAATCACCATCGTTGAACCATGAAGTCATCGCTTCAAAGCATCGCCTTCGCTTAAGTGCCAAAACCGCTCATCGAAGAGCCATAGCTTCAAATCAAATGATGAAAGAATGAACTATCACTTCATTTTCTTCAAAGCCTCTCCATCGTCCACGTCAAAGTTGGCTAATAGGCCATCATTAATAGTGGTAGATATCGACCACTCCAGAGTAGTCGATAGTGACCGCTTCGGTAGTGACGACCGCCTTACATCTACGACACCCAATATACATAAGATAGTGCACAGTTGATGTGCTGATCGATGTAGGACGACCATCAAGGTTTAAAATTGAGTCAAAACATCACATAATATATTGTATTTCTCACAGCATATGAAATAAAACATAATATCGTAGATATAAAACAAAAGAGACAGTAATAACAGAGTTATAGGGTCCATATCCAGAAGTAAACTCAAATAACTATCTTATACTAATAATAATAAGAAAGCACTACCCAGTTTCCACAGTGTAGCTACTGCATCGCACCTAGACCTGCTATCTAGTCTACTCATTTAGGAGTACCCTAGATAATAAAAAGCATACAATAAACCCTTGAGTCAGACAATAGTTTGGTGTGAGCGGTAAATGAATCTCAAATTACAATACAAGTCGATACGGTAAGAAACAAAGGTATATGAGTCATACCAGACCTATCCCTGCAACCAAAGAGTTAGCACATAACATCGTATGCTACTCTATGTGTCATAAATGCATAATACACTAGGTATGATAACAGGTGTCCAAGTATCCCTATCTCCAATGACTTCCCTAGAATGATAAACTACGGGGAAAGAAATCAAGGAAACCATAGCATCCATCAAATTATCCTCACTATCGCTTGATGTACTTTAGATATATGATAACTCGTATGACCTTTCTATTGCCAGGGACTAATGGAAATCTCGGTTTTCAGTGTACTCACATTAGCCTGAAGCTGATACTAGACCCATTCAATAGGTCCAGGGCACATGGATCCATCCAACCAATCCAGGTTAACCTTTCTATATACCTATGAGTGTCCTCACAATAACCCTGCTTTAAGTACAACAGAAAACACTCCCAGTATTAACGATTCCTTAGTATGCGTATCTGAGTCCTTTCCTTTCTCCATATAGTTTCCAGTGTCTTTCGAGGAACCATTCTACATTCCCTTCTCCAAGAATCCTTTCTACATCAAGCCATTACCTCCGAGGAACCATTCAACATTCCCCACTCCATGACTCCTTTCAACATCGAGCCGTTATCTTCAAAATCCAAGTCCATTCATCATTGAGTTACCATCCAAAGACCCTACTTTCACCATGCTATTACATCTTCATCTGTCATCGTGCGAATGAGCCAACACCACTAGCATGACCTATAGAGCATCCTCTTCCTGCACTGAAAGTTCCACCATCATCAGGTAATATTCGATAACTAGGTGCCAAGTTATATACTTAGCCAGTTCTAGCTAAGTTCACCTCCTTGCTCCTAGTACTCCTTTTCCCATGAGCTTTAGATATCGACCTATCTCTTCTTGATAATTCGGCCCCCAAATATAGCCTGTATCTTCTAACTTATAGGACAAATTGGTATACCACCCAACACTTAACCAAATCTCTTGCCTCAAGCCATGAACCACCTCTACAAGCCAAGCCCTTCCCGCCCATGCCAACGATCGAGTCATAGGTCTTCCCACCATAACTCATCACCAAGTTATGTGCATAACTCGGTGCCGAGTTATGTACTTAACTCATTTTGAGGTGTGAATTTTTTGATAAGCTCCACCCATGTTCCAAATCCTCTCCTCCAAGTTTCATCCAATTTCGACCAACTTTGCCTTTGATTTGCTGAATCCCCCAACCTATCTATCAAACATCCAAAACACTAGCAAACAACATCAAAACACAACATACAAACATGGAATAACATGCGTATACATCCATTCACACAATCAGTACATAAAAATGTGATAATCAAGCCAATCTTAATCTAAATTTAACTTTTGCACAAGCATATGCATATAAATGATAGGAATTACACTAGCACATGGATATGAGTAAAAACGGATTACAAAGCTAATTTTAAACCATCGTAAGGTCTCCACTTTCTAGTTATAAACATGTTTTAAGAGATGGTTTAAGTTAGAAAACCATTTAAGCTCAAAATCATGTTGAAAACAAGCTTTGAACCATATAAACAAGTATAGAAGAGCGAGAGGTCAAGAACCACTTATCAAATACCTAAAATACCAAATTTCTTCTTAGACCTGGAGTGGACATAAGGAAGAAGATATGGCTAAGATTAGTAAGGAAAAGATGCTATTTTTGATGAAATTACGGTTAATGGAGGTTTATTCTTAATTTAGGAAAGAAGGAAATGACTTAGGTTAGTCCTACCGCCACCTCTTAGCACAAATTTCAAAGGGGGTTAGTGGGCTTAAGCATGACCTTAGTTTATTACCTACTAAAACTGGCCAGGAGCAGCCAAAACTTAAAGATACAATAACTCTCAAAAGGCAAGTTCATTTTTCTATTATGACCACTCTACGAAATGAGAAACCATCATCCTAAAGCAATGGAAGTGATTTGAGACCCTAATTCAGCTCCTATCAAAATTTATGGTCCAAACAAGATTTTCAGGGTGAAAATGGTCACATAGAAATTCATCAAAACTCATAGATGTGGAAACTGCCCTAAGAGTCATTTTCCAAAATCTTAGAGCCTTACGAGCTCATATGAATAAAATAAAAATATTTCACGATTTTTTTATACGTAAAATGCTGGCCGTTACACTCTCCCCTTTAAGAATTTCACCCTCGAAATTCACAAACAGACACAAACAATCAATCATAGTTACCCCGCATGCTAATAATCTTGTGTATCATCAAACATATCAAGCATGCAACCATACAATTAATAATATAGTTAGACCAATCCTAACATGTGGGATACTAAACTACCCTATATGATATCTAAAGTGAAAGTAAATACGATAAACAATAGGCCTTACCATGTAAAGAGCACCGGATGCGGCCCTCGTGCTCTCCTCAGTTTCCCATGTGCAATCTCCTTCACTTTCGCCCCATTGAACCTTCACTAACTCCACCAACTTCCTCCTAAGTTGTTTTGTATCGCGTCCGACAATACGAAGCGACTTTCGAGGTCTTGAAGCTTTGGTTTAGTCTCAATATCATCAAGCTGATCCGATGCAATTGTTACACCTAAGTCATGCACAAACTTCTGCAAATGAGAAACATGGAAGACATCGTGCACACCCGCCATCTTCTGAGGCAAGTTTACTCTATATGCTAGGTTCCTAATCCTCTCTGCTATCGGAAAATGACTTACGAACCTCGCCGCCAACTTCCCCTTACTATTGAATCAAATAACTTTCTTCAAAGGAGAAATTTTTCATGAATACCATATTGCCAATATAAAGTTCTAAATCTCTACATCTTCTATCAACGTAACTCTTCTGCCTATCCCGTGCAGTTTTCAATCATTGTAGAATGATCTCTATCTTCTTTGAGGTTTCTCTAATAATATCTAGCCCAAGTACCAATTTCTCACCCGCTTCCCACCAGCATGAATAGGCATTACACGATCGGCCATACAATGCTTCAAATGGTGCTATACCGATACTAGACCGATAGCTATTGTTGTATGCAAACTCTACCAAATGCAAGTGATCATCCCACGAGCCTTTGAAATCGAGAATGCAAGCTCGCAAGAGATTCTCTAATATACGATTCACTATCTCGGTCTACCCATCCTTTTGTGGGTGATAAGCTGTACTAAAATGCTGCTCAATACCCAACCCTCTTGTAGGCTCTTCCAAAACCCACTAGTGAACAACGAGTCTCGATCGCTCATAATGCTCTTTAGCATACCATGAAATCGTACAATCCATTTCACATACAACTTGGCCAGTTTGGCTGCTATTCTACTTGACTTAATGGGTATAAATCTACCACTCTTAGCCAATTGATCAACTATGACCCAGATGCTATCGTACCCTGCTCGAGTTGTCGACAGTCCATCAATGAAATCCATTGATATCTACTCCCACTTCCGCTCGAGACCTCAAGCGATTGCAATAGGCCACTTGGTTTCTTTTGCTCTGCCGTCACCAACTGGCAGTTCATACACTTTTAGATGAACGTCCCGACGACTTTCTTCATCCCCTTCCAATAGAAGGTCTGCCTTATATCGTAGTTCATCTTATTACCACCGGGATGTATGGTCAACCTAGAATGGTGGCACTCTCGTAGCACCTCATCTTGCAACTCGTCGACATTGTTAGAAAACAAACTCCCATTCTCATGGTCCACCTTCTCGGTCAAGCCCGTATTGCTTCATATCCTCAGACTCTACCCATCCTTCTATTTTCGCCATCATCTCTGCCAATTTATCACCATGCCTCTGACTGGTACCGATCTGCTCAATCATAGTAGGCTAGATTGTTAAACTTGCCAATATCTCAAATTCTAATTCGCAACGAGGTCTGAGGTCATAACCAGCTATGTACTCTAACTATTTCCACCCTAGAAACATCACTCCAAAACTGGCATGTCTCCTGCTCAATGCATCGACGATTGCATTCCCCTTACTGGGCCTAAATGAAATGCCAAAGTCGTAGGAGGCTAAAAATTCCAATCATCGTCGCTGTTGGAGGTTAAGATCCTTCTAGGAGAAAAGGCACTTTAAGGATTCGAGGTCCATGAACAACTCGAACCTTTCCCCTAATATATAATGCGTCCAAATCTTCAAAAGAACATTATCGCTGTCAACTCCAGATCATGGTCTGATACTTCCTCTCATGTAATGACCCAAGATTTTAGGAATTTATTTTGAAAAATATAAATAAGTTTAAAATAATTTTTAAACCAATTTTAAAGGGGAATTGATATAGCTTGATATGGTGTATCTGTATGTGTGTACATGTGTGCACAGGAAATACACATGAACTAAAGCTTAATTTCTGAATGCTAAGAATGAACACATGTTGATGTGTATGGAAATATTATATATATATATATAGATTAAATCCTTAAAAGCTATATGCATAAATATATATATATATATATATGGATGCTACTGAGTATTTTTGACTGTACATGTGCATGTGTGTCAGTACAAAATAATGTATAAATATATATATGGGTGTACTAATTATTTCAGTATGACTTATATACATATATATATGTTAATAAAATAATAGGGTTCAAATCGCAAAATAAAATATACAAACATATTTTAAATTATAGGCAGAAAGAAAAAGAATGAAGATATAAAAAGGAGTAATCCTCTTATAAATAAGTAAAGGAAGTACATGCTATTTAAATGAAAGCTAGAAATAGAAAAATAAGATAAAACAGAGAAATGTTTTGTATAGGCAGAATTAGGAAGAATATTTGATAAATAATAAAACCAAGTCACACTTTTAGCATGATAGTAGACAAGAGGAAAAGTATTTTCTGGAAAAGAAAATTTTCTGAAAATAACCAAAAGAATATAACCACTTTTCTTTCCACAAACTCAAGCCGGGGAGGGTAAGATTTTGGGTTTAAAAACTAAATGCAAATGGCATGATTTTTGATGGGCAAAAATGAATTTAGCCAACACCTTAAACCCTAAGAAAAACCCTGCATAAATAGGCAGTGATATGGGGAACCTTCTCTTCTTCCCGGATAACTCTTGAGAAAATATATATCACCTAAATATAAATCAAGTGAAAAAAAGGGTTTGAAGGCAGAAGCTTACCAATCAACTAGGAAGTGAAAGAGAGCTAGGTGAGAAAACTCACTCAAAATCTAAGGCAATAAGTCCTAATGTAGGCAGCCTGTTATAAGTTAATTTTCTTGAAAATGTATTTTCATATGTGATTGTCTATCTGTGATTTTAGAGCTGAAAATGTTTTGATTCTTTTTGGTTGTTCTACTTGTTTTATTATACGAATGTTTTAAGTATTATTAGTATATATATGTTTTATAAACCCATATATCTCTGATATGTTAATGTTTAGAAACATAATACCCAGAAAATAAAATGTTGAATATAGGCAAGTAGTATTGGTTTTGGCTCAACCCAGAAAAATGTAAACATGTTGAGCTGCAATATACTCATGTATAAGTGCTAAGGCTTGAGACAAAAAGGAATTAGGGGTGCAATAAGGTTGCCTATGTGCTGATGCTCCTGATTCAATGAAAATATATAAATGTTCATACACATAGCAAACAAATTTTGTGATTCAGTGAAACTTGGTCATTCTGAGTTTAACTCAAGCACGGATGTTTGCAAAAGGAAAAACTCTCTCTAAGGCCATAAGCCAATGTTAGTTACCTATACCCCTTTTAAAATACCAGAATATATATATATATATATATACACACATACAAAATCTTATTTAAATAGACACCAATGTTTGCTTGCCTGTTTGTCTCTGTTTGGTTATGAATAATATGAGATGCCATGATATGGATGTTTATGTTAGTGAAATGAATCACTGGATGGTTTAGTCATGAAAAATCAAAAGAGTTATTATTAACTTAAACCTGATTAGGAAATGGGGGTCAAGAACACTACATGAATGACTTGTTTTCTTGAGTAATACAAGTTGACACATGGCTTGTTTAAGTCCTGAGATCTTTGTGTAATGGAGTGAATTAGTCCATTACAGTGTGTCCATTGATTCAATTAATTGCAGATGAGACCAAGATAGATAAATATATCAATGTAAGAGAATTTGATATAAAGAGGAACTAGAGTTTTCCTAGAATGAAATCTGAATAGAGAATAAATGATTTAATTCATTTTGGTGATTTCCCTGTTTTGTATGGATGTTTATTTGATTTATGATTGAATTGTATGAATGTATGAATGTACCATATCTTCTTGAGGTATCTGGAAAGGCAGACTTAAGTGTGCACCTGCACATAGACACAGAACATGCACACATGAATTACTTGTTTTCTAAATGCAGAGTTATATACATATATACATGTTTCAACTTTAACTTGATTAACAAATTGTTTTAGTGGATTTTCTCATACCAGACATGTGTCTGACCCTAGTGTGCTAATGGCATTTGGGGTGTCTCATTTAAAATGGGGCAGCTTCAAATGCATTTTCAGGGACTACAACAACTAAGTAGGAGTAGGAGCAAGGCTTTGAGAAGAAGATTATAGCATGCTAAAAATTAATTAGATAAGAGCTTAAATGATGAAATCTGCATGTATTGTTACTTTTAAATTGTAACTTGTATTAAGTACTAAATGTTGGATGGATATTTTGCTAAGTGTTTTTCTAAGGAAATTGACTTGTAACTGGAAATCTGTAAATCTGGATATTATCTGATATGTTGAAGAAGTTAATCTAAATCTTGTAAGTGAATTGAGCAAGAACACTATGATAAATAGGGTGGTTACATTTTATAAATGTATTAGTCAATCTTGAGTCTTTGAAAAGGGTTAAGTTTTGGGAAATCTGGATAGTTGAATCTCAGAAAATTAAATGGTTTTATTTTTCTACCATGACATATGTATATAAGAGATGATAAGCATAGGGAGAATGTATTTATGTGTCTGTAATGTTTCCATAATTCAACTTGTTTTACACAAATGTTTTTATACCTTATTTTTAAATAAAGGAAGAATCTGTAATATAGGAGTTGAAAGCAAGGCCCATAATAGTTGCATATAAATGCACATTTAAACATGTTTTGTACAAATATTAACACACCTGTTACCTTTGTATTTTTAACATGAATCTGAATTCCATTTCACTCAGGTTTTGATCAAAATGCATTTTTAAGACCCTATGGGTTACACCAGAACAAAGAGCCTGGTTGAACAATGTTATGGATACCCATGGTTACAGGAAACCCACTTAAGTTTGCATTTCATTTAGTTTAGCATACCGGCATCAAAGAATCAAGCCTTTGAAATATGATATCTCACTTAAAAATATTCCAAAAAAGAGTTAGTACTCTAAACAGATTTTATAAGAAAATCAAACATAGATAATGATAGGAACTTATATCATTTTCCAGAGCACAAGCACTACACCATTAATTTATAGATAATCCTAACACAATTATTTGGTTTCTAGGAATTATACTCCATAGAGAATTTAGAAAGGAATCAGGAGTTTAAAATATATATATTGATACATATATGGATGGAATTTTATTGTATGTATTGAACTGAACTATGTGTGGATTGATTAAACTTAATCAATCAAATTATCCTCTTGTTTTCCAGAACTCTGATTCAAACAAGAGAGGCATATACATCTTCACATGTATGTGCATGTCTTTGTGAATGCACTGATATATTTATATTGGTAAAGATTTTGATCCACGATAAGTTGTTTAGATAAAAAGAAAAAAAATGACTCTAGGCTTCAGAGATATTTATATATATATAAATATATATATATATATATATCTATGTAAAAAAAATCCTTACAAATTCAGGTATAAAAGAGAGGGTCATTTCATTTGGTATCAGAGCTATGTTACTAAAACATAGTTAAAAGTTAAAATCAAATCCTTCTATGAAATTAAAAACTTAAGAAACAAAGTATAAGTAAAATATTTTGTAGGGATTGATCACTGGATGATCAAGTTTGAGTTAAAAAAAACTAACCAGCTATGTAAATTATCATTAGCAAACTATGGTAGGAAGACCACCAAATCAGGGAGCAGGATCCTCCAATGCACCACCAATGGTCAATATGCAAGATTTGGTGAGAGCATTTAGGGATGGGGCAGGACAAAGGCAAGAAAATCCCCATGAAGAGCTCTCCAAATTACTCAAGAATTATACTCATTTAGGAGGCAAAAGCTCTGAAGGGACAGAAAGTATTATGGAAATTCAAGCATGGTTGAGAACATTGGATAGGATTTTCAATGACATGCAGCTTGATGATCAAAGGAAGAGGCAAGTGGCTTCAAGACAGCTGAAAGGAGTAGCTTTAAGCTGGTGGGAAGTAATCATTATAGGGATAAATGAGAATGAAATCACTTGGAATCAATTCAAGGAGATGTTGGAAGCAAGATTTGTACCAGCATCAGCTAAGACCACCTTACTAGAAGAATTTATTAGACTCAGGCAAGGAACTTTGAGTGTCACTGAATACACTCAAAAGTTTGAGGGGCTTTCCACATATGGAGCAATGCTAGTGGCAGATGAAGCATCCAAGAATGATAGATACATTAAAGGTTTGAACCCAGGACTTAGCAGAGCCATGTTACCTTTTGCTGACAGGACATTTGATCAAGTAATAGACTTGGCTTTGAGGTTAGAGCAGCATGACAAGGAGAGGGAAAAGTTCAAAAATTTTAAGAATAATAACACTAAGAAGGGTAAGGGGAGATATCACCCTTATGATAAGAAGAAAGAAGAGGCCAGTAATAAAGGCACTGGAGATGTCAAAGCTAAGGAAACCAAGAAGAAAATTGTGTTTCATCAATGTGGAAAGGAAGGACATATCAAGCCAAGGTGCCCAGAATTGAAAGGAGGAGCTTTCAAGTGCTATCTATGTGGGAAAGAGGGGCATATGAAGAGGAATTGTCCTGAGTATAAACAGCAAGGAAAATTGGCAAATTTAGAAGGCAAAGGCAAATCCACAGTGGAGATTAATGCTGAAAACCATAGCCAAGTGGAAGGTACATTACTTATTTGTACCATACCCATAGCAGTAGTATATGATACTGGGGCAACTCACTCTTTGATTTCTTATGAACTAGTTAAAATGCTAAAATTGAATTGCATATTGGCTGAAACCCCATTGCATATACAAAGTCCACTAGGGAGTTCTAGTGTTTTAAATATGATTTGTGTGGATGTGGAATTAAACATAGGTGGAAACAATTTCATTTCCAATTTATATGTTTTAAACTACCCAAATATAGGTGTTATATTGGGGGTAGACTGGTTAAGGCAATTTAAAGCCATAATTAACTTAGAATCATCCACCATATCATTGCAAAATCTTAGGGGCCAGAGAATCATAATTTTATGTGAAGTGGCTAAAGAAAGGAAATTATATCATTTAATTGACTTGGAAAAATATTCCAGTGAACTTACTATTGAAGAAATTCCCATAGTCAATAAATACTTGGATGTGTTTGGGGAGGTTAAGGATGTTCCACACCATAGACCAGTAGAGTTTCAAATCAATCTAGTTCCAGGAGCAAGTCCAGTGATTAAAAAGCCAACTAGAATGGGGCCAAATGAACTAAAAGAATTAAAGAAACAGTTAGAGGAATTGGAAGAAAAGGGTTTTATAAGACCAAGTAATTCTTGCTGGGGAGCACCAGTGTTATTTGTTAAGAAACAAGATGGTTCCTTAAGACTCTGTATAGATTATAGAGAATTGAACAAAGTAACTATTAAAAATAAATATCCATTGCCAAGGATAGATGATCTTTTTGATCAATTAGCTGGGGAAAGAGTATTTTCTAGACTAGATTTAGCATATGGTTTTCATCAAATGAAGGTGGATGAGTGAAGTGTTAAGTACACTACCTTTAACACTAGGTATGGGTTGTATGAATTTCTGGTTATGCCATTTGGTTTGACTAATGCACCATCATACTTTGTGGATTTAATGAATAGAACTTTTAGAGATTATTTAGACAAGTTTGTGCTGATTTTTATAGATGACATTTTAATTTATTCCAAAACAGTGGAAGAACATAAAAATCATTTGCACCTGGTTTTGTCTAGATTAAGGGAAAAAGATTTAAAGGAAAAAATTTCAAAATGTGCATTTTGGAAAGAGGAAGTATATTTCCTTGGCCATGTCATTTCTGCCAAAGGAATTTCTGTAAACCCCAATAAAGTAGTGGCTATTCTAGCATGGAAGAGGCCTAGCACAGTGAGTGAAGTGAGATCATTTATGGGGATGGCAGGATATTATAGGAGATTTATAAAAGATTTTTCAAAAATTTCTACACCACTTACTAACCTAACCAGGAAGAACCAAGCTTTTGTTTGGTCAGAGAAGTGTGAGAAGTCTTTTGAACAATTGAAGGAGGCTTTGGTGAATGCTCCAATCTTGAAAGTACCCCAGGGAAATGAAGAATTAGTTGTATATACTGATGCTAGTGGGTTTGGCTTGGGTGTAGTGTTGATGCAACAAGGCTAAGTCATTGCATATGCATCCAGACAACTTAAACCCCATGAAGTAAGGTATGCCACACATGATCTTGAATTAGCAGCTATGATCTATGCTTTGAAACTTTGGAGACATTATTTGTTAGGAACTAAGTTTGAACTTTACACTGACCACAAGTCTTTAAAGTATTTATTTTCACAAAAAGATTTAAACATGAGGCAACATAGATGGGTGGAGTTCTTAGCTGCTTATGACTTGGACATACTCTATACACCAGGTAAAGCAAACAAAGTTGCTGATGCTCTAAGTAGACAACATGCTAAATTAGCTATGATGATGATAGAAGAATTTAAGGACTTGTCCTTGCTTGCTGAGTTAGAAATTGGGGAGAATGATTGTGTGCACATGGATGTACATGTGCATGGTGCACAGGAAAATAGAGGGAAGTTGAGCTTGATGACACTTCAATCTGAATTAATTTTGAAGGTAAATAAAATGCAAGACCAAGACCCTATTATAGTTGAGAAGAAAATTCTCATATCAAAAGGGAAAGAGGTGACAAATTACCATATTGACAAAAATGGTTATTTAAGAAACCAGAATAGAATATGTGTGCCAGAAAACATGGAGTTGAAGGAGGAAATATTGAATGAATATCATAGAAGTAAATACTCCATACACCCAGGTAGTACAAAGATGTATCAAAATTTAAAAAGAGATTTCTGGTGGAAGGGAATGAAATCAGATGTAGCCAAATATATTGCAAAATGTATGACTAGCCAACAAGTCAAGGCTGAAACACAAAAGCCATCAGGGTTGTTGCAACCTCTTACCATACCCCAATGGAAATGGGAAGATATATCTATGGATTTCATAGATGGACTGCCTAGATCTAAAAGAGGAAACACAAGCATATGGGTGATAGTTGATAGGCTAACTAAAGTGGCACATTTCATCCCAGTCAAATCAGAAAGGAATGCACCAAAGTTAGCACAAGTATTTGTGAAAGAAGTGGTAAGATTGCATGGCATTCCCAAAACCATTGTGAGTGATAGGGATACCATCTTCACCTCAAGATTCTGGAGAAGCTTTCAAGAAGCCATGGGAAGTTAATTATGCTTAAGCACTGCCTACCATCCACAATCAGATGGGCAGACTGAGGTGGTGAACAAAGTTTTAGAGGATTTGTTAAGGGCATGTGCACTGGATTTTGGGGGCAACTGGGAAGACTATCTCCATTTAGCTGAATTTACATACAATAACAGCTATCAAAGCACCATAGGAATGGCTCCATTTGAAGCCTTATATGGCAAGCTATGCTTGTCACCTGTATGTTGGGTAGAAGCAGGGGAAAGAGCTATTTTAGGGCCTGAGTACATACAAGAAACTAAAGAGAAAATTGAGTTGGTAAGGAGAATAATGGCAGCAGCTCAAGATAGGCAAAATAAATTTGCAGACATGAAAAGGAAGCAGGTGGAATATGAAGTAGGAAATTTTGTTTTCATCAAAATCTCACCTATGAAAAATGTACTAAGATTTGGGAAATAAGGCAAATTAACCCCAATATATATTGGGCCATACAAAATTATGGAAAGAATAGGTTCCTTGGCATATAAGCTGGAATTACCAGAAAACATGCAAGGGATACATGATGTTTTTCATGTATCACAATTGAGAAGGTGGGTCTATGACAAGGCAGAAATTCTGGAGACCTCAACCCAAGTGCAAATAAATCCTAATTTGATTTATGAAAAGGATCCAGTGGGAATTTTGGCAAAAGATGTGAAGAAGTTGAGGAATAAATCTCTGAAACTTGTGAAGGTACAGTGGAGTCTTGATCCTAGTGATTGCACATGGGAATTAGAAGACAAAGTTAGGATGAACTACCCTAAGCTATTTTCATATTAAAGGTAATTCTGATTTTTAATTTGCTTTCCTTTTGGATGCATGTATTTTTAGTTATTATGATAGAACTAAAAATCTATTTGGATTAAGAATGAACTTGTTCTCTGAATTAAGTTTGAAATTGATTTAAGCTTAGGAAAATTGTGGGACACAATTTCTAAAAGGTGGGGTGTATGTAATGACCCAAGATTTTAGGAATTTATTTTGAAAAATATAAATAAGTTTAAAATAATTTTTAAACCAATTTTAAAGGGGAATTGATATAGCTTGATATGGTGTACCTGTATGTGTGTACATGTGTGCACAGGAAATACACATGAACTATAGCTTAATTCCTGAATGCTAAGAATGAACACATGTTGATGTGTATGGAAATATTATATATATATATATAGATTAAATCCTTAAAAGCTATATGCATAAATAAATATATATATATATATATATGGATGCTACTGAGTATTTTTGAGTGTACATGTGCATGTGTGTCAGTACAAAATAATGTATAAACATATATACGGGTGTACTAATTATTTCAGTATGACTTATATACATATATATATGTTAATAAAATACTAGGGTTCAAATCAGCAAAATAAAATATACAAACATATTTTAAATTATAGGCAGAAAGAAAAAGAATGAAGATATAAAAAGGAGTAATCTTCTTATAAATAAGTAAAGGCAGTACATGCTATTTAAATGAAAGCTAGAAATAGAAAAATAAGATAAAACAGAGAAATGTTTTGTATAGGCAGAATTAGGAAGAATATTTGATAAATAATAAAACCAAGTCACACTTTTAGCATGATAGTAGACAAGAGGAAAAGTATTTTCTGGAAAAGAAAATTTTCTGAAAATAACCAAAAGAATATAACCACTTTTCTTTCCACAAACTCAAGCCGGGGAGGGTAAGATTTTGGGTTTAAAAACTAAATGCAAATGGCATGATTTTTGATGGGCAAAAATGACTTTAGCCAACACCTTAAACCCTAAGAAAAACCCTGCATAAACAGGCAGTGATATGGGGAACCTTCTCTTCTTCCCGGATAACTCTTGAGAAAATATATATCACCTAAATATAAATCAAGTGAAAAAAAGGGTTTGAAGGCAGAAGCTTACCAATCAACTAGGAAGTGAAAGAGAGCTAGGTGAGAAAACTCACTCAAAATCTAAGGCAATAAGTCCTAATGTAGGCAGCCAGTTATAAGTTAATTTTCTTGAAAATGTATTTTCATATGTGATTGTCTATCTGTGATTTTAGAGCTGAAAATGTTTTGATTCTTTTTGGTTGTTCTACTTGTTTTATTATATGAAAGTTTTAAGTATTATTAGTATATATATATGTTTTATAAACCCAGATCTCTCTGATATGTTAATATTTAGAAACATAAGTAAATACCCAGAAAATAAAATGTTGAATATAGGCAAGTAGTATTGGTTTTGGCTCAACCCAGAAAAATGTAAACATGTTGAGCTGCAATATACTCATGTATAAGTGCTGAGGCTTGAGACAAAAAGGAATTAGGGGTGCAATAGGGTTGCCTATGTGCTGATGCTCCTGATTCAATGAAAATATATAAATGTTCATACACATAGCAAACAAATTTTGTGATTCAGTGAAACTTGGTCATTCTGAGTTTAACTCAAGCACAAATGTTTGCAAAAGGAAAAACTCTCCCTAAAGCCATAAGACAATTTTAGTTACCTATACCCCTTTTAAAATACCAATATATATATATATATATACATACAGAATCTTATTTAAATAGACACCAATGTTTGCTTGCCTGTTTGTCTCTGTTTAGTTATGAATAATATGAGATGCCATGATATGGATGTTTATGTTAGTGAAATGAATCACTGGATGGTTTAGTCATGAAAAATCAAAAGAGTTATTATTAACTTAAACCTGATTAGGAAATGGGGGTCAAGAACACTGCAGGAATGACTTGTTTTCTTGAGTAATACAAGTTGACACATGGCTTGTTTAAGTCCTGAGATCTTTGTGTAATGGAGTGAATTAGTCCATTACAGTGTGTCCATTGATTCAACTAATTGCAGATGAGACCAAGATAGATAAATATACCAATGTAAGAGAATTTGATATAAAGAGGAACTAGAGTTTTCCTGGAATGAAATCTGAATAGAGAATAAATGATTTAATTCATTTTGGTGATTTCCCTGTTTTGTATGGATGTTTATTTGATTTATGATTGAATTGTATGAATGTATGAATGTACCATATCTTCTTGAGGTATCTGGAAATGCAGACTTAAGTGTGCACCTGCACACAGACACAGAACATGCACACATGAATTACTTGTTTTCTAAATGCAGAGTTATATACATATATACATGTTTCAACTTTAACTTGATTAACAAATTGTTTTAGTGGATTTTCTCATACCAGACATGTGTCTGACCCTAGTGTGCTAATGGCATCTGGGGTGTCTCATTTAAAATAGGGCAGCTTCAAATGCATTTTCAGGGACTACAGCAACTAAGTAGGAGTAGGAGCAAGGCTTTGAGAAGAAGATTATAGCATGCTAAAAATTAATTAGATAAGAGCTTAAATGATGAAATCTGCATGTATTGATACTTTTAAATTGTAACTTGTATTAAGTACTAAATGTTGGATGGATATTTTGCTAAGTGTTTTGCTAAGGAAATTGACTTGTAACTGGAAATCTGTAAATCTGGATATTATCTGATATGTTGAAGAAGTTAATCTAAATCTTGTAAGTGAATTGAGCAAGAACACTATGATAAATAGGGTGGTTACATTTTATAAATGTATTAGTCAATCTTGAGTATTTGAAAAGGGTTAAGTTTTGGGAAATCTGGATAGTTGAATCTCAGAAAATTAAATGGTTTTATTTTTCTACCATGACCTATGTATATAAGAGATGATAAGCATAGGGAGAATGTATTTATGTGTTTGTAATGTTTCCATAATTCAACTTGTTTTACACAAATGTTTTTATACCTTATTTTTAAATAAAGGAAGAATCTGTAATATAGGAGTTGAAAGCAAGGCCCATAATAGTTGTATATACATGCACATTTAAACATGTTTTGTACAGATATTAACACACCTGTTACCTTTGTATTTTTAACAAGAATCTGAATTCATTTTCACTTAGGTTTTGATCAAAATGCATTTTTAAGACCCTATGGGTTACACCAGAAGAAAGAGCCTGGTTGAACCATGTTATGGATACCCATGGTTACAGGAAACCCACTTAAGTTTGCATTTCATTTAGTTTAGCATACTGGCATCAAAGAATCAAGCCTTTGAAATATGATATCTCACTTAAAAATATTCCAGAAAAGAGTTAGTACTCTAAACAGATTTTATAAGAAAATCAAACATAGATAATGATAGGAACTTATATCATTTTCCAGAGCACAAGCACTACACCATTAATTTATAGATAATCATAACACAATTATCTGGTTTCTAGGAATTATACTCCATAGAGAATTTAGAAAGGAATCATGAGTTTAAAATATATATATTGATACATATATGGATGGAATTTTATTGTATGTATTGAACTGAACTATGTGTGGATTGATTAAACTTAATCAATCAAATTATCCTCTTGTTTTCCAGAACTCTGATTCAAACAAGAGAGGCATATACATCTTCACATGTATTTTCATGTCTTTGTGAATGCACTGATATATTTATATTGGTAAAGATTTTGATCCTGGATAAGTTGTTTAGATAAAAAGAAAAAAATGACTTTAGGCTTCAGATATATATATATATATATATATATATATATATATGAAAATCCATATATATATATATATATATCTATGTAAAAAAAATCCTTACAAATTCAGGTATAAAAGAGAGGGTCATTTCAATGCGGTTTTAGATGTCAACTAGCGTAGGCAACAACTTTTTCCTTCTACATCAATACCGAAGCTAATCCAGTACTATAGGCATCTGTGTATACTGTTAACTCCTCACTCCCGCTTGGAATGGTTAATGTAGGTACGGTCGTCAACCTCTCTTTTAGACTCATGAAAGCATGCTCACACTTCACGTTCCAAATAAAGGTCTAGTTCTTCTTTGTTAAATTGGTTAACGGTGCGACTACCTTAGAGAGGTCCTTGATAAAGCATCTATAATATCCTATGAGTCCTAAGAAACACCTTACGTCAGTAGCATTCTTGGGTTAGCTACAATACTGAACCGCTGCACCTTGGTTGTGTCTACTGTGATACCCTGCTCAGAGATGACATGACCTAAGAATCTCAATTCCATTCTCCAGAAGTGGCATTTCGAGAACTTTTCTTTCAACTTATGACTTCACAACACTTCAAGCACAATCCTGAAGTGAGCCTTGTGTTCCTCCTCTGTCCTGGAGTAGATCACAATATCATCCATGAACATAAGTATGAACTTGTTTAGCTGATCCCCGAAGACACGGTTCATAAGACCAACAAAGTATACCAGAGCGTTGGTTAGCTCGAATGGCATAATCAACCATTCATAGAAACGAGATGGCATACGAAACGTAGTAATCGACACACTCTCCTTTGCTACCCTTAACTGGTGAATTCCCGTCGCCAAATCCAGTTGGGAGAACACCTTCATAGCATGGAGCTGATCGAACGAGTCATCAATACGTGGGAGTGGATACTTGTTCTCCTTCATCACCTTATTCAGCTCATGGTAATCCACACACAACCTTAGAGAGCCATCTACATTAGTGGTGAATACTACAAGTGCACTCCACTTAGAGATACTGCTAGGGGTGAACCCTTTTTTCAACAGGTCATTTACTTGCCCCTCTAACACCTTCTGCTCTTTAGGTGTCATATGCCTCATAGGTATAACTATAGGTCTGGCATCCTTCTTCAAGTCTATTCGAAACTCGATCTCTTTATACAGTGGTAATCTAGTTACCTCCTCAAACATGTCCAAATACTCTCTAATGATGGGTAAAGATGACAACTCATCCTGTGGAATCTTGAGCAAATACAAAAAGCTAACCATAACCCCATCTGTGGTAGCCAACCAATCACTACATTTTGCCCCTCCGCAGCCCTAATTGTCACCAACAGCTTCTCGTAATCCAGTATTACCGCATGTTTCCTTAGCCAATCCATTCCTAAGATAATCCTGAACCCAACGAAATTCAAAACAAAACAATCACAAACAAAAGAGCATTCATGGCTCGATAAGACCAAACCATAACAAAGCATACACAGGCTAGTAGAGCCCCCAACAGGGTTCGTCAAAATAACGGTCGATAACTATTTCGGGTTTCAATCCCAGCCTATCTACTAGGTCGCTAAATATAAAGGAATGTAAAGCCTTGGTATCGAATAAAACACGTATGGGAATATAAAGAAGGGAAAGCATACCTTAAATGACAATGCCCTTCCTCTTCTCTTTCACCGAGGGAGCACTCGACGAAGTTGGAACAGCGTCTAAAGCATATGCCTTTAAAACCTGTTTCTATTGCACTGGTTCTGGACAATTCTTCAATATATTCCTAGGCTTGCCGCAGTTATAACACTTCTTCGTCCCTTTGATTTTGCAGTCTCTGATCAAGTGCCCTTACCTCCACAACCATAGAAAATAGGATCTCATTTAACCTTCTTCTAAGCATTCTTCCCTTAATTCTTTCCCTGAGACTGCTTCCTCTTTCCAAACCACTTCTTTCCTCCACTACTTTGTTGCAGTTTCGTCTCTTCCTTAACAATAACATCTGATTTGGACTTGGGGTATAAACTCTCTCGGTGAAGAGCTTTCTTGACGAGTCTCTTAAATGGCATCGATATGAGTTACTAGCTTCTCCCCTAAATAGTCGCCAAAACCCATAATAAATTTCTCATTCTTCCTCAATGGAGTGTGGATAAAAGACATCCCATACTTCGATAAAGCATCGAACTCAACAATATATTCAGAAACAGACATATCTCACTGCTTTAATTCAGTGCATCTCCCGAATAGTACTGACTTATGAGAAGCCGGAACGAACTTCTCATCATACCTGGCCTTGAATAGATCCTTCGATGTAGCAATAGTGATGGCATTCCACCAATTCATGGCCTGCCCTTGAAACTGTCTAAAGGCCTGCTTCCTTTTCACGGCATCATCAATCTCCATATCACCAAAGGTACGTTTGCAGGTGTCCAATCAATCTTGCACTTCGATGGCATACTCCATTCTAAGAAATGACCTGCCTCCCAAAGTAGAGTAATCTTTGCATAGCTTGGCGAAGTCATCCCTCGGTACCTGCACTTGAGCACCAACAACAACATTCGAAGCAGCCGCTTAGGCAATTTGAAGCATGTTCACCATCATCGCATTGAACATAGCTTCCAATTCAGGATTAGCAGCCCCCGAACCCGCTCCTTGCTTAACTCCAAAGATTAAGTTCCCACTAGTGTTTCTTATTTTCTGCTTATTCTTGATCGATAACAAGAATGATCATTCTCTAAAAAGAACACCATGTCAATGGTACTCATATGTGCATGCGACTTATATACTATATATACTACTATATAATTTTGAAAATCAAAATATATAACAAGTACGCACTCTCATATATATATATATATATTCTCCCAATCCAGTCTAAGGAGAGAACTCCTACCTTATCTCTACTAGATCAAAGTATCCCTTTGATTAAACAACGCAACCTAAGCTCTGATACTAAATGTGACGATCGCCCTACACCACCGGTAACCAATATACATAAGATAGTGCGCTGCTAACATGTTGATTGGTGTAGGATGACCATCAAGGTCTAAAAATGAAACAAAAACATCACTGATTATGTCGTATATCCTACAACACATGGAATAAAATATAATATCATAGATATAAAAATGAAGAGACGGTAATAACCAAGTGATGCAAATATCAGAGTATAGATACACAAAGCTATACATCATGTAATAGAGTTTATACACAGAAGTAAACTCAAATAACTGTCTCATAATAATAACAATAATAATAAGCAAGCACTACCAAAGCTTCACAGTGTTACACATCAGAATAAGCATAGAAACACATATATCATACGAGATAGCTCCATCCAGCTCGTCCTCTGTACAGCTACTGCATCGCATATAGGCCTGCTATCTAGTCTACTCATTTAAGAGTACCTAAGATAATAGGAAGCAAAACACAAAATTTCGAGTTAAACAACAGTCTGGTGTGAGTGGTAAATAAATCTCAAATTACTATACAAGTCGATATAGTAAGGAACAAAGGTATATGAGTCATACCCGACATGTCCCTACAACCAAAGAGTTAGCACATAACATCATATGCTACTCTAAGTGTCATAAAGGTATAATACACTAAGTATGATAATGGATGTCCAAGTCTCCCTATCTCTAATTCCTATCTCCAATGGCTACCCTAGAGTGATAGACTACAGGGAAAGAAATCAAAGCAACCATAACATCCATTAAACAATCCTCACTATCACTCGATGTACTCTAGATATATGATAACTCGTATGACCTTTGTACTACCAAGGACTAATGGAAATCCCGGTTTCCAGTACTCACTTTAGCCAGAAGCTGATACTAGGCGCATTCAATCGGTCCAATAGTACACGAATCCATTCAACCGATCCGGGGTAACCTTTCAATATACCCGTGAGCGTCCTCACAATACCTTGCTTTGAGTACAGCATAAAGCACTCCGAGTATCAACGATCCCTTAGTACGCATTTCTGAGTCCTTTCTTTGCTCCATCTAGTTTCCATTATTTTTTAAGGAACCATTCTACATTCCCCTCTCCACGGCTTCTTTCAACAATAAGCCATTACCTTCGAGGAAGCATTCTACATTCCCCACTCTATGACACCTTTCAATATTGAGCCGTTATCTTTGAAATCTAACTCCATTCATTGTCGAGTTACCATCCGAAGACCCTAACTTTTATCATGCCATTACATCGTCATCAATCAACATGGGAACGAGCCAACACCTCTAACACGACCTATAGAGCATCCTCTTCCTGCCCTGAAAGTTCCACTTTCATCAGGTAAAATTCGATAACTCGGTGTCGAGTTATATACTTAGACAATTTTGGTTAAGTTCTCCTCCTTGCTCCCAGTACTCCTTTTCCTAAGAGCTTCAGATACTGACCTATCCCTTCTTGATAACTCAACCCTCACCTATAGCATGTATCTTCTAACTTCTAGGATAACTCGATATACCATCCAACACTTAGCCAAATTTCTTGCCTCAAGCAATGAACTACAACTATTAGCCAAGCCCTTCCTGCCCATGTCAACGACCGAGTCATAGGTCTTCACACCATAACTCGGTGCCGAGTTATGGGCATAACTATGTGCCGAATGATGGGCATAACTCATTTTAAGGTGCGAATTTTCTGACAAGCTCCACCTATGTTTCAAAGCCTCTCCTCTAAGTTTCGTCCAATTCCGACTAACTTTTCCTTCAATTTTCTCAATCCCCCAACCTATCTACCTAACATCCAAAACACTAGCAAATAACATCAAAACACAACATATAAAAATGAAATCACATGCATATACATTCATACAACCAATACATAAGAATGTGATAATTAAGCAAATCTTAATCTAAATACAAGTATTGAAGAGTGAGAGGTCAAGAACCACTCACCAAATACCTAAAATACCAAATTTCTTCCTTAGATCTGATAATATCTAGCTTTTATATGCTAACCATCTCTCAAATAAATGACTTGGCTAAGATTAGTAAGAAAAAGATGTGATTTTTGATGAAATTAGGGTTGATTGATATTTAGACCTAATTTAGGAAAGAAGGAAATGACTTAGGTCAATTTCTACAGCCTCCTGTTAGCATAAATTTTGAAATGGGTTAAAGAAGCACGGACTTAGTTAATTACCTCTAAAACTAGCCAACTACAGCTAAAACATAAAACTACAATAACTCTCAAATAGCAGGTCCGTTTTTATATTATGACCATTCTATGGAATGGGAAACCATCTTCCCGAAACAATGGAAGTGATTTGAGACCCTAATTTGGCTCCTATCAAAAGTTATAATCCAAACAAGAGTTTCAGGGTGAAAATGATCACATTGAAATTTGACAAAAATTAAAGATATGGAAATGTCGTTGAGAGTCACTTCCCAGAATCTTAGAGCCCTACGACCTAATATAAATAAAATAAAATTTTTACGATCTTCTGATACGTAAAATATGGGTCGTTACATTGGCCATGTACTTAGCCAAAATTTTGTCATCTAACTCTAAGTCATCGAAGATCCTTTCACAAATATCCATCCCGTCTTGCGCATCAATAGCCGCTCCATTCCAAGGAACTATTTGCACCCTAGACTCACATAGTCTTTATACAGCTCAGTAAAGTCGACTTTAGGAGTTTGCACGTAAGCACCATAATTGTTTGCAGAAACTTAGGCGTCCTAGATAATGATTTGCACCATCTCAGCGAACATATTCTGTAAATTAAGGTTAGTGGTCCTCGATCCTACCCACTCCTAAACTCCGGAAATGGAGTCAATATCAGCATTTCTCGTATGCTAGATCGCTATTAATACATCATAAGAATGATCGACCTCTCATAAATAAAACTGCATCAATGGTACTCATATGTGCAATCTAACTTATATATTATGTATACTACTGTATTTTTTTGAAAATCAAATATATAACAAGTACGCGCTCTCGTATATGTATGCACTCTCGATCCAGCCTAAGGTGAGAACTCCTATCATATCTTTATTGAATCACAATATCCCTTAGGTTAAACAATGCAACCTAAGCTCTAATACCAAATGTGACGACCACCATGCACCTTCGATGCTCATATAACCAAATAGTGCACTGTTGGAGTACTTAGTCGATGTAGGACGATTATCAAGGGAAGAAAATAGAAGTAAAAAAGAGGAATAGAAAAAAGAGAAAAGAAGAGAAGAAAAATAAAATATTGCATAATCACAGTACATGTTGTATATTTCACAGCGCATTGAATAAAATATAATAGTCATCACAGATATAAAATAGGCAAGATTGTAACACCCCGCATTTTTAGATAATTAAATAACCAGAATAATTATAAACGGTGAAAATGAGCGTATTTGGAATTGTTAGAATATGGCCTTGAAACTTATACCATTGTGTTCGTGGCGATTTTCTGATTAGTTTACATATATAATATGCCTTGAACGAACTTCGTATGAAAAAGTTATTGACGTTCGAAGTTCCGTATCGAAAAATAATTATACGTGTAAATGTGCGTAAATATATTTGTTTATAAATATATGCGCGTATAAATTCTAGAAATAACGCGCGTTTAAATTTCAAAATAGACGCGTATCATAAAGGAAATTAATTGACATCGACAATTAGAGGTAATTAATTAACATTAGTGGGCAATGTTAATCAAATCAGCAATTAAAGGAAAATAATTTACAATAATTAGCAACGTTTGAATTTCAAAATAAACATGTGTTATAAAGGGAATTAAATTTGCAATTGATGGAAATTAATTAGAATGAATATGCAATAGTTAAAAGTTAACATTTAATAATTTATAACGTTTAAAAATAGAGGAAATAAATTAATACTTATAAAACAAAAAGGCTAGACATGTCAAAACTGACGTGTTTTGCTTGTTTTTAACGGCTAGATTTCAATCGCTTTAAACGAACGGACAACGTTGCTTTGGCTCTCTATAAATAAACATGTAGGGCTAGCCTTCAAACCCATATTTTTCTGAATGGATGCGGAAGCCCTGTCACCTTCTTTTCTCCCCCAATTATTCAAAAATCAAATATACTAGATTTAGGTTTTCTGATTTGCAATTTGGAGGTAGAAACTGTAGATCTAGAGAAGAGATTTCCAAATTAAGCCGTCCGTATGAGGTGAGTTTTCAGATCTGGTTTTCTAGTATATATGTTTATTTTTCTTCAATTAGATCCAGATTTATAAATCCATCCAAATTCCGGTTTGTGGATCCAAATAGGGTTGCAAAGGGGAAGGCTATGGATAATAGAACTGGACTAAAAATCAGATTTGGAATTTGGGGTGTTTTCTTTTCGGCAGGGTTGAATTAAATTATATATCTTTTATGTTTATGATATATAATATCGTTAAATTCCCGTTAAATATTTAATTTAGCATTTGGACTAATTTTAGTAATTGGTTCTATTAGCTAGTTATGTTAAAACTGTAACTTTTATAAGAGAAGTGTACTTATATTTAAATGTTATTTATATAGAAAAAGATAGGAATCCAATTAAATATAAGTAATATTAGGCTTAAAAATTATAGAGAAAGGCATAAGCCTAAAAGTGAGAAATTTATAGTAAATTATGTTAAAACTCGAGGAATGAAATAAAAAGGGGAAATCTAATAACTTAATTTGGAAGTTAGTGATAGATTAGTTGGCTGGTTTAGAAAAGGGAATACATTTCCATAATTTAATATTATAAGAAAAACGGTAAACGTAATTGCAAGAATAAAAGCAAGACAAACGGAATTAGTGCAAAATAGAGACATTACTGTATTTTGCATTATCCAACAACTAAAGAAACAATAAAGGAAATATCTTGCAGTTACAAGTTATTGTTTATAGCATTATTTAGTATTAAAATATGGAAATGGATTTTTAGCACAGTTTTTGTAACCAACCAAATAGAATAGAACTACTCCATAGAATAAAAGAGAATAACACGAAGCGTTAAAGAAATTAAAGAAGAAGAAATAATCAAGTTAATTTTTGACAAGACTAGAAATAATAAACAGAAAATGTGACTAGATCTGCATTTACTGCATAGATAGTAGAATAAAAAATAAAGCAGTTATTATGATAAGTAATTTTTGACAGTTGGACGTAGTTCCAAGCTAAGACTGTCATATAATATAAAAGAACTAAAGAGAATTCAGTATCATAATAAAAGAAGACCGACAAGAATATTAAAGAGACACTTGCAATTACATTTATAACATGTAGGTTATAAAAGAAAGAAAATAAAATAAAAGTGACAATTGCAAGTATAATTGTAACACGTAGGTTACAATTAAAAATAAAGAAATAAAAGAGGCTTGTTTTATCAAACTTAGATCATGGATTAAGTTAATAAGCAAAAAAATAGCAGTGGCCTGTACCGGCAGCATTCCCTTTCAGGTCTAGGACTGATGGTCTCACACGTGGGTGAGGCTGGGCATGTTGATTAGGGTAAATAAGTAGCCAATAGAATAAGAAAAGTAAACTAAACGCATAATAAAAGATTAAATGTAGGGTCTAATAAAATGGTAAGGTGCGTTTGGAGTAGCCCAAAGAGAATCTTGATAAAGAGCCTAACGAAGCAGTTCGTTGCAGATTTTTAGTACAGAAAGAGCGCTTCCAACTTAGTTATTTTGGGTAGAAGGAAGTACGAGACTTTAACGAGATGTAACGATACTCTAGGACGGCCCTCTGGGGTAGGCCTAACGAAGCTACACCCCCGGAGGCAGGTCTGTAGGTGTTCCATCAAGAGAGTATGCCTTGAGTACTTTTGCATTGTAGGCCTAACGAAGGGACCTTTGTAGGCAGTCACAAGGTTGATGATGGAGTAGGATATTCACTTGACACCATACTCTAGTTTGCGAGTAGGTTTTAGTGGGCAGGACCCATAAGAATAGTCACATGCGGGTATTAGACATCATCAGTAAGAGTGAGTTCGGGAAAGAGTAGAGCTTAACCAATAGGCCAATGATTCTTTCACTATCGAGACATTGGTTGAGGGGTACAGCCAATTGGATGTTTGGATTGTTTGTAGTAGGGCACAACCACTTATCTCTTGAAAGGTCTTTCGATTAGTTGAGGGGGACTGCGTAGGGCCATAGCCACGATGAGAAAAGAGAAAGACCAAGTAGAATATCTGTATTGTAGGCCTAACGAAGCGGAACTTTACAGATATAGAAAATCCGCGATCGAGTTCCGTACAAGGTAGACCTTGTTGGCGTAATTCAGGGAGTAGATAGAACGATTACGTGTAGTCCTCAAGGTACGCACTGGGTGGTACATTGGGGATGTCCGAGCACTAGTATAAGCTAGTGTGAATGCAGTTTCATGTTTTCATAGTAGACGACGGAACATCTGTATTGTAGGCCTCATGAAGCTGTCCTTTACAGATGTAGTTACAGTACGCTCTAGTAGCGAGACAATGGAGTCATTTTCGAGGAGGATACAGAAGGTACTATGGGTAGTACCTAGGACCGATGCGGTCTTTGGGCATGTAGCTATATATATATATTGGTTATTAAGTCTTAATCTACTAGGGAGTATATGGGTACGATTTACGCACAGAGGTGAGAGTAGTATAAACCCAATAAACCTAATATAATAGAAAATGGAAATAGAACGGTATATGTAGAATTATGCTTAGAAGTGTATAATTAGTCCATTCATCAGAATTTTAGTTCTGACCCCCTCCTCATATCATCCCACGGGTTAGATAGATGGCAGAGATTTTCCCGCTTTGAGACACTTATTTAGAAAGTGTTATTACCTTGGTGAGTATTTACTTATTACTATATTTTATTCAGTTTCGCTGTGAGATATTTATTTGAGCTCTGATATATTTATCTTTGCCTATTTGCAGGATACCAGACACCCAACTCAGGCTTCAATGGATTTGGGTTTTAGCATTTTTGCTAAAAATCCGAACCCACTGGAACTTGGGTTGTTACATTTAGTATCAGAGCTTAGGTTTGTAGATCCTAAGTAAATTAGGAAATATGAGTGAACGTATTTGTATCTTTGAATAAAATATAAATATATTTACTACTAAAATCCAAGTAGTCCCCAATTATAGATTTTAACATATGGAAAGTTTTTAGAAGTATATTTGTGCATAGTTTGCTAGTTGGGTTTGGGATGACCGAAGGATGTTGAGCCCTATGTTATTGCTGATTTATAATGTACAATAAGTTATGTTTTGAAATAAAATTGGTATCCATATATTATAGGAAGTGGGAAATTTCTCTAGGGATAGTAGGGGGAGTATTTTTATTTTGGAAGGAATAAGATATTTTAGTAAGGGAATGAGATTTTCAAGGTTTAGGAAGGGTATTCCTAGGGTAGTAAGAATAAAATCCACTTTATGTCTAGCCCAATAAAATGAAACTTTTGGAATTGAAAAGTTGAAAAATATAATTGTTAATATGTTTGAGAAAGTCAATAATGGGTTTTTGAAAAAAAAGTGGTATGAAATTTAAATTGGTTTTTATATGATGTAAATTTTGTTAAAAGTGAAATTCTTTTTGAAGAATTATAGAGCATGTATAGCTCGCTAGTTTTTTTATAGGTAAACAAAGATTTTAAATATAAAAACCTAGAGTGTGTTAAGTATTGAAAATGTAGGTTACAACATTTATTGTTGTAATAGATGTTTTCGTGAAAAATAAAGGAAGCATAGACTATGACACTATTGTTATAGTAGGTGACTCCCAAAGGAAATGTTTTTACATAGCATATTAGATTTATTAATATTTATTTTAATTGAATCCATATACTAGTATTCCTGGGTTGTAGTAACGGTGTTTTACGCAACATTTGTTTTGATCCAAATAAAAATGTGTTTTGAAGATAATTTCAAAGTATAGAAATAAAGTGGTTTGTAAGTACACTTATTATTTAAATAAGTATATGGAAATGTTTTCTGGTTATGAAAATATTAATGAAAATATTAAAACAATTTTGAAAATGAGTTGTTTTGGAAAAAATAAGAAGATGTAAGTTAAATATTAGGAAATTAATAAATTTCGCAGGAAATGTCTATTGTAAGTGAATATAGATTAAACATATTTTAATCTATTGGAATGAAATGAATAATGATATAATTTTCTACGAAACCAAATCACAAATAAATATGTTTTGTGCAAGTTATAAGGAATACGTGAAAGAGATGTACAAGGTATAGAAAGCACCATATTTTGTATAGCCAGTTTCGATAAAATATAAAATAAGTTCCTTGTAATTTCACATAAACATGAAATCCTCTTCTAAATGATTCATAGAAGGTTTTAGCGTTAATGGTTTCTCATAAGAGAAAGTAGTTCCAATACATTAAGGTATAAAACCATTAGGTGTAATAAGAAGTGTAATAATTAGAGACAGTGTTAGATAGGAGGGATATTATAGAGAGCCTAAGTAGGAAAACTAAGCAGGTGAAATTTCATATTTTTCCATTGATTATGCGCATTGGTTGCTTGCCTTTGTAGAAAGTCCCCATTTGTAGTAAGTTAGACACTCTTCCAATGTTAGGTAATTGGAAGAGTAAGAAAGTTAAGATATTTTTGATAAAATAATTGTTCTTATCTACTCCAGTTTTTGTAAATTTGAAAATCTATGAAAAGAAAATGTTTTGAAAACATGTGAGGACATTTTTGGAAGTTAAGAAAAAAAATGTTTAAAGGACAAGCAAGGCATGTTTTAAGGAAAAATGGTTTGGTGAAAAAGTAAATAAGTTTTTGGAAGAGAAAAACTTAGTAAACAGTTAAATTTAAAAATCCAAAACTTTTTTTATGGAAAAATGTAAAAGGAAATGAGGAATAGGTTTTGAACTTAGAATTTATAAGTTTTCCCCTCTAGGTTTGGGGAATAATTTAAATTCAAAGAGCTGTAAAGATGAAATTCTAGAAAGATAAAATGTTAAGTAACCAAGCACCTTTGAATTTAATAGAAACTTCAAAGTAACACTTTTAAAGGCTTGAATTTTGGGATTTGATGTTTCAAAAATTTAGAAGCTTTAATTTTTGAAATGAAATGATAAATACCAAACCAAACTTTTTAATATGGAGTAGATAGGAATCATTTCCTAGGTGTGATGGAAAAAGTGTAAGGCTATAGCAGTGATTACTTTTAGTAGTAATAATAAAAGTTCTCGTAAAGTGTATAGTACACTAGTGAGAAATTAGGAATGTTGCTTCATGTATGTAGACTATAGAAGAATAGTGAAGGGATATTAGTAAGATAGTAAGACACACATGGTTGGGATAGGTAGACCATAGGTGGGGGAAAATGAAAGGTAAAGGTAAAGAGAAAATTTCCCCAAGCTTAGTTGTTTTTTTAGATAGAGACTGCATAGATTGAAATCCTTATTCATTGCAGTAAATGAGACTTGGTTATTCCATTTTGAGTATGGAATGGAAGAGATGAATAGATCTTATTTATCGTGAGTAATACATCGTAAGTTAGTAACGAGTAATAGGCGGCAGGGGAGCATATGAGTTACTTGGATTCCTAGAGTAGGACCTTTCTGTGTCAGGGTGGACATGGTCCTAGGCCTCCTAGCCCTAGATAATAGCTGTGTTTAGCTGCTATATTTACTTATCTAGTATCGCTTTATAGTAGGACTTGTTTTCTCTTTTAGTTATGAGACTGTAGTCCTATGTAAGCATTTAGTTCCTATTGTAGTAAATCAGTGATGATTAGTATGATGCTTTTTCTCTGTGTTTTTGTGATGTTCACAAGAAGAGAATAAGAACATAGGACGTAAATAATAAAAGAAAAGTAAAAGTAGATAAAATTAACTAAAAGAAAAACAGTAAAATTTAAAGTAAACGACAGAAACGTCAAAAAAAAAATTTGAAAAGAAAAATTTTCTAATGTGAACTGTGCTTGGGAAAGCAAATAGAGATTTTTATAGAATAGTGGCACAAGTTCCAAGTACGGGGAAAGAGGTGTGCAAAAGTAAAACGTTAAATGTGAGTTTTTCCGTTTTCTACCTTCTTTTTGACATAAGAAATCGAGTTTGGAAAAAATCAAATTTTTCTAAAATTCGAATATTAAAAGTTGTGTGGTAGGATTTGGATGTAAAAATTGTTTAACTACGCCCCTATTCAGTAGGAATGTGGGAAAAATTGGATGAAAAATGTTTTGAGTTTTTTAAAGATTGCATTCATATAAAAATTGCAAGTATATTTAGGATTTGTGCATCATATTTTAAAAAGGAGTTTTTAAAGAAGAAAAGCATTCATATAGGAGGCACTGCTTAGAAATTCATGTACATGCATATATTTTATGTTGAATGACACTTTGCACAAAGACACGGATGGTTGCAAAAATTGGATGTACACAAAATGGATGTGATTGATGCGCAGAATTACATAGTTTTACCCTTATCGAATTTCGGGGACGAAATTTCCTAAAGGGCGGGAGAATGTAACACCCCGCATTTTTAGAAAATTAAATAACCAAAATAATTATAAATAGTGAAAATGAGTATTTTTGGAATTGTCAGAATATAGCCTCGAAACTTATACCATTTTGTTCGTGGCGATTTTCTGATTAATTTACATATATAATATGCCTCGAACGGATTTCGTATGAAAAGTTATTGACGTTCGAAGTTCCATATCGAAAAATAATTATACGTGTAAATGTGCGTAAATATATTTGTTTATAAATATATGCGCATATAAATTTCAGAAATAACGCGCGTTTGAATTTTAAAATAGACGCGCGTCATAAAGGAAATTAATTGATATCAGCAATTAGAGATGATTAATTAACATTAGTGGGCAATGTTAATCAAATCATCAATTAAAGAAAATTAATTTACATTAATTAGCAACGTTTGAATTTCAAAATAAACATGTGTTATAAAGGGAATTAAATTTGCAATTGATGGAAATTAATTAGAATGAATAGGCAATGGTTAAAAGTTAACATTTAATAATTTATAACGTTTAAAAATAGAGGAAATAAATTAATACGTATAAAACAAAAAGGCTAGACACGTCAAAACTGATGTGTTTTGCTTGTTTCTAACGGCTAGATTTCAATCGCTTTAAACGAACGGACGACGTTGCTTTAGCTCTTTATAAATAAACGTACAGGGCTAGCCTTCAAACCTATATTTTTCTGAATGGGCTCGAAAGCCCTGTCATTTTTCTTTCTCCTCCAATTCTTCAAAAATCAAATATATTAGATTTAGGTTTTCTGATTTGCAATTTGGAGGTAGAAACTGTAGATTTAGAGAAGAGATGTCCAAATTAGGTCGTCCGTATGAGGTGAATTTTCAGATTTGGTTTTCTAGTTTATCTGTTTATTTTCTTTAATTAGATCCAAATTTATAAATCCATACAAATTCCGGTATGTGGATCCAAAGATGGTTGCAAAGGGGAATGCTATGGATAATAGAACTGGACTAAAAATTAGATCTGGAATTTGGAATGTTTTCTTTTCAGGTGAGTGGATTTTGAATTATATATCTTTTATGTTTATGATATATAATATTGTTAGATTCTCGTTAAATATTTATTTCAGCATTTGGACTAATTTTAGTAATTGGTTCTACTAGCTAGTTATGTTAAACTGTAAATTTTATAAGAGAAGTGTACTAATATTTAAATGTTATTTATATGGAAAAAGAAAGGAATCTAATTAAATATAAGTAATATTAGGCTTAAAAATTATAGAGAAAGGCATAAGCCTAAAAGTGAGAAATTTACAGTAAATTATGTTAAAACTCGGGGAATGAAATAAAAAGGGAAAATCTAATAACTTGATTTGGAAGTTAGTGATAGATTAGTTGGCTGGTTTAGAAAAGGGAATACATTTCCATAATTTAATATTGTAAGAAAAATGGTAAACGTAATTGCTAAAATAAAAGCAAGAAAAATGGAATTAGTGCAAAATAGAGACATTACTGTATTTTGCATTATCCAACAATTAAAGAAACAATAAAAGAAATATCTTGCAGTTACGAGTTATTGTTTATAGCATTATTTAGTATTAAAATATGGAAATGGATATTTAGCACAGTTTTTGTAACCAACCAAATAGAATAGAACTACTCCCCAAAATAAAAGAGAATAACGCGAAGCCTTAAAAAAATTAAAGAAGAAGTAATAATCAAGTTAATTATTTGACAAGACTAGAAATAATAAACAGAAAATGTGACTAGATCTGCATTTACTACGTAGATAGTAGAATAAAAAGTAAAGCAGTTATTTTGACAAGTAATTTGTGACAGTTGGACGTAGTCCCAAGCTAAGACTGTCATATAATATAAGAGAACTAAAGAGAATTTAGTATCATAATAAAAGAAGACAGACTAGAATAGAAAAGAGACACTTGCAATTACATTTATAACATGTAGGTTATAAAGGAAAGAATATAAAAGTGACAATTGCAAGTATAATTGTAACACGTAAGTTATAATTAAAAAGAAAGAGATAGAAGAGGCTTATTTTATCAAACTTATATCTTGGATTAAGTTAATAAGCAAAAAAAATAGCAGTGGCCCATACTAGCAGCATTCCCTTTCAGGTCTAGGACTGATGGTCTTACACGTGGGTGGGGCTGGGCATGCTGATTAGGGTAAATAAGTAGCCAACAGAATAAAAAAAGTAAACTAAACGCATAATAAAAGATTAGATGTAGAGTCTAATAAAATGGTAAGGTGCATTTGGAGTAGCCCAAAGAGAATCTGGATAAAGAGCCTAACGAAGCAGTTCGTCGCTGATTTTTATTATAAAAAGAGCACATCCAATTTAGTTGTGATATCCCGGAAATTTTAAGCAATATCAATTTAATAATCTGTGTTAAAATTAAATTGATTTGATAATAACTGTTAATAAGATTTGAATTGATTTAATAATCTTCTTTTAGATAAATATTTAACTGATAATTTATCATTTAAAAGCTAACAAATTGTTTTCTATTTATAATATATATATATATATATATATATTTGTATATATTGTAAATAGACAAGCTTTGTTTTAAAGTTAATAAATAAAGGCATGTTTTCTAATTCTAATCTTTTTGGTAATTACAATTTGGAAATTTGATTTAATGTTAATATCAAATAAATAACCATTTGTCTTTAAAATATAAGCAAGATTTAAAGTTAAAATTTGTTTAAATGATTTTAGCTTAAATTTAAATTTAATAAAAGGTTTGTTGTTCTTTTTAAATATAGCTTGATGAAATAAGTAATAAAGTGATAATTTCTTTTATAAATTATTTTAATTTGATAATGAGCTTTATTAATAATATAATGTAATATATAGTAGATTTTTAATATGAATAGAATTGTTATATATATATATTTTAGGAGAAACTCTGATTTGTAAATTTAAAATAAGTCTTTCAACAATATTTAAAATAAAATAAATCATATAAATGTCAAACATAAGTATAAACCAAATAATATGGTTATAAGCATATGCATAAATACATAATCATAAGAAACTATGATATTAACAAAAGAGAAAAATCTATAAACATAAGAATAAAATAAAACATCTATAAATATAAGTATATATAGGAACATAAGATATAAATATACAAGTTAACATTATAACTATAATAACCATAACAACGTTCAAGTAAAAACTTATGTAAATTCTAGAGAATATTATATATATAAAGTTTAGATATGCAGGCGAGACTAGAAGTAAGAATAAAATAAAACACCTATGAACATAAGATATAAATATTCGGATATGCACATACAAAAATAGGATAAGTCTAGTATCTCATAGTCTAAATAAATGTTGCAGGCAAGAATAATGTATGAAAGAATATAAAGTAGGAATATATATATGTTGCAGGCAAGTAATAAGTAAAAAGAATAAGTATGCTAGGCAAGCAAGATGTATGTAGCCTGTAAGGCAAGTAAAGAAATCATATCAATGCAAAGAAATATCTATGTACAAAGTTAGCTAAGTGGGACATAAAGTACTCAAGCATTTAATGCTTCCATTTCTCAACAGCATACAAGGTCATTCGAAATGTTTGAAAAATCATTTTAGCCTCCAATACTTAAAAAAATCTCTGATCAAAAATAAAATAAAATAAAAGTGTACCAGGCAAATGGCATAACCCTGTAAACTCTTTTACATATATATTCCTTCTCATTTCAATTCGTTCAACACTGCAAACCAGAGGATAATGGCAAGCTTTTTCTTTTTTTTACAACTTGAACATCTATACAAACTTAAATAATGTCTGCCTTACAACAACAAGCAAGAAGATGGTGGGAGGAAAATCAAAGGAACCATATTCCAGTTTTTTAGTTCAAAGCTGTTTCAAAACAAGGGTGCTCTGTCATTTTCAGAACAAGTGAGTAACTTCATATTTTAAATAACCTAAGTTTTAAATCTAGTTGTGTGATGAATAACTGAGATTTTGTTTGTGTGAAAATATATGCACTGTATTGTATTTTGGTGAAATAATGCCTGCATATTGTTATCTGGATATATCTCTGTTTATAGATTTCAAAACTCTGGGTTAGTTCAAAAATCATTACTGCTTAACCTATTGATTGTTAGGACAAAGTATATAAACAAATAAGTTTGTTCGATCATAAAGTGAATTTTAAAATTTGAATTCAAGTTAAACAAAGTAGGTTTGCTCTAGAAACCTTAAAGAACAGTTAAAGTTTGATATAAATGATATTTTTAAATATCTTGGATTATCAATTCAAGTTTATAAACTGAATCCCTAAGCAAAGACTTGATTTTTAAAACTAAAATCAAGAATTTTAGTAATAGGAGTTAAGAGCAGTTCGTTTATGAACTGAAAATGGAATTTTGGGAATTTTGGGTGATCTCTGCTCTCTGGGTGGTCGAATTTTCTCGTGGTGATAGAGGAGGCTATGGTGGAGGTGGGAAAAATAGTCGGAGGTGGCCACTGTCACGGGGGCGACTGCGGCAAGTGTTGGAAATTTGTAAACCTAGTTATTTATTTGATTGTGTTGTGGTCTCGTTCGATCATCAGAGGCGATCGAGCTTTATAGGCTTTTGGGAATTTGTAGAGGAATGGTAGGCGAAGACGTGGCCGGTGGTGATGGTTCTCCGATGTTCGGAGGCGCGAGAGTGAGGTGGTTCCAGATTTCCGTATCGTTCCAGTTTTGGGTTTAGGGGTCGAATTCGATTTTCATTCGAATCGTGGTTTCTGGGTTAGCGAGTGTTGTTGCCATGGTCGAGGACGATGTGTCGGAGGCCGGAGTGGAGTTCATCGGCGGCCAGGGGTGTTGTGCACGTTGATGTGCACGTCTCTCATGTTTCTGGAGTCTGGTTTTGAGAAGATGGGTACTCGAGTTATTACGCGCATTACTCGAAGTCTTTGGGTGTTGGACTCGAAGACATTAAGGGTGGTCTCGAGTAAAATTTGTAGTTACAGGTTTTAACCTGTAAGTTTTTAAAAAATTTAAAACTGGAATGTAAAAAGTGAACCAGAGATTTAAAACTAGATTTTAAATCAAAGTTTAAGTTGGATTCAAATGTAGATTGAATCTCATTTTTAAAATAAATAAGTTTTTAAAATTTAAATTTAAAGGTAAAGCTTTAAATAAAAATAGAGATTTAAACTTAAGTTTAAATCTGGATTCAAATCCAATTTTGAATCAAAATTTTGGGAATAAAGGAAGCTTTTAAAATTTAAGTGTTTAGAAACTTTAAAGGTTTATGTTGTATTTTAAATATGATTTGAATTTCAAAATGAATGTGGTTTTAAACTCCTCTAACTTCATTTATAAAATAAGTAATTCTTTAGCATATGGTTTAAAGGGTATTTAGATGGTTTTAAACTTTGTTGAAGTTAAGTATATCTTCATTTTAAATCTTAAATTTAAAATGAGATTTGAAAACAAATTTAAAAGTAAATTGTCTTAAAGTGTTTTGTTAAGAATAATGTAATCATTAATAAGAAATGTTCTTATTTTAAAGTGAATAAAAGATTTAATGAATTGTGATTCATTAAATTAGTAAGGTAATTAATTTAAATAAATGGGATTAGTTAAGGAAGATAATTAAGTAAGGATTATTAAATAATTAGATTATGTGATTAATTTTGATAATTAATTAGATTAATTAATTTAGATAATCTATTGTAAATTGTTAAATGTAATTACTTGATAAAACTAATTAAGAGATTAATTACTTATTGTAATTAATTTTGATGATATGATTAATTTAAGTTAATTAATTTAGTTTAATTAATTTTAAGAAATCATTTGATGATTTGATAAGTGGAATTACTTGGTGTAATTAATGGAGCATAATTACTTAGGAAGGTAATTAGATGGTAATTACTTAATGTAATTAATATAAGATGATTTGTAAGTATGTAATTTGGGAAATTACTTTTGTAATTAATCAAGGGATTAATTAATGGAGATAATTAATTATGGGATAATTAATTTATATGAGTAATTAAGGATAGTTAATTACTGGTTTGTTATTAATCAAAGGGGATTAATAATTGTGTTTAGTTAAAGATTAAATTACTTAATGTAATTAATTTAAATGAAGTAATTTAATTTAAATAAAAATTAGATATCATTAATTAATATAATTAATGATGTAATTATGAATTGTTTAATTAAGGAATAATTAATAATGAGGTGATTAAATAATGTAATTAATTAAGGATAAATGTAATTAATTATTTAATTTTTTTTTGAGTTCATGGGAAACCTTAAGATCATGGTATTCATTGATACTCACTTAAGTAAACCACGCCGTGGGTCTACCCCGCTTTTTATTTAGTCGTCGCACACGGATGCTTAACGTTGAAACTCCCACTGATGGTTTGGCGCTGGGATTCGAACCTACCCGGACGCAGTCCTTTGGTTCCCATCTCCCAGCTCCCAAACCAACCGAGCTACGAACGGCGGGTATTAATTATATTTAATTAATAAATGAAGTAATTAAATGTTAATTACTATGAATGATTTATAATAAAAAATTTGTGGAATTAATTAAAAGACTAATTACTTATTGTAATTAGAGAATGATTAATCAAAGGTGTTTAATCAAGATGAATATTTAGAGAATAATTAATTAAATTGATCTTTATTTAATTAATGGTTGTATAAGCAGGATTTATAGATGAAAAATTAATTTAATTTACTTTAAATTAATTAAAGATAGAAGTAATTAATTTAATTCATTTTAAATTAATTATAGTTTGTGGATGATAAATCATTGCTTATGAATGAATGATATTGATATCCCATTGATTGATTGTGATCTCAGATATGAGATGAGTAATATCTATGTGATATGGATGCTTGTTTTAAGTATGATAATATTGATTATCTGTTTATGATGATAATGTGATTATCCATTGTTATATTGTGATTTATCTATCTGTGTGTATATAGATAATTAAATTGAATTGTTTTAAACTCTAAAACAACTTGGACCTAAAAGATGGCGATTTGGATTTCGATGAGACTGGGATCGGGTTTTCCAGATTTGGAAGTCCGAAAACCACATCGATCCAAATTAACGATAGGTCATGAATCTCAAGTGAATATGAAGATTCAGAGTGCAAGGGTTATTGTCGTTGACTCTGAGGGTGATTCCAAAATGAGTGTAACGAGATAATGCCTTCGGTTTCGTTCTAACCCGGAACGAACTTGTATGGATTGAATGTTTTCAGAACATCGTCAGGTGGACGATGAGCATTCTAAGAGATGTGTTCTCTAAAGGTAATCATAGCCTCAAGCCTCATCAACCGGGAATGGCTAAAACAGGGGAGGTGCAACAAGGCTTCGTCGGTAGCACCCACTTGAGAGCGAGATTTTCCCCTGTCTAGATGTCCCTTTTTATTTCGGCTGTGTGGGCAGTTGTAGACGTCCGACTTCCAGGGTTGTTTCGTTCGGGACTGTCCAGTAAGGGATGGTTCCGGCCTTGTGTTGTAGGGGATTGGGAGTAATCTTCGGTATGCTGATCTAGGCCAGGTACTGTGACGGGCGGTACCCCAGTAGCCCTGCCATTGTATGGAATCCAATCTCCAATAAGTGCCGTACGTAATAGTTGTGCCCAACTATGTTGGAACGTGAGATGTAAGCATTCTAGCTATTTCTGTATTTTACTTGAAAACCCTAGACACTATTATAATATCATTGGATTTCCTATCAAATGTTTGGTTAGCGTAAGGTAAAAACTTTCCCATGTTTATGTGTGGGAAGTCTTATGTGATACCTTTTGTTTTCAAAGGATTTTCAAAGTTAAGCAACTTTATCCTGTTACTCACACCAGACGCATGTCTGACCCGGAGTTTATTTCTATTTTTCCTAAACTCTTGGGTACTCAAATTTTTACGAGTAGCCAAGGGATTCAGGTTAGCTTTGACGATTTGTGGAGGAGCAATGGAGCAGGAGGCTTCAGCGTTATAGATATGTATAGTGTTTCGCTGTGTTAGTATCTCTATGTTGTACTTGTGATGTGTCGAGTTGTATTAACTAGACAGGTGTTTATAACTGTCTAGTATGTGATGTATTATCTGTGTAACTCTGAGTGATGTTGTATATTATGTAATATTTATGTGATTAATATAATTTATTCGTTCTGCTATTTGAGATTCTGATGTTGTTTAGCTCTTTCTTCTCTATGTTTTCTGTTTTCTATCCCTTTCTTTCTTCATCATGATACAACTTTATGGAGGTAGAAAGTTGGGTCGTGACAGTTGGTATCAGAGCATAGGTTGAGCGAATACCTAAGCTCTTGAGTGATTTCTTTCTTGAGAGAGCGTATTTGTAATTTTGAATATATATATATATATATATATTTACTTATTTCTACCTATCAGTTGGGTTACCTGTTCGGATTTTCCAATATAAGTTATAAAGGTAGATAAGGTAGTACTGTGTGTAACACGGCTACCAATTGTTGGAAGTGTATCTGTCGAGACTGTAGACTTAATACCGTCTCGAGTGATGTGATAAAGGATTTCATCGATCTTTGAAGGAAACCTGTTAAGGTTTGGAGTTTATCTTTGAAGTGTAAGTTGGATGAGCTAGAGTTTGGATCTGTCAGTTGGACAGAAGCTAATGATGGTATCTTGATATCTCAGGATGTAGTAGCTGTGTGATGAGACGCAGTGACTATGGATGTTCCCGAAGATATTTTTTTGGAACAAGTTAAAGAAGTGTGTCTGTTTCGGTGTTGAGGCTGTGTTCAGCAGGATGTTCTGTTCGGTTTGTGATCCGAGTTTCTCGAAGTGCTTTAGATTTGGAATTTTTTGGGCATTGGTGTCAGCAGCCAAGCTCGGAGTGTTCTGTGTGTGGGCAAGGAAGCTTTCTAGCTTAGCAGTGGAGTTCCGAAGCAGCAGCGTGGTTCCGTTTCTTCGTTGGATTGGCTAGTTAAGCGTAAGCTGTTCTGTTTGGTAAAGAGAGAACAGTTTTTCTTTGGAATTAGGCTGGATTGATCGCAAAAGTGACTTGCGATAGTTTGAGTGTTCTCTTGTGTTTCAAAATTTTTCTGGATATCTTCAGGGAGTCAGATTTTTGTTAGCATCTGGAGATTGAGTTTGGTATCGACTGGATTTCCGAAGTGGTACCGATGGTTTAGCTTAGTAGTAGGATGGTTTTTGGAGGAAGATTTTAGTGAAGCAGCTCAGGTTTTGGAGGAACTTCTGAGTTTTATTTTGGATGTGTTGTCCAGTTTGTGCTTGTGTTCGTCATCAACATTCTCATCTATTTCAGATCAGAGTTGCGCAGTGGAAGCATGGTGGCAGCTGTTTTAGTGTGGAACCATCTGGAAGTTGCAGTGTTTGGATTAGAGAGTTTTTATAGGAAATTTTCAGGATCTAAGGCCAGATTGGAGTGCATCTGTTTTATCACTTCCGGATGTGAGAAGGGAGATCTATTTCCTGATTTTGGAGTAGAGTGGAGTTCTGAGTTTTGGGTTGATCTAGGAAAGATCATTTTGTTAGATTGTTTTGGTTCAGTTTGTTTCGAGAGGGCATCAGCAAGGGTTGAGCTGATCAGTAAGGATGTAGGAGACCCAGGATCGTCCGAAGGATTTTGTGGATAAGAATCGGAGATTTGATTTTGGATAAGTGTTTGGTCTTTAGGATTTGAATTGTCAGTTTGGATAACTGGAATTCGTTGTATTTCACGTATCTCTGAGGGAGTATGTGTGTGATCTATCTTTGGTTGTAGAACCAGTAGTTCAGGAGTTTTGGTTGTTGAGTCAGACTTGTCTATAGTCTGATATCCTGTCTTGTTTTGTAGATCTAGATGAGTAGAAGCTCTGTAGCTTAGTAGTATTGATAGTTTGGATTCTATAGAGCGAGTAGCCCGGTATTTATACTCGGGGAAACTCGAGAAAATTCTATCCATAATTTTGTTTGGATAGTTAGATTTGTTTGTTTGGATGATTGGTTGCTATGGTTGTTAGCATATGACTGATATATGCTTGTGTTTAAAATTTAATTTTAAATTAGATTATTAAATTACCTTTGTTTTAAATTTCGGGGATGAAATTCTTTTAAGGGGGGAGGAATGTGATATCCCAGAAATTTTAAGCAATATCAATTTAATATCTGTGTTAAAATTAAATTGATTTGATAATAACTATTAATAAGATTTGAATTGATTTAATAATCTTCTTTTAGATAAATATTTAACTGATAATTTATCATTTAAAAGCTAACAAATTGTTTTCTATTTATAATATATATATATATATATATATATTTGTATATATTGTAAATAGACAAGCTTTGTTTTAAAGTTAATAAATAAAGGCATGTTTTCTAATTCTAATCTTTTTGGTAATTACAATTTGGAAATTTGATTTAATGTTAATATCAAATAAATAACCATTTGTCTTTAAAATATAAGCAAGATTTAAAGTTAAAATTTGTTTAAATGATTTTAGCTTAAATTTAAATTTAATAAAAGGTTTGTTGTTCTTTTTAAATATAGCTTGATGAAATAAGTAATAAAGTGATAATTTCTTTTATAAATTATTTTAATTTAATAATAAGCTTTATTAATAATATAATGTAATATATAGTAGATTTTTAATATGAATAGAATTGTTATATATATATGTTTTAGGAGAAACTCTGATTTGTAAATTTAAAATAAGTCTTTCAACAATATTTAAAATAAAATAAATCCTATAAATGTCAAACATAAGTATAAACCAAATAATATGGTTATAAGCATATGCATAAATACATAATCATAAGAAACTATGATATTAACAAAAGAGAAAAATCTATAAACATAAGAATAAAATAAAACATCTATAAACATAAGTATATATAAGAACATAAGATATAAATATACAAGTTAACATTATAACTATAATAACCATAACAACTTTCAAGTAAAAACTTATGTAAATTCTAGAGAATCTTATATATATATGAAGTTTAGATATGCAGGCAAGACTAGAAGTAAGAATAAAATAAAACACCTATGAACATAAGATATAAATATTTAGATATGCACATACAAAAATAGGATAAGTCTAGAATCTCATAGTCTAAATAAATGTTGCAGGCAAGAATAATGTATGAAAGCATATAGAGTAGGAATATATATATGTTGCAGGCAAGTAATAAGTAAAAAGAATAAGTATGCTAGGCAAGCAAGATGTATGTAGCCTGTAAAGGCAAGTAAAGAAATCATATCAGAGCAAAGAAATATCTATGTACAAAGTTAGCTAAGTGGGACACAAAGTACTCAAGCATTTAATGCTTCCATTTCTCAACAGCATACAAGGTCATTCGAAATGTTTGAAAAATCATTTCAGCCTCCAATACTTAAAAAAATCTCCGATCAAAAATAAAATAATAGAAAAGTGTACCAGGCAAATGGCATAACCCTGTAAACTCTTTTACATATATATTCCTTCTCATTTCAATTCGTTCAACACTACAAACCAGAGGATAATGGCAAGCTTTTTTTTTACAACTTAAACATCTATACAAACTTAAATAATGTCTGCCTTACAACAACAAGCAAGAAGATGGTGGGAGGAAAATCAAAGGAACCATATTCCAGTTTTTAAGTTCAAAGCTGTTTCAAAACAAGGGTGCTCTGTCATTTTCAAAACAAGTGAGTAACTTCATATTTTAAATAACCTAAGTTTTAAATCTAGTTGTGTGATGAATAACTGAGATTTTTTTTGTGTGAAAATATATGCACTGTATTGTATTTTGGTGAAATAATGCCTGCATATTGTTATCTGGATATATCTCTGTTTATAGATTTCAAAACTCTGGGTTAGTTCAAAAATCATTACTGCTTAACCTATTGATTGTTAGGACAAAGTATATAAACAAAATAAGTTTGTTCGATCATAAAGTGAATTTTAAAATTTGAATTCAAGTTAAACAAAGTAGGTTTGCTCTGGAAACCTTAAAGAACAGTTAAAGTTTGGTATAAATGATATTTTTAAATATCTTGGATTATCAATTCAATTTTATAAACTGAATCCCTAAGCAAAGACTTGATTTTTAAAACTAAAATCAATAATTTTAGTAATAGGAGTTAAGAGCAGTTCGTATATGAACTGAAAATGGAATTTTAGGAATTTTGGGTGATCTCTGCTCTTTGGGTGGTCGGGTTTTCTCGTGGTGATAGAGGAGGCTATGGTGGAGGTGGGAAAAATAGTCGGAGGTGGCCACGGTCACGGTGACGACTACGACAAGTGTTGGAAGTTTGTAAACCTAGTTATTTCTTTGATTGTGTTGTGGTCTCGTTCGATCATCAGAGGTGATCGAGCTTTATAGGCTTTTGGGAATTTGTAGAGGAATGGTAGGCGAAGATGTGGCCGGTGGTGATGGTTCTCCAGTGGTTGGAGGCGCGAGAGTGAGGTGGTTCCAGATTTCTGTGTCGTTCCAGTTTTGGGTTTAGGGGTCGAATTCGATTTTCATTCGAATCGTGGTTTCTGGGTTAGCGAGTGTTGTTGCCATAGTCAAGGACGATGTGTCGGAGGCCGGAGTGGAGTTCATCGGTGGCCAGGGGTGTTGTGCATGTTGATGTGCACGTCTCTCGTGTTTCTGGAGTCTGGTTTTGAGAAGATGGGTACTCGAGTTTTTCTCGAGTTATTACGCGCATTACTCGAAGTCTTTGGGTGTTGGGCTCGAAGACATTAAGGGTGGTCTCGAGTAAAATTTGTAGTTACAGGTTTTAACCTGTAAGTTTTAAAAAAAATTAAAACTGGAATGTAAAAAGTGAACCAGAGATTTAAAACTAGATTTTAAATCAAAGTTTAAGTTGGATTCAAATGTAGATTGAATCTCAGTTTTAAATAAATAAGTTTTTAAAATTTAAATTTAAAGGTAAAGCTTTAAATAAAAATAGAGATTTAAACTTAAGTTTAAATCTGGATTCAAATCCAAATTTGAATCAAAATTTTGGGAATAAAGGAAGCTTTTAAAATTTAAGCGTTTAGAAACTTTAAAGGTTTATGTTGTATTTTAAATATGATTTGAATTTAAAAATGAATGTGGTTTTAAACTCCTTTAACTTCATTTATAAAATAAGTAATTCTTTAGCATATGGTTTAAAGGGTATTTAGATGGTTTTCAACTTTGTTGAAGTTAAGTATATCTTCATTTTAAATCTTAAATTTAAAATGAGATTTGAAAACAAATTTAAAAGTAAATTGTCTTGAAGTGTTTTGTTAAGAATAATGTAATCATTAATAAGAAATGTTCTTATTTTAAAGTGAATAAAAGATTTAATGAATTGTGATTCATTAAATTAGTAAGGTAATTAATTTAAATAAATGGGATTAGTTAAGGAAGATAATTAACTAAGGATTATTAAATAATTAGATTATGTGATTAATTTTGATAATTAATTAGATTAATTAATTTAGATAATCTATTGTAAATTGTTAAATGTAATTACTTGATAAATGTAATTAAGAGATTAATTACTTATTGTAATTAATTTTGATGATATGATTAATTTACGTTAATTAATTTAGTTTAATTAATTTTAAGAAATCATTTGATGATTTGATAAGTGGAATTACTTGGTGTAATTAATGGAGCATAATTACTTAGGAAGGTAATTAGATGGTAATTACTTAATGTAATTAATATAAGATGATTTGTAAGTATGTAATTTGGGTAATTACTTTTGTAATTAATCAAGGGATTAATTAATGGAGATAATTAATTATGGGATAATTAATTTATATGAGTAATTAAGGATAGTTAATTACTGGTTTGTTATTAATCAAAGGGGATTAATAATTGTGTTTAATTAAAGATTAAATTACTTAATGTAATTAATTTAAATGAAGTAATTTAATTTAAATAAAAATTAGAGATCATTAATTAATATAATTAATGATGTAATTATGAATTGTTTAATTAAGGAATAATTAATAATGAGGTGATTAATTAATGTAATTAATTAAGGATAAATGTAATTAATTATATTTAATTAATAAATGAAGTAATTAAATGTTAATTACTATGAATGATTTATAATAAGAAATTTGTGGAATTAATTAAAAGACTAATTACTTATTGTAATTAGAGAATGATTAATCAAAGGTGTTTAATCAAGATGACTATTTAGAGAATAATTAATTAAATTGATCTTTATTAAATTAATGGTTGTATAAGCAGTATTTATAGATGAAAAATTAATTTAATTTACTTTAAATTAATTAAAGATAGAAGTAATTAATTTAATTCATTTTAAATTAATTATAGTTTGTGGATGATAAATCATTGCTTATGAATGAATGATATTGATATCCCATTGATTGATTGTGATCTCAGATATGAGATGAGTAATATCTATGTGATATGGATGCTTGTTTTAAGTATGATAATATTGATTATCTGTTTATGATGATAATGTGATTATCCATTGTTATATTGTGATTTATCTATCTGTGTGTATATAAATAATTAAATTGAATTGTTTTAAACTTAAAACAACTTGGACCAAAAAGATGGCGATTTGGATTTCGATGAGACCGGGATCGGGTTTTCCAGATTTGGAAGTCCGAAAACCACATCGATCCAAATTAACGATAGGTCGTGAATCTCAAGTGATTATGAAGATTCAGAGTGCAAGGGTTATTGCCGTTAACTCTGAGGGTGATTCCAAAATGAGTGTAAAGAGATAATGCCTTCGGTTTCATTCTAACCCGGAACGAACTTGTATGGATTGAATGTTTTCAGAACATCGTCAGGTGGACGATGAGCATTCTAAGAGATGTGTTCTCTAAAGGTAATCGTAGCCTCAAGCATCATCAACCGGGAATGGCTAAAACAGGGGAGGTGCAACAAGGCTTCGTCGGTAGCACCCACTTGAGAGCGAGATTTTCCCCTGTCTAGATGTCCCTTTTTATTTCGGCTGTGTGGGCAGTTGTAGACGTCCGACTGCCGGGGTTGTTTCGTTCGGGACTGTCCAGTAAGGGATGGTTCCGGCCTTGTGTTGTATGGGATTGGGAGTAATCCTCGGTACGCTGATCTAGGCCAGGTACTATGACGGGCGGTACCCCAGTAGCCCTGCCATTGTATGGAATCCAATCTCCAATAAGTGCCGTACGTATTAGTTGTGCCCAACTATGTTGAAATGTGAGATGTAAGCATTCCAGCTATTTCTGTATTTTACTTGAAAACCCTAGACACTATTATAATATCACTGGATTTCCTATCAAATGTTTGGTTAGCGTAAGGTAAAAACTTTCCCATGTTTATGTGTGGGAAGTCTTACGTGATACCTTTTGTTTTCAAAGGATTTTCAAAGTTAAGCAACTTTAACCTGTTACTCACACCAGACCCATGTCTTAGCCGGAGTTTATTTCTATTTTTCCTAAACTCTTGGGTACTCAAATTTTTACGAGTAGCCAAGGGATTCAGGTTAGCTTTGAGGATTTGTGGAGGAGCAATGGAGCAGGAGGCTTCAGCGTTATAGATATGTATAGTGTTCCGCTGTGTTGGTATCTCTATGTTGTACTTGTGATGTGTCGAGTTGTATTAACTAGACAGGTGTTTATAACTGTCTAGTATGTGATGTATTATCTGTGTAACTCTGAGTGATGTTGTATATTATGTAATATTTATGTGATTAATATAATTTATTCGTTCCGCTATTTAAGATTCTGATGTTGTTTAACTCTTTCTTCTCTATGTTTTCTGTTTTCTATCCCTTTCTTTCTTCATCATGATACGACTTTCTGGAGGTAGAAATTTGGGTCGTGACATTAGTTATTTTGGGCTAGAAGGAAGTACGAGTCTTCAACGGGACATGAGGATAATCTAGGATGGCCCTCTGGGGTAGGCCTGACGAAGCTGCACCCACGGAGGCAGGTCTGTAGGTGTTCTATCAAGAGAGTATGCCTTGACTACTTTTGCATTTCAGGCCTAACGAAGGGACCTTTGTAGGTAGTCAAAAGGTTGATGATGGAGTAGGATATTCATATGACACCGTACTCTTGTTTGCGAGTAGGTTATAGTGGGCAGGACCCATAAGGATAGTCGCATGTGGATATAGGATATTAGCCATCATCAATCAGAGCGAGTTCAGGAAAGACTAGTGCTAATCCAACAGGCCAATGATTCTTTCACTATCGAGACATTGGATGAGGGGTACAACCAACTGGATGTTTAGATTGTTTACAGTAGGGCTCAACCACATAACTCTTGAAAGGTCGTTCGATTAGTTGAGGGGGGCTGTGTGGGGCCATAGCCACAATGAGAAAAGAGACAGACCAAGTAGAAAATCTGTATTGTAGGCCTAACGAAGTGGACCTTTACAAATATAGATAATCCCCGACTGAGTTCCATACAAGGTAGACCTTGTTGGCGGAATTCAGGGAGTAAACGGAACGATTACGTGTAGTCCTCAAGGTATGCACTGGATGGTACATTAGGGATTTCCGAGCAGTAGTATAAGCTAGTGCAGATGCAGTTTCACGTTTTCATAGTAGACGATGGAACATCTATATTGTAGACCTCATGAAGCTGTCCTTTACAGATGTAGTTACAGTAAGATCTAGTAGCGACACGATGGAGTCCTTTTTGAGGAGGATACGGAAGATACTATGGGTAGTACATAGGACCGATGCGGCCTTTGGGCATGTAGCTACATATATATATATATATATGTATATATATATTGGTTATTAGGTGTTAATCTACTAGGGTGCTGATGTGTAACGACCCGTATTTTTACGGATCGACAAGTTCGTCAAAAATCTGGAATTTTAGCATTTTCAAGTCAGTTCAGATTTTAGGCATAATTTGTCTAAGTCTTAGGTCGAGAACGACCTAAGAGCTAAGTCGTGACCAACCTAAGAATGTTGGGGTTGGTGACCTTAAGGTTTGGAGTTAGGTCGTGTGATGGATGGTAAGGGTTTAAGTCGTAGACGACCTAAAAGGAGGAGACTTTAGAGTTTCTGGCGAGTTAAGGTGTTAGCGACCTAAGGAGTTACCGTGTTAGCGACCTAAGGAGTTAGCGTGTTAGCGACCTAAGGAGTTACCGTGTTAGCGACCTAAGGAGATAGGTCGCATAAGTGTTAGGTCGCGTGAGTTGTTAGGTCGCTGGGTTTTGCCTAAGTGCTAGGTCACGTGAGTTGTTTTGTAGTGTAAGTTGTTAGGTCGCTAGGGTAATTTAAGTGTTAGGTCGCGTGATTCTTAAGTCGTAAGCCGTGTTTAGTTATGAGCTGTTAAGTCACGTGGGCCTATAGGTCGTATGGATGCGGTTCTGTTAAGTCGTAGGTCACGCGCATTCTTAAGTCGTGGGCTGGTGGAGTTAAGTCGAAGCCTTTAAGTCGTTGAAGCGCCTGAGTTGTTAGGTCGCAGATGTTCTTGTTAGGTCGCTGGGTTTTGTTAAGTCGTAGGGGGCTTAGGTCGTAAGTCGGAAAGGACTTAAGGAGATAACCAAATTTCGACTTAAGGAATTTCTGCTATAAATAGGATGGGTTTTTCTCACTTTTTGGGATCCGGATTTTGAAGCGACGAAGTGCTGCCATTTTGAGAGCTTGACTTCTACACTTCTTCACTTCTTTTCTCCACTCTAATCTAGTGCTTCCTTTCATCCAAATCGAAGATTAAGATCAAAGATCCAAGAGCTAAAGTTGAAGATCTTCATCTTTTCTAGAGAGATTTCATCGTTTGAAGCGGATTGGTTATTGATCAAGCTCGATCCTTCGCTGTCCAGATCTGAAGCGTGTAGATTTGTGGTTGTTTAGGTGATTTGGTGAGTGGTGATTATCTCTCACACGGATCCAAAGGAGTATATCGGATTGTTGGCTCGTTTTGGTGTTAAAATAGTGATTTCCATGCATTTTCTTCATCCTAAGTGTAGATCCATATAGATCCATTGTTCATGATGATGTTACATCCATTTTATCATATGTTAACCTATGCAAGTTCATTCATCAAGTTTGTAGGGATATAATTCATGTTTTCATGCTTATTGGACTTTCAACTCTTTAATTATGAAAATGCCATTATAGTGATAGTTGTCTACTTAGATCTTATTTGAATGCTTGATTGTTTGGATTAATGTTTCATTTGATTGATTGTTATGAATTAGATGATTGATGGTTTGATTTAGACCGAAGACGATTCAAAAGCTAAGGGAAAGGCTCTTGAATTGGGAAAGCTGCTCGTGGCATATGTAGCGGGATGATGAAGCTCTTATGCATAGATTTGATGATGTGATGTTGAGATGAGGCTTTGTGAGGATGTGTTGAAGCGAAGCAATCATGTGATGAAGACTTGGTCTAATCCAAACGGGATCATTCCAAGCATGTTGATAACTCGGTGATATGATTCGAGTTGAGGATAATGAATGGATATGAGAATAGTCGTCGAGGAGGATGACTAGGGGGCTTGGATAGCATCGTTGTTGAAGGTTCTAGCATGCTCTAAGCAAGAGTACGTTTGGGCAGATTCGATAGTCCCAACGACCAACTGTTGAAGGTCGAGTACTCTAGGCAGATTCGATAGTCCTAGGCACGGGTTGCGACGACGTGCGGGAGTTATGTCTAGAACCGGGGTTTCCATTAGCCCTTGACGGACGGCTGAAAGAATGTGTCGGTCATTCAATTAACGGTGATATCGAAGCAATGATAACAGTGATAGCCAGAGTCATGGATGTTTGGTTGTATCGTCATTCGGACTCAAGAGCGGTATTTTCTGGGTGCTTATCTGATTTAGGCCTTGGTACTTGGAAAACATCGCCCTTGACTCGAGTGATAGTAGCTTTACTTTAAATTGTATGCTCTGCTATGCTTGCTTCTGTTTAGTGTGTGTCTGGGGGCTATCACTGTAGAATGATGTTGGAGTGGGAGGGTTGTATTCCTATTCCTTTTCCTTTATGCTCTTTTGGTATGTTGTTAGTTAATTTACTGCTCACTAAGACTGTTGTCTGACTCAAGGCTTTATGTTTTAATCCTTATTGCCTTGGGCTGTTCGTCCATTTTGGGACGGGCAGACTAGGTAGCAGGTGACAGGTGCTGTTCTCTTCTCACGATGCTGATATCGAAGACGAGCTGGAGGGTTGCATATTATCTTCTTATTATATGTACTGGATATTCCGCTGTTTTGTATTCTCTGAGAGATATGTAGTGAGGCTTGATGTATTGACTATTTGGATGCTTGTATTCAACTATTATGGAGTTTTATAAGATGTCATTTTGTTCTGTAAAGCTTCACTATACATATGTTCTATTGTATTTTTTCCATGCGCTGTGAGTAATACGATAGATTCTGTTGTTTTAATCTACCCTGACAATCGTCTATGGTCGCCTGGCACACTTTACAGCGCACTATCTCTAGATTCGGTGCAGGGGTCATGGGCGGTCGTCACATTTGGTATCAGAGCATTGGTTAATCGATTTTGCCCAACGCTCGCTAACGTAACTACGTATGAGAGACGTAATTGTATTTTGATGGATGAGTACTATATATAATATAGCAGCTTAGTAGAGTTTGAGTCCTTTATGCAGTTGTTTCTCTAGATGTTCTAATCATTCCTTTTTATAGATATTGAGAATGAGTCGAAGAGGGAGACCAGCTGCTAGGGAAGGCCGTGCTACTGAAGAGACTGCTGATTATGCAGCCATGTTCGAAGCTATGATGACTTCGATCATGAGAAGGATACCAGTTCCGGTGGCAGCAGTAGATGTTGGAGTTCAAGTCCAAACTCCGAAACCAGTGGATTTTGCTAAGTTGTGCAAGGACTATACTGCTCTTGGAGGGAAGGTTTTCTTGGGAACAGAATCAACTATTGAGGTCCAGAGGTGGATCGATGCTTGTAGAAGGATCTTTGGTGATTTGGGAATTGATGATGCAACTAAGAGGAAGTTGGCATCAAGGCAGCTTCAAGGGAGAGCCTCTGATTGGTGGAACTCTATTACCATCAATACTGCGGAGGAAGAAATTACTTGGGAGCAATTCCAAGCTAGATTTGAAGCTAAGTTCATTTCTACAGCTCAGAAGTCTGTTCTGTTCAAGAGGTTTGTGGAGCTCAAGCAAGGTGGGAGACCAGTTCTTGAGTATGTTTCTGAGTTTGAAGCTTTGTCCAAGTATGCCCGGTCATATGTTGAGTCTGCATATCAGAAGAATGAGAAGTTTGTGACAGGTTTGGACAGTTATCTGGGGAGACAGTTGGTGGATCATTTGGACGATTCATTTGAGAAGCTTGTGGAGAAAGCTCTCAGGCATGAGAGTCTGTTTCCTAAGGAAGGATCTGTTGTTGCTGTGACCAGGGAAGAGTCTAAACCCCAGCAGGGTGGAAACAAGAAGAGGAAGCAGCAGCAGCAGAAGGGTAAGGATGGCCAGAAGAAGCCGAAAGGCGAGGTGACTTGCTACAATTGTCAACAGAAGGGCCATTTCTCGAAGGATTGTAAGAATCCGAAGGTGCCGATGAAGTGTCACAACTGTGACAAGCCGGGGCATTTCATGAAGAATTGTCCAGAACCGAGGAGGGACAAGCAGATTGTGCAAGCTTATGCTTTGGGAGCTGTTCCTTCGTCTTCAAAAGCTCCTACCGCTGAAGAGAAGGGAAAGAGTGTGGTCGTTCAAGGTACTCTTTTCCTATGTGGTGTTCCAGTTAGAGTTCTGTTTGATACTGGAGCGTCGCATTCATTTGTTTGTAGTGAACTCGTAGGCCGGTTAGGTTTGGAACCGGATATTGTTGATAGGCCATTGGTTGTGACTAATCCAGTTGGGGGTTCATCTTGTTTGTGTATGTTATGCCGTGATCTAGTTGTATCGAGTCATGGTTACTCTTTTGTTTGTGATTGTTTTGTTTTGAACTTTGCGGGGTTCGGAATTATTTTGGGTATGGACTGGCTTAGGAAGTATGCGGCTAAGGTTGATTGTGAGAGGCTGGAGGTGACAGTAGAGTATGTGGAGGGGCAAAAGATTGTGATACGATGTAAGCATGAGGAAGGCGTCTTCATGAGCTTCATGTATTCGCTAGTTGTTCCACGGGATGGACTGTCTTTAGTGCCAATCGCAAATGGATTCGAGGATGTCTTTGACGAAGTCAAAGGGTTGCCGCCGCATAGAGAGATCGAGTTTCGTATAGATCTAGTTGAAGGAGCCAGACCTGTTGTGATGCCTCTTAGGCGGATGGCGCCTAGGGAACAGCAGGAGTTGAGGGTGCAAGTTGATGATCTTTTGCAGAAAGGATTCATTCGGCATAGTGTGTCCGAGTGGGGTGCACCAGTTGTGTTTGCAACCAAGGCAGATGGGTCGTTGAGATTGTGTGTAGATTATCGTGAGCTGAACAAGGTGACTAAGAAGAACAAGTATCCATTGACGAGAATAGATGACTTGTTTGATCAGCTTCACGAAGCTAAGGTGTTTTCTCAGATGGATTTGGCAACGGGATTTCACCAGTTGAGAGTGGCTAAGGATAGTGTGCCGAAGACTTCTTTTCGAACACCATCCGGTTTCTTTGAGTGGCTGGTAATGCCGTTTGGATTGACTAACGCACCAGCATATTTTGTGGATCTTATGAATAGAGTGTTCAGAGATCAGTTGAACAAGTTCGTACTTGTGTTCGTGGATGATATTCTGATTTATTCCAGAACGGAAGAAGAGCACAAGACACACTTGCGTATTGTTTTGGAAATCTTGCGGAAACATCAGCTGAAGGCTAAGTTTTCGAAGTGTCACTTCTGGAAGAGTGAAGTGAGGTTCTTAGGCCATGTGATTTCTTGAAATGGAATAGCGGTTGATCCCGCTAAGGTGGCAGCAATCCAGGATTGGGTTAGACCTAAGAATGCATCTGATGTGAGAAGTTTTCTTGGATTAGCAGGATATTATCGACGGTTTATCAAAGACTTCTCCAAGATAGCTGCACCATTAACAGGATTGACGAAGAAGAACCAAGTGTTCAGTTGGGATGCTAAGTGTGAGAAAGCTTTCGGAATCCTAAAAGAGCGATTGACAAGTGCTCCTGTTTTGACTATTCCTAGTGGGAACGATGAGATGGTGGTTTAAACCGACGCATGTGGTACTGGACTTGGAGCAGTGCTGATGCAGAGGGATAAAGTTGTTGCGTATACCAGTCGACAACTGAAACCGCATGAAAGGAATTACCCAACTCATGATTTGGAGTTAGCGGCGATTGTATTCGCTCTGAAGATGTGGAGACATTATCTATTGGGAGTTCGATTTGAGTTGTTTACGGATCATAAGTCATTGAAATATCTTTTCTCCCAAAAGGATTTGAATCTTCGGCAGCAACGTTGGCTAGAGTTTTTGGCATCATATGATTTTGGTATAGCTTATACTCTGGGAAAAGGTAACGCAGTGGCAGATGCGTTAAGTCGAAGACATGCAGGATTGGGAGTCCTGTTTTCAGAATGGAAGAGTCTCGAGTATTTAGCTGGAATTGACTTCAGGCCCAGATGCGAATTGGAACCTGAGATGTTGGCAAACTTATCAATAAGACCCACTCTTGTGGAAAGGATTGGCGAGGGCCAAAAGCGAGATGATAAGCTTGTCAAGATTATCCGTGAATTGGAATCTGGATTGGATCCAGAAAAGGATAAAGGATTCGAGGTCGATCGAGAGGGTTGGCTTCGGAAGCAAGGACGACTAGTTGTTCCCGATATAGATGAATTGAGGAGTGAAGTTCTGAAGGAAAGTCATCACTCGAAACAGACAATTCATCCAGGTGGAAATAAGATGTATCGGGATATGAAGAGAACCTACTACTGGGAAGGCATGAAGAAGGATGCTGGAAATTTTATTTCCAAGTGTATGAACTGCCAGTTGGTGAAAGCCGAACAGAAGAAGCCAAGTGGATTGCTTCAGCCATTAGGAGTTCCTACATGGAAGTGGGAGCAGATATCGATGGATTTTATTGATGGATTGCCTAGAACCAGAATGGGAAATGAAGGGATTTGGGTTATCGTTGATCGTTTGACCAAGAGTGCAAGATTCATTCCTGTTCGATCGACTAGGACTGCATCAAAGTTGGCTGAGTTGTATGTTAAGTGGATAGTTCGATTCCATGGTATTCCGAAGAGTATAGTAAGCGATCGAGACCCATTGTTCACTAGTGGATTTTGGAAGAGCTTCCAAGAAGTTTTGGGAACCGAGTTGTGTTTGAGTACAGCTTATCACCCTCAAACAGATGGTCAGACCGAGAGAGTCAACCGAGTTTTGGAAGATCTTCTTAGAGCATGTGTTTTGGACTTCGGAGGATCATGGGAAGATCACCTTCATTTGGTGGAGTTTGCGTACAACAACAGTTACCAGTTAAGCATTGGTATGGCACCGTATGAGGCATTGTATGGAAGACCGTGTAACTCTCTGACATGTTGGTTAGAGACAGGAGAAAAGCTGATGCTTGGGCCAGAGATGATTCAACAGACTTCGGATTTCATAGAGATCATTCGGCAACGAATGAAGGCAGCCCAAGACCGTCAGAAGAGTTACGCCGATAAGCGTCGAAAGGATTTGGAATTCGACGTAGGAGATATGGTTTTTGTGAAGATTTCTCCACTGAAGAATGTTATTCGATTTGGGAAGAAAGGAAAATTGACTCCGAGATTTGTTGGACCATTCCCGATCATCGAGCGAATTGGAAAGCTCGCCTACAGATTGGAGTTACCAGAAAAGATGTCGAGTGTGCACAATATTTTTCATGTATCATATCTACGGAAGTATGTGCACGACTCGAATACAGTGGTTTCTGCTGATAGCTGTCAAGATTTCGAAGTTGATCCAGTCGATAGAAGACCTCGTAAGCCATTTCGTGTTGTTGAAACCGACACGAAACAGCTTAGGAGGAAGGTAGTTAAGTTGCTCAAGATACAATGGAGTGATGATGATAACGACTGTACGTGGGAGGTGGAAGAGAGGATGAAAGCAGCTCATCCTGAACTCTTCAAGGTATGGCCCTAAGGTGTCGTCTCATCTCGCGATATTGTAACTTGTTCTAGTTTTAGAATTCTGTACGCTAAGCTAGAATTGGATGCATGGTTTGTTGATTGCTATGGATGGTAGGCATACAGAATAGTCTTTGAATTGCTATGATTGCTTGGAATTTCGGGGGCGAAATTCCTAAGGGGGAGAGAATGTAACGACCCGTATTTTTACGGATCGACAAGTTCGTCAAATATTTGGAATTTTAGCATTTTCAAGTCAGTTCAGATTTTAGGCATAATTTGTCTAAGTCTTAGGTCGAGAACGACCTAAGAGCTAAGTCGTGACCGACCTAAGAATGTTAGGGTTGGTGACCTTAAGGTTTGGAGTTAGGTCGTGTGATGGATGGTAAGGGTTTAGGTCGTAGACGACCTAAAAGGAGGAGACTTTAGAGTTTCTGGCGAGTTAAGGTGTTAGCGACCTAAGGAGTTACCGTGTTAGCGACCTAAGGAGTTAGCGTGTTAGCGACCTAAGGAGTTACCGTGTTAGCGACCTAAGGAGATAGTTCGCATAAGTGTTAGGTCACGTGAGTTGTTAGGTCGCTGGGTTTTGCCTAAGTGCTAGGTCGCGTGAGTTGTTTTGTAGTGTAAGTTGTTAGGTCGCTAGGGTAATTTAAGTGTTAGGTCGCGTGATTCTTAAGTCGTAAGCCGTGTTTAGTTGTGAGCTGTTAAGTCGCGTGGGCCTATAGGTCGTATGGATGCGGTTCTGTTAAGTCGTAGGTCACGCGCATTTTTAAGTCGTAGGCTGGTGGAGTTAAGTCGAAGCCTTTAAGTCGTTGAAGCGCCTGAGTTGTTAGGTCGCAGATGTTCTTGTTAGGTCGCTGGGTTTTGTTAAGTCGTAGGGGGCTTAGGTCGTAAGTCGGAAACGACTTAAGGAGATAACCAAATTTCGACTTAAGGAATTTTTGCTATAAATAGGATGGGTTTTTCTCACTTTTTGGGATCCGGATTTTGAAGCGACGAAGTGCTGCCATTTTGAGAGCTCGACTTCTACACTTCTTCACTTCTTTTCTCCACTCTAATCTAGTGCTTCCTTTCATCCAAATCGAAGATTAAGATCAAAGATCCAAGAGCTAAAGTTGAAGATCTTCATCTTTTCTAGAGAGATTTCATCGTTTGAAGTGGATTGGTGATTGATCAAGCTCGATCCTTCGCTGTCCAGATCTGAAGCGTGTAGATTTGTGGTTGTTTAGGTGATTTGGTGAGTGGTGATTATCTCTCACACGGATCCAAAGGAGTATATCGGATTGTTGGCTCGTTTTGGTGTTAAAATAGTGATTTCCATGCATTTTCCTCATCCTAAGTGTAGATCCATATAGATCCATTGTTCATGATGATGTTACATCCATTTTATCATATGTTAACCTATGCAAGTTCATTCATCAAGTTTGTAGGGATATAATTCATGTTTTCATGCTTATTGGACTTTCAACTCTTTAATTATGAAAATGCCATTATAGTGATAGTTGTCTACTTAGATCTTATTTGAATGCTTGATTGTTTGGATTAATGTTTCATTTGATTGATTGTTATGAATTAGATAATTGATGGTTTGATTTAGACCGAAGATGATTCAAAAGCTAAGGGAAAGGCTCTTGAATTGGGAAAGCTGCTCGTGGCATATGTAGCGGGATGATGAAGCTCTTATGCATAGATTTGATGATGTGATGTTGAGATGAGGCTTTGTGAGGATGTGATGAAGCGAAGCAATCATGTGATGAAGACTTGGTCTAATCCAAACGGGATCATTCCAAGCATGTTGATAACTCGGTGATATGATTCGAGTTGAGGATAATGAATGGATATGAGAATAGTCGTCGAGGAGGATGACTAGGGGGCTTGGATAGCATCGTTGTTGAAGGTTCTAGCATGCTCTAAGCAAGAGTACGTTTGGGCAGATTCGATAGTCCCAACGACCAACTGTTGAAGGTCGAGTACTCTGGGCAGATTCGATAGTCCTAGGCACGGGTTGCGACGACGTGCGGGAGTTATGTCTAGAACCGGGGTTTCCATTAGCCCTTGACGGACGGCTGAAAGAATGTGCCGATCATTCAATTAACGGTGATATCGAAGCAATGATAACAGTGATAGCCAGAGTCATGGATGTTTGGTTGTATCGTCATTCGGACTCAAGAGCGGTATTTTCTGGGTGCTTATCTGATTTAGGCCTTGGTACTTGGAAAACATCGCCCTTGACTCGAGTGATAGTAGCTTTACTTTAAATTGTATGCTCTGCTATGCTTGCTTCTGCTTAGTGTGTGTCTGGGGGCTATCACTGTAGACTGATGTTGGAGTGGGAGGGTTGTATTCCTATTCCTTTTCCTTTATGCTCTTTTGGTATGTTGTTAGTTAATTTACTGCTCACTAAGACTGTTGTCTGACTCAAGGCTTTATGTTTTAATCCTTATTGCCTTGGGCTGTTCGTCCATTTTGGGACGGGCAGACTAGGTAGCAGGTGACAGGTGCTGTTCTCTTCTCACGATGCTGATATCGAAGACGAGCTGGAGGGTTGCATATTATCTTCTTATTATATGTACTGGATATTCCGCTGTTTTGTATTCTCTGAGAGATATGTAGTGAGGCTTGATGTATTGACTATTTGGATGCTTGTATTCAACTATTATGGAGTTTTATAAGATGTCATTTTGTTCTGTAAACTTTCACTATACATATGTTCTATTGTATTTTGTCCATGCGCTGTGAGTAATACGATAGATTCTGTTGTTTTAATCTACCCTGACAATCGTCCATGGTCGCCTGGCACACTTTACAGCGCACTATCTCTAGATTCGGTGCAGGGGTCATGGGCGGTCGTCACATGATGGGTACGATTCACATACAGAGGCGAGAGTAGTATAAACCCAACAACCTAATATAATAGAAAATGGAATAGAACGGTATATGTAGAATTATGCTTAGAAGTGTATAATTTGTCCATTCACTAGAACTTTAGTTCTGACCCCCTCCTAATATCATCCCACAGGTTAGATAGACGGTAGAGATTTTCCAACTTCGAGACATTTGTTTAGAAAGTGTTATTACCTTGGTGAGTATTTACTTATCACTATATTTTACTCAGTTCCTCTATGAGATATTTATTTGAGCTCTGATATATTTATCTTTGCCTATTTGGAGGATACCAGACACCTAACCAGGGCTTCAGTGGATTTGGGTTTTAGCATTTTTGCGATAAATCCGAACCCACTGGAATTTGGGTTGTTACAAAGATAGTAGTAACTACATAAACCACAAAATCAGAGTACACAGGCTCATATAATTATACAAAACAGTAATAGAGTTTATACAACAGATAAATAGAGTCAACCGATAAAATGTCTCTAATAATAGTAAGTCAAACACTACCAAGGCTCCACAATGTTATATAGTGGATAAACAATAATAAGCCCAAAATATAAGTATGAGAAAGCATCACCTCCTATTAGTCCATCTGCAGAACTACATGTACCATTTAAACCTACTTTCTATTCTATTCATTTAAGGGTAGCCAAGGTGTAACACCTCGGAAATTTTAATAATAAACTAAAATGTTAATAAGGGTAAAAACATAATTTTACATAAAAGAAAGAAATAGTAAATATTTACAAATGGAGAAATTTAGGCAATCCGACTTTTCCATTATGTCAAGTAGATTTTTCTAACCCAAATTCATATACAAGTTGTCGGGAATGGATACCGTATGAAGAAGATATTGAACATTTACTGTAGCGCGCATTTTGTGTTTTGCGCCTATTTTGAAATTAAAGGGTTAATGCAAGAATAAGGAAACAACTTATTTGTTAAGAAATAAATTAAATGTGTATTAATTACCCTAATAAAAATAAAAGAGGAAGAGTGTAAAGATATATGTGCATTTAAAAGAAGAGAAGAAAAGGGGCGTTTATGCGCATTAATATAAAAATGCTTCAAGAGGGAAGTATTAATTATTGATGCACTTAAAAGGTTGAATATGTTAAAAAGAATAGAAAGAAGATAATTAATGCAAAGTGAGAGGGAGCATTAATTACCCGTTTTGGAATTATTTAAAATTGGAATAAATGTGTATACATTTAAGTAAAGGATAATTTGAAAGGGAATAGGCAGGTAAAAGATGCTAGTTACTAATGTGTGTATACGTATATGTGCTTAATGGTTAATAATACGTATATGCATTAATAAATTTGAACTAAGATATGAATTAATTGATTGACTAATTAATTTAGAGAAAGCATTTCTTAAGGAAAAGGGAAGATATGATATTAGTTACAAAGGGTAGCACCGAGTTGAATTAGAAAGATTAATTATACCAATCAATTGCACAATTGATTGCGCCGTTAGATCGTGAAGAATAAGGTTAATTATATATGTATACTGGATACCAATTAATGAAATTAGTACGGATTTTAATTGGTTTAAAATATAGTAATGACATTAATCGGAGTAATGTAACCATTACGTTAATAAGGAAAAAAAGGGAAAGGGTTATAATGCATACAAGTATACAATTGAAAACAAATGCATGATTCTTCGCCATATTCAACAGTAATAAAGTGCTAGAAATAAATGAATAGTATTGATTGATGTAAATAACTGGTTATTAATTATGTAAGAGAAAGATAAAAAGGTTGCTTTGTATAAATAAATGAGAAAGGGGAAATAAATTATATAAGTTTAAAGCTATGTTATGATGAGTGGACCAGATGTTATGAAAAGATTTTTTAACCTAAATCTGAGGGTTTAAACTATTTTGCAAACTGTATAAATTAACCTTAATTTAACCTAATTTTCTACTTCCTCTCTAAACCTATACGTCATCATTCTCTCGTCTCTTTTCCATTATTTCTTAAGAAAAATATATACATAAAAAACAAATTAAAGTAAAAGAAAAACAAATTCTAGAGATTTGTATTTATACACAAATTAGGACAACATTAAAGATTGGAAAGCTTATCAGGTGGATATGTGATTTTTATCAAATTTAATGCTAAATTTGACTATTTTGTTTAATCCATTTCAAATCCCTTTCTTTTGAAAATGTTGAATAATTTATTTACTCAGTTATTTATTTATTTATGTGCATGGATTAGAAATATAGGCACGTCAGATAGTCTAATTTGGTGCAATTTATTTATTTGTTACTTGTTATGCGCATGGATTAGAAAGATAGGCACGTTGGATAATTTAATTTAATGTAAATTAAAAGTATTTCAAATGTTAACATATGCCATCACTAAGTTGTAAACCTTAATCTAAACCCAAATTTGAATTGTAAGTAAGATGTTAAAAATGGATTAGGTTAAAGTTGAAAATTTGGCCAAACATTGTTATTAGTTATTAGTGGTAGAAAAAAATAATAGTTTAAATTTGGGCTTCACGCTCGATTTGATTAATGAACTTGGACTATTGGTTGTACATAGGGAAGTAGGTTCCTTATCTAAATATTGTGCGAATTTATTTCGTTAAGTAGTGAGAATTTAGTAGATTCGTAACGTATGCAATTGGTGTAGTCCGTTGGTGGTTAGAGGAAAACTGGGTTGGGTATGATCTGTTCCTAGGCGGTCCGGACCTCGGGATGTTTGCGTAAGAGAAACATCGGAGTAGGAAATAAGAGACCATAAGGATGTACGATGCAATGAGATGAAGGGTAGTCCGGTCCAAGCGATGTTTTACATGAGACAAACATCGGAATAGGAAATAAGAGGCCACAAAGCAAAACAATAGAATAATTAGGACAAGACGAGATGCAAGAGGGTCTGGTCCTGGCGATGCTTGCATGGGGGTCACATCAGATTAGGTAATAAGAGGCTCACAGATCTCGTAACAATAGCAATCTTAGATAGGTGCCTAGTCCTGGTGGTGGTTCGCATGAGACAAATACCGAAGTAGGCAATAAGAGGTAGTTTGCCATCATAAGGGTGAATGCGTTGCATACGATGAGTCACTATGTGAGTTTGCAGTTCGTATTCTTCCTCTTGGGCATGGTGGAGTAAATGTGGGATAGTAGATCCCTGTTTGGTCGATTGATAGCATTGGATTTTGGATGGTAGTTCTTACCTTGTGAGTTAGATGATTTTCCTTAGTAAGATGACCTTAGGAATGCACACACACTTTGTACACTCTATGACACTTAGAGTAGATTTGGGACTTGTTGCATTTAATCATTTTAATAATCTTGTTCTCATTCACCAGACATATGTCTGACCCACTCCCTTCTTTCCTTTTTCCTCACCACCACAGGATGATAGGTTAACAGTGATTAGACATAGTACAGCAAAAAAAGGAGCTCAATGATGGTGTTCTAGCACTTTTCTATTGTTCTCTTACAATTTCTTATTGTATTAAAATGTAAACTTATATAGTAATTTGGAAACAATGTATTTTGTAAAGAAAGTATTTTGGAGAATGTTTTTATGAAATGTCTATCTTTCTGTATTTGTATTTTAACTCATTCCGTTGTAAGATCTGAAAGCATAGAATGTATTAGAACTCTATCTCTATAATTATGCTCTGTAAAGTTTTACAAACCCCACTGCTCGTATTTTCTTGACATAATTCGCGTCGGAAAGTTTGGGTTGTTAGACAAGGTGATAAGAAGAAAAGCATAAAACCTTGAGTCAGAAAACATTTTGATGTGAGTGATAAATAATCTCAAAACACAATAAAAGTTAGTGTAGTGTATGAAACAGATGGTATGGAGAATGATACCTGACATGTCCCTGCATCCAAAGAGTTAGCAGATGACAGAGGATATATTCTACTCTATCATAGTCATCATGGGTGTACTATACATCAAAGTACTAATGGGTGTCCGGGTGTCTACGTCAAAGATAACAAAATCATGTGAAATCCCTAGATGATAAATAACCAAAGCAAGCATAGCATCCATCATCCATCCTCACATCACTCACTCAATGCGTTGGATATATGACAATCCTATGACCCAATCATATAGTTAAGTATTACTCAACATCCCGGTTTCTCGGTACTCGAGTCTATGCCACTCAAAAGGCCAAGAACTAGACTGCACACAACATAACAGTCTAGAGTAAATGGATCAGGTCATCATTTGATCCTGGACACATGACATAGCCTAAATGAGTGTTCTCACATACCTCTGCTTTACGAGTACACTTCAAAACTACGAATATCAACGATCCCTTTACACACTTCATCCATAACAGAGCTCATCTCGGAACTGTCCTCATAACTCCCATTTGAAGTCGTCGCGGTTGGTAACTATCCTGGACAGCCATCATTAGTCACAGAATGACATTATGTATCGCATAACCTTCCTCTAACAGTTCCTTCTATCAAGCTACTCTACATCTCAAAGTACAGTTGTCCTTTATCGAAGCCATCACTTCCTATCATGGAATCACCATCTTTGAACCACGAAGTCATCACGTCAAAGCATCATCCCCGCATCAACGCCAAAACCGCTCATTAAAGAGTAATAGCCACAAAACAACTGTCAAACAAATGAAAAAACCATTACATCATGCTCTTTGAAGCCTCTTCACCGTCCATTTCAAAATGGACCAAATCGGTCATCATCAATAGTGGTAGGTAACGACCATTCCAGAGAAGTCGATAACGACCACTTTGGTCGTGTACTTAGCAAAAACGGTTAAGTACAAACCAAATGAAAACATCCGGCATCTATCCCGAGATCCAAAGCATATCTCCAAGTCCATCTTTTGTCTTTAGATCAATCGGCATGCATAAAACTCTGTGCATGAATCCTATCTTATAGGATATTTTCTAATATTATATCGCCTACGAACGATGTTTTCAACCAAACTAAGCAAACAAGCATACATGCAACCAACAAGCATATAAACTTCTATAATAACCTAACTACTGTAATGACCCTAAAATAAAAATAAAATGATATATATTTATATTAGAAAATTCTGAGATATATATATATATATAAGTGTATATATATATATTGCATTAAAACAGAAAAGAATTTGGCAATAAATAAAATTAAATGGGAGCTTCTGTTTGATAAAATGCAAGGAATTAAGGTAATTAGAAGAAAAATTGGAACTCAAAATAAATATAGCTTTATGTTCAAAGAATTATGTAAATATATATACACATTTAATATATATGGGGTGTTTGCTGTTTTATATGAAGATAAAATAAAATGAAGTTTAATATAAAGGGTTATATGTCTTATAATTGTGCCAGAAAATAATTAGCATAATATATGTGATTTTTAATTTAAAAGGGAGTTGACTGATTTGACATAAAGGCAGAAATATATATATATAAATATATACACACATATACAGAATCAAATAAAATTTCCATACCATATTTATTCCAAGCAAATAATTTGTGTAAATGATTTTACATTACAAAGTATGGTAGTATGTCTGATTTAATGGAGGTAATAGATAGGTAGAAAAAAAATACAAAGTAGATTTTCAGATTTCCTTAAAACTTATAAAAAAGAAATAATGAACTGAGGGTCACATGCTTATTGCATGAGTAGAAAAGAGTCATGAAAATAGTATTGAGTGTCTAAAAATGCATGATCCCCGAAATAGCTAATTAAAGTGTGCATTTCCAATTTATGATCACACAGAAATATGATGTGTACATAAACATCTAAGGGTATCAGGGGAATTACCCATTTTCTAAAACCCTAGAATGGATTTATAAATAACTGCACATAACCAAAACCATCACTCTCTCGGGATCAAAAACAAAATAAAATAAACAAGGAGAAACACTAGCTTGAGGCTTTTGGGGGATTTGCTGTTCTAAGAAATTAAGGCAGTGAAAGGAGAAACATTATGTGAGTATTTATCTTTTGTATGCAATGGCATTAAGTCCTATTGCAGGCAGCCTAAAAATACTATGAGTTATCTGAATCTCTGAAATGATTTGTTATGGGTGATATGGATGTTTGTTTGTGCATTTTTGTTTGGAGCATTGATCTGTAATTTGGCTTTCAGAGTTAACATGTTTTAAGTATTCTTGTTCAATCATCATTAAACATGGATCAAGATTAATAGGGGAACATGGGGTTGAGCCAGAAAATATGTAGGCAGTCATATTTCTCTGATATATGAATGAAATAAAAACTAATTTGGTCACTTGGGGGTAGTCAATGATCTGCTTACTTCAGGTGGAAGCAAGTATATGCATGGTGCAACTGCACCCTGAGGCCTTTGTGTGTTGGAATAATTTAAACAACCTGGGAGTTTCCATCACAATGCATACATAGTGTTCATTTGACAAGGAGTTAAAGACCATAAAATAAATGGGGTAGGGGTTTAAAAATCTGGGTTATAAACTTTCAGATTTGGTGTTAGATTTAATCAAGATAAATATTGTTCATTGATTAATTGCTGGGTGGAAGTTTGGAGTATAAATCAGTGATTACTTATCCAAGATTTGATGAGGATGAATTAAAATTGTACACATGATTAATCTTAACTGACTGCTGCGCATTGTATAATTTGTTGAATGTGATATTGTGTCTTCTTGCATGAACCAAAACTTGCTAAGTATAAGACCTGTTAATCTAGGAAGGCATTGCAGGATTACTACAATTATGTACATATATACAAAATTGATAAATGCTCATACCAGTGTAAACTGACCCTTTTGGTTGCCCTTGCAATCATCTGGGTGTCTCAAAAATTATTTGGGGCAGCTAAATGATTTGCTTGCAGGAAATTGAAGTTGGCTTGATGAGTAAAGAAGGCATTGGCTGCTAGTATAAATAAGAGAGACTTGTTTTAAATTTGCAGTTGCTTTGTAATGGAATTACTAGACAAATTCTATTTTCTGTAATTGAAGTACTTGTAGGAAACTTTCTAAGTATTTGGGGTTGAAAACTTGTACTTAAGTAAAATTCATTTTGAATGATATTTGATGGAGTTTGATTTTTATTGATTTTATGATCATCTGATTTGGAGAAAACAAGGGGATTGATATAACACATAAATATAAAATGTGAATGTAATGATCTCTGGTTTTATTGCCTGAGTTTATTCTATGATTTTCTTTAAATAAAATTACAATAGATTTGACAAGATTTGAATAAGAAATACTCAAGTGGAATAAATGTATGCATGTCAGTTAATTGATACTGAGATATATATATATATATATATATATTTTTGAATCTCTGATTTCTATTGTTTATATTTTGTCTTATGGAAATTAAACAGCTAAGGGGATTTAATTTTTGAAATGAACTCTCAAAGATTTTAGCAGAACATTCAAGCAAAATGAATTTGTGCATGGCAAGTAAATGATACTGGCAGGTGCATAAATTCTGGAAATTTGTATGGATTTGAGCATTTAAAAAAATAAAATAAAAAGGATCTTTGAGAATAGTAGACCTGGAAGGGTAATGGACTTTGGATATTTGGTTGAACACTTATAAGAAAGTATCTTCCAGAAAACTTGAACTAGGCATAAAAAGGCTTGGAAATTTAGGAGTAGGAATTTTGTAAAAGCTTGTCAAAATGAAGGGTATGGGTTTGCAAGTGGTAAAAGGGGGACTATGGCTGGTCTAGGTGGCCATGGGTCAAACCCTTGGAGCCTGGAATCTCTTCATTTCAATTGATGAAGTGTGAGTGCATCCGGGACAAAACCAAGAAAAACACCAAGCAACCCTCAGATAACACCAAGCAATTATAGTGATATACCAAGCAACTAAAAATCTGTACCATGTCAAATATAGAAATGCAATCTAACTTCAATTGTTTAATTTGAGACAGTGATTAGGAAATCACTTTTAATGTTCCTAACTACAAGTAGGATCTTGAAATAATTTTATGCATAAGCCTAATAACTGTCACAAGAACAAATAAATGCAAATAGCCTTATTTAGGCAGATTAATATTTATATATAGTCAGATAACAAGTTTAGGTATTATAATTTGCTAAAAATATGCCTCTGGCAGCAGAATAAGATTTAAATAGGAAATAAGTGGCTTGTCAATAGCTTGTATGATATTTTGTTTTCAAACTGATTTAAATTGACTCTGATATATATGTATATATATAAATATATATAAATAATAATAAAGGAACAATTGTATATCATCAAATATATAATTGGTTTAATCTTTGTATACTGATATGATTATATTAGTAATTCCAGGGTCTTGGGAAAAATATTTGGAAACTATATAAAAATTTAAATATAAAAGTATTTGGGGTTTAGTGGTGAGTTCCTTTTGAATAAAAAAAAATCTAAGTGATTTTAAAGATGAGGGTCACCACAGTTGGTATCAGAGATATGTTTTAAATAACATAGTAAATGTTGTTGTATGCATATGGATGTTTGAATGCATTGTTTGAATTATTGGTGTTGAATGTTTTTGCTTTATGTCAAGAAATATATGTGTGTACATGTGACACATGCACAGTGTGCACAGAAATGAAAATGAACCAAGTAAAGACACCAAAAACTAATAGGGGTAAATAAACTAACATAAAAATCATATTTATAGCATTATGGTAGGACCAAGGCATCACACAGGTGCAGGATCATCACGTGAGCCACCTGTGATGAGCATGGAGGATTTTGTGAGAGCTTTAAGGGATGGAATGGCACCAAGGCAAGACAATCCTCATGAGGAACTCTCCAAACTGCTTAAGACTTGTACCACTTTGGGAGGAAAGGATTTTGAAGGTACTGAAGGAGCTATAGGTGTTCAAACTTGGATAAAAACTATGGAGAGGGTCTTCACAGATATGCAAATCAATGACCAAAGAAAGAGACAGATAGCTTCAAGGAAATTGAAGGGGGTTGCACTGGATTGGTGGGAAGTTGTGACAGCAGGAAGACAAGAGGATACCATTACTTGGAATAATTTCAAGGACATGCTTGAGGCCAGATTTGTCCCAGCATCTGCCAAGGCCACACTACTTGAAGACTTTATTAGATTAAGGTAAGGAAGCATGAGTGTGAATGAATACACTTAGAAGTTTGAAGCATTATCCAAGTATGGACTGGTGTTAATAGGGAATGCAGAAGCAAAGAATGCAAGGTACATTCAAGGCTTGAACCCTAGTTTGTCAAGGGCAATGTTGCTATACAAGGACAAAACTTTTGATCAAGTAATTGATCTAACTCTCTCATTTGAGCAACATGACACTGCAAGAGAGAAATTCAGGAATATGAAGCTCAATAAGAAGAAGAGTGGTCAGAACAAAGTGCAACCTTATGACAAGAGAAATGCAAGTAAAGGGGCTAAGAAAGGGGAAGGAGCAACAGCACCTGAAAGCAAGAAGTTCACTCATTGTTTTAATTGTGGAAAAGCTGGACATTATAGTAACCAATGCCCTGACCCCAAGATACCTAGAGGAGGCTGCTATAATTGTGGAAAGATGGGTCATCTCAAGAAGGATTGCCCAGAAACCAATAGGGGAACAGCAAGGGTAGGAGCTTTGGCAGCAAGTAACACTGGGAATGTTGGGCAACTTGAAGGTATAATTTTTATTCATACCCAACCCATGTCAGTAATATATGACACTGGTGCCTCACATTCACTAATATCTTTGGAAATTGTAAAGAAGTTAACACTTGCATGTGTTTCCATTGACCATCCCTTGGTTGTACACAGTCCCATAGGGAGTCATTGCATGTTGGGGATGAAGTGTATGGGTCTGAAATTAATTATAGGGGGTTATGAATTTAATTCAGATTTATATACCTTAAATTATCCTGGTATTGGGATTATTTTGGGGGTAGATTGGTTAATGAGAAATAAAGCAATTTTAAATTTAGAAAACCTTACTATTTCTTTGGAAACAAATGAAGGCAAAAGAATTACCATCTTAAGTGAAATAGCAAAGAATACATGTTTTAATAAAATCTGGAGTATTAATGAAGTTCAAAAGGAATTAAAAATAGAGGAAATCCCAGTAGTCAATGAATATGTAGATGTGTTTGGAGAAGTGAAAGGAATTCCTCAAAACAGACCAGTTGAATTTAAAATAAAATTAATTCCTGGAACAAATCCAATCATTAAGAAGCCTTATAGAATGGGTCCAAAAGAGTTGGTAGAATTAAAACATCAACTAGAAGAATTAGAAGAGAAAGGATTCATAAGATCAAGTAGTTCCAGTTGGGGTTCCCCAGTGCTATTTGTCAAAAAACATGATGGAACAATGAGGTTGTGTGTAGACTATAGAGATTTAAACAAGGTGACTATTAAAAATAAGTACCCACTGCCTAGAATAGATGATCTATTTGATCAATTGCATGGGGCTAGAATATTTTCAAGGCTAGACTTAGCCTCTGGATTTCATCAGATGAAAGTTGCAGAGGAAAGCATTGAGTACACAACCTTTAATACAAGGTATGGCCTTTATGAATTTCTAGTAATGCCATTTGGCTTGACCAATGCTCCCTCCTATTTTGTAGACTTGATGAATAGAATTTTTAGAGACTTTTTGGATAAGTTTGTCTTGGTATTCATAGATGACATATTAATTTATTCAAAGACAGAAAATGATCATGCCAGGCACCTACATTTAGTATTATCCAGACTTAGAGAAAATGAATTAAAAGCCAAGTATTCAAAGTGTACATTTTGGCAACATGAAGTAAAATTCTTAGGACACATAGTGTCACAGCAGGGAGTAAGTGTAGATCCAAGCAAGGTCATTGCAGTTCAATCATGGAGTAGACCCAAAACAGTGACTGAGGTGAGGTCATTCTTAGGTTTGGCAGGGTATTATAGGAGGTTCATCAAGGATTTTTCAAGAATAGCCGCACCAATGACTAAACTAACCAAGAAGAACCAACCATATGTGTGGACTGAGCAGTGTGAACAAGCTTTTGAGAAATTGAAGCAAGCATTGGTGGAAGCTCCTGTCCTACAAATCCCAGAAGCAAATGAAGGAATGGTTGTATACACTGATGCTAGTGGGTCTGGGTTAGGTGCAATGCTTATGCAACATGGCAAGGTAGTGGAATATGCATCAAGACAGCTTAAACCCAATGAAACCAAATATGCAACTCATGATCTAGAATTAGCTGCAATAGTGTTTGCACTAAAACTATGGAGGCATTATTTGCTTGGGGCAAAATTTGAATTATTCACAGATCATCAAGCATTGAAATATTTATTTTCTCAAAAAGATTTAAATATGAGGCAAGCAAGGTGGTTGGAGTTTCTAGCTGCATATGATTTAGATATATTGTACACTCCTGGAAAAGCTAATAGGGTAGCAGATGCTTTGAGCAGAAATCATGTTAGGTTAGCCAGTTTGATGATTGATGAGTTTAAAAATCTTGCAGTGCTTGGGGAGGCAGATATATACAGCAAGGATGCAGTGAATTTTAAAGAGCATGGTGATATGGTGGAGTATGGTACACTGGGAATAATCACAGTGAAGTCTAATCTGGTGGAGAAAGTTGGTAGCATGCAAGATCAAGATCAAAATCTAAAGGAGAAGAAAGAAATGTTATTAAATAACATTGAGTCAGAGAATTTTAAAATAGATTCCCAAGGTTATTTGAGGAAAAATGATAAGCTTTGTGTACCAAACATTGCAGAATTGAAGGAAGAAATCATGAATGAGCATCACAAGACCAGGTACACCATACACCCTGGTGGTACTAAGATGTATCATGATTTAAAAAGAGGCTACTGGTGGCCAGGGATGAAGCAAGCGGTGGCAAGATTTGTGGCAAAATGTTCCACATGTCAACAAATTAAAGCAGACCACCAAAAGCCCTCTGGCATGTTGCAACCTTTGGAGGTACCTCAGTGGAAGTGGGAAAGCATTTCCATGAATTTTGTGGATGGTTTGCCTAGAACTAAGAAAGGCAATGATAGTATATGGGTAATTGTTGATAGGCTAACCAAATCAGCTCACTTTGTTCCTGTCAGGTCAGATAGAAATGCATCTAGGCTTGCACAATTGTTTATTAAAGAAGTGGTGAGGCTACATGGCATACCCAAGACTATTGTAAGTGATAGAGACACTTTGTTCACCTCAAGATTTTGGAAAAGTTTCCAAGAAGCAATGGGAACACAACTTTGTTTAAGCACTGCCTACCATCCTCAAAGTGATGGGCAAATAGAGATAGTGAATAAAATATTGGAAGATTTACTTAGAGCATGTGTGCTTGATTTTGGGGGTAATTGGGAGGATCATATTCACTTGGCAGAATTCACTTACAACAATAGCTATCAATCAACCATAGGAATGGCTCCCTTTTAAGCCTTGTATGGGAGACCTTGCATGTCTCCTGCCTGTTGGTTGGAAGCAGGAGAGGGTGTACTATTGGGGCCAGATCATGTTAAAGAAACCACCAACATGATTGAATTGGTTAGGCATAGAATGAAGGCAGCACAATCAAGACAAAAGTCTTATGCAGACAGAAGGAGAAAGCCAATGGAGTTTGAAGTAGGAGAGCATGTTTTTTTGAAAGTATCACCAATGAAGAAAGTGTTCAGGTTTGGAAAATCTGGTAAGCTATCACCAAGATTTGTAGGACCATATGAAATTATACAGAGGATTGGTGCTATGGCCTACAGACTTAAGTTACCTGAGGAGTTGAGTGGTGTGCATCCTGTATTTCATGTTTCTCAATTGAGAAAATGGGTGCATGATGAAGGAGCAATTCTGGAGTCACCTACTCAAGTTCAAGTCCAGAAGAATTTGGTTTATACCAATGAACCAGTAGGGATAGTTTCCAAGGAAGAGAAAAAGTTGAGGAACATGGTGATCAAACTGGTGAAAATCCAATGGAGCTTGGACACTAATGATTGTACATGGGAGGTTGAAGATAAAATGAGGGCTAAATACCCCAATTTGTTTACTGATGAAGAGGTATGTTTAAGCAGCCTAAGATAATTTTTCTAAATATACTTATACATTGTTTGTTTTCATAAAATATGGGTATGGGGTTACGGAGTTAAAACAGGCTATGGATTAGTGCTTTTAATTGGAGAAATTAGGTGAAATTATGGGGACATAATTCCTTTAAGGGGGAGGGTATGTAATGACCCTAAAATAAAAATAAAATGATATATATTTATATTAGAAAATTCTGAGATATATATATATATATAAGTGTATATATATATATTGCATTAAAACAGAAAAGAATTTGGCAATAAATAAAATTAAATAGGAGCTTCTGTTTGATAAAATGCAAGGAATTAAGGTAATTAGAAGAAAAATTGGAACTCAAAATAAATATAGCTTTATGTTCAAAGAATTATGTAAATATATATACACATTTAATATATATGGGGTGTTTGCTGTTTTATATGAAGATAAAATAAAATGAAGTTTAATATAAAGGGTTATATGTCTTATAATTGTGCTAGAAAATAATTAGCATAATATATGTGATTTTTAATTTAAAAGGGAGTTGACTGATTTGACATAAAGGCAGAAATATATATATATAAATATATACACACATATACAGAATCAAATAAAATTTCCATACCATATTTATTCCAAGCAAATAATTTGTGTAAATGATTTTACATTACAAAGTATGGTAGTATGTCTGATTTAATGGAGGTAATAGATAGGTAGAAAAAAAAATACAAAGTAGATTTTCAGATTTCCTTAAAACTTATAAAAAAGAAATAATGAACTGAGGGTCACATGCTTATTGCATGAGTAGAAAAGAGTCATGAAAATAGTATTGAGTGTCTAAAAATGCATGATCCCCGAAATAGCTAATTAAAGTGTGCATTTCCAATTTATGATCACACAGAAATATGATGTGTACATAAACATCTAAGGGTATCAGGGGAATTACCCATTTTCTAAAACCCTAGAATGGATTTATAAATAACTGCACATAACCAAAACCATCACTCTCTCGGGATCAAAAACAAAATAAAATAAACAAGGAGAAACACTAGCTTGAGGCTTTGGGGGATTTGCTGTTCTAAGAAATTAAGGCAGTGAAAGGAGAAACATTATGTGAGTATTTATCTTTTGTATGTAATGGCATTAAGTCCTATTGCAGGCAGCCTAAAAATACTATGAGTTATCTGAATCTCTGAAATGATTTGTTATGGGTGATATGGATGTTTGTTTGTGCATTTTTGTTTGGAGCATTGATCTGTAATTTGGCTTTCAGAGTTAACATGTTTTAAGTATTCTTGTTCTATCATCATTAAACATGGATCAAGATTAATAGGGGAACATGGGGTTGAGCCAGAAAATATGCAGGCAGTCATATTTCTCTGATATATGAATGAAAAAAAAAACTAATTTGGTCACTTGGGGGTAGTCAATGATCTGCTTACTTCAAGTGGAAGCAAGTATATGCATGGTGCAACTGCACCCTGAGGCCTTTGTGTGTTGGAATAATTTAAACAACCTGGGAGTTTCCATCACAATGCATACATAGTGTTCATTTGACAAGGAGTTAAAGACCATAAAATAAATGGGGGTAGGGGTTTAAAAATCTGGGTTATAAACTTTCAGATTTGGTGTTAGATTTAATCAAGATAAATATTGTTCATTGATTAATTGCTGGGTGGAAGTTTGGAGTATAAATCAGTGATTACTTATCCAAGATTTGATGAGGATGAATTAAAATTGTACACATGATTAATCTTAACTGACTGTTGTGCATTGTATAATTTGTTGAATGTGATATTGTGTCTTCTTGCATGAACCAAAACTTGCTAAGTATAAGACCTGTTAATCTAGGAAGGCATTGCAGGATTACTACAATTATGTACATGTATACAAAATTGATAAATGCTCATACGAGTGTAAACTGACCCTTTTGGTTGCCCTTGCAATCATCTGGGTGTCTCAAAAATTATTTGGGGCAGCTAAATGATTTGCTTGTAGGAAATTGAAGTTGGCTTGATGAGTAAAGAAGGCATTGGCTGCTAGTATAAATAAGAGAGACTTGTTTTAAATTTGCAGTTGCTTTGTAATGGAATTACTAGACAAATTCTATTTTCTGTAATTGAAGTACTTGTAGGAAACTTTCTAAGTATTTGGGGTTGAAAACTTGTACTTAAGTAAAATTCATTTTGAATGATATTTGATGGAGTTTGATTTTTATTGATTTTATGATCATCTGATTTGGAGAAAACAAGGGGATTGATATAACACATAAATATAAAATGTGAATGTAATGATCTCTGGCTTTATTGCCTGAGTTTATTCTATGATTTTCTTTAAATAAAATTACAATAGATTTGACAAGATTTGAATAAGAAATACTCAAGTGGAATAAATGTATGCATGTCAGTTAATTGATACTGAGATATATATATATATATATATATATATATATATATATTTGAATCTCTGATTTCTATTGTTTATATTTTGTCTTATGGAAATTAAACAGCTAAGGGGATTTAATTTTTGAAATGAACTCTCAAAGATTTTAGCAGAACATTCAAGCAAAATGAATTTGTGCATGGCAAGTAAATGATACTGGCAGGTGCATAAATTCTGGAAATTTGTATGGATTTGAGCATTTAAAAAAATAAAATAAAAAGGATCTTTGAGAATAGTAGACCTGGAAGGGTAATGGACTTTGGATATTTGGTTGAACACTTATAAGAAAGTATCTTCCAGAAAACTTGAACTAGGCATAAAAAGGCTTGGAAATTTAGGAGTAGGAATTTTGTAAAAGCTTGTCAAAATGAAGGGTATGGGTTTGCAAGTGGTAAAAGGGGGACTATGGCTGGTCTAGGTGGCCATGGGTCAAACCCTTGGAGCCTGGAATCTCTTCATTTCAATTGATGAAGTGTGAGTGCATCCGGGACAAAACCAAGAAAAACACCAAGCAACCCTCAGATAACACCAAGCAATTATAGTGATATACCAAGCAACTAAAAATCTGTACCATGTCAAATATAGAAATGCAATCTAACTTCAATTGTTTAATTTGAGACAGTGATTAGGAAATCACTTTTAATGTTCCTAACTACAAGTAGGATCTTGAAATAATTTTATGCATAAGCCTAATAACTGTCACAAGAACAAATAAATGAAAATAGCCTTATTTAGGCAGATTAATATTTATATATAGTCAGATAACAAGTTTAGGTATTATAATTTGCTAAAAATATGCCTCTGGCAGTAAAATAAGATTTAAATAGGAAATAAGTGGCTTGTCAATAGCTTGTATGATATTTTGTTTTCAAACTAATTTAAATTGACTCTGATATATATATATATATATAAATATATATATAAATAATATAAAGGAACAATTGTATATCATCAAATATATAATTGGTTTAATCTTTGTATACTGATATGATTATATTAGTAATTCCAGGGTCTTGGGAAAAATATTTGGAAACTATATAAAAATTTAAATATAAAAGTATTTGGGGTTTAGTGGTGAGTTCCTTTTGAATAAAAAAAAAATCTAAGTGATTTTAAAGATGAGGGTCACCACAACTACATCTATAATAACACACATACAATACATCCAAGCAACCAATGTGGGATTTATACCAAAATAGCCTAAATTTATCAATATCTTCAAAATAGTGCATCAACGGGAAAAGTATGATATTTAATTTAAAACCATTTTAAACACTTTTAATTCCTTTATAAAATAAGAAGTAGGTCTAAATAATGTAGAAATCACGTTTTAAAGTTAGAAATCATTTCAAAACATCATTTTTAGATTGTACTAACAATAATAGCATGGTGAGAGACAATATCACCCACCTCAACAAAAGAGGACCAAACCATCTTTAAGTCATAGAGCTCTCTATCAAGAACACAAGAAACTGCGTCCAAAACGGACCTCGTTTGCAAAAGATACACATAGTATAAGATTTGAGTTTAAATAAACTATTAAATAACTTAATTAAATAATTAATTAACTTAATACAATCACCTTCATTAGGATTAATCCTTCTTCTTCCTTCACTAACAAGAAACCCATCACTGTATGCACTTTTTCACGGTGATACAGAGCTTCACTCCATGAAATCGGACACTGTCTGCACCGGTACACTCCTTGTCGAACGCCTGAACCATCGACATCAAAATCTCCAAGTTCGACTCCCTCAATCAAAATGCGACAACTCCTTATCAACCACGGCCGTGAACTTCGCACCCCCTGCACACAACCACACCTCCCCAAACCGCTATCCTCGATGCACCTCTCCTCCCTCAAGTCAACTTCGACCTCCTTTTCCCCTATCTCCAATCACACCACCGGAAAACCTGAACCCTAGTTTGGAGCAGCCAACCATGACCATCTCCGAACACGCCCAAATTCATATTAGTTGTGCTCTTCCTCTCTAGGAATCTGATGCACCTTACGATGCCTCTTCTCTCACCCTTAAGCTCTCGATTTTATTGTTTGAAGTTAATTAGGGAAGGCGGCTATTTTCAGGGATGGAACAATAATCGTGAGAGTGAAAGAGGGGTACTGTTCATTTAAATAATATAATATTGTTATTTATTTGATTTTCTCAAATAAACTATCGTACACTTTGAGCTCGTACGATTACACGACATATCCGACCATGATGAAACTCGTTTGCGTACATCACCTCATTTTCCCAGTTCCAATGGTATAAATTTCATCGCTTTTCAAAACAACACTCTGAGATGAAAATATTGCGCTTTTTGAGATCGTTTCGGCCATCGGATCGTCAGATCTCCAAATATAACGATGCTTATACTCATTTTAATTCGCAACGTCGATATGAACACAATGGAAGTGGTTGTTAGTCCATGAGAAGTTGGTTTTGATGAAACAACCTTAGAATAAGATTATAAAATATAAATACTAACATTATTGTTTAGATATATATGTATATGCATGATATATATACAAGTACCAAAGAATGAAGACTGTACAGTATAGAGATTCAAGAACCAATGAACTCAAGATCGAAGATATCAAGATTCAAGACTCATGAGTATCAAGATTATCAAGAGTTCAAGATTTCAAGATTAGTAATTTAGTTAGGAATTTTGTTAAAACTCCTAGAAAAGCACTGACATCTTAAAACATTTTATTTGTGGAATGGAATCCACTTCGAGCCCGTTAAAGGGATGGAACCCTAAGTAGGATGGAACCTACGAAAAATCTAGTGGAACATTGTTTTGTATCCACTAACCTGTATTTAAATGTTTTACAAAATTATATCTTGTTTTCAAAATGATTTCAAAATCTTCCTTTTAAATCAAAAACATCTATCTTGGTTTTAAAATACTTTTAGCCTCAAAATAATCTTTATTTTCAATATCAAATTATCCTTTGTTTTAAACTATCTTTTAATTATAATATATTTAACTTTTAATATTTATACTTAGATTTAAATATAAAATTATAGTAAAATTTTATATATACCAAAATATTATTCTCTATACTTATTTATGTATTTTAACTATAGTTAAGTATATTTATAATGTTTAAAATAGTTTTAATACGAGATAGAAGTTATTTTCAAAGAAAAACAAATTACCAAAAATAACTTAGGCCTGTCGGTAACCCCAAGGACCCCTTGTCGACAAGGTGATAGTTTATTTCAAAAGTTTGAATTTCAAAGGAAGTGTCTATTCGTCATATCCTTTCACGAATGCACATGGCTATTGTTCTACTATAAATAGGGGCTGTTTTAAACGAATTTACATTCATATTTTCTCTGATTTCACTACTCTTCTTCTTCCACATTTCTTTATATACATTTTTACCATTACGCTGCCAAAATCAAAATTGAATCTAACTAGATCATCTCTGGTTTGATTCTCTATCACTGTCTCAACAAGATCCCAGTGCTATTCAGAGTTATAGATTTCTTTGTAATCAATCGAGCGAGAAAAGGTGTGATTGTAGCCTAGAAAATCAATCGGGTGAACTTGTTGCCCGTAAAATCAAGTATCTCTACCCAAATGAATTTTAAAGTAGATAGTTTATGTAATGCATGTCAATTAGGAAAACTTAGAAAAAGTTCCTTTAAATTAAAAGATATAATTTCAACTTCAATACTTCTTGAATTACTTCATCTTGATTTATTTGGTCCATCTCAAATTCAGTCAATAAAGCACAGTAGATATGTTTTTGTAATTGTAGATAATTATTCTAGATTTACTTGGACAATGTTTTTGAAACATAAAAGTGATACTTTTGAAAGTTTTAAGAACTTTACAAAAAGGATTCAAAATCAACTTTCAATAAAAATTATAACCATCCGTAGTGATCACGGTGGTGAATTTAAAAATGAAAAGTTTGAGGAATTCTGCAATAAAAAGGGATTAACTCACAATTTTTCATTTCCAAGAACTCCACAACAAAACGGAGTAGTAGAATGTAAAACTAGGACGATTCAAGAGTGTGTGAGAACTATGCTTTTAGATAGTAAATTACCAAAACATTTTTGGGCAGAAGCAGTTGCTACCGCCTGTTATATTTTAAATAGAATTTTAATTAGACCTTTAACTGATAAGACATCTTATGAACTTCTTCATGGAAAGAAACCTAAGGTATCTTATTTTAGAATTTTTGGAAGTAAATGTTTTATTTTAAATACAAAAGATAACTTAGATAAATTTGATCCTAAATCCGACAAAGGTATCTTTATCGGATATTCTAATAGAAGTAAAGCATACAGAGTGTTTAATTTAAGAACTAACACCATCGAAGAAACAATGCATGTTTCGTTCGATGAGAATCTCAAAATTTTTGAAGATACAAATGATGAAGAGGATTTAATTACTTAAAATCAGGAGTCAACTGAAACTAATAATGAAATTAATCATCCTAATAAAAAGATTAAACTTTTAAAAGATCATCCTATAGAAAATATACTAGGAGATATGCAATCTATTGTTATAACTAGAAATCAACTAAGTAAAATGAGCAATGTAGCCTTTATATCAACTATTGAACCCAAAAATCCAAAAGCAGCATCAACTGATGATTCATGAATATTGGCTATGCAAGAAGAATTAAATCAATTCACTAGAAATGATGTTTGGGAACTTGTTCCTAGACCTGAAAATAAAACTATAATTGGAACTAAATGGGTTTATAAAAATAAAATGAATGAACAAGGTGAGGTCGTTAGAAATAAAGCCCGGTTAGTCGCTCAAGGTTATTGTCAAGAAGAAGGAATAGATTATGGTGAAACCTTTGCTCCCATAGCAAGATTAGAAGCCATTAGGATTCTACTTGCTTTCGCAAATCATAATAATTTCAAATTATTTCAAATGGATGTTAAAAGTGCCCTTTTAAATGGATTTGTAAAAGAGGAAGTATATGTTGAACAACCACCACTTTTTGAAGATGAAAAATTACCAAATCATGTTTACAAACTTAAGAAAGCTCTATATGGTCTAAAACAAGCTCCTAGAGCCTAGTATGATAGACTAAGATCTTACTTATTACAATCAAACTTTGAAATTGGTAAAGTAGATAATACTCTTTTTACTAAAAGAAATAAAAATGATATTCAACTAGTAAAAGTTTACGTAGATGATATCATTTTTGGATCAACTAATTTTGAAATGAATAAAGAATTTTCTGACATAATAACAAAAAAGTTTGAGATGAGTTATATGGGCGAATTAAATTTCTTTCTAGGATTGCAAATAAAACAATTAGATAATGGTATCTTTATCAGTCAAGAAAAATATGCTAAAGACCTAGTTAGTAAATTTGGTTTGACTACTGCAAGTGGAAAACCCACTCCCATGGCAACCAATGAGTACCTAAGTAAAGAAGATCTCTCGAAAGATGTAGATCAAAAATTATATAGAGGAATGATTGGATCACTACTCTATATCACTGCTAGTAGACCTGATATCATGCATGGTGATTGTCTCTGTGCAAGATATCAATCCCAACCTAAAGAGACACACTTAAAAGCTGTAAAACGTATCATAAGATATGTTAAACACACCTTTGATTATGGCTTATTTTATCCTAAAAATGATTCTTTTGAATTAATATCCTACTGTGATGCTGACTATGCTGGTTGTAAATCAGATCGAAAAAGTACAAGTGGAACTTGTCACTTTTTGGGGCATTCTCTGGTTTCTTGGTTTAGTAAAAAGAAAAACACAGTTTCTTTATCAACACCCGAAGCAGAGTATATTTCTACTGCTTTGGCTTGGTCTCAAGTAATATATATGCAACAAACTTTAAAAGATTTTGGTTTAAATATCTCAAAATCACCAATTTATTGTGATAATACTAGTGCAATAAATTTATCCAAAAATCCTACTCATTATGCTCGAACTAAACGTATCGATATCAAACATCATTTTCTCAGGGATAATATAAGTAAGGAAGTAATTACTCTCGATTATATCAATTCCGAGAATCAAATTGCTGATATCTTAACAAAACCCTTAAATGAATCTATATTTACTAAATTAAGAAGAGAATTAGGCATTTGTTCAATAACTGAAATATATAATATAAATATATAACAAGTATAATTAAAATTAAATTAAAATAAATCAAAAAGCAAAAATATAAGTACCTTGTCGACAACCCTCCTTTACCCCTGTCGACTTATAACGAATTTTTTTCTTTTGAAATTTTCCCACCAAAATTCAAATGGGTGGTTATATATTCTTCTTATTTCGAAATTTTGTTCACTCTTTCTGTTCTTTCTTTGTTCTAACCTCTGAAAACAATAAAACAATGGCCTTATCCTCCAAATCAAACAAAAATTCAACTTTTTCGTTCCCTTCTCCTTCTACCGAACCATTTCAATGAACTATGCTTGCACGAGTGATGAAAATGGAGGATTCCTTGAAGGATGCACTGCAACTTATGACTGAAATTCAAGTGGCGCAAATCAGAATGGCCAAAGAACAAGAACGGCAAGGCAAAATCCTTAGAAATTTGCAACAGTTTCTAATGGACAATTACGCCAATCCCATCTTGATCGATGAAGAATCTTCAGGTGTTCAAGTGCAAGAGGACAGTGAGGAAGAAGAAGAAGAAGCCCCCATGGAAGAAGAGCACGCTGAAGATGATGACAAAGTTGTTTGCGTTGGCGAAGTGTGCTTTGACAAGGATGGAAATCTAGTCGAACAACGTGGAAATTTCTATTTCCACTACCCAAATTGCTCGGTTCATAGATCTCCCATTGTCTAGGATACACATTAGTTTCTCTTCTCTCTTTCTTATCGTTATTTGTATATGATCTTACTTACATTTTCTACGCAAATGTAAATATAACATTATATAATTAATAAATGATTTATGTTCTCATATTTGAATGCTCACATTATCATTATTATAAATATTATCATATATGGATTCTTAGTTAGGAGAGTTAGTTATTAAGGGCTAAGTTTTAGTTTCAGAATTAAGTGTTGATTATTTATGATAACACTATCATTATAATCACATGTAAAATAGTATTAGATTAAGAGGGAGTTGTATAGATTTAACCTTTGTTTTTGTGAATGACAAAGGGGGAGAAGTGTAAAATAGGAAAGTTACGCATAGATTAAGGGGGAGTTATTAGTTTTAAGGGGAGTTAGTAGGATAGAAGTAATATTTTATAAACAAAGGTTGTCACCATCAAAAAGGGGGATATTGTTAGTCCCTGAGAAGTTGGTTTTGATGACAACAACCTTAGAATAAGATTATAAAATATAAATACTAACATTATTGTTTAGATATATATGTATATGCAGGATATATATACAAGTACCAAAGAATGAAGACTGTACAGTATAGAGATTCAAGAACTGATGAACTCAAGATTGAAGATATCAAGATTCAAGACTCATGAGTATCAAGATTATCAAGAGTTCAATATTTCAAGATTAGTAATTTAGTTAGGAATTTTGTTAAAACTCCTAGAAAAGCACTGACATCTTAAAATCCATTTTATTCGTGGAATGGAATCAACTTCGAGCCCATTAAAGGGATGGAACCCTAAGTAGGATGGAACCTACGAAAAATCTAGTGGAACATTGTTTTGTATCCAGTAACCTTTATTCAAATGTTTTACAAAATTATATCTTGTTTTCAAAATGATTTCAAAATCTTCCTTTTTAAATCAAAAACATCTATCCTAGTTTTAAAATACTTTTAGCCTCAAAATAATCTTTATTTTCAATATCAAATTATCCTTGGTTTTAAACTATCTTTTAATTATAATATATTTAATTTTTAATATTTATACTAAGATTTAAATATAAAATTATAGTAAAATTTTATATATACCAAAATATTATTCTCTGTACTTATTTATGTATTTTAACTATAGTTAAGTATATTTATAAAGTTTAAAATAGTTTTAATACAAGATAGAAGTTATTTTCAAAGAAAAACAAATTACCAAAAATAACTTAGGCCTGTCGACAACCCCAAGGACCCCTTGTCGACAAGGTGACAGCTTATTTCAAAAGTTTGAATTTCAAAGGAAGTATCTATTCGTCATATCCTTTCACGAATGGACGTGGCTATTGTTCTACTATAAATAGGGGCTGTTTTAAATGAATTTACGTTCATATTTTCTCTGATTTCACTCCTCTTCTTCTTCCACATTTCTTTATATACACTGTTACCATTACTCTACCGAAATCACCATTGAATCTAACTAGACCATCTTTGGTTTGATTCTCTATCACTATCTCAACAAGATCCCAACGCTATTTAGAGTTATAGATTTCTTTATAATCAATCGAGCGAGAAAAGGTGTGATTGTAGCCTGGAAAATCAATCGGGTGAACTTGTTGCCCGTAAAATCAAGTATCTCTACCCAGAGGATGGTGAATCTGGAGTGGTGTACCTCGTGGCCTTGAAATCGAGGGTGTAATTGTAAGAATTGATTTTGAAAGGAAATCTGTACTTGTGTTGCGGGACTGGATGTAGGGTAACTCCGAACCAGTATAAAATCTGGTGTGTTCTTTCCTTTATTGCTTTTACTTTATATCTGCATCTATGTTTGATTCTATGATCATATCTGTGTCTGAATATTGCATACATTTGTGTTCAAATTAAGTTAAACTCAAAAAGAATTAGTAATTCCTTAAAACACTATTCACACCCCTCTAGTATTAATTCTAGCCTTAAGATCCGTAATCCGCATTTCTCACAGTGGTCTCCAGTCCTGATTCGACATTATGCGAAAAATCGTATTTTTGGGACTGTTAATTAATTAATGATTCAATATTTAAATCAATTACTTAAATAACTTATCATTAAAAATACGGGTCGTTACATTCTCCCTTCCTTAAAAGGATTTAATCCTCAAAATCCCAAGAACAAAGCAACGCAATCTAATACCCTCACATAAGCAACGACACAAGAATAATCGTCACTTATCAACTAACGATAACAATGTCTGAAAGCAATCGTAAAAAAGGGAATAGACTCAAAATCATCTTGGAACCACCATCGTCATCCCTAAGTACAATCACCGTCAAATCCAAAATAAATATGGCGAAACCAAACATCTAAGTTAAGCACTTATTTCCAAAGAAACAAACAATGAAAAACAAAAGCGCTAACTCACTAATCGAAAGTCAAGTCAACTAGATATCATACATTACCAATTCTCTAAACTATCGGCAATATCTAATATCAATTACATTGACTTTTCTCTCAATTTTGGCTTATGTCATGGAAAATTTTGGCAGCACCTCCTTTGCACGGCTAGGTCCAGGAAAAGTCCCAATACAACATAAGTAGATATACATCTCATATCTGAGGCAACCTGTTACCGAGGATAACTGACATCTGTACCTAAATCTACACTACAGATATTACGTACCTCTTTTATAGAAAGAGCATACCATTTAAATGCGAAAAAAGTAGGTAAGCATCCAAATAGTCAACACTTTCTTCCATGTACCTGATTAAGTACTCAACAAAGAGGATTGAACAAAAATGTAACATCATTATGTAAATAAGCACACTAGATCATATATATAGCAATCACCTCAAATAAATACGCAGTACCAAACCATAACTATCCCGCATGCCTAACAACCATACAAGCAAAGTAATCGTATCCAATGCCAAAAATCAAACATCAAACGGGCACATATAAGATCAAACATCAAAAAGCATCACCCATGCCTATCCTAGCATGCAAGATACTAAACTATCTAGTATAAGACATCAAAATGATGTCCAAAATGAAAGCTGACAAAAAACGAACTATCACCAACTGAAGAGCTCCGGATAAGTGGTCATCATGCTCTTATCGGTCTCTGATGTACAATCATCTTCGCTTTCACGCAACTGAACCTTTACTACTCCACTACCTTCCTCCTAACCTAATTTGCATCAAGTCAATCGATACAAATAGGCCTATAGGTCTCAACATTTCTAGTTCGGTCTCGATATCATCAAGTCAATTTGATGCCAGATTTCCAAACGCCTTGTGACGACCCGGAATTTTGGATATTTGAAATTGGAATATTTAATTGATTTTAAATATTTAAAGGTTAATTTTTGACTTGAATTTCAAATATCATTATTTATTGGGTAATTTAATCATTAAATTAAATGATTTGAAGTTGGGTAAAATATTGAATCTGGGGTTTAAAGCCAGTTAAAACAATTTGAAGGCTTATAAAATTCACATTAATAATACTGAAGGTGATAGAACTTTTAACATTGAATTTAAAAGTGTTTCATTCGGTTTTAAAATTATATCGTTCAAATCTATATTTAAAAATAGCCTTCCTTGGCATAGTCTCGGAATTTGACGAAACTAGTTCCATTGGATCCGTAATAGTGTATTATTATCGGATTTCAATTTTTGTAGTGTTTGGAGTTGTTATGTGATCATACGGTAGATAAACGCACTAAAATCCTTATCGAAAATTTAATATAATAATTGGGTCCAAAAAGCTATCTTCTCCATACGATCGAATTAGGACTCGAAACCTTTTCCATCGCGTTCGGAATAGGGGTATAACATTATTAATGCCTGGCGGCATGCCTCGATAGGAAGTCAAAATTTCATGTTGCGTTTATCGAGACAATTTGAATTTGAATTTAATTAAAAATATATTTATTTATATAACCTAAGTCAACAAGTAAAGATTCTTTCCCCAGCCTGTTTCCTTTCTACATCAAAACTTTTTGCCTTCACTGCAGCCTTTCTCCGCACGCCAACATCTTCTCCTGTCTCCCCATTCCTTTTTAAAATCACACGCAAAACATATTTTTAAAATCAAAGAAGAAAAAAAATATAATGGCCGACCTGTCCTTCAAAATGTTAGAATCGAGCTACAGAAATAAAATAAAAATAATGGCCGCCCTTTTCAACTTAATTTCGCGAACCAATTTCATCGAATCACGCTCACATCTTCTCGAGCACGGCGACTTCGATCTCGGCATGGGGGAAGAGGCGCCTCATCTCGTGTGCGCGTTGGGTAAGGTATTGGCAGCAGGGGGCGGAGGCCAGATTTTCTCGAGCGGCGCGACTTGAGGCAACTGCGATTTTGAACGATGGTGAGGTGACGATGATGTCGAGCGTTGGAGGATTTGGTGTGTATCTTGAAGGGGCATGACTGGAAGGTGGACTCGAAGGCACTGGCAAGGAAAGGGAAGTACTCGCGTTCGATTTCGCGTGAGCTCGGCGAGTTCATGTTCGTATTGGGGCCATGGCAGTAGGGGTGGGCTGAGGTATATGTTCTTTAAATTAATTTTTATATGAATATGTATATGCAGGAAGATAAAAATTAATTATTATTTACAGTAAGATGAAAAAAAAATCTATTTTAATAATTTTTACAATAAGCTAAGTTTTGTTTTAAGGAAATATAAATATATATATTCACATGCCTATTTTAAATAGTAAACTGAAAATATATGTTTAAGATTTTGAAAATAATTTTGAACGATTGAAGGTTTATATATAAAGATTTGATTTTTGAATCTATATAGGTTGTTTTATGAGTGTGTATATATAGTTTCAAAGAGAAAAATAAATATACATCTATACATTTTAAATTTACTTGATTATTTTAAAAGAGTGCATTAGGGAGATTAACTTAATTAATTATTTTTGTAACTCAAAAATTTATTTATTTTAGGAAAAATTAGTTAATAGAATAATTTGGCTAATTAACTTTGTCTAATAGGAAAGTGATCATTAGATTAGTTCAAATTAAAAGGGTTAATTAATTTAATCTATTGAACGAAAATTGACTGTTCGATTATTTCAAATATTAATAAATCATATAATGATTGTTGCAAGGTCCAAATCGTGAACAAACATGCGAAATGGATTGGATTGCAAATTTAAAGTCAAAGGTGAGTTAATCTCACTCATCTGGGTTTTATTTAAATTTAATAGTTAAATTTAAATATTTGTTTGAATGATTGAATTGATTGGATGTGATATGATATATATAATAGTATATATAGGAGTGATTGATTTCCCGCATTATATAGCAGATGAGACCCTATGCGCCGCATAATTGCGGATGATATTATATAAACCCATATACCGCGATATTCCACTTCGAAGTGGAATTGGTATTGTGCTAACATCTGTGGATGCAGGGAAATAGGTTGGAGGGATCCAACTGGATTCCTCAAATTTATTTAGATTATTTTAATATTCTGTGATATGATTATTTGATATTCTGTGATGAATTATATTGATAATTGGAGATGATGGATGCTATGGTTTGATTGAACATATTTGGGTATACCGTGTTACCAAAATAAAAAAAAAATATAGATTGGATTTTTGGAAAGAAATAAAAGAGTAAATTTTTAAGTAAAATAATTATAGAGAATTTGAATAAGTTAAAGAATGAATTGGAAAAGAATAAAAGTGATTTTAAAATTCCAATGAATAAATTCCAAGTATGGGAAAGGAGATTTTTAAATAAATGGGAATAAGTGGATTTCTAAACTTAAGTAATATTAATTAAGGAGTGAAAGGTTTATTTTTGAATTCAGGATTAAAGTGGTTTAAAAAGAAATTGGAATTTTAAAGAAGAATTTTGAAATAAATATGAAAATTTGTATTTTCAGTTAAAGTAAGATTTTAAATCATCACAAGGAGGTTAAACCTGAAATTAATAAGTTTTGAAATAAAAACTGGATAAGTAAAGGAATTTATTTTAAATGGAGTTAATTTTGAAAATCAATTTGAAAATTGATTTATTGTTTGAAACTGTGATTGAAAGGAAGATGAGACTATGGGATTTATAAACTGGGTTTATAAGGTGAAACAAGATATCAGTGGATATTTGAAAATATAAATTCAAGATGGGAATTTATAAAGGAATGGGTAAATTTGTTTAAAAATAAATAGTGATTTATTTTTAAAAGATGTGAAAGAGAAGTGTATTTCCCTGGATAGCCAAGTATGTTTTCAAAGCAAATTTTTAAGTATAAGTTAAAAGTTTTAAAGTTGATTTTAAAAAGAATGTTTATGGGAAATAATTATTTAAGTTGTTAAATTTTAAAGGTAGATATTTTGAAAGGTTTGACTAGTATTATGATTTTAAAGATAATTATTAATATTAATATTTTATAAAATAGTTTTATTTTAAAGATAGTTTGGTTAATGTTTAATTTAAAAACTTGTATGGAATTTCATAATCTCTTATTTAAATATAGTTTGGCTTAACATTTATTTTAAATATTCTTAAAGTATATACTTTTAAATATAGTATTAAAGTAGACTTTAAATGTTTTGAAGTATATTTTATAATAAAGTGTTTTAAATTACTTTAAATCTGAAGTATTTGTACTTGGAGATTTCAGTGGAAATAAAATATTTGGGGAATTTATTCTGTGAGTGAAAATGGTTTGAAACTATTTTCAAAGGATTGAAAGGTGGAAATATACCTTGCGAAGATATTTGAGATAAATAAATAATTTGGGAGAAATTATTATGGCTTGATGGATGTTTGTGAATGTTAATCGATAGTTAAATCACCGACTATCAATATTGGCCAATGCGCTGATCGTTTCGAAGAGACCGGGATTTATTTCCCGAAAACCACTTCGATCCGGTTTGTACGTTTTCATGGGGAAGACGAGTTTGGAGTCGAAGATGGTACAGTGAAGTGCAAGGGCTAATCGCTACTAATCCTAAGGGTAATTCCGAAATGGATGTAGTAGGAGTAGTGCCTTCGGTTCCGTTCGGACCCGGGACGGACTTGTATGGATGAATGCTTTCAGAACATCGTCAGGTGGACGGTGGGCATTCTAAGTGAAATGTTCTATAAAGGTAACGCTTAGCCTCAAGCCTCATCAACCGGGAATGACTGAAAATCAGGGATTATGTAGCAAGGCTATGTGGGTAGCGCCCATTAGGGTGAGATCATCCCTGTCTAGATGTCCCTTTTTATTTCGGCTGTGTGGCGGTTGGTCACGCCAACCGCGGGGTGATCTTACTCGGAATTACCCTTAGGTATTTCCGGTCTTGTGTTGCAGGGGATCGGGCGTGGTCCTCGGTACGCTGATCTATACCAGGTACTGTGACAGGTGGTACCCCAGTGCCTAGTCATTAGTTGGAAATTCATTCTCCCTACGTGCCTTTACGGTTTTGTTTGTATACTTATTAGCTGGAATTTAATAGATGTAACAATTTCGGCTATTAGAATAAGAATTTGTATATAGACACTATTATAATATCAGAGGATTTTGATAAAAAGTGTTTTGGCTATCGTAAGGTAAAAACCTGACATGTTTATTTGTGGCGTGGTCTTACGAGATGCTTTTGATTTCAAAGGGTTTGGAAAACTTTAATAATCCAATTGAGTGTGTTTTCTCACGCTGGTTTTCCAGACTGACTCGGGTGTTATTTTATTATAATGCTCGGGTCAGACTGAGTATTACAGATACATGATAGGATATTGTGGAGCTCAGGAGACGAGCTGGATGGCGAGGCGTATCACTCGTATATGATGTATATTCCGCTGTGTTGTGTATGTTGTGAATTCTGTGTGGGACAAGTTATTATAACTGTCCTGAATTATAATGTTGCTTGTATTGTACTCTGATGTGTATTCGGATGATATATGTATAAACAAATACAGTTTCTTTCTGTAAAGATCAGTTATTATCTATTATATTTTATTCCGCTGCGATGTGAGATTCCGTTGTGTTGTTTTCTTTTCTTCTACCTCCTTCTTCTTTAACCCTAATGGTTCGTATTTCCGTTCACTTTGAGTTGATTTGATGGAGATTAATGTCAATTCAAGAGGTACGGGTCTGCGGGCTATTACAGTGGTATCAGAGCTTAGGTTAGCAATAACCTAGGCTTTGGTGGGGAAATTACTGATTAGAAATAGAGTCAATAGTACTCTAGAAATGAGTTTGAGAGTAATAATAGATATGAGAGCGTACTTGTTAGTGAATATAAAACTGTTTTTATACTGTGTTGACTTATCGGTTGAGTCTTTATGAATTCTGGTCGGTACGGGAAGTACAACCATATCGATACGGGTTTCTAAACTCTTAAACAAGGTAAACCGACATAGTATAGTTTTAAAGTGGGTAAATGAAATAATTTTACCCAAAATTATATTTTGATATAAAAGAAATGATTTTCTGAAATTATATATATATATATATGGATGTTTGGATGTTAATATTATAATCGAATATAAGGATCTAAAATTTGAAATGGTTATAACCAAAGAGAATTCTATAAGTATGACTTATCCAAAGAAGTATAACTATAATTTGATTTAAACCAGGATTTAAATCCCGGAAATTTTGAAAAGTCATTGAATGAATTTAAACAAAAAGTTTGGATATTTAAATCTTGAAAATGTTTGAAATGTTTTCCAAAGTGCTGAAGAAAATGACGGAGTATTATTTTGGGGAAATATTTTTGAATGGAAATTTGATTTGAAAGGGATTTTGTGGAAGTAAAGAAGCACTGAACTCACCTTAGTCACTGGAAAATAATCCTGGTGATGATGGCCACATCATCAGAATTCATTTTCGAGTTTCTAAAGTGATGGATTGCTTCCGAGTGATTGGTTATGATATTCGTTTGAACTTGTTTGATATACAAGTTGTTTTAGAAATTTCAAAAGGGAAATTGTTTTGGTAAAACCAAGTTGTTTTGGAATCCGGAGATTTGATTTGATATACCAAGTAGATATGTGTTATTTATGAATTTAAAATGATTTTGAAAAAAAACCAAGTAATTGAATTCTGGGAATTCTATTTTTAAACGATGTGAAAAGTCAAAAGAGATTAGTATTGAATTTATAAAGTGAAGTTGATATAAATAAGAAGGGAAAATGAAAATTTTAATACTGGAATTAAAATTCAACTTGAGTAAATGGAAGTGAATAAGATATATTCGAATTTAACTTAGGATAAGTTAAATAAGATTGAAATTGGAAATGATTTGATTTGGATAAAGTGAAGTGAAAAATGATTATAATTGTGGATTATAATTGTGAAATGAAAATTTATATCCTTAAACAAGTGTTATAATCGGAAATTGTGAATTATAAGGTGAAAATGAAAAAAATGAGCAATATAGGCTATTAAATAAATAAGTTGGTGAACTTATGGATAGGAAATGAATTGTAAAACCTGAATGGATAATGAAATTGAAATGTATGAGTAATGTGACGCCCCACCTCTATACCCACGCTAGCCAAGAACACTACGGTGTAACGCTGTCGACTAGCAAGGAGAATAAGGCTGTTGAGGAGCGACCATTTGTATAATTGCTTTGTGCGAGTACCGATATGCCAGATAAAAATTTAACTTTTCATCTCAAGAGGAATTCCGACATACCGATACAAACTCAAAGCTACTACCCAGTGGCTATATATATACTTCGGAAACAATTATAGAAATAAACATAACATAAATCAGTCACAGATAATTCATATCACAAAGGCGGAAATAGATATGAATATACAACACTTAAAAGTGTTTATCAGAGTAGTGGTCTAACAAGATCCACAATAACACAAAAGGATAGATACAAGTGCTAAGCAAAAGAATGCATCAATGAATCTCATACATATATACAATAACTGATGTCAGTTACAATACATGTGATAGGTTTCATATGATACAACTACAACTGACGACTCAGGAAGTTATATACACAATTACATTATCGTGATTAATATACATGAATACATAATATCCTATACTAGGACAACGACTACTCCAAAAGTATGAAAAGACTTCATAGCTCTAGCAGCCGCCCAAGGCGAGATATCTACGACCTGTAAATAACTCGGTCTGACCCGAGTATTATTTAAAAGAAAATAATAAACGGGTCAGTCTAACTGAAAATATCAGATGACATGATATAGAATAAACGATATGGCATAAATGTATAAAACCATAAAATCATACTATGATAAGTATGCAATTGAAAAATCAACAATGGATAAATCAATATCACAAGAATCTTCTCAAAGATCCAAATAGGGCATCATACCCAAAACCTGTATTCATAACAAGTCAATGACACACAAATTCACCAATGCACAAAAACTGATATCATATCAATGAAAATCATGAAAATTGGTGAAGCACAAATTCCAGAAATCATCACAAGAAATCCAGAAATCACATAAAAAAGGGGCGAGGCCTATCACAAGAATGGGAGCATGAAAACTCACCAACACGCGTAACACATGAACGAGAAGCTATCTCATGGAAGCTATCCATTAAATTTTGACACACGAACGGCCCAAAGACCATGGGGCGCTACCGCAATATGTGATGGTGAAACATCACACAAACGGGGTTTAGTCTCCCTCGTAGACAAAGAGACATCGCTCAATCGCTTGTCTAAATCACAAAAATGATCGTCATGATCATAAAGAAGTGTTAATTACACTAAGTCAGTAAATATATGAGTTTAGCTTCATGTCCCATAACCACTAGCTTAACTTAAATATTTACGAACAAACTGTAGATCTTCACTAGAAAATTGTCACAAAAGGGTTCAATCGAACAAGTCCAAGAGCTAACCGACGAAGTGAACGCAAGCGTTTCATACCACTCGTTTTACTAAGTCGTTTAATTTGATTTCTTATCCGAGTGAAGTAAAGGCTTGTATATACTAATAGATTGGAAAATGGTTTAGGAAAAAGAGCTTTGTAATAAAATAGAGTTGAAATCGTTTTGACGAAAGAGCTTTGATATTTACTACTAGTATTGAAACCTTTATATTTTTAAAATGACAAATCATAAAAATGATTGTAGAAATAATCAATCACAGGAATTCACATACGAAGACGTGAATAGAATCGAATGAAATCGATTAAAATTTGGAAACCAAATAAAAATATCAATTCTAGAATATGAATTGAAACACATAAAACAATTCAAGAAATTAAAACATCAATTCAAAACTGTCATCTCTGTGTGGCTGCAGTACACGCACGCGTGCACTGCCTCGCCACAACAGCATATAAAGAAATAGCAACAAGACACAAATGCAAATGCTCAAGAATTCATAGTGCCAACAAATGCAATAAGCAAGTGACAGTAGTGGAAAGCTTCAACCAAGTGAGTTGAAGAGGTTGACTGCCTCAAGCAACAACAACCAAACCAGTTCGGACAAGGCAGAGAAATGCCAAAGTGGTCAAGAAAAGATGACAACAAACTGCAGCCGAAAAACCAGATACATCAATCAAACGAATGCAGCAGGGGGGTAAGGCTGCCCAGGGTAAATGGTATGCAAACCAATTGCCACCAAGTAAATGTAATAACACTGCAAATTCGAGAAGGTAGGAAACTACCACGAAATGCAAGAGGTCAAGTCTCTGACTCAACACATCTGCAGCACCAAGGCACAAGGCAGAGGTACAGGTACAAAAATAGAAGGAGGGTGAGGGCACCAGGGGTATGGCACCACATCACACCAACACATGAATGCGATGGTGACCAAACGCAATGAAGACAAGGCATCAATGCAAGATATCAGTTCCTAAGAAGTGCAACACAGTGACATAAGTGATTCAAGACAAAGTGCAGAAAATCAATGCACTGCATGTACAATAGGTAGATGAAGATGCAATGAAGCCAAAGCAAGCCATCATAAACAAAGTCGAAGTCGACTAGGCCGAACAACATGTAACAACAGTTACAAGTGACTCAGGCAAATGCACAGAAGCATCAACAATTACAGATGCAACATAATGCAACAGGGGACAGGGTCAAGGCAGCCAGCATTGATGATATAAAAATATAAGCTGAATGACTTATGTGGTAAAAGAAATATGCACAATGTCCATTAATACATCTCGAAATCAAACTTCAGTTAAATAGAAAATGCACATGAACGTTGTGGCAATAGATCAAGGCAACAGTAACAAATCAAATGCAAGCTATGTCATATATGATACAGTGACGAATTGCACTAACAAGCACAAATGTGCTACAAAGAATATGCTACATGAAAGACATGAAGGCAGTAAAGTGCTGACTGGAAACGAACTACAAAGACATCAACGAGTATGACATAAGGTAGTGCAACAAAGACCACCAATGTTCAATGTAAATGCAAGTTAGTAGATCAGACTACACATCAAGTCAGAGACTAATGAATTACCAGTTCAAATCAAGAATGTAACCTAGTGTACCACAACCCAGGCTAGTATCCTACAACAACTTAAGCACAGTTCACCGAAGTTCAAGGGAGGTGGAAACAAGTTCGACCAAGAAACTGTTATTAACAGCAGTCATAAAAATAGTGTGACAAAAGTAAATGAAGACACAATCATGTATCAACCAAAGTCAGAGACCGTAGTCAAGCATCAACAGGGATAGGTCAGTGAACAAAACCAAGTGAAAGTCGAAGTCAAACAGACATTCACGAAATCAAAGAAACTGGCAAAGTCAAAGTAAATCAACAACAATAAAAATCAAGTTGAAGCAGAGGCAACGAAAACAGAACAAGCAAACAAGATCGAACAAATTACAGTTAGATGTGAGTAATAAAAAAAATCACTCACCTTTGTCACGAATGGAGCAACCGAAGTCCCCTCGAGCTCGATCAAAAATCGAAGCAGTCGAAAGCCCTAATTGTTGAAGGTTGACGAACTAATGAAGTAGCCATTTTTGATGCGCCCTAGCTTTTGCAGAGGAATGAAGATCGAAAGTCCCAAACTTTTCAGAGCGAACGAAGAACGATCGAAGAAGCCCTAATTCTCGATCGAAGAAGAAGAACGAAAATGAAATGCCACCATTTTCGTTCGATTGTTTTCGTTTTAGGGTTACTGAACGAATGAAAATGGATAAAGGGGGATCGGGTTTGTCTTGGTTAGTTATCACGGCAACCAAAAAGACTTAACCATTTTTCAAAAGAAAATTCAAACTGGTTTAAAAATTCCAAACAACAATTAGCTAGGAAAAGAAATCGTCTAAAGACGATAGTTAATCGGTACGAAATACCGGGTTGTTACAGACTCCCCTCCTTAAAGAAATTGCGTCCTCGCAATCTTAAGGAATAAGTGGAAAAAAGGTAACAACCATAAGAGCATAACATCACAAAATGAAGAAATTTGAAATAGGAAGTTCACCATATAGGGCATGAAAGAGTAAGCTTGAACGTGTTTGCTCGATGAATTCTCTGGATTCCTAAGTGCGATTCTTAGGATTTGAGAACCATTGAGCTTCCACAAAAAAATCATCTTTATTTTGAAGGTGCTCAACCTCCGAAGCAATGATGCGAAATGAATGTTGCTCAAAGTCAAATCTGGTGGAACTTCAATTTCTTCAATAACACCGGGCTCAAGAATAAAAATCGGAATCCCTAAGGCAATTCCGTAGAAGGAAGACGTTAGAAAACGTCATAAATAGCAGAAAATTGAGCCGGTAATAAGAGGCAATAAGCCACGGATCCAATACGTTCGGTGATGGGAAATGGACCAATATATCATGGTGCTAACTTTCCCGATCGACTGAAACGCACAACACATTTCATAGGTGAAACACGAATAATTTGGAACAACGGTGTAGTACAATAACGGTACGTCCAACGATCTGGAAAGTCGGGACATTGATGTAGTACAATAACGGTACATCCGATGAAACGATCACCATAAAAGAACATTAGAAGCTAGTCCATAAAGGAAATGAGATGAAGCTCAATAAAACGAAATACATCAAAACGTCCGATGAACTTGGTAAAAAGATGATTCCATTCGGACATCATCAAAGAAACGACCGCTTGTTGCCTATGACTAAGTGCATCGGCATCACGATTTCCCTTTCCGGAAGGATACAAAGAATACCAAGATCATAGGATGCTAGGAACTCGAGTCAATGGGGTTGACGTAAATTAAGTCCCTTATGAGAAAATAAAAGTGAAATCAACAACCACAAGCACTAGATCATGAGTGGCATATCTAGTCTCAATAGACATAAATGATTTAGAAGCACAAGAGATAGCACGTTCTCTTTTACAAGAGAACGGCATCCAAACCAATACGATTAGCATTGGTACAAAAGATAATGTCTTGGTTCCCTTCGGGAATCACAAGAATAGAAGTATCGGAAAAGAGTTGTTTTAAATAATATTCTTTCCCGAAAAGCTAAAACTTTCAAAATTACAATTATCTTTATGTAATCATCTTTTTAGAAAAAAGTTACATTTTTCAAGTCAATATATCGTGTCTGATTGTCTCATCAAAGAGTTTAGGAGATTCCTATCGATAACGTCGATCAAGCGCATCGACCAGAATTCTTAAAGCACTCAATGGGCAATACAAGCACAAAATCATCTTCTATATGATGAAAATATCTCTTAAAAGTTTTAAGAATATTCTTTACTTGTTTAAGTACAGAATCCAATTATACTTATAAATAAATCCTATGAAAATGATTTGCAAAATTTTAAATTGCTAATTTCATCCAAAAGTCAATATATTCTGGAATGGAGTCATCGAGATATTCGAAGAATACTCGATTCATAGAATGGATGAAATAAACTGGATAAACGGAATGACATAATAAGTCATTCATAAGAATCATAATGAGTGCGGAATGCGGTAAATGGAAGGCTAATTTCCGCAACTCGAAGGTAATGAAAACCGGTGGCAAGGTCGAGTTGAAAAGACCTAAACACCTCTGTAGAGATTGCTTAGGTGATAATCCTAAGACAACTCAAAAATTCTGGAAAATTCTCAAACCATATGAATGAGAGATATAACACTTTCCTTGTCAAGAGGGCTTAAAGAATAAAATGATGCCATCAAATCGGAATCAAAAATGTTTTTTAAGAAAAATAGAAATCTGCTTAACAGATTGAAAGTGTCGAAGATGAATAGTCCACTCGGGACATAGGATATGGCTTCATAATAAGTAAGCCAATCCCCTTCACAAAAATCAACTCCAAAGCCTAGGTAACGCACGACAGGCAAACCGGCTTGGAAAGAAAATCACATAAAATAACTTCGACATCAAATCAAAGCGAATTGAGTGTTGAAGATCCACCAACTGGATTCGCAATTCTCAAAGAAGTTAGCAAGCCCAAAAACGTTTAAAGGAAAGAAATCAACAAGTTCTTTTGATATAAAACAGTGAGACGAAACTCATATCAAAAAGAACTCGAAAATATAAATCATAAAACAAATGTCATTAAAGATAGAATAAGAAATACCTTGACAAGGAGAAGAGTTGTTCAGGTTCCTCTCCTCCTTGCTTTGAAGTTTAGAGCAAGAAGATAAATGATGACACAGATTTTAGCAATAGCGATAGGTGAGGGGTTTCAGACACTTAATTACATAGTGTTCCGTAGAATTACAATGGTAGCATCCTCCACGACTAGGGATTGGAGTCTTTGCTACCAAGGTAGTTTGCATCACTTTATTATTGGGATAAGGCTTTTGAAATGCCATTCAAATAAAATCATAACAAGAGCGCCACATCAAACCCGAGCATTTCAGCTGGATTCAACACAAGTGTAATTAGAAAAAGAAATCCAATGTAGATCAGATCGGTGATGCTGAAACCCAAACCAAACTAAAATGAACCAATGGACAGAACAAGTGCAGCCCCTACATGAATAAATGGAAAGAATGAGTGATACAACAGTTCAGTGAACTACAAGTATCGACTAGGTGGCTACAAGTGTAAAGCAATGTCCAACACAATTGAACGCAGTGAAGTGTTCAAGGATGTAACATGCACCAGATCAGGTCAGAGTGATCCAGATTCAAGTGAAGACTGCATGCAACAAACAACTCCAGATTAATGCAAATGAAACTGAATATAAAATCAATATACTCAGCACAAACCAACAGCCAAATTCAAGGCATAGCAAAGGCAATAGTAAGGCCGAGAACTGATACAATACAAGATCTAGAAGTTGTTAGGCAGATATGAATACGCCATCCAGAGAAGGACTACTAGATTGAATAGCGCTGAGACTCCCAGATCCAACCATTTCTTCTTCTTTTAAGAAAAGAAAGAAAGAAGGAGAAAATAGTATTCACTAAAATGAATTTCAATCAAACTTGATTGACAAAGCAAGGAATTCACCAAAGAAAATAGGATAGAATGGTACGAAGACTTGAATAGAACCTTAAAGCAGACTCCTAAGAAAGACTTAGGAAAATGATCCTTGCTAGATTATTCTACAATGTTCCGAAATTTGGCTCTGATACCAAGCTGTGACGCCCCACCTCTATACCCACACTAGTCAAGAACACTACGGTGTAACGCTGTCGACTAGCAAGGAGAATAAGGCTGTTGAGGAGCGACCATCTGTATAATTGCTTTGTGCGAGTACCGATATGCCAGATAAAAATTTAACTTTTCATCTCAAGAGGAAGTCCGACATACCGATACAAACTCAAAGCTACTACCCAGTGGCTATATATATACTTCGGAAACAATTATAGAAATAAACATAACATAAATCAGTCACAGATAATTCATATCACAAAGGCGGAAATAGATATGAATATACAACACTTAAAAGTGTTTATCAGAGTAGTGGTCTAACAAGATCCATAATAACACAAAAGGATAGATACAAGTGCTAAGCAAAAGAATGCATCAATGAATCTCATACATATATACAATAATTGATGTCAGTTACAATACATGTGATAGGTTTCATATGATACAACTACAACTGACGACTCAGGAAGTTATATACACAATTACATTATCGTGATTAATATACATGAATACATAATATCCTATACTAGGACAACGACTACTCCAAAAGTATGAAAAGACTTCATAGCTCTAGCAGCCGCCCAAGGCGAGATATCTACGACCTGTAAATAACTCGGTCTGACCCGAGTATTATTTAAAAGAAAATAATAAACGGGTCAGTCTAACTGAAAATATCAGATGACATGATATAGAATAAACAATATGGCATAAATGTATAAAACCATAAAATCATACTATGATAAGTATGCAACTGAAAAATCAACAATGGATAAATCAATATCACAAGAATCTTCTCAAAGATCCAAATAGGGCATCATACCCAAAACTTGTATTCATAACAAGTCAATGACACACAAATTCACCAATGCACAAAAACTGATATCATATCAATGAAAATCATGAAAATTGGTGAAGCACAAATTCCAGAAATCATCATAAGAAATCCAGAAATCACATAAAAAAGGGAGGAGGCCTATCACAAGAATGGGAGCATGAAAACTCACCAACGCGCGTAACACATGAACGAGAAGCTATCCATTAAATTTTGACACACGAACGGCCCGAAGACCATGGGGCACTACCCCAATATGTGATGGTGAAACATCACACAAACGAAGTTTAGTCTCCCTCGTAGACAAAGAGACATCGCTCAATCGCTAGTCTAAATCACAAAAATGATCGTCATGATCATAAAGAAGTGTCAATTACACTAAGTCAGTAAATATATGAGTTTAGCTTCATGTCCCATAACCACTAGCTTAACTTAAATATTTACGAACAAACTGTAGATCTTCACTAGAAATTGTCACAAAAGGGTTCAATCGAACAAGTCCAAGAGCTAACCGACGAAGTGAACGCAAGCGTTTCATACCACTCGTTTTACTAAGTCGTTTAATTCGATTTCTCATCCGAGTGAAGTAAAGGCTTGTATATATTAATAGATTGGAAAATGGTTCAGGAAAAAGAGCTTTGTAATAAAATAGAGTTGAAATCGTTTTGATGAAAGAGCTTTGATATTTACTACTAGTATTGAAACCTTTATATTTTTAAAGTGACAAATCACAAAAATGATTGTAGAAACAATCAATCACAGGAATTCACATACGAAGATGTGAATAGAATCGAATGAAATCGATTAAAATTTGGAAACCAAATAAAAATATCAATTCCAGAATATGAATTGAAACACATAAAATAATTCAAGAAATTGAAACATCAATTCAAAACTGTCATCTCTGTGTGGCTGCAGTACACGCACGCGTGCACTGCCTCGCCATAACAGCATATAAAGAAATAGCAACAAGGCACAAAGGCCAATGCTCAAGAATTCACAGTGCCAACAAATGCAATAGCAAGTGACAGCAGTGGAAAGCTTCAACCATGTGAGTTGAAGAGGTTGGCTGCCTCAAGCAACAACAACCAAACCAGTTCGGACAAGGCAGAGAAATGCCAAAGTGGTCAAGAAAAGATGACAACAAACTGCAGCCGAAAAACCAGATACATCAATCAAACGAATGCAGCAGGGGGGTAAGGCTGCCCAGGGTAAATGGTATGCAAACCAATTGCCACCAAGTAAATGTAATAACACTGCAAATTCGAGAAGGTAGGAAACTACCACGAAATGCAAGAAGGTCAAGTCTCTGACTCAACACATCTGCAGCACCAAGGCATAAGGCAGAGGTACAGGTACAAAAATAGAAGGAGGGTGAGGGCACCAGGGGTATGGCACCACAGCACACCAACACATGAATGCGATGGTGACCAAACGCAATGAAGACAAGGCATCAATGCAAGGTATCAGTTCCTAAGAAGTGCAACACAGTGACACAAGTGATTCAAGACAAAGTGCAGAAAATCAATGCGCTGCATGTACAACAGGTAGATGAAGATGCAATGAAGCCAAAGCAAGCCATCATAAACAAAGTCGAAGTCAACTAGGCCGAACAACATGTAACAGCAGTTACAAGTGACTCAGGCAAATGCACAAAAGCATCAACAATTACAGATGCAACATAATGCAACAGGGGACAGGGTCAAGGCAGCCAGCATTGATGATATAAAAATATAAGCTGAATGACTTATGTGGTAAAAGAAATATGCACAATGCTCAGTGAAACTCAAGTATCCAATAATACATCTCGAAATCAAACTTCACTTAAATAGAAAATGCACATGAACGTTGTGGCAACAGATCAAGGCAACAGTAACAAATCAAATGCAAGCTATGTCATATATGATACAGTGACAAATTGCACTAACAAGCACAAATGTGCTACAGAGAATATGCTACATGAAAGACATGAAGGCAGTAAAGTGCTGACTGGAAACGAACTACAAAGACATCAACGTGTATGACATAAGGTAGTGCAACAAAGACCACCAATGTTCAATTTAAATGCAAGCTAGTAGATCAGACTACACATCAGGTCAGAGACTAATGAATTACCAGTTCAAATCAAGAATGTAACCTAGTGTACCACAACCCAGGCTAGTATCCTACAACAACTTAAGCACAGTTCACCGAAGTTCAAGGGAGGTGGCAACAAGTTCGACCAAGAAACTGTTATTAACAGCAGTCATAACAATAGTGTGACAAAAGTAAATGAAGACACAATCATGTATCAACCAAAGTCAGAGACCGTAGTCAAGCATCAACAGGGACACGTCAGTGAACAAAACCAAGTGAAAGTCGAAGTCAAACAGACATTCACGAAATCAAAGAAACTGGCAAAGTCAAAGGAAATCAACAACAATAAAAATCAAGTCGAAGCAGAGGCAACGAAAACAGAACAAGCAAATAAGATCGAACAAATTACAGTTAGATGTGAGTAATAAAAAAAATCACTCACCTTTGCCACGAATGGAGCAGCCGAAGTCCCCTCGAGCTCGATCAAAAATCGAAGCAGTCGAAAGCCCTAATTGTTGAAGGTCGGCGAACTAACAAAGCAGCCATTTTTGATGCGCCCTAGCTTTTGCAGAGGAATGAAGATCGAAAGTCCCAGACTTTTCAGAGCGAACAAAGAACGATCGAAGAAGCCCTAATTCTCGATCGAAGAAGAAGAACGAAAACGAAATGCTGCCATTTTCGTTTGATTGTTTTCGTTTTAGGGTTACTGAACGAATGAAAATGGATAAAGGGGGATCGGGTTTGTCTTGGTTAGTTATCACGACAACCAAAAAGACTTAACCATTTTTCAAAAGAAAATTCAAACTGGTTTAAAAATTCCAAACAACAATTAGCTAGGAAAAGAAATCGTCTAAAGACGATAGTTAATCGGTACGAAATACAGGGTTGTTACAAGTAAGGATTTAGTTTAATAATTGTGAAGAGGTAAGAATATTTGGGTTGTGGAAAATTCCGAATAAAATAAATATTCTTATTTAATTAAATGGAAGTAAGTTGACTTGGATGGAATAAATAAAAATATACTTGGGCTAAGTAAGGATCTCGAGTTAAAATCAAATGGGAATGGATTGAAATCTTATTAGGTGGAAGGGTAGGATAATTTTATAAATTACAATTATTGAATGGGATGAATACACTTAAGTCTTTGAGTGGAATAAATAATCCAAATGATGAATATAAGATTTGAAGTAAATAAGTTTTGAACTTATGAATTGTGAGATGAAATAATAAACCAAGATGAAGATGGTTTGGTAATAAAGTAATAGAATTGGGAAAGTAAAAATGTTGAATTTGAACTGTTAATTGATTTGAAATATGATTTTGGAATAGAATTTGAGAATAAAGTTAAGTTTTAAAAGCTAGTTATAACTTAAGCAGTGATATGGATGCTGATAATAAACCTTAGAAGTAATTCTGTTGAATGGTTTATAAATAAAAATCAAATATTGGGTATAAAATTTGAATAAACTAATTGATAATTAATTAGTTAATGAAATATGGAAATGGAACTTGAATTGGTTAAATGCAAGTTGAATACCAATTTGATGTGACAAATGTTTGATTTGTAAATAAATTGTGGAATGAGTATTTGATGTAATCAATATGGAATGTTCCAAGATTAATAAAATGGATTCAAATAAAATGAATGTGAATATGGAATGCAAAATGAATTGAATGGAATCAATTGGAAATGAAATAGAATAAAGTATAAATTGAGTTGGTATCAATTTAAATTAGTTATAAATTAGAATGGATATTCTATTAAGTGAATATCGTTGAATTTGCATTTTGACGCAAACGAGATTTGTATAAAATTCTATGAGTTAATAGAAGCAAATAAAATTGATTTTGGAATCAATTGAAATAAATATGAGTTCGTTTGGATTAAAATAAATTGAATGTAAGCAATGAAGTGTAAACCATTTATATGGAACGAAATAAGAATGAATTGAGTGAGATGGTGTGTAAATGGATTGAAAGCATTTAAATTTGTGTCGGAACCTTATAAATTTGCTTATGTTATGCATGTGTTTAGCTATTGAAATTAAGTGAAATGTTAATAAACTTTGTATATTTTTCACTTACATATTTAAATTAAGTAAGTACAGGTACAGGGAAGCCGTTTGGCTGGATTTGATCGCGCAAATTGCTAAAAAAATAAGCCGCTTACTTAAAATGCTAAATAGAGGTACGCCTACGCAATAAAAATAGGAAATATGAACTGTTTTTGTTTTTCCGGCCGTGCGGGTCGATGTATATATATTTATATCTCTTTTCAAATTGCAAAAGCTCCTCCGTACAAAGGAGACTGCCAAAATTTTCCAAAAATTTTGGGAGAGAATTTTTTTTTGGAATTTTTGAAAATTTTCAGTAACAACAAATGATTTCAAATTTGAAATCGAGATAAGGTAAATAGAATTCAATATCTAAAATGAAGCAAATTGAATTCATATGAAATTGGAAATCCAGTTTTATAATAAGTGGATATAAAGACTAAAATGGTAGAGTAATAATGAGTATATGAAATAATTATATTAAAATTAAGAAATGAAGGGTGGAATTCTTAATTAAATTTGGTATTGGGAATACACTAAGTAAATTTGGACATTGTTGTTGAGTAAAGTATATAGGAATTATAAAGGCTATAGGAAAATGGAATTGGATTTTGGTTTCAAAGATAAATTTGAGTTTGCTCGACAATAAGGTATGTATTCAAAATTTCTGTATGAAATTTGATTGGGTTTTGATCTAGCCACTTGGCGTTTTGTTTTCTTTTGAAACTTGGGAGCCCGTAGAGGCATTTTGTAGTTATACCGAGCTAGCCGCGCAAAGGAGACGCTGACGAAATTTTTCGAAAATTTAAGGAGTTAGAAAATTTTTGAGAAAATTTTGAAAATTTAAAATTTGGTTTTAAATTTAAATTTGAATGGTTGAGTAAGTAATGTTATTGGGAACCTATGGATGGGTTTGGAAAGATAGTAAGGGTGATAGTGTGTCTTTAATAAAAGATGGTTTTGGGAAGTTGTTAAAAACTATTTCGTTTTGGAAAATGATGAACGGGTAACGGACCATTCTTTCTGATGAGTAATTTCAAGGACGAAATTTTTTTAAGGGGGAAGGAATGTGACGACCCGGAATTTTGTATATTTGAAATTGGAATATTTAATTGATTTTAAATATTTAAAGGTTAATTTTTGACTTGAATTTCAAATATCATTATTTATTGGGTAATTTAATCGTTAAATTAAATGATTTGAAGTTGGGTAAAATATTGAATCTGGGGTTTAAAGCCAGTTAAAACAATTTGAAGGCTTATAAAATTCATATTAATAATACTGAAGGTGATAGAACTTTTAACATTGAATTTAAAAGTGTTCCGTTCGGTTTTAAAATTATATCGTTCAAATCGATATTTAAAAATAGCCTTCCGGGGCACATTCTTGGAATTCGACGAAACCAGTTCCATTGGATCCGTAATGGTGTATTATTATCGGATTTCAATTTTTGTAGTGTTTGGAGTTGTTGTGTGATCATACGGTAGATAAACGCACTAAAATCTTTATCGAAAATTTAATATAATAACTGGGTCCAAAAAGCTATCTTCTCCATACGATCGAATTAGGACTCGAAACCTTTTCCATCGCGTTCGAAATAGGGGTATAACATTATTAACGCCTAGCGGCATGCCTCGATAGGAAGTCAAAATTTCATGTTGCGTTTATCGAGACAATTTGAATTTGAATTTAATTAAAAATATATTTATTTATATAACCTAAGTCAACAAGCAGAGATTCTTTCCCTAGCCTGTTTCCTTTCTACATCAAAACTTTTTGCCTTCACTGCAGCCTTTCTCCGCACGACAATGTCTTCTCCTGTCTCCCCATTCCTTTTTAAAATCACACGCAAAACAGATTTTTAAAATCAAAGAAGAAAAAAATATAATGGCCGACATGTTCTTCAAAATGTCAGAATCGAGCTTCAGAAATAAAATAAAAATAATGGCCACCCTTTTCAACTTAATTTCGTGAACCAATTTCATCGAATCACGCTCATATCGAGCACGGCGACTTCGATCTCGGCATGGGGGAAGAGGCGCATCATCTCGTGTGCGCGTTGGGTGAGGGATTGGCAGCAGGGGGGCGGAGGCCAGATTTTCTCGAGCGGCGCGACTTGAGGCAACTGCGATTTTGAACGATGGTGAGGCGACGATGATGTCGAACCTTGGAGGATTTGGTGTGTATCTTGAAGGGGCATGACTGGAAGGTGGACTCGAAGGCACTGGCAAGGAAAGGGAAGTACTCGCATTCGATTTCGCGTGAGCTCGGCGAGTTCATGTTCGTATTAGGGCTTAGGCAGTAAGGGTGGGCTGAGGTATATGTTCTTTAAATTAATTTTTAGATGAATATGTATATGCAGGAAGTTAAAAATTAAGTATTATTTACAGTAAAATGAAAAAAAATCTATTTTAATAATTTTTACAGTAAGCTAAGTTTTGTTTTAAGGAAATATATATATATTCACAAGCCTATTTTAAATAGTAAACTGAAAATATATGTTTAAGATTTTTAAAATAATTTTGAACGATTGAAGGTTTATATATAAAGATATGATTTTTGAATCTATATAGGTTGTTTTATAAATGTGTGTGTGTATATATATATATATTTATATATATAGTTTCAAAGAGAAAAATAAATATACATCTATACATTTTAAATTTACTTGATTATTTTAAAAGAGTGCATTAGGGAGATTAACTTAATTAATTATTTTTGTAACTCAAAAATTTATTTATTTTAGGAAAAATTAGTTAATAGAATAATTTGGCTAATTAACTTTGTCTAGTAGGAAAATGATCATTAGATTAGTTCAAATTAAAATGGTTAATTAATTTAATCTATTGAAAGAAAATTGACTGTTCGATTATTTCAAATATTAATAAATCATAAAATTATTGTTACAAGGACCAAATCGTAAAGAAATAGGCGAAATGGATCAGATTGCAAATTTAAAGTCAAAGGTGAGTTAATCTCACTCGTTTGGGTTTTATTTAAATTTAATAGTTAAATTTAAATATTTGGTTGAATGATTGAATTGATTGGATGTGATATGATATATATAATAGTATATCTAGTATATACTGGAGTGATTGATTTCCCGCATTATATAGCGAATGAGACCCTATGCGCCGCATAATAGCGGATGATATTATATAAACCCATATACCGCGATATTCCACTTTGAAGTGGAATTGGTATTGTGCTAACATCTGTGGATGCAGGGAAACAGGTTGGAGGGATCCAACTGGATTCCTCAAATTTATTTAGATTATTTTAATATTCTGTGATATGATTATTTGATATTCCGTGATGAATTATATTGATAATTGGAGATGATGGATGCTATGGTTTGATTGAACATATTTGGGTATACTGTGTTACCAAAATAAAAAAATAAAATATAGATTGGATTTTTGGAAAGAAATAAAAGAGTAAATTTTTAAGTAAAATAATTATAGAGAATTTGAATAAGTTAAAGAATGAATTGGAAAAGAATAAAAGTGATTTTAAAATTCCAATGAATAAATTCCAAGTATGGGAAAGGAGATTTTTAAATAAATGGGGATAAGTGGATTTCTAAACTTAAGTAATATTAATTAAGGAGTGAAAGGTTTATTTTTGAATTCAGGATTAAAGTGGTTTAGAAAGAAATTGGAATATTAAAGAAGAATTTTGAAATAAATATGAAAATTTGTATTTTCAGTTAAAGTAAGATTTTAAATCATCACAAGGAGGTTAAACCTGAAATTAATAAGTTTTGAAATAAAAAGTGGTAAGTAAAGGAATTTATTTTAAATGGAGTTAATTTTGAAAATCAATTTGAAAATTGATTTAGTGTTTGAAACTGTGATTGAAAGGAAGATGAGACTATGGGATTTATAAACGGGGTTTATAAGGTGAAACAAGATATCAGTGGATATTTGAAAATATAAATTCAAGATGGGAATTTATAAAGGAATGGGTAAATTTGTTTAAAAATAAATAGTGATTTCTTTTAAAGGATGTGAAAGAGAAGTGTATTTCCCTGGATAGCCAAGTACGTTTTCAAAGCAATTTTTTAAGTATAAGTTAAAAGTTTTAAAGTTGATTTTAAAAAGAATGTTTTTGGGAAATTATTATTTAAGTTGTTAAATTTTAAAGGTAGATATTTTGAAAGGTTTGACTAGTATTATGATTTTAAAGATAATTATTAATATTTATATTTTATAAAATAGTTTTATTTTAAAGATAGTTTGGTTAAAGTTTAATTTAAAAACTTGTATGGAATTTCATAATCTCTTATTTAAATTTAGTTTGGCTTAACTTTTATTTTAAATATTCTTAAAGTATATACTTTTAAATATAGTATTAAAGTAGACTTTAAATGTTTTGAAGTATATTTTATAATAAAGTGTTTTAAATTACTTTAAAATCTGAAGTATTTGTACTTGGAGATTTCAGTGGAAATAGAAAATATATGGGGAATTTATTCTGTGAGTGAAAATGGTTTGAAACTGTTTTCAAAGGATTGAAAGGTGGAAATATATCTTGCGAAGATATTTGAGATAAATAAATAATTTGGGAGAAATTGTTATGGCTTGATGGATGTTTGTGAATGTTAATTAATAGTTAAATCACCGACTATCAATATTGGCCAATGCGCTGATCGTTTCGAAGAGACCGGGATTTATTTCCCGAAAACCACTTCGATCCGGTTTGTACGTTTTCATGGGGAAGACGAGTTTGGAGTCGAAGATGGTACAGTGAAGTGCAAGGGCTAATCCGCTACTAATCCTGAGGGTAATTCCAAAATGGATGTAGTAGGAGTAGTGCCTTCGGTTCCGTTCGGACCCGGGACGGACTTGTATGGATGAATGCTTTCAGAACATCGTCAGGTGGACGGTGGGCATTCTAAGTGAAATGTTCTATAAAGGTAACGCTTAGCCTCAAGCCTCATCAACCGGGAATGACTGAAAATCAGGGGTTATGCAGCAAGGCTATGTAGGTAGCACCCATTAGGGTGAGATCATCCCTGTCTAGATGTCCCTTTTTATTTCGGCTGTGTGGCGGTTGGTCGTGCCAACCTCGGGGTGATCTTACTCGGAATTACCCTTAGGTAGTTCCTGTCTTGTGTTGCAGGGGATCGGGCGTGGTCCTCGGTACGCTGATCTATACCAGGTACTGTGACAGGTGGTACCCCAGTGCCTAGTCATTAGTTGGAAATACATTCTCCCTATGTGCCTTTACGGTTTTGTTTGTATACCTATTAGCTGGAATTTAATAGATGTAACAATTTCGGCTATTAGAATAAGTATTTGTATATAGACACTATTATAATATCAAAGGATTTTGATAAAAAGTGTTTTGGCTATCGTAAGGTAAAAACCCGACATGTTTATTTGTGGTGTTGTCTTACGAGATGCTTTTGATTACAAAGGGTTTGGAAAACTTTAATAATCCAATTGAGTGTGTTTTCTCACGCTGGTTTTCCAGACTGACTCGGGTGTTATTTTATTATAATGCTCGGGTCAGGCCGAGTATTACAGATACATGATAGGATGTTGTGGAGCTCAGGAGACGAGCTAGATGGCGAGGCGTATCACTCGTATATGATGTATATTCCGATGTGTTGTGTATGTTGTGAATTCTGTGTGGGACAAGTTATTATAACCGTCCTGAATTATAATGTTGCTTGTATTGTACTCTGATGTGTATTCGGATGATGTATGTATAAACAGATACAGTTTCTTTCTGTAAAGATCAGTTATTATCTATTATATTTTATTCCGCTACGATGTGAGATTCTGTTGTGTTGTTTTCTTTTCTTCTACCTCCTTCTTCTTTAACCCTAATGGTTCGTATTTCCGTTCACTTTGAGTTGATTTTGATGGAGATTAATGTCAATTCAAGGGGTACGGGTCTGTGGGCTATTACACGCCTCTTGTAAGTTCTCCCAAAATCCACTAGTGAACAATGGGCTTCGATCACTTACAATGTTCTTTGACACACAATAGAATCACACTTTCCATTTTACATATAACTCGACTAATTTGGATGCCTTCAACTGGACCTAACGAATATAAATCTAACACTCTTTGTTAATCTATTGACTTTGATCCAATGCTATCATATCCTCTTTTGGTCCTAGGCAATCCATCGATGAAGCCCACATCAAGTTTTGAAGTCATAACTAGTAATAAACTCAAGCAATGCCCACTCTAGGAATTATTTCTCATAAACTAGTACGTCTTCCATGCAAAGCATCAAAGACTACATTTCCTTTACCGGCATAGAGGAAATATAAATTTGTAGGAGGCCAAGAACTCTAACCATCGCTGCTGGCGAAGCTTAAGATCCTTTGCGGAGAAGACATACTTCAATAATGTAGGATCAATGAACAACCTGAACCTCTCTCCTAGTAGGTACTGCCTCCAAATCCCTAAAGCGAACGCTATCACCGTGAACTTTAAATCATGAGTCGGATACTTCCTCTCATGTGATTTTAGTTGTCGACTAAGAAATGCGACAGTCTTAAACTTTGCATTAATATCGCACCTAGTTAAGTACCACACACATGTATGTGTACTATCGGCTCCTTACTCCCACTTGGAATGAGTAATATCGGTGCACTCGTTAACCTTTCTGTCAAACTCATAAATGCATGTATGCACTTCGTGTCCAAAATAAAAGTCAAATTCTTCTCATTAAGTCGGTTAACGTGTCGCTACCTTAGAGAAATCCTTGGTAAAACGTATATATCATCTTGCTACTCAAAGAAAACTTCTCATCGGTAGCACTCTTAGGTGTATTGAAATCCTGGACTACCGTAACCTTCGCAAGGTCTATAGTGATATCCTACTCCAAAACAATATGACCCAAGCATCTCACTTCCCTTCTCCATAAGTAATACATCAAAAATATCATCATCAGTCGATGTTTTTTCAACACCTACTATAAAATCATCATTAGTGCTGTGTGCCCTTCTTTCATCCATGAGCAGAAGAAAGTAACGTCAACGAGAACAAGCATGGACTTACTCAAGTGATCTCTCGAAACATGGTTAAAGAAATCAACAAAGCATGCCGATGCATTTAGCCCGAATGGCATAACCTACCAATCAAAAATCAAAGTAGCATACGAAATTCAATGGTCGATACACATCCTCTAGATACTCTCAATGGATGAAACCCCATTGCAAGGTCCAACTAGGAGAACAACTTCGTACTATAGAGCTGGTCGAACAAGCCATCAATAAGCGGGAGTGGATACTTATTCATTATCTCATTCTGCTTACGATAATCAACATACGACGTCACAGAGCTATCTGTCCTAGTGGCAAACATTATAGGTGCATCCCACTCAAATATACTCCTACGAATGAATCCTCACCTCATTAGGTCATCTGCTCGCACCTTTAGTTTCCTCTACTCTTTGGGCATCACCTGCCTTAAAGGCATAACTACTGGTCTAACACCTCTAACCAGATCGATACGAAACTCAACCCTACGTGATGTTAATCCAGTTACCTCATCGAATGTGTTCAGACATCTCCATCTACAAGCATAGGTAACCGCTCATCGTGCGGGATACCGAGCGAGTATAAAAAGCTAAACATCACCTCATCATCAGGTGGGCAGCTGAGCACTACCTTCCTCTCATCATCAGTCCCTATCTTCACCAACGGCCTCTCACAATCCACCACTATTTTGTACCCCTTTAGTAAGTCCTTTCCAAGATTATAACCCAATTAAACCTAAAATAAATCAATAACAAACAAACAAACATCCATGAATCGGTAAAGCAAAGTCCCAACAAACCATGTATAAGCTGGCTGAGCCCCTAACAAGGTTCGTCGTAATTTAAAATTCGGTAAACAATTTTGGGCTCAATCTCAATCTATCTACAAATCACTAGATATGAAGGAATGTGTAACCTTGATGTCAAATAAAAACCATATGGAATCATAATAAGTGGAAAGCATACCTCATGTGGTGATGCCATTTCCCTTCTCTTTCGCCAACGAAACACTCAACGTTATCGGAACGACATTCAATGCACATGCTTTCACTATCTTCCCCTACTTAACTGGTTTAGGACAGTCCTACACTGGGTATAGGCTCTTACATCGTAAGACTTCTTGATCAACTGTAACACCTCCTACTTGGAGGCCCAAAACTAACGGCTACTGATGTTGCAGTCATCCATAGTTATTAATCCTCGGCGACCAAATATGGCAATTTTAGATTCATTGATACACAAAAAAACATGAATATGGAAATTTTTTAAAACATCAAACAAATTCCATATTCCAATTCAAATTATTTGAAATTCATTACATAATCCCACAATCATTAACCACGTTCAGAGAAAATATTTTTTTTAAAACATACGCCAAGAGCGACATATAAAGATGCCCCCTTAGATGATCAGAGTATATACAGGCAATATAACAACTTTTCCATTACACACAACATTGGTATAATAAAAATCTGTATGAGGTGTTTGCCTTGGTTTAGGACTGGACGTAGGGTAACTCCGAACCAGTATAAAATCTGTTGCGTTCTTTCCTTTTACCGCTTTTTATTTACTTTCTGCATCTGTGTTTGATTCTGTGATTGTTCTGTGATTAAGTTCTGCATTTTTTTGTGTCATAATTTTAATTTAGTCCATATAAGTCTTAGAATCCATTGAACAATATTCACCCCCCCCTCTAGTGTTAAATTAGCCTTAAGATCCTTAATCTGCACTCCCTTTCAATTGGTATCAGAGCCAGGTTTTCATAGTTTTCATAATCTGAAACTTGAAAATTGTTTTAATGGCTACCAACACTGGTAATGTCAACTCTGGCACTAGTTCTGTTAACACCAACACTAGTTCATTTGTAGAAGGTCAGTCTACTGTCAGACCACCATTTTTCAATGGTAGTAATTATGCATATTGGGCTTGTAGAATGAAAATTTATTTACAATCAGTAGGATTAGACACTTGGAATATCACACAAACTAAGTATGTTGAACCAACTACCGATTTTGCCCAGTGGATTGCTGAGCAAAAGGGTGTTTTTCAAAATAACTCAAAGGCCATGAATATATTATTTTGTTCACTAGATAGGAATGAGTTTAATAGGGTGTCTATTGGTAAGTGTGCATTTGAAATCTGGAAAACTTTGCAAGTTACTCATGAAGGAACAAGCAAAGTTAAACAAACTAAAATTTCCATATTAACTAATCAGTTTCAATTGTTTAAAATGCATGCAAATGAGTCCATTTTCGACATGTATTGTCGATTTCAAGATATTGTTCATTCACTAATTGCACTGGGAAAAAGCTTTTCGAAGGAAGACCAAGTCAGAAAAATTCTAAATTCACTCACTCTAGAATGGGATCAAAAGACACTTGCAATCGAAGAAGCAAATGATATCAGTCTAATGAAAATAGAAGAATTGATTAGGAATCTGATGTCTTATGAAGTTCAACTGCAAGGAAGAAGAGAAAACAAGGCTACAGAAAAGAAGTCATTAGCATTTAATGCAACAACTGAAGATTCAGAACCAGACAGTGATGAGGAGATTGCTTTCATGACAAGAAACTTCCGGAAATTCCTAAAATATAGAAAAATGAATAATTACAAAAGAAATGATCAAAGGAATTCCAGAAATAATACGGAGAACGTCAACAATGATAGATGCTACAATTGCAATAAATTCGGGCATCATAGGAAAGATTGTCTGTATATAGATAAACAGTTGTTCCCTCCAAACAATGATTCGTCAAGGAAAAGAAAGAAAGCATACACAACAACTCTTGATGACTTAGACTCATAATCCAGTGACGATGAAAAGAAGACGGATAATTCAAATCTGAGTTTCACTGCTATTCATGAATCAGACGACGATGGGAGTATGGATCTAAAAATAGGTACGCATTTACATTATTTTTAATTTTTCTTGTTTGAATGGATGCTTGTTTGTTTGCTTGATTTTTTTTAAATTCCTTGAAATTTAAATTCAAATTTATCCCTTGAAATTTGAATTTTAAATTCAAAAATAATATTATTTTAATAATATTTTAAATATTAAATTATTTATATTTAAGTATTATTATATTTAATGTTATCACAGGAATTATATAAGTAGAATATAGGATATAATATATACATTTATTAGAAATTAGGAGTAGACACTTGTCCTTTGATTCAATAGGCACATGTCGACATACCTGGATACCCCATGTCGACATGCCCCTTAGAAATTTGATTTCAAAATTTGAATTCAAACTTTTGAATTTCCCTCCACCTTTTCACCAACTTCAATGCTCTAGAAAGATGCCTCTTGACCAGAGAACATGTTTATAGAATCTCTATTTAATTCATTCTCCTTATCATCACTTTTCACTTTTATTTCAAATTTCAAATTTATCTTCATTATTTTCAACTCCTCTCAAACTTCTTCAATGGCCCCTTCAAGCACTCCTAACACCATTAGGCTTCCAAAAGCTATCAAAAACTTTCTTTTTAATGACCCGGAAGCTATCAAAGCTTACATCAACTATGTAAACTTTGGTAAAATTCATACGGGGAAATTTGCTATTTTTGAAGATTTTCCTTCTTATGAAATTGAAAATCTTTTTCAACAATATTCTATTCTTAGTGTAGTAGATAACAAACAAAATGATTTTGTATGTTATCCAAATCTTGTTAAGATGTTTTATGCGAATTTGAATCGTGGTTTTTATGATGGGCAAGATGTACAAATTTGGAGTAGTGTTAAAGGAACACAAATAGTTTTGGATTGTGAAATTTTAGGAAATATTTTGGGATGCAAGTATACCAGAATGAATCTCTCGAAATTTCAAATAAATGAAAATGATCGAGAGATATTTCATCACATCTTTGTAGGAGACGACAATTTTGAATTCAAAAATCGTTATTTTCGTCCAAAAGCAAGAATTGTTACCTTCTTATTCAACACACCCTTATACCAAGATCGGGAAACTACAACAACCCAACTTTGAAAGTTTGCAAAGCTCTTTTTGCAATTTTTGGAAATTATGATATCAATTGGGCTCAAGTTATTTTGGATGAGCTAAGGCCCAAGGATTTTAGTATGGGTAAAAACACATTATATCATGGAGTTTATCTCACTCGGATTTTTAATTATTTTGGAGTTGATTTCAAAAGGGAAGAATTTATAACTAGAAAAGTGTTCAACCATGGAAACATTTCCCTTATGCAAATTCCATTAGTGTTTCAACCATATGAAACACTTACGGAAAAGGAAGAAAGGCTTACTCATGAAGAGATGGAAGAAATGGAGGAAGAAGAAGAAGATGAGGAGGAGGAGGAAGGAATGGAAATTGAAGAGGAGGAAGAGGAAGATCAAGAAACTTCCTTAGAGAGTATTGAATATCCTACTAATCCCGCTAATCCATCCAATAAGACCATTCTCAATAATCAAAGAATTATAGTGGAAAATCAAAAGACACTCAAAAGATCAATGAGTAAGAAAATGGATAAGATTTCCACTAAAATCAACAAGTTCTTCGGGAAAGTTAGTAGAAAGCTTGGACTATCATCTTCTTCATCTTCATCTTCATCTAATTAGTTTTAGTTCATGTTATCTTGTTTGCTTCAAGTTCTATCCATGTATTTTCCTTTAGTTTAGTTAACATTATATTATTTTATGTAATGTTGACTAGAATCATTAATGAAATCTTTTATTTCCTGTTATTCAACTTCACTTGTCTCTATAATTGCTTGTTTTTATATTATACAAATTTTAGTTGCATAGATTTGTTGATAATATTCAAAACAAAGCAAATTGTCACTTTAGGCAGAGGCATGTCGACATCCCCCATCCCCCCATGTCGACATGCAACGGGCAGAAAGTAGTTACACTTTCAAATTTTAATTTCATGTAACTAACTTGTGTCTATTCATTTTAATCGACTTTCTACCCCTATTTATACCCGTTTCTTCTAGAATAAATTATCAAACTTCATTTCTAATCACTCCCTTTCATATTTCTTCCAATTTCTTGAATTATGGTTTCTCCGATTAAGAATCTAAGTGATAATCTTGAGGAAACTCTCACTTCCTTCAAGAATATCCTTACATTCATACTTCGTAATCAGCGCCACTTAGAATTGAGTCAAATACAGATGATCAAGGAGCAAGAGAGACATTTCGACGCCCTTCGTTGGATGATCTCAGCCCTTAACAAGGACGATCTCGAAGGAAATCCACCAGTCACTCTGGACAAAGATAAAGAAGAATGGGATGCCATCAAAGCAGACACTATCTTTGGAGAAGATGGATGGGTGGAAGTACCGAGGAATGGCTAGTCATTATGTATGTCATTTGTTTGATTTGATTGGTGTGTTTTAAACTTGATTGACTTGACTTATTTAAAACATTTGGTGTGGTTTGTATATATGATTGGATTGAATAATTACTGTAAATATGATTGGATGATGATTGATTTACTTCTGGATTACACTTATGATTACACTCATGATCACATTTCACATTTATGATCACATTTCATACTTATGATCACACATAGCACATATACACTTATATATGGATTACTCTATTGTATTATGGTTGATTATCTTATATCAAGTTCAGGGAATTTATTAGTAAGAAGTTTTTGCTGATAACAAAGTGGGAGAAGTTATAAAATAGTAGTTGGCTTGGAGTAAGGGGGAGTTATGATTGGAGTAAGGGGGAGTCATGGAGTAAGGGGGAGTTATGATAGGAGTTATGGTATGGTAAGTATATTTTATAAATACAGGTTGTCATCATAAAAAAGGAGGAGATTATTAGGAACTGAGATGTTGGTTTTGATGGCAACAACCTTTTTATATCTTATTATAAAATATATACTAACACTATTGTCTAGATAGATATGTATATGCAGGAACTATGCAGGATATATATATATATATATATATATATATGCAGGTATTGATTACTGAAGACTGATCAGTATGAAGACTCAAAACTCAAGATTCAGAATGGAGATATCAAGATTGAAGACTCTAGAGTATCAAGATCAAGATTTCAAGATAAGTGTCTAGTTTTTGTTAAAAACTTCATAATAGCACAGAAATCTTCATTCCAAATTTCATTTGGGATGGAACCCATTTCTATCTTCTTAGTGGCTTACAAACCCACGACAAGTAGCTTACAAACCTACGACAAGTGGCTTACAAACCCACGAACATCCTGGTTTTGTACAAGTTCTCGAGTCCAGATGTGATGAGATATTCTGTAGGAAGAAGCTTGCAAAACTACTTCAAAATGGTTTTTCAAAATGATTTTCAAAACTGCTTTTCAAAATATTTTAGCCTTAAAAATTATCTTTTCAAATGATTTTCAAAAAGATGTTTTAGCCTTAAAATATTCTTTGTTTTTTTTAAATAAACTCTTGTTTTAAACTTCGTTTGTTTTTAAAACTGTCTTCTGATTTTTAAATATTCTTTTATAATATTTATATATACTTGAGATTTAAAATCAAATTTATATATACATTCTAAAAATATAATTTTCTACTCTTCTTTATTTTAAAACATAGGAAAATTAGTTTCATCTTGTTTTCCTTTCAATACCATTTTCAAAACAAATTTTACATTGTTTTTAACTAAGGGATGTCGACATCATGAGATACCCCATGTCGACATGGTGGCCGTTAAATTCAAAAGTTTCAATTTTCAAAAGAAGTGTCTATTCGTTTAAATCTCTTCACGAATGGTTATGACCGTTACTAGTCTATAAATAGCCTTCACAAACGAATTTTTTAACTAACTATTTTCATATTTTCTTCACTCCTTCTTCTCCACAAATCCATATTCTAAAATTTTCATATTTTTAAGATCGTGCCGAAATTCTGCCGAATTCTCAAGTGAATCAAATTAGAATCTCATTCTTGTTTGATTCTCTACCCTCTCTCGAAGATCAAAGTGCTTTCAGAGTTATAGGATCAATTTGTAATCAAAAGTTTATCGAGTCTCTCTATAAGGTGTGGTTGTTCCTGGAAATCAATTGGGTGATCTTGTGTCCCATAAATCAAGAGAGTTTGCCCCAGACTCGAAGACAGGAGGGTACCTCAAGGCCTTTAGAAATTAAGAATTGTAATCTCGACATTGGTATAATAAAAATCTGTATGAGGTGTTTGCCTTGGTGCAGGACTGGACATAGGGTAACTCCGAACCAGTATAAAATCCGGTGTGTTCTTTCCTTTTACTGCTTTTTATTTACTTTCTGCATCTGTGTTTGATTCTGTGATTGTTTTGTGATTAAGTTCTGCATTTGTTTGTGTCATAATTTTAATTTAGTCCATATAAGTCTTAGAATCCATTAAACACTATTCACCCCCCCTCTAGTGTTAAATTAGCCTTAAGATCCTTAATCCGCACTCCCTTTCAATGACATGAATGGGAAATGAAATGGTAGGAACAAGAATATATAAGGGTAAAGGTTATGTGCAGCGAATTTCTAATATACCCTTATGTAGACTAATTAACCTAAAAACCATTCTTATGCCCATTTAATTATTTAATTGAGCTCAGCCTTAAGTAAATTTATTCAAATCTTAATCCCCTTATCACTTAACATTTACATTATTCTATTTAATTTATCTAATTAAATCTCTTGAATAATATTATTTAAAATTAGAGGTGTTACAGGCTCCCCTCCTTAAAGAATTTTGTCCTTGAAATTCAGTAAGGACTAAATACTAAAAATAGCAATCATCTGTAACAACTCCTAACAACCATACTAGTCTACCTGACTAGGAATTATCTATATAAATCTGATATAGACATGCCCTTAAAAGAGATCAGGATAAGTATCTCGAATCATGTCCTCTGTCTCCCAAGTACAGTCCTTCTCTTTGTCTCCACTAAAATTTCACCAACTTGACTGTCGTGTTCCTCAATCTTTTCTCATCTCTCTCTACAAACAAATCTTCCAACCCTGTCGGAAGAATAGTAGTCTTTGAATCATGTACATACTTGCGAAGATGAGACATGTGAAATACATTATGGACATCTTGCATACTGCTCGGCAACTCTACTCCGTATGCGAGCTTTCCAATCCTTTCTATAATCTGGATTGGACCAACATATCTCGGTGCTAGTTCCCCTGACTTCCTAAACCGTACTGCACCCTTCATTGGTGATACCTTAATAAAATCCTAGTCTCCAATCGAGAAATCTAGGTCTTTGCACCTTTTATCTGCATAACTCTTCTGTCTGGATTGAGCTTCCTTCATCCTTTCTCGGAGCAACTAAATCTTCTCTAACACCTCTCCAACCAAATTTGGACCTAAGACCAACCTGTCTCCGGTCTCCAACCAACACGCTGGTGATTTGCATGGCCTTCCATACAAAGATTCAAAAGGCGCCATTCCTATACTAGTTTGATAACTATTATTATAAGAAAACTCAACCAAATGTAGGTGATCCTTCCAAGATTCACCAAAGTCCAATACACAAGCTCTTAGTAAATCTTCGAGTACATTATTGACTCTCTCTGTCTGGCCATCTGTCTGAGGGTGATATGCAGTACTCATTCTGAGCTTATTGCCTAACACATCCTGAAGACTCTTCTAGAATTCGCTAGTGAACAAAGCATCTCTGTCACTGATTATGCTACTAGGAATCCCATGTAGTCTAACTATGTTCTTCATGAACAACTTTGCTAAAACAGGTGTCATTCTGGTTGACTTTACTGTAATAAAATGGGCACTCTTGGTCAACCTGTCCACTATGACCCATATACTTTGATTTCCTCTGTTTGACCTTGGTAGCCCATCTATAAAATCCATGGATATCGAATCCCATTTCCCAACTGGAATCACTAGAGGCTGAAGCAACCCACTCGGTTTCTGATGTTCGGCTTTCACCTATTCACAATATGCACATTTCCTAACCTACAAGCCAACATCCCTCTTTATACCTTCCTAGTAGAAGCTTCTCTTCATATCTTGATACATCTTGGTTCCTCCAGTATGAGTCAGAAACTTAGATCGATGACATTCCCCAAGAACTTCTTTCCTTAAGTTCTCAATATTCGGAACACACAACCGTCCCTTCTTTCTCAACCATCCTCTCTGGTCAAGAAAAAAATATCTCAAATCATCGATCTCAGTTCCAACCTCAAGCCTTCTGATCTTCTCGGCTAATAATGGATCCTTCTTCTGTTAGAAGCAATTCTCTCGATCAACGGTGGTCGAACTTCTAAACAGGTCAACTTGGCAGTACTCTGACTAGAACTAGCAGTCGATCTTAACTACACACCACAACTGGCCAAAGCTTCTAGATCCTTCCATTCTGCCAACATAGCCAACGCCATATTTTGATGTCTTCTGCTGAGAGCATTCACTACTTTATTACCTTTCCCTGGTGTATACTCTATACCAAAATCATAAGTAGCCACAAACTCCAGCCACCTCTACTATCTCATATTCAAATCCTTCTGGGAGATTAAGTATCTTAAAGACTTATGATCTATGTATAGCTCAAATCTCTCCCCTAAGAGATAATGCCTCCAAATCTTCAATGCGAAGATCACTGCAGCCAACTCCAAATCATGAGTAGGATATCTTACTTAATGCGGTCTAAGCTATCATGAAGCATAGGCAATCACTTTACACTTCTGCATCAACACAACTCCCAATCCAGTCCCACATGCATTAGTATACACCACCAGCCCTTTGTTTTCGTCTGGAACTACTAACACGGGTGCATTAGTCAACAAATGCTTTAACTTAAGAAATGCTTCTTCACATTTGTTGGACCAAACAAACTTCACCTCCTTCCTGGTTAGCTTAGTCAAAGGCGCTGCTATCCATGAGAAATCCTTAATAAATCTCTGGTAATAGCCAGCAAGTCCAAGAAAACTTCTAATCTCAGTCACCGTCTCTAGTCTCTTCCAATTATTCACAGCTTTGATCTTATCTGGATCGACTGACAAACCCTTCTCTGAAACCACATGACCAAGAAACTTGACCTCTTTCTTCCAAAAATGGCACTTGGAAAACTTCACCTTTAGCTGATTTTGCCTCAACGTCTCAAGCACAACTCTAAGATGATCTTCATGCTCCCTTTCATCCTTAGAGCATACCAAAATGTCATCTATAAACACCAATACGAATCTATTCAAATACTCTCGGAAGACTCGATTCATCAAATCCACAGAGAAAGCAGGTGCATTCGTCAACCCGAATGGCATTACTAACCACTCATACAGACCATATCTAGTCTGAAATGCTATCAAAGGAATATTGTCCTCCGCCACTCTTAACTGGTGGAAACCTGTCGCCAAATCCAACTGGGAAAACACTCTGGTTCCACACAACTGATCGAACAGATCATCAATTCTTGGAAAAGGATACTTATTCTTGATCGTCCTTTCGTTCAACTTACAATAGTCGATACACATCCTCAACGACCCATCTGGTTTCTTCACGAATACCGCGGCCGCTCCCCAAGACGAACTGCTTGGTCTAATAAAATTCCTTTCTTCTAGATCTACTAGATGCACCTTCAATTCCTTCATCTCAGTAGGCGTCATCCTACTAGATGGTTTACTAACAAGTTCAGCTCCTGGCATAAGATCTATCTGAAACTCAACAGCTCGTTTTGGTGATAATCCTGTGGCTTGCTCAAAGACATCTGCAAACTCTCTTGCGACTCGAACCTGACTTTTCTCTTCTCCCACTTCCATTGCACTTAACAAAGCACAACTACTCTGGTTAGAATTCTCCAATGAGAATATAATTCGGTTATGACTATCAGGGTGTCTTAGTGATATCTCCCCATCCTAGCAAAATATCCTAGCCTCATACCTTCTCAACAAATCCATACCTAAAATTATTTTGAAATCTACTAAATCGAAAACATACAGACTACATGCAAACTTATGACCTAACAAATCAAGTTCTAATTGGTCACATCTTATTCCCAGAGTGGCATACCCTCCTATTGGATTCACAACCCTTAAGGAAGTAATAAGGTATGTGGGTTCTAATCATAACCTATCAACCAAACACTGGGATATAAATGAATGTGATGCACCGGTATCAAATAGTATCCTAACTGGTATACTCTGAATCAAAAATGTACCTTCCATCACAGTCTTTCCTTTATTAGCTGCAGTTGGCTTAACAGATGATCCATTAGCAAAAACCTTTCCCTTGTCCGCCCTGACTGGCTCTGGACACTAGTTCTTATAGTGCCCAACTTGATCGCAGTTAAAGCACTTCACATTCTTCTTGTCTGCAGCCTTCTTTCCCTTGCCTGATCGACACTCATTTGCGTAATGACCCTTCTTGTCACACTTGTAGCAAACTAAATTAGCCTTTGCCTTCTTGGCAACATATCCCTTCTGGGCTCCCTTCTTCTTGAAGAACTTTCTTTTCTTCCCCTAAGAACCCTGGGTTTCAACTGGCTTCTTTCTAGCACAAACAACAAGCATCTCTTCATGGTGAAATGCCATCTTTATAACCACATTACAAGGATCGCAGATATGTGTCATGGTTGCTTTAGTAAGCTCAGGTCTCAATCCCCGAATGAACCTTTCATTTCTCCTGATATCGGTGTCTATAGTACCATATTCACAATGAGATAGCTCATCAAACTTAGTTGCGTACTCGATAACTGACATCTCTCCCTAAACTAAATCCATATACTTTCTCATCAATGCTGACTTAGCAACCTCAGATAAAAATTTCAGTTCAAATCTCCTCCTGAATTCAGCCTATGTCAACTCTTCCCCCAGAACTCCGGCAGTCACACTATTCCATCAATGAAGTATTGAATCCTGCAACTGTCTAGAGGCCAACCTTCTCTTCTTCTCATCATCTAAACCCAGATTATCAAAGATACGCTCACAATGCAACAACCAATTCTCAACCTCAATAGCATCCTTCGTTCCCATAAACGGCTTCCCACCAAGACTGGTGTAATCTCTGCTCAGCTTAGCATAGTTATTCCCAACTGGAGCAATAGGATTAGCTCCTTCAACATTACCAGTAATACTTGCAGCAAATCCTACTTGCATCATATTGACGAAGAACTGATACATCGCCCCCATATCTACTGGTGGATATTCAGCGCCCACATCGGCATCGGCATTTTGGTTAGCATTAGCCTGTCGACCTTGGTTTCTCCTGGTATTAGGTCGAGCATTCTCATTAGTTGTGGTGCTTCCTCCATCGAGATTTCCGTTTCCTGCTTCCGTATCTTCTTTCTTGTAAATCTGCATACGAGCCTTAATAAGATACATAAGAAAGGTCTAAGAAGGAGGGGAGTACGTACATATATATATATATCAAATACAAGTACGTTACTATAGTGTTATCCCAGACCCAGATCATATTTCTGATTCATTGGATTATGTTTCAAAAAGCTTTTAGGCTTAATTTCTTTTAAAGTTTCATAAACCTATGCTCTGATACCAACTTGTAACATCCCCCTACTTGGAGGCCCAAAACTAACAACTATGGATGCTACAATTATCTATAGTTATTAATCCTCGGCGACCAAATACGGCAATTATTGATTCATTGATACACAAACTCACATGAATATGGAATTTTTTTAAAACATCAAACAAATTCCATACTCCAATTCAAATTATTTTAAATTCATTACATAATCTCATAATCATTAACCATGTTCGGAGAAAATATATTTATTACAACACACGCCAAGAGCGACATATGAAGATGCCCCCTTGGATGATCAGAGTGTATACAGGCAATACAACAACTTTGCCATTACACATAACATAGCGGAATCAAATAAAAGAAAACTCTATATAGCTATCATACCTCATGCACGTCTCCGAAAGCTTATCGTCTAAAGAGGTACCTGAAAACCTCAACTCTCAAACTACTCAAAACCAATTGAGTACTTGAGAGTTTAAGGGGAAAACATAAACTTTGAGTCAGACATAAAGCCTGGTATGAATAATAATCTACCATCTCAAACCATTTAGATATCTAGTGAGACCAAACCTCTTAGCGGAACGGGTTTTTCCCTCACTAGTATCTTAAAACCTTTATAAAACCATATACTATGCTCCTGCATCCACAATGGTTAAAACAATTCAAAACAATATGATATGATGATATGTAAAACAAGTGAATCAATTTTGGATTTACCATCCCTATTCATTTTGACTATCTGTCTCAGTTATGGTTTCTAGGATTACTATTAACCTAACAGTTTTCATGTGCTGACTAATAACCGACAAAATGACTAAGACTCCCTGTCCAAATACATAGTTTTAATGGGATTACAATAAACCTATTGGTAACTCCAATATCTTTACACTTATCCTAGTTTTCATGGGTTGACTAGGAACCTATTGGTAACTCCAATATCTTCTCTTCTTATCCAAGTTTTCCTTGGGCTGACTAGGAACCTATTGACATCTGTCAATATCTTGATCTGGATATAGTTTTCATGGGCTAACTACAAACCTGCTGGCTCCTTCCAATATCAAATCATAGTTTTCATGGGCTTACTAGGAACCTGTCGTACTACATCTTTATTTATACATAGTTTTCATGGGCTAACTATGAACCTATTAGCCCATGCCAATATCTTTTCCTATACACAGTTTCATGGGGATACTGAGAACCTATTGGCTTCTTCCAATATCTTCCTTTAATATCTTAGCATCCTATATTCTGGTCTTCCCGACCTCATGGATGTAATTCTTCTCATTCAAGAGTTATCTTAATTTATATTCACTACTGGGTCAACCTAACTGGTTATTCTACCCTGCCCCAAAATATAGTTATGAGTCTTTTTTTTTGAAACTTGGTTAATTTTATTGCAACCTCAAAATGGGCGAAAGCCCAAATACAAGCATTCGTAGGTCCAACCGCTTAAGATACAAATACATACTTTATACAACAACTTTTCTTTAACTGAACATTCCTCTTTTAGGGTAGAAGAATCATGGCGGCTCCTAGGTCATTGATCGATCTGCTGCGTGCTCAACCTTCCAGCTCATCCTCGCCAATGCTAGTCTTTCTTGTTCCGTTAAGTTGGTGAGTTTCTTTTTAGCAATTCGGTCTATAATTATACTTACATCTCTGTTAATTTGGCTAGTCAGTGACAAAATCTACTTTTTTGATTGTTGAAAGCCCGATTGTTTCTCTCACGCCAGAGATGCCAAATGGAAGTTGTGAGGCAAATTTTGAGCAGCTCTTGCACCAAGTTCGACATGTTACCTTACTGGTTCAGGTAATCTACTTCTTCCTTCAGTGTTTTCACTTCATCCGCACATATTTAAACTTTTGGAGGCTCCATATTCTTTTACTGTAACATCATTTGAAAAAGAGATGGTCATGGCTTTCAATTTCAGAATTACATAGATTGCATGTAGTTTCATCCAGTATTCCCCAATTGTGAAGTATATCCTTTGTAGGAAGTTTTCCTAGCAAAGCTTTGTATACAGTGTGAGCCATCTTTGGGTTGTTAGATCTACTCCAGACAGTTTTGTGCCAAGCTACTATAGGGTATTTTTTTTGATATCATCCCAGACATTTCGCATTTTAAATCTACCCTTGCGAGAATTTTTCATGGTCCAAGTGTCCTCTTTTCGTTCACTATATATAGGAATACTATGTATTTCATCTTTGAAATTCCTTGTAATTAGTTGATTTTCACATTTCTAGTTTGCATCTTCGATTATGCTAGAGGCATTGCATGTAGGATTTCCATAGCCCGAGTATCCTTCCCATCCCACCCTATCTATCAAATTTTTGCTATTAAGCAAGGGGTCTCTCCATAAGTCGGTTTTTGTGCCATTGATAATTTGTCTTTCAACTAGAGGTTTCAAATCATTTCTGATTTTCAAAATATGTTTCCAAGTAACTGATGCATTACTATCAATTTTAGTTGTCCAAAAATTATCCTTTAGGTATCTTTCACGCATCCATCTAGGCCATAGATTGTCTGATACCAAGATTTTCCAGACCATCTTCAAACCATAAGACTTTTTTCAGCTCAAATAGTTTTTTTAGCCCTACTCCTCCTTCCTTTTTGAGTTTGCAAAGTTCTTTGTAGTTAACTTTATGCAATTTTCCCCTCCATATAAAATTGGCACACACGGTATTTATTTTTGCAATTGAACAATCTGGAATTTGGAATGTTTGCAACCAAAACCTGATCTTTGATGTGATTACTGTGTGCACAAGTTCAATTCTACCTACAAATGAAAAAAATTTTGACCTCCGGCCTTGTAATTTTTCTCTGATATTATCAATAATTTTTCAACATTCATTATCAGTGATGGTGTTGTTAGATAATGGAACCCCAAGATATTTGACTGGGAGAGATCATTCTGAAACTCCAATACTCCTTAATCAATTTTGTTTGTCTCTGCAATATTTATTAAAGTAGCATCTGATTTTCCCTGCATTGAGTTTCAATCCAACTGTTGTTTCTAAAAGATGGAAAATTTCTTTAAGAGTATCCACAGTAGTTAGTGTAGCTTTAGGAACAATAACAAGATCATCCGCATATATTAAATGTGTTCCTTTAGGCTCAATTTTGTATACTGGATTAATCTTAATACGAAAGCATGCTATTTCCATTTGCAATGTGAACTACTCCATAGCAACTGCAAACAGATAGGGGGATAGAGGGTTTTCTTGCCTAATCCCTCTGTTGCTCTGAATATAGCCTTTAGGAACTCCATTAATGAGGATAGAAAAGGTAGGGGTAGAATAGCAATGATCAATTAACTTCAGGAGTTTGTCTGGTATCCCCATTGACCTCAGCATGTGAATTATAAATTTTCTATTCACCTTATCATAAGCTTTGTGTAAGTCAACCTTTAAACACAATTTATCAGCCCCATGTTTGTTGAATTCTTTGATTAATTCACGAGCCATAAGTGAGTTTTCTGAAATGAATCTCCCCTTTATGAAGGTACTTTGACACTAAGAGATCAGGTCTGGTAGAACTTTATTTAACCTCATGCATATGATTTTGCTGAGGATTTTATAAGTGACATTGCAGCATGCTATTGGTCTGTATTCCTCAATTCTTTTAGGTTTTTTTACTTTGGGGATCAAGGAAATAAAAGTGTGGTTGATTTCTTGTACAAACTCTCCATTATCAAAGGCTTCCTGATCAGCTTTCAACATATGTTCTTTCAGGTATACCCAGTGCATTTTGAAGAATGCTGCCCCCATTCCATCCGGCCTAGGGCCTGGAGTCATCATGGATGGAGAAAGTAGCTCTCCTCAATTCCCTTTCATGAATCCCAACTATCAACATAACACAACCTTTCTGAGAGACTTTCCTTCTGTAGTGAATTTCTGGTAAGCTTTGTTCTGATTCCCCATTATATAAGTTAGAGAAGTAAGATATAGCTTTTTCTTCTACCTCTCTTAAATTGTCAACTGCATTGCCCTGTTCATTCAAACAATTAAGTAAATTATTATGGTGAGATCTTTGTGACATTTTAGTGTAAAACAATTTGTTGCATTCATCTCCCTCAGTAAGCCATTTTTCTATGGCTTTTTGTTTGAGTTCCGCAGCATGTTTTTTGAGTTCTTCCTTCAGTTTTCCTTGAAGTGAGAAATAATCTACATTTTAAGCCTTCATGCATTGGATCCTCATCCAATTTTGTTTGAACCTCTTCAAGTTGACTTTGAATTTTAAGCACTTCATCATTATGCTTTGACCTTTTGCGATTCAATTCCTTCAGTCTATTTTTCATCATTTTTACCACCATGATAAACTTGTACATTTGAGTTCCATTAGGGATTATTAAAGCATTGAAATACACTACCTCATTATATCCTTCCATCATTATCTAGTGATTAGCATATCTAAATGGTTTTCCTTTAGAATTATTTGTGTCATTGTTAATTTGTATGAGAAGAGGGTTATGATCACTTATAGAACTAGGCAGAACTATGGTTTTCAATCCAGGAATTTTTTAAGTAACTCTGCATTACCTAAAGCTCTATCCAATCTTGATGTGATTTTTTTGGCCTCACTACTTCTCCATGTATATTCCAAGCCTGAGTGGAATGTCTCCATCAATCCGCTGGCAAGCACATAGTTATTGAACTCAGCTACCTGGGATAATTTCAATGTAAGCCCTCCTCTCTTTTCTCTAGTACTTAAAACTGCATTAAAATCCCCCAGAACCAACCATGGTTGATCAATGTGTTTGGAATTTGTAATTAATTACTGCCAAAGACTAATCCTTTCTAATGCAAGGTTCCTTGCATATACAAAAGGGATAATTATCTCCAAACCCTTTATGTTTTTAAAGTGCATAATCATCTGCCGATCATCCTTATTTATTACTGTGCCATACTAGTTATTGTCCTGCCATAGAATGAGAATTCTACCCTTAGTTTGGTGTGTACTATTGTGAGTTAGATTCCACTGACCCCCCAACTGATACTTAAACAATTCTATGTTATCTTTAGTGAATTTTTTTTTCAGGAAGAGCTATTATTGAAGGCCTAAACTTGGCCCTATAATTATGGAGGTCTAATTGAAGGATGTCATTATTTAGACCTCGCACATTCCAGTATACCATAGACATTTAATATTTGATGGTTTTGCTCCTGGTCATAGGAGTAGAACCTATCCTTGCTGTTTTGATAGCACAAACTCCTTATTTTGAAACAAATTGCTTATCATAAGGTTCGTTCACCTTTGTATATTTACTAATATTTTCCTCCTCTTCTTCATTTTCTTCTTCATCAGATGATTCCAGCTTGATATTCAGTTGTTGGATATCCTTCAGAGATTCAGGCATCACCTCGTCCTCTTCTTCTCAGCATGGGGAGCCTCAGTTAGGGGTTGTTCAATAAGTGGATCTACAATTGGGAGTAGATTTTTTTCAAGTTGGGAGTCATTAATCTTATGATCCTAATCTGGAGGAGTTGCTAGCTCTGATCTAGAGCTCTACACACTAATTATAGTATGACTAACTGGTAGGGGGAGGAACTAACTGCAGCCTTTTGTACGTAATCTTTTGTTGCTGCTCTATTTTTTGAACAACTAGTGGGTAGGTTATTTTGTGTTTCAGTTGATGGGTTGGGTTTTTTTGTCTTTTCCACCCATATTTGTGAAGGCTTCTTTGTGTAATTATTGCACCGCTGATAGTTATGGCCAAAGCACTTACATTCATTACATCTAGGAGGCACGAACTCATATTCAACTTCCTGCATTTAGATATTACCTTGTTTATCTACAACTTTAACTATTTTTGGTAGTTCATTGTCTGCTTTTATCTCCACTAGAACTCTAGCATATGTAATTCATTTAACCAATATTGTGTTTTCATTAATGTCTAATGGTTTGCCTACCAAGCTCGCTAGTTTGCTTATACATCTAGTATTCCATAGAGCAAGATTTAGGTTATTTAGCTTGATCAAGACTGGGTAGGAAGCAATCATTTCTCGTTTATAGTTAAAATCTGCTTCCCAGTTGCGCATTATGATGAGTTTACTATCCATAAACCATGGACCTCCATTAGGATTCTGTTGTAATCCTCTTCTAGTTTAAATTTTATCAGGAAGAAGCTATTTTTCCCTCGTGAAAATATCCCATGCACCTCTAGGATTCTAGACCCTCTTGACATAGGCATTAAAGTAAACATAATATGGTCATTTCCTAAACTGAATTCTTCAACATGTTTCTAGCTTCTGCATAATCTTCATCATCAATTATCTAGTAAATCTTGTTGCCATCCAATTGAGGTTCAAAGAAATCGACGTTGCCTTTCATTTCTATTTTGTTGCCCAATGCCTCAACCCACGACTTAGGGTTTTTGGTTGCTTATTTAGGGTTTTTAGTATGTCCGCAAAGGATAAATTGCCTTTCTCCTTCTCCTTCCCCTTTCTCTTAACCTCTTTCCATCCATCTCCTTCATCATCATCAAGTTCGATTACTAGGGCTGCGGTTTCAGAAGTAGTGGTTGCAATTTTTGGTTAAAACTAGTCCTTTTAATTAAATACATATACATAATTACGAGTCTATTACAATGTGAATATATATACATATATGAAGAAGCATACTTAATAACTTGGCAAATCCCTTTAACCTTTTAATCAAAGAAAACTTCTTCAAAAACTCCTCTTCAAAACAATTTATTTAATTATGCCATGGTTTTCCTTTAAAATGAGATTGGGTTATTTGCTTTGAAAACTAACGCCGTCGAAACCATGAAAACCTTGCTTTCGACTTCATTGGATAACCTCATTCGAAAGCATATAAATCTCTTTTCAAAATATTAGGCCCCTGCCTTTCGAAACAATTTAAAACTTCTTTTTTGAAACCTTTCAAACATATTAAAGTATTTCTTAATAACATTTAGAAGCTTAGTTTCAAAATCATTGAAAATATCCCTTTCAAAACCATTGGGTTTATACTTAAAATATTATTTGGGTCAAAGTGAATATAAACGAAAGTATCTCTTTCAAAACCATCCTTTATCAAATAAAAATATTGGGGAAACATAATGGCGTCGGCACCATCCCTTTCGAAAGCTTCTGATCATTTAAACAAAACATTGAAGGATAGCGTCGAAACCCCTATCGAAGCCATTGCCTTTGAAACCCTTGGACCCTTTCGAAAGCATTTAGGAAGTGGCTTCAAACATCTTTAAAAACAAGTACTACCTTTCAAAAGCATTGATGACTTCAATACACTCGAATGGATAAAGAACGACAGCCGGGCTTTGACTAGGTCGGAACCCCTTCTTTCAAAAGCATTATATTACAAGTAAAGGAAAAGCAAACATAAGTTGACGGCAACCTCTTCGAAAGAGTTAGGAAAACCCCTTTCGAAAATATATGCTTAGACTCTTTCGAAGGCTTATATATAAAAAAGGCAGACGCTTCTCTTTTAAAACATACAAATGGTATCGACCCCATCGGAAGCCATGCTTTCGACACCAAACCTTCCGCCTTTCTCCAATCCACTACATACCAACTTAGTGATACCTTGTGTATTGGTTTCGGCTTAGTGGGTTTCGACTTGATTGAAGGCGGTAGCTTTGAGTCGATAGGTACTTCTAAAGAAGTAGGAACCAACTTTTCTGGGTAAATCTGATTTAATACTAATTAAAGAAAAAACTTCCTAACTAACCTGCCACGTGTAAACACAAGATTGGTTGCCTTAACTTTTCAAATTCTTTACTAAAATAACTGCCGTTAATTTCAGATCTAAACCATGGTTAAGTTAGCAAATAAGCCCTTCCATTAAGCAAAACCAATATTGCAAAGAAGTCCCTCTTTTAAAATAATTTAATTTGCATATCAAATCACTTAGGAAAATCCCCAAAAATTCCAGAATTCACTTTAATCATGTTATCTAACATATCAAAACTTCAGACCTGAATTCTCAATATAATTTTTGAAATAAATTTATAAACCCAATTAACCACAGTTTCCTTTGAAAATTCATAGTAATCTTTCCATAGCTTGGAAAATTATCAGAATTAAAACCCAACTCCAAAATCATGTTTTATACAACATAATTTTTTTTCATGCCATTTAAACTTCAATATAAATCGATTTTTCCCTAAAACCGCATATAATCATATTTAAACATCCTTGTTTAAATCAAATAAATTGTAATTTAAGCATATCATCATCTAAATCATTATAAAAACGAATTTAATCTTAAATCCAAAAATATATACAAAATAGAGATGAAATTATTATTCACCTTGATTAAGATAAAGAGATTGGACTGAGATTAATTTTCCCTAAGCTTGAATCCCTAGCTTTACTTTGATTTCTCTTCCCTTTGATTACGGTCGGCTCCTCCTTACGTTTTTATTTGCATTTTCAAAATGACGTGAATGGGAAATGAAATGGTAGAAACGAGAATATATAAGGGTAAAGGTTATGTGCGGCGAATTTCTAATACCCTTATGTTGACTAATTAACCTAAAACCATTCTTAAGCCCATTTAATTATTTAATTGAGCTTGGCTTTAATTATATTTATTCAAATCCCAACCTCCTTATCACTTAACATTTACATTATTCTATTTAATTTATCTAATTAAATCTCCTGAATAATGTTATCGAAAATTAAGAGTGTTACATCAACTTCTAGAAGCTCTTGTTACTATGACCAATCAGTCGCTTTCCAAGATGATCGCTCAACCCAATGATAACTTTTTCATTCTTTTTAAGTGGAGTGTAACAACCTAAAATTCGAGCTATAATAATTAATTAACAAATTAATTAAACAATAAAATAAGTTTGTGAAATTGTCAAAATTGAGCTACGGGAGTTGTACCATTAGGTCTGTGACAATTTTCTGATCAAGTTCCATATATAATTTGTTGAAATCCGAGCTAGTATGGAGAAGTTACGAGTGAAATAAGAATTCAGAATTTAATAATCTAAAAATGAAAAAAAAAAGAGAAACGACCCTAGGTGTCGACCCTCACCAGGGTCGGGTCGACCTATAGGTCGACCCATAAACCCCTCAGGTCGATCCACCAAAATTCCTGGACGTGAAAACGTCCAGGTACGAGCCGAACACTATATTTTTTATTTTTGGGCGAATCTTGTGCCTCCGTAACTGCATCCGAGAGTCCCTAGTGAGCCTATGATGTGGTTGCACCAGATTTAACCTTCAAATTCAACGGCCTGAGATCCCTAAGCCACACTATAAATAGAACCCTAGGCCTAGCTATTTTTCTCATTCAGATTTTCTCCCAATTGGGTTCATTGCCTAAGGCTGAACCCTAATAGAAATTTTTTCCAGGGAGAAGATCTTTTAAATAAAAATATTCTATGCCATAGAAGTGGATCCGAGAAGGCCAAGGAATAGAGCTAAGGACCACAGGTGAGTGTTTTGTAATTATTTTAGATTTTTAAGCAATTTTAAATAATAGGGTTCTCAATAGTTGTACTTTTTCTATAATTTTGAAACAGTTTTTATGTAAGTTTATTTATAGTCAGTTTTTAAGTAAATTTCAGAGTTTCTTTTCAGCCTATTTTTATTCAGTTATTTACAATTATTTACACATGTTTTAAGTTGGAATTTAGCCTGTAAATGTTAGGTTGTTTTTATAGAAATTTAATCCTTTTTTACATGAATAAATTAAAAAGAGAAGAATTCGCTAATATGGATTAAAATAGAAAAACACTAGATTTACAAAAACCAGATATAAAAATAAGAAGAAACGAAATAAAAATAAAGATGGACTGAAATAGGAAAATTTAAGATATTTGCAAACATAATTATAACAAGTGGTTATAACTAAAAAGAGAAAATAGAAGAGGCTTATTTTAAAACTTAGATCAAGTTAATAAGAAAATATAGCAGAAATAATAGAAGAGGCTTATTTTAAAATTTAGATCAAGTTAATAAGCAAATATAACAGAAATAACAGAAGAGGCTTATTTTAAAACTTAGATTAAGTTAATAAGAAAATATAGAAGTAGTCGTCCGTACCGACAGCATTCCCTTTCAGATCTAGGACTGATGGTCTCACAATAGTAGGTGAGGCTGAGACATGCTTATGCTTATTAGGGTAAATAAGTGGCGAATAGATAGAGGCCCAAATCTGGGGATTTGGGCAAGCGGTGCAAAACTAGAAGATTGTTTGTTAGGACTAGTACTGGCAGCATTCCCTTTAAGGCTAGGACTGATGGTCTCACTACAGTTAGGTGAGGCTGGGCAGCATTCCCTTTCAGGACTAGAACCGATGGTATCACAACAGTTAGGTGAGGCTGACACGTTTATGCTGATTAGGGTAAATAAAGGGTCAAATAGGGGGCAATAGTTAGTGTGTACCGGCGATGACCGAACGTGCGGCATCGATTAGGGTAAATAATTCGCTACTGCGTCTTACGCACTAAAGAGGTGTGTTTTTTACTGTGGGACCAACAGGATTGGATCAGCTCATAGTGGCACAACAGAGATAGAATATGCCGATCAATGGGTAGAATTAGGATTTCATCCTAATAAAGTTAGCAGTTGAGATAGGATTAGGATTTCAGCCTAATCAAAGCAGTTTAAGACAAGTGCAAACAATTAAACAATCAAAGCAAACAGTCAAACAAAATCAGAAACAGTATTTTACCCTAGTTTTATATTTTCTTTATTTTTCTTTCAAGCTAGAACTATTGCTTAGTCTATTAGCTTTATCTTGCTTAGAAATGCTAGTAATTACTTTCACTTACCAGACTTATTGTCTGACCCACGCCTCTATTTCCCCCTTTCCCCCTTTTCCCCCCAATAGGCCTGTAGAGTTGAGTTGATTCAGGTTGCTTGGAGATTCATTTCCGGAGCTTTCTCATTTCAAATGTATTCTTCTTCTTTTCATCTTTTTCATTTATGGATTGACACTTGTGAGAGGGATTATTATTGTTGTTACTTTTGCACTCTGATTATGTGAGACCGAGGTGTATATTTCATGAGACATGGATTCGAGATATTTTGAGTTTTTGAGACATGTTATGTTTTTATGACTTATTTTATGAAGTTTAATTTTGAATGACAAGTTATTATTTAAATGTTTCCGCTAATTTTACTTATTTGTGTTATGAATCTTAGTCTTTGTGATGTTTTAGCTATACCTACAACGCACCACATCCTTTAGTTTTCCCTTTTGGGATATATTAAGGGGTGTGGGGGTGTTTCACTTAGTATCAGAGCCTAAGTTTATAGGATTCCTAAAAACATGTTTTAAAAGTAAAGTATTTTTAAAAGGTAACATATCTTCAAACTAAAAGTATTTTTTAGACAGAAACTCTTATTATAGAAATAGTTTTCAAATATATGAGAGTTTTGGTAAAAATCCCCTCAAAGTCCAGTTCAACCTTCTTTCGATTCTTTCGAGCCTAAATTTCTTTTCTTTGCATAGTATGGTAGACGCCCAAATCTTTCAAAGGGTGTCCAAGTCCCTAGCCGGTTCCGTAGATACCTCCAAGCTACGACACCAAAGGTGCAAGGACAAGCGCCCAATGCAGCACCGGCAGGTGGAGATCCTGTTAATCCACCTGCAGCAGCCAATTTTTCTGAGCTATGTAATGACTTCGCTAATCTAGGAGACAGGACGTTTTTTGGCATGGAGGATAGCTTAGAGGCACGAGCTTGGTTGAGGAATACGAAGTGGATATTTGGGCTATTAGGATTGGAAGACCGGTAGAGAGTTCAGCTTGCATCTTGGTAGCTGAAAGGGGAGGCTTCTTACTGGTGGAAGATTACAGAGATGGAAGTTAGAGACATATGTTGGTTTGAATTTTGGGAAAGGTTTGAGAGAAAGTTCTTGTCGCAAGCCGAGGAAAGCATGCAATTGGAGAAGTTCATTAGTCTGAAGCAAGGGAGTCTTTTGGTGAAAGAGTATATAAATCAGTTTAATAAGTTATCGCGGTTCCGAATGGAGCTTGTTAATACACCGCATAAGAAGGTCACCAAGTTTGCTAAAGGTTTGAATCATCCCTTCCAAGGGTTGGCATTGACACATGTACCTATGGGAGCGATGTATGAATCACTTGTGGAGATGGCTCTCATGTCAGATGTAGCTAAGAAAGAAGAGGTTAAGGAGGTTCTTAAATAAAAATACTCTAAGGAGCAGTGGTGGAAGAATAAGAAGGATAAGGAAAAGAAAAAAGGAGGAGGACCTCAAAAGGGACAGATCAAGAAAGGCGAGAAATGTCATAGTTGTGGATTGGTTGGGAATTTCACAAAGGACTGTAAGAAGGACAAGATGAATGGGAGGTGTTATAACTGTAGGCAGCCTGGATACCTTAGTAGAGCTTATCCTCGGAAGACGGGGCAGAGAGCAGGCGCACCTACGGCGCAAGTACAGGCTTTGGATGTAACACCTTCTAGTAGAGGACCGGATCGAGGCAGGAAAGTCTCTGTAGAAGGTTTGATCTCTATTTTGGATTTTCCTATTCGAACTCTTTTTGACTCCGAAGCATCGCATTCTTTCATTTCTAGTTCCTTGGTTGATTGTTTGCACTTAGATATTTCTCTAGTAGTAGACCCTATAGTTGTTTCAAACCCCGTAGGAGGATCGGCACATTTATCCATGATTTGTAGGGGTTTGAAAATTTTTATACTAGACGTAGAGTTTGATTGTGACGCTTATGTATTGAGATTTTCGGGATATGGGATGATTTTAGGGATACTAGTTATCCACTTATGGTGCAATATTGGACTGCGAGAGGAGAGTCGTTAGATTAGAGACATGTAGCAGATGGGCTCTCGAGGTTTCTTGCAACCCACAGTGGTCAGTCATTTTGAGCTTCCTTTATTCCCGTGATTCATCACTAGAAGAGTGAGATTCAATTTCGGCTGTTAGAGATTTCCCAGATGTTTTTGAGGAGGTTTGGGGACTACCCCCTATGAGAGAGATCCAACTTTAGGATCAATCTGAATGACAATGTTAAGCCAGTGGCATTGCCCGTTAGACATATGGCTCCTAGGGAGAGGAAGAAGTTAAGTAAGCAGATTGTTGAGCTATTGGAGAAAGGCTTCATCAGACCGAGCATATCTGAGTGGGGAGCGCCAGTCATCTTCGCTACAAAGGCAGATGGTTCCCTTTGACTTTGCGTAGATTATAGAGAGTTGAATAAGCTCATGAAGAAGAACCGTTACCCACTTCCTAGGTTAGACGATCTTTTCAATTAGTTGGTTGGCTCTTCAGTATTTTCTCAGCTTGACTTAGCCACTGGATTTCATCAGCTTAGGGTCGCTGATGATAGCATTGATAAGACAGCATTTAGGACACCCGATGGATTCTTTGAGTGGTTGGTTATGCCGTTTGGGCTGACCAACGCCCCAGCCTATTTTGTAGATTTGATGAGCTATGTTTTTCGAGATGTCCTAAATAAGTTCGTTGTAGTGTTTGTGGACAACATTCTGGTGTTTTCCAAGAGTATGGAAGAGCATGCTATTCATTTTAAGGAGGTTCTTCGTACACTTCATGTTCATCAGTTGAAAGAAGAATTCTCGAAGTGTCACTTTTGGCATAAGGAGGTGCGTTTCTTGGGCATGTAGTCTCAAGAGAGGGTTTAGCTATGGATCACGCTAAAATAGTAGTAGTACAAGATTGGAAGGCCCCCAAGAACGCTACCGAAATTAGAAGCTTCCTAGGTTTAGGTGGTTATTATAGGAAGTTTATCAGAGATTTTGCTAAGATTTCAGCATTTGAGGTTAAGCCTACCATCATAGCTTAGATTGGCTCAAGGCAGCGAGAGGATTCAAAGCTTGTGGATATTCTGGATAGGATTAGCAGAGGAGAGGTTTCTACACATCTCAACGTTATTCCATAGAGAGCAAAGGGTGGCTAAGGAGAGATGGAAGACTTTGTGTCCCCTGCATTGGCGATTTGATAAGCGCAATTCTAGCAGAAGCACACCATTCTCGAATGACTATTCATCCGGGCGGTGATAAGATGTATAGGTACATGAAGAGAGTGTTTTATTGGAGTGGCATGAAGAAGGATGTAGCAGAGTTTATGGCTAAGTGTCATGTATGCCAAAGGGTCAAGGCGGAGCAGCAGAGGCCTAGCGGATTGCTTCAACCATTGGATGTACCCGAATGTAAGTGGGATAGTGTTTTGATGGACTTCATAGATGGTTTACCCCGATCTAGGAAGGGGAATACCAGTATTTGGTTGATTGTAGATCGGTTGACTAAGAGCGGCCACTTCATTCCGGTCAAGAGTAATAGGACAGCACCTTATTTGGCATCCTTATACGTTCGTGAGATAGTCCGACTTCATGGAGTTCCCTCTAGCATAGTGAGCGACAGAAACCCTATCTTTACTAGCGAGTTTTGGAGAAGCTTGCAAGAGGCTTTAGGGACACAGCTTAGATTGAGTACGGACTATCACCCTCAAACGGATGGCCAAACCGAGAGAGATAGTAGAGTTCTGGAGGATTTGTTGAGGATGTGTATTCTTGTTTTTGGAGGAACTTAGGAGGAGCACCTTCCTTTAGTGGAGTTCACATATAACAATAGTTTTCAGGCTAATATTGGGATGGATCCTTTTGAATCCCTTTATGGAAGACCTTGCAAGTCGCCTTCGTGTTCGTTGGAGTCTGCAGAAAGATTGCTACTTGGTCCTGACATGATTAGAGAGACATCAGAAAAGATTGATTTGATTAGAAGGAGAATGAAGACTGCCCAATACAGACATAAACCCTATGCAGATAAGCGGAGAAGGGATATTGAGTTCGAGGTAGGAGATTTGGTTTTTATTAAGGTGTCCCCGCTAAGAAAGGTAGTGAGGTTTGGATCAAGTAGGAAACTTTCTCCTAGATTCGTACGATCGTTCCCCATTGTGGAAAGGGCAGGGAAGATGGCATATCGGATAAAGCTACTGGAGAGACTCACGGGAGCTCATGATGTTTTTCATGTTTCACACTTGAGAAAGCGCTTACATGATTCAACAAAGGTAGTGGAACTTAGCCTACTTGAGGAATTGGAAGTGGAGACAGAAGCATCGGTTCGTCGCATTCCTACCAAGATCGTTGGACATGATATCAAGAAGCTTAGGGATAAGGAAGTCCCATTGGTTAAGGTGCAATAGGGAGATAGTATGAGGACGCTATGTGGGAGGCTGAGGAGAAAATACGTACCTCTTATCCACATCTTTTCGATGGTACGTTTTAAATTTCCTATTTCCATCTTTAGTTTTGAATAGGTTCTTTCCTTTAGTATCCTTTGGGAGGGTAGATGTTAGGATTTAACCTATGGATAGTAGGACTAAATGTAAACATGTTACTAGAACATGTTATGTGTGATGGACGCTAGTGTTTGCAAGTGTTTGCTAGTGGATGCTAATGGATGCATACACACACACTAGGCACCATTATCTCTTAGGGATCGGCCTAACTAGGTCACTAAAGCATATGCATATGGATGTGTGTGCACTTGCATTTTAATTTAAATCCATGGTTGCTATAATGAGTGATTATCACACGATTGTTGCATTTGGATGATGATTGTAGCATGCATGTAGAACTATCAGTTATCATTAGGGAATTTGCATTCATTTGGATACATAGCACGGACATGAACGCATAAAATGAGGTCGACTGAATCAGTATACCGCCTAATCTTTTGCATTAGTTAGGGACATTGACACTACACTATTGCATATAACATAAATTGCATTAGAAATCTTAAGGACAATGGATGTAATGGATGATGGTTGAATATGTGGTTGTAGAATTTGGATGAAAATGTTTATTTCATTCTTCCGTCCTTGGAATTTCAGGGACGAAATCCTTTAAGGAGGGGAGAATGTAACAACCCAAAATTCGAGCTATAATAATTAATTACACAATACAATAAGTTTTTGAAATTTTCAGAATTAAGCCACGGGAGTTGCACCATTGGGTCTGTGGCGATTTTTTAATTAATTTCCATATATAATTTGTCGAAATCCGAGCTAGTATGGAGAAGTTACGAGTGAAACAAGAATTCAGAATTTAATAAACTAAAAATGAAAAAAAAAACAAAGGGAAGTGACCCTAGGAGTCGACCCTCACCAGGGTCGGGTCGACCTATAAGTCGACCCATAAACCCCTCAGGTCGACCCGCCAAAACCCTTGGACGCGAAAATGTCCAGGTATGAGCCGAACACTATATTTTTTGATTTTTGGGCGAATCTTGTGCGTCCGTAGCTGCATCCGAGGGTCCCTAGTGAGCTTATGACGTGGTTGCACTAGATTCAATCTTCAAATCCAATGGCCTGAGATCCCTAAGCAACACTATAAATAGAACCCTAGGCCTAGCTATTTTTCTCATTCAGATTTTCTCCTAATCGGGTTCATTGCCTAAGGCTGAACCCTAAATAGAAAAATATTCTATGCCCTAGAAGTGGATCTGGGAAGACCAAGGAATAGAGCTAAGGACCATAGGTGAGTGTTTTGTAATTATTTTAGATTTTTACGTAATTTAAAATAATAGGGTTCTCAATAGTTGTAGTTTTCTACAATTTTGAGACAGTTTTTATGTAGGTTTATTTATAGTCAGTTTTTAAGTAAATTTCAGAATTTTTTTTCAGTCTATTTTTATTCAGCCATTTTATTTAGTTATTTTCATTTATTTACATCTGTTTTACGTTGGAATTTAGCTTGTAAATTTAGTTTCTTTTTATAGAAATTTAATCCCTTTTTACGCGAATAAATTAAAAAGAGAAGAATTCGCTAATATGGATTAAACAAGAAAAACACTAAATTTATAGAAATCAGATGTAAAAATAAGAAAAACTTAAATAAAAATAAAGATGAACTTAAATAGGCAAATTTAAGATATTTGCAAGCATAATTATAACAAGTGGTTATAACTAAAAAGAGAAAATAGAAGAGGCTTATTTTAAAACTTAGATCATGTTAATAAGCAAATATAGCAGAAATAACAGAAGAGGCTTATTTTAAAACTTAGATCAAGTTAATAAGTAAATATAGCAGAAATAATAGAAGAGGCTTATTTTAAAACATAGGTTAAGTTAATAAGCAAATATATAAGTAGTGGTCCATACCGGCAACATTCCCATTCAGGTCTAGGACTGATGGTCTCACAATAGTAGGTTCGGCTGCGACATGCTTATGCTGATTAGGGTAAATAAGTGGCCAATAGATAGAGGCTCAAATCTGGGGATTTGGGCAAGGGGCGCAAAACTAGAAGATTGTTTGTTAGGACCAGTACCAGCGGCATTCCCTTTCAGGTCTAGGACTGATGGTCTCACAATAGTTAGGTGAGGCTGGGCAGCATTCCCTTTTAGGACTAGGACTGATGGTCTCACAACTATTAGGTGAGGCTGGGCATGCTTATGCTAGTTAGGGTAAATAAAGGGTCAAATAGGCGGCGGCAGTTAGTGTGTACCGGTGATGACCGAGCATGCGACATGGATTAGGGTGAATAATTCGCTACTGCATTCTACGCGCTAAAGAGGTGTCCTTTTGCTGTGGGACCAACAGGATTGGATCAGCTCATAGTGGCACAACAGAGATAGAATAGGCCGATCAACGGGTAGAATTAAGATTTCAGCCTAATCAAGCTAGCAGTTGAGATAGGATTAGGATTTCAGCCTAATCAAAGCAGTTTAAGAGAGGTGTAAACAATCAAACAATCAATGCAAATAGTCAAACAGAATCAGAGATAGTATTTTACCTTAGTTTTATCTTTTCTATATTTTCCTTCCAAGCTAGAACTATTACTTAGTCTATTACCTTTATCTTGCTTAGAAATGCTAGTAATTACTTTCACTCACTAGCCTTATTGTCTGACCCACGCCTCTATTTCCCTATTTTCCCCCCAATAGGCCTGTAGAGTTGAGTTGATTCAGGTTGCTTGGAGATTCATTTCCGAAGCTTTCTCGTTTCAGATGTATTCTTCTGCTTTTCATCTTTTTCATTTATGGATTGGCACTTGTGAGAGGGATTATTATTTTTGTTACTTTTGCACTCTAATTATGTGAGACTGAGGTGTATTTTTAATGAGACATGAATTTGAGATATTTTGAGTTTTTGAGACATGTTATGTTTTTATGACTTATTTTATGAAGTTTAATTTTGAGTGACAAGTTATTATTTAAATGTTTCCACTGTTTTTACTTATTTTTCTTGTGAATCTTAGTCTCTGTGATGCTTTAGATATACCTACAACGCACCACATCCTTTAGTGTGCCCTTTTTGTGTATATTAAGGGGTGTGGGGGTGTTTCATGGAGTGTCAACGAAACGTAGACCGTACTTTGACAACACATCGAATTTGGCCATATATTCCAAAACAGACATATTGCCTTACTTCAAATCGGTGAACTACCTAAACCACATCGACTTTTGGAATATTGTGGTAAATTTCTCTCCGATGTGAACCATGGACCAATTCCAAGTAAATCGATCCTTGAGAGTCAAAGCTATAATGGCACTCCACAAGTTCGTTGTTCATCCCCGGAGTCATCTAGAGGTCAACTTATACCTCATTGCATCATCTAACTCCAAGTCATCGAAGATCCTTTCACAATCCATTCCTCCCGCACCTCAATAGCCGGCTCCATTCCAAGGAACGGGTCTACCTCCTAGACTCGCATAGTCTTTATACATCGCAATGTCGACTATAGGAGTTTGCACATGAGCACCATAATCGTTTGCAGAAACTTCAGCATCCCAAATAATGATTCGCACCATCTCAGCGAACAAAATCTATAAATCGGGGTTAGTGTTCCGTGACCCTGCCCACTCCTCAACTCCAAAGATGGAGTTAATATCGGTATTTCTCGTATGCCAGATCACTCTTAATACGTAATAAGAATGATTGGTCTCTCATAAAGAAAAATTACATCAATGTACTCGTCTGTGCAATCCAACTTATATGTTATATGTATTACTTTATAGTTTTGAAAATCAAAATATAACAAGTATGCACTCTTTTATATATATACACTCTCGATCCAGCCTTAGGTGAGAACTCCTACCCTATCTCTACTAGATCACGGTATCCCTTATGTTAAACAACGCAACCTAAGCTTTGATACCAAATGTGACGACTACCCTACACCTTCGATGCTCATATAACCGAATAGTGTGTTTTTGGGGCATCCGGTCGATGTAGGATGATTGTTGAGAGAAAGAAATAAAAGTAAAGAAGAGGAATAAAAAAGAAGAGAAGAGAAGAGAAGAAAAAGAAAACATCGCACAATCACAATACATGTCGTATATCTCATAGCGCAACGAATAAAATATAATAGTCATCACAGATATAAACCATGTATGATATTAATAACTACATGAACCACAAAATCAGAGTATACAGGCTCACATAGTTATAAAAATAGTAATAGAGTTTATACAACCGATAAATAAACTCACTTGATAAATTGTCACTAATAATAACAAGTGAAACACTGTCAAGGTTCCATGGTGTCACACAGTAGAATAAACTATAATAAGCCCATAATACAAGTATGAGAAATCAACAACTCCAGCTAGTCCATCTACGGAACTCCATGTACCTTTTACACCTTCTTTCTAGTCGGCTTATTTAAAAGTACCCAGGGTAATAAGGAGAAACGCATAAAACCTCGAATCGGATAATATTTTGGTGTAAGCTATAAATAATCTCAAAGCACTATAAAAATTAGTATAATAAAGTGGATAGAGGGTATGGAGAATCATACCTGACCTTTCCCTACATCCAACGAGTTAGCATATAACATAGGCTATACTCTACTCTATCATAGTCATCATAGGTGTACTATACGTCAAAGTACTAATGGGTGTCTATGTTAAAGATAACTACATCATCTAACATCACTAGAGTGATAAATAACCAAAGCAAACTGATGTGCATGTAAATATGCATATTTTTACTTCCAAATATAATCTAATTTGATTAAATAAATGAGCATATAGGGTGTTTTAACATGTTTAAACCAAAATTCAAATTATTTTCAAATCGTCATTTATTCATCTTCATACAGGGGAAAAATGGACATTTTTGTGCATATATTAATTTAAGAATATTTATTTGCACATTTTATTTTTATTTGTAGGAAAATTGGATGGAAATTACAAAAGGCTTCATGTATTCATGCATGCACAAGGATGGAAACAAAGGAATGAAGATGGAAATCATTCAACTCATGCATCATGGAGGACCCCACTTACCCAATTACCTTAATCTACAATTAGGAGCTAATGCATTAGTTAGTGGAGGTTAAAGTTACATGCATACTTAATGATGGATTAATTAGAGACTAATGATAACTTGGTGGCCACACTTCCTTAAGGGAAATTTGAGTAGTCCCCAAAAATACGATTAGGGTTTCAAAACATGTATAAATAACCCTTTGTTTCATGTAATAAGCTCTTAGCCTGCTCTTTAATTAGTTTAGTCTTAGGCTCAAAAATAAACAAAAAACTCTCTTTTCTTTATCATGGATACTTAGTCATTTTCTTCTTATGTAATTTTCTTATATGCAATTTTAATTCATGCTCTTTTCTATTTACATGCTTTCTTTTCTTTTATGTTAGTAGGTTAGATTTTATTTTATGAAATTAGATTAGATCTTAGCTTTTGTTTTACGTTGAAGTCTACATTTGTTGACATGATAACAAATATGAGAAGTTAAACCACTTTAATTTAGGGGTAATGAAGTTCTCTTAATCATGTAGATTCAACATTTTGATAACTTGTGATCTCTTTTTGTGCTTAATGACAATGTTTGATGTGGTCAAACTTTGTTGTTTTAGCTTTGAATTTGATAGCCTATGTTGTTGACACCAATAGGCTATGCTTAAACAAACATAAACACAAATTACCTCTTCGTCTACATATGATTGTGGTAATGAAGTGAATTTTAAAATCAAAATTTGATGCTCTATATTACTAATCAATAGTGAATAGATCATGCTTAGAATATATTTTATTTTCAAGTTCATTAACATTTTCATGAGAGTTAACAAGTGGTTTAGTGGTTATGTTAAAGTTTGATGGTTTCTGTTGGGCTAATTAATAGCACAAATATGTCATACTTATGATAAACATATCAACTAAATTCACTAATGACCAAAAGAGAGATCATAATTTCATTTTTTTTATTTATGTGATCATGAGAAGGAAATTACCTCTAAATTGCCTTCTACTCTCATATTTTTATCCACTTTTATTTTTTGTTAGTTTCTAGAAATTTTTAACTAAACACAATCTCAAATTCTTGGTTTAATTTGATTGAGTAGAAAATTTAAAATCATTACAATTCCCAGCGAATCGATCCGTACTCGCCATGTACTAGAATTGTATGTCGTGCGCTTGCTGTTATTTTTAATTTAAAATTTTCGGCTATTTTCTAATCCGATAGGAAGTTAGCCATTGGATATATGACACTCGTATGACCCTATTGTATAGTCAAGGACTACTCAATGTCCTTATTTCTCGGTACTCGAATTCATGCCACTCAAAAGGCCAGGAACTAGACTACACATGACATAACAGTCCACCATAAATGGATTGGGTCATCATTTGATCCAGTGCACATGACATAGCCAAGTGAGTGTCCTCATATACCCCTGCTTTACGAGTACACTTTGAAACCTACGAATATCAACGATCCCTTTACACACATCATCCACAATAGAGCTTATCCCAGAACTGTCCTTACAACTCTCGTCTGAGGTCATCGCGGTTGGGAACTGTCCTGGATTGCCATCATTAGTCACAGAATGTCATCATGCGTCCTACAACCTTCCTCCAATGGTTCCGTACATCCGACTACTTTGCATCACGAATACAGATGTCCATCATCGAAGCCATCACTTCCATCATGGAATCACCATAGTCAAACCACGAAGTCATCATGTCGAAGCATTTTCCTCGTTTAACAGTGCCAAAACCGCTCATCGAAGAGCCACAACCTCATATCAAATGTTAAATGAACGAACAATCACATCATGCTCTTCGATGCCTCTCCATCGTCTACAAAAAAATTGGCCATTATCTATAGTGGTAGATATCGACCACTCCAGAGTAGTTGATAGCGACCACTTTTGCCATGTACTCAGCCAAAATGGCTATATACAAACCAACTGAAAACGTCCGGCATCTATCCCGAGATCCAAATCACATCCCCAAGTACATCTTTCATCTTCAGATCAATCGACATGCATAAAAGTATGTGCATGAAATACTATCCTATGTGATATTTTCTAATACTATATCGCTTATGTACATCGTTTACATGCATGCAACCGACAAGCATATAAATGTCTATAATAACCTAACTACATATATAATAACACACATACAATACATCCGAGCAACCAATGTGTGATTAATACCAAAATTGCCTAAATCTATCAATAGCGTCAAAATAGCACGTCAATGGGAAAATATGACATTTAATTAAAAACCATTCTAAGACACTTTTATTTCTTTTATAAAATAATATGTAGGTCTAAATAATTTAGAAATCACGTTTTAAAGTTAGAAATCATTCAAAACATTATTTTTAATACTATATTAACAATCATAGTATGGTGAGAGACAACATCATTCACCTCAACAAAAGCTAACCAAACCATTATCAAGTTGTAGAGCTCTCCATCACACGTGCAACGCAAGAAACCGCATCCAAAACGAACTTGTATGTAAAATATACACGTAATTATAAGATTTGAGATTAAATAAGCTATTAAATAACTTAATTAAATAAATAATTAACTTAACTTAATCACCATCATTAGGATTAATCCTTCTTCTTCCATCTCTTGTATATGCACAAATAAGAAATCCATTACTGTGTGCATTTTTCATAGTGATACAGAGCTTCGCTCCATGAAACCGGATGATGTCTACGTCATTGTACTCCTCGTCGAATGCTTAACCCATCGACATCAAATCCCTAAGTTCGGCGCCCTCAATCAAAATGCGACGTGTTCCCTATCACCAACGGTCGTGAATGTTGCACCCATACATGCAACCGTGCCTCTCCAAATAGTCATCCCCGATGCGCCTGTCCTCCCTTAAGTCAATACCGACCTCCTTTTCCCCTACCTCGACCATCATCGAACATGCCCAAATTCATACCAGTGGTGCTGGTCCTCTCTAGGAATCCAACGCACCTTACGCTGCCTCTTCTCTTGCCCCGAAGCTCTCAATTTTACGTTTTGAAGTTAACTAGGGGAGGCGGCCAAGTTTAGGGATGGAACAATAATCATGAGAATAAAAAGGGGTACCGTTCATTTAAATAATATAATATTGTTATTTGTTTGATTTTCTCAAATAAACTATCATCCTTTTGAGCTCGTATGATCACACAATGTGTTCGATCGCAGTGAAACTCATCTGCATACATCACCTTATTTTTTTCGGTCCCGACCGTGTAAATTTCGTCGCTATTTGAGACAAAGCTCCAGATGATAATTTCATGCTTTTCGAGATCGTTCCAGCCATCGGATTATCTGATCTCTAAATATAAAAATCCTTATACTCATTTTAATTCATAACGTTGATACGAACTCAACGGAAGTGGTGTCGAGTCCTGATTCAATCATATGTGAAAAATCATATTTTTGGCATCATCAACTAATTAATGATTAAATATTTAAATCAATTATTTAAATATCTGTAATCACCCCATCTCTCTATACCCATACCATCCAAGAGTATTACCGAGTAATATTGTCATATAATACGAATAATAAGGCTATATGGAGTACACATGTGAATATTTCCTTGGACTAACACTGGTGCGTATTAACATCAAATTAACAACTTATCTATACGTACACAATATCAGTACAAAACAATAAACACATGTTCCTTTAGGATAGAACAATATGTAATATACAATACTCAACAGAGAATAATGAGTTAAGAGCAAAAGTAAAATATATAATATAATAATGTTTTAAGGATACAATACAACTTAATGTCAAACTAACTCTCTATAATGATGAACAATTAATTTACCACTCTATAACATATATATACAGTGATTCAATGTCATGTAAATAAAATATATCAATCCTAATATAAATCTCCTCTATGCCCAATATAATGAATGCTGGTCATGTCGTCTCTGTACCAGAAATAACTTGGACTGACCCAAGCATTATAAAATAACACACGGGTCAGACTATTTCTAATTAAGTATCATAATAAAGGTAGCTCAATGTAAATAAGGAATAAAAATATAATATCACAATAACTCTAATACAGAGAATCCATTCATAAGATAACATGCCAAAGGAAGATTATAAATATAACGATGTATGCCTAGAATATATATATATATATATCATAAATGATCATCTAGGCATCACGTCTTATAAATATCTCAAAAGCACATAAACATCCAACCCTAAAATAAAAAAGATGTCATCACCCATTTATAAATACATCAGATCAGAAATCGTAGAATCAAATCAACTCAAATGGGTGAATTATACATGTCTCAAAATCTCCATCAAATCTAGAAATATCAATAGAGGAGATATTACCAAGTATAATCAGGCTAGCACAAAGCACTGCCTAATTATATCTTTAAATCCCTATAAAAATCAATAATACATATCAAATAAGATAGGCTGCCTATCAATATTGAGAACCCACTATAATCTGATATGGATCGTAAGTATAATCTCACCTCTTTATATATATCTATCTAAAAATGTTATCATGGGAAATGACTATACGACAGACACGAAGTCCCAAGTAGAGTCATCTATGTAACAATAATATGCGACATTTGGCCCACATCCATGCTACAGTTAGGCATAACAATCGTATGCCAATCTACTACTCCGTCGGTACCAGAAGTGTGACGACGCCCTATACCACCGACACCAATAGTATATAAATAGTGCATTGTCCATGTCGGGATGATATAAGACGATCATCAGGGTTGAAATAAACTAGCATATAACCAGTCATATCTCACAATGCATGGACAAAATATAATATCGTAGATATAACAGAAGAGACAGTAATAACTATGTAAACAAATCATCATAAGAGCAATAGATCCATAACGCTATATACATCAAATATAGTAGAGTTTATAAAATAGAAGTGAACTCAAATAAACTATCTTGGCAAATAGAAATGAGCAAGCACCGTCAAGAGCTCCACAGCATTGCTCAGCGAAAAAGCATAGAAATCCATGTATGTATATAATATGAGATAACTCCATCCAGCTCGTCCTCCAAACAGCTACTGTGTCACCTAGACCTGTCATCTAATCTACTTATTTAAGAGTATCCAAGATAATAAGAAGCAAAGCATAAAACCTTGGATCAAACAACAGTCTGTGGGAGTGGTAAATGAGTCTCAGAATACTATACAAGTAAATATGGTAAGGAACAAGAGTACACAAACCATACCTAACTTGTTCCATGCAACTAAAGAGTTAGCATATAACACTATATTATGCTACTATATAATATCATAAAGATATACCACAAACCAAATAAAGGATATCAGTCTTCCAGGTATTTCTATTTCCAATGCCTACTTCCCCTGGTACCTATGAGTGATAACCTACTAAAGAAAACAACCAAAGCATCCACAACATCCATCAACAATCCTAACTATCACTCCTTGTGCTCTGAATATATGATAACTCATATAGCCCCCAAACCAGGGACTAATGGAAATCACGGTTCTCTGTGGTACTCTCGTATCTTGCAGCCCAAACTGGATATGATTCTCACAACCCAAAGCTAGACACTGGACCCAAAGCTACAGGTCCAAGGTATATAGGTCCCTCAATTGACCCATGGGCGTTCCCACTTACAATACCCCTGTTTCGAGTACAACTAAAAAATCTCTGAGCATCAATGATTCATTAGCACATATACCCGAGCCCACCTTTGCTCCATTCGGATGACGAGCCCTTCTTGCTTAATCCAGTTTCCATTATTCACGAGGAACCCTTCCACATTCCCCGATCATATGGCTCCCTCCTTTATGAGCCGCCATCTTCGGAACCTACACCCAACGCGAGACAACGTCAGAAGGCCATAGCTTTTCATCATGTTGTTATATCGTCATCTAACCTAATACGAATGAGCTAACACCTCCAGCACAATATACAAAGCATCCTCTTCCTGCCCTGAAAGTTTCACATCCATCTCATACAATGTGATAACTCAGTACCGACTCATCGAGATAACTCGGTACCGAGTTATGCACTTTGCCAATTATTGGCTACCATCTCTTTCCTTGCCTCTAATACTCTTCCCTAAGTGCCTTAGACCCCTATTCATCCCTCTTTGATAACTCAGTCCCAATCCAAAGCCCCATTTTCTTGTTCTAGAGATAACTCGGCTCGCAATCCAGCACTTAGCCAAATTTTCCAACATCTTCCTATAGAACACCTCATCTAGCCATACTCTACCCAACCATACAAAACATCGACTCATAGGAGCCCCTACTATAACTTGGTGCCAATTCATCCCGATAACTCGGTGCCGAGTCTTCCATTAGACTCTAATCTTCATGCAACTTATCCTATAGCCTCTTGCCATCCTCCAGATCCTATATGCCAAGTTTCGCCCAATTTCGACCAACTTTGCCTCCGATTTGCTCTAACTTTCTATGCAATCACAACATTAGCAAACAACATCAAATCATATCATCCAAACATAGAATAACAAGCAATTTCCTCCAATCAAAATTTCAATCCATTAAAATAAGATAAATAAGATAATTCCTAATATAGATCTACGTATGAATGGATATATGAACATAAATCAAGGTGATTTCTAATCAGTCAATATTATATGCTTGGATTAACATGACATTAAAGTTAAAAAAAAATTATCGCCAAAATCAATTTAAAACATGTTAAAACCCTACAATTCTACCATATAAACATGTATATTATAGTGAGAAGGCATAAACCACTCGTCAATTACCAAATTCAACCGATTTGTGTGTTGATCTAATCCGAACAGCGAAGAATAACACTTCAAACCAAGCAAATAAATGGTCTCTATCTTCTAATTTAGGATCTAATCTCTAATATGCAATCTAGTTTGATTTAGAGAGCAATTTGGAATGAGAGGGAAAAGTTTTAATTTGACTCTCTAGCCCTCTATTTATAGTATTCTCTAGTTAGACTAATGGGTTCACTAATGGGCTTAATTAATAAAAACTAATCCTGGGCAGCAACTTTTAACTTTTAAAATAGACATAACTTTCTATCCATAAGTCTGTTTTTCTATTATGGTCACTCTACGAAATGGAAAACCATCATCCTAAAGCAATGAAACTGGTCTGAAGCCCTAATTTGACCCCTATCAAAAGTTATAGTCCAAACACTATTTTCGAGGTCAAAATGGTCACATAGAAATTTAGGAAAAACCAAAGATGTGTAAAATGTCTCTAATAGTCATATACCAAAATTATAGAATCATACAACCTCATACGAATAAAATAAAAAATTTTACGATCCTCGGATACATAAAAAATGGGTCGTTACAAGAAGGGGGACAGATAGCATTAAGTAAGCTCCAGAGACACTAAGTCTCTACGGTCTTTAGTTACCTCTCATTCATCGTGACACGTATCCATCGGTGTGCTCGTCAAGGCGAGGACTGTAAGTTATGACATTACAACTGCATCTATAAGTAACAGACTACTGACCGGCCTAGGTGACACATGGGCAATGGCATAAAGGCAAGCACTAAGCTATGTATATACGGAGCTCCATAAATTTAAAGTGTCCTAGATCTGGGGAGAGACCCCACGATTAGGCCGCTAGGGTGGATGCTAGCCATCTAGTCCTCTCCAAAAAACATAATAGGGGTACATTGTAATAGTGGCATATATATCCAATACATATAGACCCAAAGTCTCACTAACTATAGGCACGGAGCCATATATCACTATGTATCACCTCACACTATCCACTCTATTCCTGTCATGTGAATGTCATCTACTTACAATTAATAGCCGAATAAATACACAACATCGTCCCATACCACTACATGATACCTAAATGTTTATTCACCGCTTATAAACTCCACTAGATCACTCAAATTCTATATAACGAGTCCAATGAATAACTGGAGTAATATTATCGAATGCTCCATCCCAAACGGTATTATGACTCCATTTATTCAGATTTCTCGTCACATGGAATTAAATATCTTAAAATCACACAGAAAGATGTCATCACCGTATCATAGCAAAATCACCATCAAATCAATATCAACGGTGAATCACTCATATAATCTTCATATATTTAAATAAGAAAAGAAATATCTTACTAGACTTTTCAAACAAATATATAACAAACAAATCAGTACTTGAGAATAAATCATTCACATGATTTTATCTCATAAAAGAAAATAAATATCTATAAATAAACAATGAATAATTATACATGAATAAACAAGAAATATGCGCAATAGTAATTTTATTATTTACAACAAACAGTTATTTTCTCAAACTTTAATATAAATAAGTAGTAGTTAAATATTTATTAAATATATTAAATAACTCATTTTAATCATTTATAATCACCAAATTAATTTATAAGACTAAATACTATATATATTAGAATTTCATAAACACACTTTAATAACCATAGAATATTAATTAAGAAACATATCATATTTTCTTATATTTAAATATTATTTTTAAATTCATTTTATTAAGTTAATAATCTTTAAACTATAATTGAATTCTTACATAGAATCTAGAATTTAAATGTGTTTAATTCAATTCAGTTTTAAACGCACACATATACATACATACATGCATGTGTGTGTGTGTATATACATATATATATATATATCTGTGTGTGTGTGTTTTAATGATAGATCATTAAAACTTGCTTATGCATAAATAAAGTTGCACATATTCACACGCAAGAAGTGATAAATCAATGAATTACATCAGTTTTTGCAATAAGAAATAGGTGAACTAACAAGGTTAGACATGATAGAGTGCAACAACAAATTTTTATGGGTACTTTTGGCACAGGTCCTTATTAAGGTTCAAAATACACGAAAAGCCCTTCACTAAATTTCAGTGTAAATTAGGTCCCTGTTTTTTATTCACGATTATTGCAGAGCATGATGCAACTTTTCATAAAAGTTTCTGACAATTCCGTAACTTTTCTGTACACTGTGAACATAGTGTATGAAAGTTGCTGAAATATCAGCACTTATTTATAAAAGTTGCTGACATTTCAGCAACATTTATGTACACTATGAACACAGTGTATGAAAGTTGCTGAAATATCAGCACTTATTTATAAAAGTTGCTGACATTTCAGCAATAATTTTTCTTTGTTTGTAGAAAATAGGGATTGGATTTACAATGAAACTTTGACAGGTAAAGTTGTTGAAATATCAGTACTTATTTATAAAAGTTGCCGACATTTCAGCAATAATTTTTCTTTGTTTCTAGAAAATAGGGACCGGATTTACAATGAAACTTTGACAGGGACCCGCTTTACAATATGAAAGTATGATAGGGATGCCTCCCTAATTTCCACAATTTTTATTATATAGCACATTAGTCAAACCAATTAGATCAAAAAATAAGAAATTAAACAATGCAAAGACAAGACCCAAACATATAACAGCAAGTATAATGGCACAAAGATATGCTGATACTCACAGGCTGATACTCACATACTCTAGAATGCATATGCTAAAGAGCAAACTTTGAATGAAATAGTAGAACATTTATTTCCAATACAAAGATATAACAAACTCTACAACCCATGTTTATATTAATAACCTCTATCACCTGATTTTTATTAAGAAAGTAAGGCATGCATGCAAACATGTGAACATGTGTATATATTTGGAATAGTCCTAGGGTGACAATAATCTCCTACAATATGCAATTCTCCACTCATTTTATTCAATCGAAGAAAATTCAGCGCAAACCAGTGATTCAATTGTGAATATCTCAACAATATATAAGAAAGGAGATTATATGATTAGCATAGGTATGTGAGTGTGGATTACTCACCTGGACTTCAATGTCCTTCTTCTTCTCCCTCTTCCCTAAGAACACATGCACTCCACTCCCAGTCAAGCAACATGAAATCATTATGCTATGAACCGTAGATGGATATGTATGTTATGATTCATGTATTTGAATTTCATTATTTGTTATAATTTATGTGATTTATTCTTAAATTTAAAAGGGGGAGGGTTTTTAGTTTTTATTAGGAATCTAAGTGAAAGGTTCCAAATAAAGCATGCGTGAGAGGTTGTTAGCGAGGAAAGGAAAATTCTGGATTATGTAATTGGGCTTGGGCTTTGAATATAATGAAGAGTGATTGAATATATACACACACTTTTAGTTTTAATACTGAATTTTTTTTAAACAAATCCAAATTTCTCTTTGAAATCCCTTCTTTACCAATCAACATTATACTTCAATTACAACTCTACTATAAAATTTATTTTTCACTTTTTTAACTCATTTAAATTTTAAATATTACAATTTCACAATTTAAATTCTTTTGTTAAACAATTCTCAAACCAATTTACAAACTAAAATTTCAAATTCTAATTTAATTCATTAAATTACTATTATTACTTTAATTAATTATTCTTAAAAATCGGTTTGTTACAATATCTTATTGTTAAAAATACTGGTCGTTACACGACCTGTATTTTATTTATTGGAGGATCGTAAAATATTATTTTTAAATTCATATGGGTTCTTATAATTCTATAACTTTTGGAAATGCTTACCAGTTACATTTCTTACCTTTAAATTTTTTTGAACGATTTTACCCATGAAAACTTGTAATCGCTATAACTTTTGATATAGCCCAATTAGCATCCGATGCCACATCCATTGGAAAGATATAATGGTTTTCCCTTTCCGTAAAGTGGTCATAGTAGCGATTTGGACTTTCTGGCCAGGAGATAAGACTGTTTGAAGTTTGGCATTTTTTGGAGCAGCTTAGTGTCTAATTAGTGAATTTAGGGAGAGGCCCAACAACCTATTTCAGGTTTGGAGGCTATATTTGCTTAATTAAACATCCACAAATCATTTCTACCACATCCTAAATAGATTTAAGCCTCCATTAACCCATTCTTTACCCAAAACCTACTATTTTCTCCTTCAAATCAAGTCTAAATCATAAACTAGGGGCAAGGGAATTCATTAGAGATCATTAAATTTACATTTTTGAGGAACAAAAATGAGGTCTTTGTTGTTGATTCTTGGATTTATCTTCATTTATGTGCAAATCTCCACTTTTTGGGTGTTGGATGAGTGATTTATCATCTCTCACTTATTATATTTGTATATATAGGTTTTAACATGTTCTGAATCCATTTTTGAAGTTAAAACTAAGTTTTAGTACTGCTTTAAAACTAGTAAAAACGTGAATAAATGGAATTTTAGTGCTCTTGACATGTCGTTTGGATATGTGAATTCCTAGATAGATGTTAGGCTATGTGGTATACACTTTGTATGATGACTGCTATGATTAATTGCATGCTTGCATGTTTGAATGTTGTTCGCTGCTTGTATGGTGTTTGTTTGTATGCTTGTATAGTTGAAAATGCTCATCGGAGCGAACTAGAGATAGGTACCGTGAAATCAAACTTCGATGAATAAGCTCTAGAGCATTTGGAGTCGTATCGTTGCATAGGCGATGCATGAGGGTTGAAGTGTTGAGTGTAGCGATGGAATCGAAATGATGTTGATATGCTGAAGGAGCTACAATTTCTGGTTCGGTAGAGCTTGGTCCAGAATGGGATAGTTCGATGAGGCTTGGTCTGATGATGGATGGATCAGTTGTTGGCTTCAAGAGGAGAAGGTGTAGGTTCGGGTCCAAGACGTTCTGGTGGTAGCTTAGGTCTGGTGGATGGCTTGGCTCGACATGTGAAGGACCGAACATGAAATCCTATCTGGTAGATGTTCGTTCGGTTAGGGAAGGATCGAATAGGAAATCATGTCCGATGGATGTTGGTTCAACTAGTGAAGGATTGGGTAGGAAATTCTGACGGGTAGTCTTTTGGTTCGGTGATATGGAGCCGAATAGAAAATGTTGTTTGGTGGCTTTGGCTTGACTAAAGGAGGAGGACCAAATAGAACATGGAATTGATTTTTGGAGTGTTGGCTTTGGTCTAAGCATGGAGGGGCTTCGAGGAAAAACTTGGTGTTGCTTAGTGGTTTGGGAGTTGACTAGGGGTAAGGATGGAGGACCCCAAGATGGCTCTAGTTGAATTTGGGATGGCAACCAAGGAAGTACGACGACTTCAAAGACTCAATGTGGTGAGAGACTGTAACATCTTAAGATGGATCGAATGGGCGAGTTCTACGAGATAGCTCGTACAGTAGAACATGAGGTTGCGATGCTCGTGAGTAGGATAGGGTAATCTGCATGCACCCATGTGTTTGGATGTCGGCGTGTGTCTAGTCCTTAGCCATCTTTGTGGGTATGAGTTAAGCATTTGTGTGAAGTGCACCATCGTCATGGTTGATTACTTCACCAAATGCGCTGAGGTAGAGCTTTTAGTCACAATCACCATAAAGAAAGCAATTAACTTCATGGTCAGAAACATTATCTACCATTTTGTGGTTACACAAACGATAATCTCCGGTAACAGGACCCTATTTAACAACGCTGGGTTCAAAGATTTTCGACGTAAGCATCTTATCGAGAAGAGGTTTGCTGCGGATGCACACCCTCAGGCGAATGGACAGGGCGAAGCAGTTAACAAGATTATCAAGTCAATTCTGAAAAGGAAATTGGAGAAGGCTAAGGACAAGTGGGTCGATGAATCACCATTAGCACTTTGGGCATACCGAATGACCCATGAGTTAGCGACTGACCACTCTCCGTTCGCCCTAGCTCATGGATCGAAGGTTATAATCCCGGTCGAACTTGTAGTACCTTCTCACCGAGTGACTCACTATAATCCATAAACAAACAAGGAACTCCAGTCGCAGTTTCTCAATATGGTTGATGAGAAGCGTGATGAAGCTGACTTGAGAGCAGCCGCACATCGATATCGAGTCGGCTGATACTACAATACCAAGGTCAGGATTAATTTGGACCTTCGAAACTGGCGATCTGGTCCTTAAATGAATCTTCCCTAGCCCCGGAGATAGGCCTGACATGGGAAAGTTCGTATGCAGTTGAACAGAAGCTTAGAGATGACACATTCAAGCAGCCAACGGTGGACGGGATCTCACTCCCGCGGGCATGGAATAGCAAACACTCACGATGCTATTTCACTTGAATGTAAATTTGTATATATCTAATCAAAGCCGTGTAACCATACAAAATCTTTCATTTCTAGTATTTATAGAAGAAATGACTTCCCAAGCTTAATAATCTGTTTGTGCTTGACTTTACACCGGGACCAGTGAAATTTACTTAGATGAAGATGCATGTGCAAAATGCAGGTGTGTAGGTACCCAAAGATAGGTGGCAACCAAGCTTCCGCAGTCCATGATCGGATGCACGGAGCTCAACCACACTTGGTGTGCAGAGAGATGCCAAACAACTCCTCTAGCTCACGACTTGGAGGCAAGAGTATAAACATTAAAAAGCTGAATGAAATAATTTGCCTTTACTTCTCTTGACCAGAGTCTGGAAGAGCATCCACTTCTTGCCCAAAGCAGGCGGGACAAATGATCTACGTCCGTAGATAGGCGGGATCTTACTTACATCGATCAATGCCCAGAGTCAGGCATGATCGAAGAGTAACGTCCTAGAAAAGATGTTTGAACCACTATGATTAAGTGGTTAACTCTGATCGACGCCCAGAGTTTTGCATGATCAAAGCATGTATTCTGGAGAAGGATGTTCGAAGAGACATCCGAAGATGAATTGCCTCGATTGACACCCAGAGTTAGGTGCAACCGCACTCAAAACATCCTTGAATGGATGTTTAAGTTAATTCTCTGACCAAGTGGAGTTTGACTAAATTTATGGATTCGAACATGGTCACATGCGAACAAACTCTCTGGCGACCATTCTTTAGTTGCAAATAATAGAATGGACTTGTAACTTAGTCCGATGATGATAAGAAGAACTAGACCCCAAACGCATTGAATATATAGTGCATTTCTCAAACACTTAGTGAAATTCACGCAAGATTTTAATGAAATTATAGGTCTTTATTATTAACGACCAAAAAAAGAATTGGAAGAAAAATTACAAATGTTAATGACAACTAGATTGAAAGCAAAATCGAAGGCCAAACCTACACAAAAACGGCCTGAAAACAAAAGCTGGTTCCTAATACTATACAACCAAAAGCACAAAGGAGATCGATGATCATTTCTTGGTCCTCTTCCTTTTCTCTTTCTTCTCTATAGAAGGTGGCTCAGCATATCCCTCCGGTTTCTTCCTTATTCTTCCTCCACTACCTTTGCCCTTCGAAGGCGAGTTAAGCAATGCGGCAACAGACTTACTTTGAGTGCTCCCAGTCATCGGTAGCATGACCAAAGCGAAAATGGTCTCGACAGGTAAAGCTATTGACAAAGGAGGAGGAAAATGCTCAGTCGGTTCTTGCTTAATTTCTACATCGGACTTGAGCCATTGTTCAAGAAGTTTGCTCGTTGAAAGCCCTTGAGCAAGATCAAACATCCCTCTTGTTATACCATATCGATCATTTACGCATCTGGACCAGGGATATCACCGATCGGGATGCTCGAGACGTCATCTGCATGTGTTTTTCGAAAGTCGCCAAGTCCCTCTTCTTATAGCATATCGATCATTTATGCATCTGGACCGGGGATATCGCCGATCGGGATGCTCGAGATTAATTCAGAGACGGTCACGACCGTTGAATTGGTCATCGTTGCTTCCGGTCCTAGCTGAGCGCCATCTTTAAGAAGACTTGGAACTATATCAGCCAAATCTGGATGCAAAATAAGCTTACCTACTCTGAGCGCCTCGATCTCCTTTGCACTTAAAGTCTCCTTCTCCAGCTTCACCAAGTATATTTCAACCCCTTTTGAATGTCCACGCTCATCCCGCACAATCTTCTCCCACGCCATCGCCAAGGCACAATGGAAAATCAAAGTACTTGTGTATGTGAAGACTCAACATTCAATAACTAGAATCAAATGAAATCAGATTCAATCCTAAAAAATCTAGAAGAGGAATCGGTTCAAAATAGTCGAGCTTGTAATGATGGATCATGAGAGCACGCTCCAGTTTTATAGCTTCAAATGCTAGCGAAGCATCATATTGAATGACTATAAACATAACAATTCACCCAAAAAGATCTAAAAAGGAATTAAAAAATGTTTGAAACACAAATTGGAGTGTACTTGTGGTAATACCAACTTGTCTCGATTTAAAGTACATCGTGTTTGCAACAAGATGCACTTTGTGGAGAAAATGTTATACTGCCTTTTGACCAGGCCGTATCTAGACTATCTTAACGAATAGAACATGAAATCTATCAAGGTAAAAAGCCCGGAGAGAGCCGTAAGTCCAAAAACCAAATACAACCGAGATCACAAGACGAAAACAAGCCAATCCAAGAGTTCAACAACTTTATCCACCAACTTGATGGATCGGTACCAATCCATAGAATCTCCTCTGAACCACCCCATTTTTCTCATGCTACTTGATCTTGATGCCAAAAGCCTACTCCAAGCTCCATGGATTGTTCGCATGCTAGTTATTATTAAATGCCTCAAGCATCAGAAACCATCAAGCTTGTTCCTCCACCGATCCATCCAATTGACTCAGAAACAAGCCCTTAGCAATTCAAACATGTTTGAAAACACAAAGCTAACAATATGTCACTTCAATCCAAAGTAGCTGGAACCATCCATAAGTCAATCTTATGGATCGGTTACCGAACCATGCCTATGGATCGGTACAGATCCATAGCTATTTGATGACTTGCCCACGCCTTCTCAGGTATAACTACTGCTACATCATGGAGAACGTGGAGGAGGATGTGTTGGAGCATTTCTCGCCAACCTACAGCTATAAATAAGCATGGAGGAGCATTATTTTGGGGATCTTTTAGCTCTCTAGCAATCTTTTAAATATTTTTTTAATTGGTTATCGAGTGGCACCGAATCATAAGAACATCACTTGTAAAACGGCAATATCATCATCAAAATACTCAAGTTGACGTAGGATAATATTAGCCAAACCACCATAAACTTTGCGTGTATTGTTTTTACTTATTTTCATTTACTTTTCCTTAATTTCATTCTCTACATAATCTATTGGGTCTTGGTGCCACATTTCGGTACTAACAATAAGAACTATGTTAGAATAAACATATGATAACATGCCAATGAATATTGAGTAAAAACATAAAAAAATTATGTAACTTTACTTGCAAATTTTATTTTAAAACACTAAATAGAACAAAAGTTTAAGTTTTTACATTTGCATCACTAGTAGAGTCCCACACGGTTTTAAGAGGAGATGAAAGAGAAGTATTGTCTTCTACATCTATACCGTCAGGAACCTCCTAGGTTAGAATAGAGGGCAAGGGTGTGTCAACCATTCTACTGCACTCCTTGACCAATTCAGCTCTATACTACTCTAGTGCAGACTTAATAAGCTCAGGGTCCTCTAAAAAGTTCAAGTCAACCTTTGCCTCCTCTCCATCAAGGAACTCCGCAAAGAACCGCATTTTTAATTGTGCATATATTTTGAGGAGAACAGGTTAAGTTATTTTCTCAAGTTCCTCGTCCTTCTAGCTAATATCTCCTTTAATTTCTCCATCTCCTACGTTGAATCGGTAGCACTCTTTTTTACCTCCGCGGCTTTCTTCTCCACCTCCTTAAACTATTAGGCATCCCCATTCAGCTTGGAATTAAGGGCCGCCTCCTTAGCATCCCTGGCCCGTAAATCATGAGAAAGTGTAGCCAATTCATTCTTTAAGTGAAGGACATCAGCCTGAGATATGGCTCAAGGCGTTGATACATCATAGAAGAAAAAGCTTCCAATGGCTATGTGTGTGTATGTGTGTGTGTATGTGTGTTAATGCACATACAATTATTGCTAAGTTACAACAATAATAAAATGAATAGAGAATTGAATAACATATCAAACATTTATGTGAAAGAAGCTCCTATGGAAGCCTTCAAATAACTCTACAACAGGAATGCTGAAGTAAGTAGAGTAGTAGTAGGCGAAGAGGATGGAGTGGCAAGGTTGGAAAAGAGAAGTTGCCCAATCTTATCCTTTGAATCAGTGATGGTACTCCTTTAGGGAGAGGCAGGAAATGCGTAGGGGTGAAAGCAATAATTGGCTCCATATAAAGTATAGTGTTAGCGGGCATGCCATTATGTTTCCCCTTTTTATTTGGCTCCCCTAGCGCAACAGGACCCTACCTATGCCTCTTTGACTACATTCTTATCCTTCCCATATTAAGACTAAGATTGAAAGGCTTGGTTGAGCTTAGATCTAAGTTGTAATGACCTATATATAACATATCAAAGGAGCATAAAATATTATCATTAAATTCATATTAGGTTGTATGTAGCTATAACTTTAGATGATGTTGGGTAGTGATAGTTTCAACCCTTAGTAATTTTATTAGATGAGTTTTGACACTGAAAACTTATGAGGCCTATAAATCTTGATAAAAGGTGAATTAGGAGTCGAGACCCCTTCCACTAGAAAGATATGATGGTTTCTATTTCATACAGTGGTTATAATAAACTTGTTGGATTTATCGTTTATGAGTTATGACCATTTAAAGTTAGATAGTTTTTTGAACAATGTAGTGCATAATTAATGATGTTTGGATTAAGCCTAAAGGCCTATTTCAAAATTAGATCCTAATGGGGCCGACGGGACATCTTCCTAACCATTATTCCATTTTCCAAAACATTCTCTAACTTTATTAATTGTAATGACCCACACCTTAATGGGCCCGAATTGTGACTAAATCGAAAGTCAAATCCATTAGGGTATGGATCGTTGGTTTTGATAACCTATAACAGACACAAGTATATCAGAGTATGATCAACGAAATTGAAAAATATAATATAACATACGTATTGACTAAGTGTGCTACCTTGAAGTGTCATTCTTTAGTTATTTAATTTCCTTGTCCGCCTCAAGCATGAATAAGAAGACTTTACCATCTACAATTCCCATCTTGCTCTAGTATCCAGTCCTTCTAAATCTATCATGTGGGTTGTTATGAGGAGGGGGTTAAAACAATGTTGTGTTGATTGAAAAATTACATACTTTACCCATACCATTAATTTATGTCGATTGATTTCCATTTAAGTGTTATGTCTATAATGCATGGCTAGTCCGTTCAATTCTATATGCGCATACGATATGTCTAACCAAACCTTCTTCAAGGTATACTTATACATATGTATGCCTATATACATATATATCTCTAAACTTATACTATCCAAAACCCAGACCACTTAATACTTCTTAAATAGGGATGAGGTAGATCCAATGGCCATTTAATACCTCAAGTCCCTAAAGTGGGCTCTCTGCAACGTAAATGTTAGTCAATCAGTTCTAGCTACAAAGATCGGTGACCCCTATATATGGCCTGATAATATATAATTTAATTGTTGTACCACTAACGCATCTCAAAGACTCATCTAAGGGTTAATTAGACCACCATCAATAAACTAATTTTCATTTAACCACCTACTTTGAGAACTATGCGTCTCCCATATGAATTCTACACTAGTAGGAAACGAAATCCATTAGAGCATCACCCAAGTCTTTGCTACAGCTCGCTCGGGATCAATGGTGGTTATAGCCTATATGTTGGATCTACTACTAAATACGGGCACCAACTACTGACATAGCTCGCCGCCCTTCCACAGCTGACATCCCGTTTAAACTAACATAAGTAAGTCAAGGAAAATGCCCATTTCAATTACTTAATACCTTTTATTAGAATTGAAGCAGACCCCATTTCATTTGAACTTACTTAATACCTCTTATGGTGTGCATTTATTTTGTGCACGCATACAGGTAATAGGAAGAAGATGGATTAGGATAATTAGGTAATTAAGTATTTAAATTGCTTAATTAATTGTTTAATTGATCTCTAATCTTATATTGACCATATCTTTTGCATACGAGGTCTATTTTGGATGCGATTTCTTGTGTTTCACTCATGATGGAGATATCTACATTTTTGCATGGGTTTGGATAGGTTTTGATGAGGTAAGTGATATTGCCTTTCACCATACTATGATTAGTTATATAGTATTAGATTGACGCCCAGGAATGATTTTTGGTTATAAAATATGATTTTTCTATACATATATATCTGCTAGATTTTTATAAAAGAAAAAAATTTATTTTAAAATGATTTATAAAGAATATCATATATTTTCCAACGACGTACTACGGTTAGGGAATTATTAGGTTTGAGCTATTATTGGTATGATTTCCTACATTGGTTGGTATGGATATATTATACATGTTGTAAGTTTTGGATGTATTTATGGTTGTTGGATGTATGTTTGGTTGTTTGGCGTTTGGCTGTTTTGGTTGAAAACGCCGATTAGCGATGATTGGGTTTTAGGGGAATATCTTGTACATTGGAGTCTTGCATACGTGAAAACTTAATGAATGAGATAAGTTATAGATATGGGTTAGGATATATGCTGATGGATCTGAGGTAGAAGACGAGGGTTTAGACTTCAAAATGGATGGCAGACATTTCCTTTTGGTTTATACTTATTCGTTTTGTTGAGTACAAGATCAAAGTGGTTGGTATTGACCATTATAGAGTGGTCAATGTCTATCACTATTATTGATTAGTGATGCAGCGCAACCTTTATTTGACCAAGGCATAAGTCGTCTACGACTTAAGGAGGCATTGATGAGTCGTCCACGACTCAACTGGACAACCAAAGGTGAAGATATAAGTCGTCTACGACTTAAGGAAGCGATGATGAGTCGTCCACGACTCATAAAGACAGGCATGAGTCGTCTACGACTTAAGGAGGCGGTGATGAGTCGTCCACGACTCATTTGGAAGACCAAAGGGAAAGAGGTGACGAGTTTACGACTTAACGAAGCAACTATAACTCGTCTACGACTTAACAGGGAGATGAGTCGTTCACGACTCAAGGGGAAGAATACACAAGTGATAAGTCGTCCACGACTTATCGAAACTGGGTTAAGTCGTAGAGGCCTGGAACTGTATTTTCTGATGCCGCTTTAATCCATCCCGTAGATTCTCCTGACGAGTTAATCTAAACCGATTGTTTCTAAGTCGTTACTGGAGTATAAGTCGTATGGCATCTGTTGTAAATAAGTTGAGTCGAATGGAGTTGATGAGTCGGCAACGACTTAAAAGATGTATTTTTCTATGTTGTATTTTCTGTTTTAAGTCTTCTGTTGTAATAAGTCGTATCCTTGGCTGAGTCATGAGTCGGAGTATGTTGAGTCGTGTGTTGTTGTAGTTGTTATTTTGCAGTTTGATAAGTCGTTTTGGATGAGTCGTATACGACTTATGATGAGTCGTAGAGCATAGTTATGAGTCGGAAACGACTTAGGAGTTGGAGAAATTTCTGTTGTAAAATTGTTCGCCTATAAATAGGCCGTGAGTCTCATTTGTAAAAGGTTGTTGAATATTGAATAAAATTCTGTTTTGATTGCTTTGTGCTTTCATTCAAATCGGTAGTTGAGTGTAATCTCCTATCTCCTCTTTCGGATAATCGAGTGCGCTCGATTCAACGATTGTAGAAGCCGATTCGTGGAATCAAGTGCGCTTGATCAACGCTTGAAGAATTGAAGATCTTCGAACCCGGTATCGTGCGCGATCAACGAGTTCAGGATAGCTAGAATTCGGTATCTTCGGATCAACGAATTTGGGCATTTCAGCATCTTCCAATCCACCGATTGCTACATTCAACGGTCTACATCATTTTTGTAATATCCGCTGCGTCAGTTTGGTATCAGAGCTTGTTCTAGCAAATCATAGCTAGATCGAGACTTGGAGCCTATTCATTTTGAAGATTTGAAGTTTCATTATTCACGGCCGAGAGTTTGAGGAAGTGGGTCGTGCATACTTTTGAAGTTTGAAGTTTGGATTTGTGATTTGGAGAAGTCGTGTTCATCGTGTTCATCAAGATTTGTAACAAAGTGGAAGATTTCGATCCGTTTCATTTTGGATCAAAGTTCGAAAAGTGTTTGAATTTGAAGTGTTTGAGAATTGTGAAATATTCAATCATGCCACCAAGAAGAGCTAATCGCCACCAAAACGTAGAAGCTTTGTATTGAAGAGAAGAGGCTGATGAGATGGAGCAAAGAATCAACGAAAATTTTAGTGAAAAGCTTAACGAAGGAATTGGTCGGTTAGAGAGGCTTATGACGGAGATGAATCAAAATCGGAGAAGGGTTTCACCAGAATCTAACCATGGGGGTAGTAGAGTCTCGCCACATTCCAATCGAGACAGAAGTGTTGAAAATGATCAAGGGCGTGGGAGGAACGTGAATGATCGTGAGCGGAGGAATGTAGGTAGAAGGGATGGTGGTAGACGTGAAGGTAGTAGAGATGTTGGTGGTCAGAATCGACATCGTTATGCATCTGATTTTGAAGAGGAGTATGATGGTGGTAGTATTCAAGGAAGAGGTCAAGGAAGAAACTATTCTGAGTATGATCACAAATGGGAGTCGGGGATGAAGACAGAAATTCCTGAATTCAAGGGTGGTATGCAAGCAGAGGAGTTTCTAGATTGGGTGGCTAATGTTGAGGAGATTTTTGACTTCAAAGAAGTTCCAGAACATCGTAGAGTGAAGTTGGTTGCTACAAGGCTAAGGGGTAGAGCTTTGGCATGGTGGCAGCAGACCAAACTTACACGTGATCGGATGGGAAAGTCGAAAATTGAATCTTGGGAGAAGATGAAGAAATTGATGAAAGCAACGTTCTTACCTTACAATTATCAATCTTTGATGTATCAACGTTTGCAGAACTTGAGGCAGGGCACGAAGACAGTTAACGACTATGCTGATGAATTTTATCAACTTATTGCGAGAAATGACATTATGGAAACCGAAGAGCAGCTGACATCTAGATTCATTGGGGGATTGAGAATGCAGATTCAGGATATGGTGAATATGTTCGATCCAAGATCTGTAGCGGAAGCACATCAGAAAGCGTTGGCTTGGGAGAAGCAGGGTAGACGAGGAGGTGGTGTGTTTACTAATTCCAGCAATCAAATGAAGGGTGTTAGTGGGGGTTCTAACATTTCTAAACCTATCAGTAGACCAGCGGTGAAGGAGGTTGAGAAGGCGAAAGTTAACAATGGGTTTAAATGTTACAATTGTCAAGAATTGGGTCATAAAAGCAGTGAGTGTCCAAAGCCAAAGAAGAGAACCATGATTGCAGAAGTAGACGGTGAGGATGTTGATGGAGATTGTTATAATCCAGCCGAGGAGGATGAGCAGGATATTGCGTCAGGAGACGAAGGTTGTAATCTAATGCTGAGGAGATCGTGTTTAACACCAAAGCAGGAAGAAGCTAGTTGGTTGAGGAGTAATATCTTTCAGTCAACATGTACTATTCTGGGGAAGGTGTGTAAGTTTGTGATTGATGCAGGAAGCTGTGATAATATTATTTCAACCGAGGCTGTGACAAAGTTGAAATTGAAAACACAGAAACATCCGAGTCCATACAAGTTAGCATGGTTGAGAAAAGGAGGAGAAGTGAAAGTGGATAGACGAGTTCGTGTTCCATTCTCTATTGGGAAGAAATACAAAGACGAAATCTGGTGTGATGTCGTAGAGATGGATGTTTGTCATTTATTATTGGGAAGACCATGGCAGTATGATCGAGCAGTACAACATGACGGTCGGACCAATAACTATAGTTTTATGTTTGAAGGCACGAAGATTATCCTGGTTCCAAAGAAGAGACCACAAGGAGAAAGTAAGTTAGAAGAAATCGAAGAGCTGAAAACTTTATTATCTTTGAAGGAGTTTGTTAAGGAGGTTGAGGAAGAACCAGAAGTATTCTTGTTGATTGGACGAGAAAGCAGTAAAGAGGTTGAAATTCTAGAAGAAGTTAAACCAGTTTTGAAAGAATTTGACGATGTATTTCCAGAGGAGTTGCCAACGGAGTTGCCACCGTTGAGGGATATACAACATCAGATAGATCTTGTTCCAGGTGCTGTGTTGCCACACAGACCACATTATCGAATGAGTCCGAAGGAACATGAAGAGTTGCGAAGGCAGGTAGAGGAATTGCTTGAGCAGGGGCGTGGGCAGGAGAGTCTGAGTCCTTGCGCTGTACCAGCTTTATTGGTACCCAAGAAGGATGGGACGTGGAGGATGTGCACTGACAGTCGAGCATTGAATAAGATTACTGTGAGATATAGATTTCCAATGCCGAGGTTGGATGACTTGTTAGATCAAATAAGCGGAGCTACTATCTTTTCGAAGATTGATTTGAAGAGTGGATATCATCAAATTCGTATCAGACCAGGAGATGAGTGGAAGACTGCTTTTAAAACCAGGGAGGGTCTATACGAATGGTTGGTCATGCCATTTGGTTTATCCAATGCACCAAGTACTTTCATGAGGGTGATGAATCAGATTTTTCGACCGTTCATTGGGAAATTCGTGGTGGTGTATTTCGATGATATTCTTATTTACAGTGGGAGTCCAGAGGAACATTTGAATCATCTTAGAGAAGTGCTGATGGTATTGCGACAAGAACAATTCTATGTTGCAACGAAGAAATGCGTGTTCATGACGCATAGTGTTTTATTTCTGGGGTATGTTGTTTCAGAGAAAGGAATACAGGTTGACCAAAGTAAAGTTGAGGCGATCAGAAATTGGCCGTAGCCCAAGACGATAACGGAAGTTCGTAGTTTTCATGGGTTGGCTTCATTCTATCGAAGGTTTATACCACACTTCAGTAGTGTGATGGCACCTGTTACTGATTGTATGAAGGGTAAGCAATTTACATGGTCAGAGGAAGCAGGGAATGCTTTTGGGAAGATCAAGGAGTTGCTAACATCTGCACCAATTCTAGTATTACCTGATTTTCAGTTGGTGTTTGAACTACATACTGATGCATCCAAGGTTGGGATTGGAGGGGTGTTGAGTCAGAAGGGACGTCCAATTGCATATTTCAGTGAGAAGTTGTCAGGAGCGAAGATGCGATACAGTACATATGATGTGGAGTTTTATGCTGTTGTGCAATCTATTAAACACTGGAGACACTATCTATTTCAGAAGGAGTTTGTTCTTTACACTGATCATGAAGCATTGAAGCATTTACAAGGGCAAGACAAGATTTCAGCGAGACATGCATCGTGGATTGCATATCTGCAACAGTTTACTTTTGTTGTTAAACACAAGTCAGGGGTGACAAATCGTGTGGCTGATGCTTTGAGTAGGAGGAGTCATTTGTTGACTACACTAAAGGTTGAAGTGACGGGGTTTGAAATATTGCCAGACTTATTTACTAATGATCCTTACTTTGCAAAATTTGTTGATAAAGTCAAGGAGGGAGAGACGGATGATTTCGTGATGGTAAATGGTTTTCTGTTCAAAGGGAATCGATTGTGCATACCGGAGGGTAGTTTGAGAATGAAAATTATCAAGGAATTACATGAAGAAGGGCATGTTGGAAGAGACCGTACCTTACAATTAATTTCACAATCCTACTTTTGGCCATCGATGAGGAAAGAAGTGGAGAGGTTTGTTGAGAGATGTCATATCTGTCAAGTTTCGAAAGGAACTGCGACTAATGCGGGTTTATATATGCCGTTACCGGTACCAACTAAACCATGGGTTGATGTGAGTATGGACTTTGTGTTGGGGTTGCCGAGAACGCAGCGTGGTAATGATTCCATTTATGTGGTGGTTGATCGATTTTCGAAAATGGCACATTTTATTGCTTGTAAGAAGACGGCGGATGCTGTTCATGTTGCTCAGTTGTTTTTCAGAGAGATCTATCGACTTCATGGATTGCCAGAATCGATTGTGTCGGATAGGGATACTCGTTTTCTGAGTCATTTTTGGCTAAGTTTGTGGAAAATGGTGGGAACGAAGCTGAAGTTTAGTAGTGCTTATCACCCACAAACGGATGGACAGACTGAGGTGGTCAACAGATCATTGGGAAACTTGTTGAGGTGTCTTGTTCAAGACAATTTGAAGAGTTGGGACTTAAAGTTGTGTCAGGCAGAGTTTGCTCATAATCATGCTGTTAACCGAAGCACTGGTTACAGTCCATTTCAGATAGTATATTCGAGCTTACCGAAGGGACCGTTGGACTTAACGGTAGTGCCACAATCAAAGGGGACAATTAAGAAAGCTGCTGATTTTGTTGAAGGGCTGACGGAGTGTCATAAAATCGTTCAAGAACGATTGGAGAAAGCAAATGAGAAATATAAACGAGCTGCAGATTTGAAACGAAGAAATGTAGAATTTCATGAAGGTGATATGGTTTATGCAGTATTAACAAAAGATCGTTTTCCAGTAGGCGCATATAACAAGTTCAAAGCCAGGAAAATTGGTCCGGTGGAAGTTGTGAAACGAATCAATGAAAATGCTTATAAACTGAAGCTGCCAGATGATGTGTATACATCTGACGTATTCAATGTTAAACATCTTGTACCATATCATGGGGATGAGTTTGTGGGGGATGAAGAGTGTGCAAATTCGAGGTCGAATTTCTCTCAACCTGGGGAGGATGATGCAGCGCAACCTTTATTTGACCAAGGCATAAGTCGTCTACGACTTAAGGAGGCATTGATGAGTCGTCCACGACTCAACTGGACAACCAAAGGTGAAGATATAAGTCGTCTACGACTTAAGGAAGCGATGATGAGTCGTCCACGACTCATAAAGACAGGCATGAGTCGTCTACGACTTAAGGAGGCGGTGATGAGTCGTCCACGACTCATCTGGAAGACCAAAGGGAAAGAGGTGACGAGTTTACGACTTAACGAAGCAACTATAACTCGTCTACGACTTAACAGGGAGATGAGTCGTTCACGACTCAAGGGGAAGAATACACAAGTGATAAGTCGTCCACGACTTATCGAAACTGGGTTAAGTCGTAGAGGCCTGGAACTGTATTTTCTGATGCCGCTTTAATCCATGCCGTAGATTCTCCTGACGAGTTAATCTGAACCGATTGTTTCTAAGTCGTTACTGGAGTATAAGTCGTATGGCATCTGTTGTAAATAAGTTGAGTCGAATGGAGTTGATGAGTCGGCAACGACTTAAAAGATGTATTTTTCTATGTTGTATTTTCTGTTTTAAGTCGTCTGTTGTAATAAGTCGTATCCTTGGCTGAGTCATGAGTCGGAGTATGTTGAGTCGTGTGTTGTTGTAGTTGTTATTTTGCAGTTTGATAAGTCGTTTTGGATGAGTCGTATACGACTAATGATGAGTCGTAGAGCATAGTTATGAGTCGGAAACGACTTAGGAGTTGGAGAAATTTCTGTTGTAAAATTGTTCGCCTATAAATAGGCCGTGAGTCTCATTTGTAAAAGGTTGTTGAAAATTGAATAAAATTCTCTTTTGATTGCTTTGTGCTTTCATTCAAATCGGTAGTTGAGTGTAATCTCCTATCTCCTCTTTCGGATAATCGAGTGCGCTCGATTCAACGATTGTAGAAGCCGATTCGCGGAATCAAGTGCGCTTGATCAATGCTTGAAGAATTGAAGATCTTCGAACCCGGTATCGTGCGCGATCAACGAGTTCAGGATAGCTAGAATTCGGTATCTTCGGATCAACGAATTTGGGCATTTCAGCATCTTCCAATCCACCGATTGCTACATTCAACGATCTACATCATTTTTGTAATATCCGCTGCGTCAATTAGCGATTTGGCCAATCTTTGACTTAGACATTGATGAGATTCCTTGTTGCATCATTCGATGGTTTGTTCGTGCGAATGACTTAAAGTCTTTATGGTATTGCTCTATGGTGAGCGATTGAGAGGGCGAGGCGATGGTGCGATGCTTCAACATGAGAGTTGGTACTTCGGATATTGGCTTATGTTTGTAGTAGGTTCCAAGTTAAATAGTTCAGGACTCTGTAGATCATGATGGAGGTGTTGGATCGTTCACATCATGGGGGAAGGCGATGTACAACATGATGGAAAATCCTTATATGTTCAGTTTGTGGCTCATAGGGGTAGTAGGTGCTGAAGATTAGACACTCTGTATCTTCAGTTTGTGATTCATGTAGGGAGTAGGTACCGAAGGGGCTCATTTTGGGAGTCATGGAGTAGAGGAACATGGTGGGTTCCAGATAGTGGAAATTGTATTGAGCTGGTAGGGCTAAGATGGATATGCATGTGCTAAGTGATCGTTAATGACTTGGATTGTTTTCTATTGTACTCAAAGAAGGGGTATTGTATAGTGGAGATGCCCGTGGGTCATGATGGAATCCGTACACCCTAGACCTGTGGTTTTAGGTATGTTGTCTAGATTTGGATTGCGACACACGTATCCAGCTTTAGGCTGCGAGATACAAGAGTACAACAGAGCACCGGGACTTTCCACTAGTCCCTAGTATTATGGTGGTCATATGAGTTATCATATATCTAGAGCACACTGGGTGACAGTTATTATTGTTTGATGGATGTTATATTTGTTATGGTTGGTTCACTAGCCACTTATCACCCTAGGGATGCCACATGAGGTTGGTATTGTGGTAGTGATGCCTAGACACCCCGACTTTACTTAGTATGGATTAGGTATTGTGGATGGAGATACCTAGACACCTGGACAGTTTACTTAGTGTGGAGTGGGTATTGTGGATGGAGATACCTAGGAACCCCAACAGATACTGAGTATGGTGTACCCTTTTTATGATGTTGTATAGTAGCGTATTATCTATGTTATGACTCTTTGGTTGCAAAGGCAGGTCCGATATGATTTATGTACCCTCTGTTTTGTATGGTATATCAACTTTTATAGTATTTTGAGATTATTTATCACTCACACAAGACTATTCTCTGACCCGAAGTTTTATGCTTTGCTTTTTATTATCTCGGGTACTCTTAAATGAGCAGAGTTGAGAGTAGGTGGGATGACATATGGAGTTCTGCAGATGGACTAGCAGGAGGTGACATTTACTTATACTTATATGTGAGTTTGTTATTGTATATTCTGCTGTGTGACACTACGGAGCCTTCACGGTGTTGACTCATTATTATAGAGACAGTTATCAATTGAGTGTATATACCAGCTGTATAAACTCTATTACTGTATTGTCTAAATCAGTGGATCTTATACTATGATGATTAGTTCACATTGTTATTACTGTCTCAACTGTTTTATACCTATGTTGGCTATTATATTTACTCTGATGCGATGTGAGATATACGACAGGTTATTTGATTATTTATGTTTCCTTTTTCTTCTTTTCCATTCTCTTTTCTTCTATTTCCTCTTATTTACTTCTTTTCTTTCCTTTGACAACTGTTTTGCACCGTAGGTGTAAGGTGGTCATTACATTTGGTATTAGAGCTTTGGTTACATGATTAACCAGAGTTGATACCGTGATCCAGTAGAGATAGGGTAAGATTTGTCGCCTTAGACTGGATCTAGAGTGTGTGTGTGTGTGTATGAGAGACTTCTTATTTGTTATATATTTTGGTTTTTAAAATTATATTGTAGTATATAATATATGAGTTGGATTGCACACACGCGCACTATTGATGTAGTTTTTTTATGAGAGACTGATCATCCTCATTGTAGAATAGGAATGATCTGACATGTGGGAAATACTGCTATTGACTTTATTTTTAAAGTTGAGGATTGGGCAGGATCGAGGTCACTAACCCTGATTGATAGGACATGTTCATTGAGATGGTGCGAATCATTTCCTGGAATGCCCAACTTGTTCTGGATGATCATGGTGCTCAAGTGCAAATGGTTAGAGTTAACTTTGCCGAACTGTGTATAGGATACGAGAGTTTAGGAGGCAGACTATTCATTGGAACAGAGTTGGCTATTGAAAGGCAAGTTTGGATGGTTACTTGCAAGAGGATCTTCGATGACTTGGAGTTAGATGATACAATGAGGTAGAAGTTAACCTCTAGATAACTCCAAAGATGAACAATGAACTAGTGAAGTGTTTCTATAGCTTCAATTCCCGAGTACGATTTACTTGGGATTAGTTCATAGTTCACTTTGAAGGAAATTAATCTTGACTTTTCTAAAGTCGATGGTGTATAGAGAGTTCGCTGATTTGAAGTACGACGATATGTATGTGTTGGATTATGTGGCCGAATTTAATGTGCAATCGAAGTACGATCTATTTTTGGTTGATACCCCAAACAGAAAGGATAGAAAGTTTAACATTAGGTTGAATGATCATCTTAGGAAGAGATTGATAGTCATATTGATGTGGGTGTCGAGAAGATGATCGAGAAGGCTTTATGATGAGAGAGCCTATACCTAATATATAAGGGTTGTCCTAAACCAGCCGAGTAGGGATAGATCGTGGAAGCATATGCATTGATTGTCGTTTTGATTGCGTCGATTGATCCATCGACGAAAAAGAAGGGAAATGTCATTACCACTTGAGATATGATTTTCACTTATGGTCTTTCCATACGTGTGTTATTGGACATCGAGGTTTCATATCCCTATAGAATATGCTAGTATATGATTTTTGTGTGATGATAATAAACATATATATATTCGTTTAAATGTATTTGCTGTTGTACTATTTTATTTTTCACATAATCAAATAAATATTTGTTAAATAAAATAAACAATTTAGAATTCATATTCAAACAAATATTTTATTTAAACAAATATTTATTACAAATTCGAATAGTACAAATTTATGCTCTCACTATACATGTACACAATTTCAGTTACAATTCAATTTCAATTACAAACCAATATTTATTTTACACCTCTCTGCATAATTCACTCAACACTCGTATTTGATCTTCAACTCTAATCCAACTTGTATCTCGTATCTGAATTATCTACAAAATAAACACTAACGCAGTAAAATTGAAAAAGAAATATTTTGTAGTTCAAAATGAAGTGAGTGTTTTTTGAAAATATTTTTTGCCTCAGTTATTTTGGTTGTTCGTCATCATTTTCTTTTGAATTCATCATACACGAACAACTTGCGACATGCACAATGTATCACTGTACATGCCACAAGGCCATGCACACCGATATACACTTGCTTGTTAAAACTACAGGGACATGTGAGCACGAGGTAAAACACGAGCCAAAGCTGGATTCAACTCAAGTGCAGACTCGAGTGAACCAGAGACCATCACAACCAGAGGCAACAACAAATCTGTCCAGTTGGAACAAGACTCAATGCAATGGTCAGGTGCAACATGAAAACCACCACACATATATATACACATACATACACACATGTATACATATTTATATGCAGTGACACACAACTAAACAGTAAGGCACACATGTACAAATCGAGTATAAATGGAAATGCACATGAAAGAGAATAAAGCAACTGGACATGTATGCAACCAGCATGAGCACCTGAAGTTCAAAGACACAAACCAGCTTACATGAAAACAAAACACAGTTGTGGTGACAAAAAGACCCCAATCACAAATGCCTCAACATACATATATACATGTGTGCATACATGTATATACACAGTGAATGGTGAAATGCAACAGCAAATTCATATGCAACCATGTATAAAGCAACCAGACTAGAAATGTGCAACAACAAAGTCAACATGCATTCAGACATCAAAACCAAACATACAACAGAAGTGAACCAAGACTGCAACAACACAGACATGTTCACATGTAGACTATAATAGAACAGAGACTGGAGTACACAAGTATTCAAATTGAAGCAGTCAAAAGTGCAGACCACAATTCAAATCAAAGTTTCAACATACAATGCAACAAGTTCCATACCATACTCAAGTGGAACCGCCAGTGAAACAAAAGCTCCAACAAAATGAACACAACAACAAGACTACTAACACTGCAACCAGACTCACTTGAATATCAATGTAACTCAAGCAAACAGGTGCAGGCATACAACAACCAAGTGAAGACTCCAAGAGGAACAAGTGCAGGCATACAATAACCAAACATGAAGACATGAACTCACACACATATGCAACTAGACTCAACAAATGTATATGCATACAAACCAAAACATAGAACCAGTCTACAGCATAGTAGCAATATCAAACCACACAAGCATTCAAATAGAGACTAGAGCAATGCAGACATAACACATATGCACACACATACATATGTATGTATACACATGGTGACACATTTCAAGTGGAACAAGTATATACATATGCAACATGAAGACATTCGAAATAAAGTAGCAGTTGGAATAAGTCGAAAGTTAGCAGTCTATATGAAGCAGTGGATTCAAAAAGAAATAAACAAACAGTGGTAAGTCACAGTTGATGAACAAGTCATAGCAAAAAGGAGTTCGAACAATTCAGAGGTGTTTCAAATATCATCGAACTTAAATGCCAAGGGCAAAAATTCAAACATAGCCAGAACATCAAAATTTACCCAAAATATTATCACAATCTCAAATGCCGAAGTCATAGGAACTGACCCAAAGCAATTCACGAAAATTCGAATTACAATGAACATGTCAAGGCTGAAATAAACAAAGTAAATTCAAAGTCATGGAGCAACACATATGGAATGAATGAGTCGGAATAAATCACAAGCGCTCAAGCAAAATTGAATGGACAAGCGCAAATCATGAAGAATTCAAAGAAAAATATACGAACGTAAATATAGGGTGTTCGATTCCTTTAAAATCCCAATCGTCATCATCGGCAAGGAATCATTCGAGTTCAAGCAAAATATGAGAGCAATCCATTAAAGAAAATAAAAAATCAATAACTCGAATTGAAAAAGAGTTCGAAAGAAAATTAACTCAAGTATCATCAAAAATTGAAAAAGGCAACTCATGTACCATCATTCGAGCTCCACTAAATTGAAGCGACCGCAAGCTAAGAAATCCAAGGAGACGATTGACGACGCAAAGCATATTAATCTCCCAATCGATCGATAATAAACATCGAATTCAATTTTGGAAAAACCCTAGATTTTGAAGAAGAACAAAAAAGAGACGAGGCAACCACGAATACAAAAGGGGACGGCCGAAAGTTCTACTCAAAGGAAAAAGGAGACTATCTCTTTTATTATTAATTAGGCCGTCTAATATTTGTGTTGGGCTTAAATTGTTAAAACTAAGGTTTTGTTTTAGATTTTGTTTAGTTTTTTATTTTCATTATCTATTTTAATTTGTGTAATTTTCTAGTCGTGTGATTAGGTTACGAACTACGGTGGTGTAGTTCGAGAATTCGCAACTCAATGACTGAGTTGTGGCAGGGTTTTGAGCATAGAGTTAGGTTAGTCATTAGTAGGTGTTGCAAGTTTACGTGTGTAAGCGTTTGACTACTTAATTTCTAGTAGAAACCTTGGAGGCAACACGTAGGAACGGTTTTGCCGAAGCTGGGTAAATTTGTGTGTGATCTCTTCGGCATTATTATATGTGATTGGTTTTATTTCCGCACTAATATTTATTATTATTAGTATCACCCTATTCAACCCCCCCCCCCCCTCTAGGGTGAAAACGATCCTACAATCCCATTCTAACTAGACTTGATGAAGATATTGGGATTGAGACTCGAGATTGTTAACCAACCCATTGATAGAGACAGACCTATTTATAGGGTCAACTAGCCTACACATGGTTTGTCGAGACCATGCCATATTGAGTCATGGATGTTGTTGTTTGTTTGTTTGCTAATGATTTGTTTTTGGGTTTAGTATAATGGACTGGCTGATGGGGATACACATTAGTGGTGGATTGTGAGAGGCCGTTGATGACGATTGATGTTGTGGAGGAAAGAACAGTGGTGATTGGCTACCTATAGAGGATGAGGATAGTTAGTTTTTTTATTCGCTTGATATTCCATATGATGAGTTGTCATATGTGCCTATAGATAGAGAGTGTCAGGACATATTCTATGAGGTGACCGGATTATCACCATATGGAGATAGAGTTCTGTATCAAACTAGTCAAAGGACATAGAAGTAGTTATGCCTTTAAGGCATATGATGCTCAAAGAGCTTAGGAAACTAAAGGTGCAAGCGAATGACCTATTTAGGTAATGGTTCATTCGTGGGGGTATATTCTGGTAAGATGCACCTATAGTGTTCGTAAGTAGGGCGGATGGCTCTTTGGAGTTGTTTGCTGGCTGTCGTGAGCTGGATAAGATGACGAACAAGTTCCTACTTCCATTATTGATGACTTGTTTGATCAGCTCCATAGCACAAGGATGTTCTCTTAGTTGGACCTTGCGATAGGGTTTTCATCGACTAAGAGTATTTCGAGAGAGTGTGTCGATTATAGTGTTTTGTACACTATCTTTATTTTTGTTTTGGATTGCTTATACCGTTTGGGCTAAGCAATGTGTTGGCATTCCTTGTTGATCTCATGGACCGTGTTTTAAGAGGTCATTTGAGTGAGTTGTGCTTGTGTTCATTGATGATACTTTCTTCCACTAATGGATGAATGAAGAGCACAAGGCACGATTAATGATTGTATTGTAGGAGTTGAGAAGACAGTGATTAATGATGTGATTTTGGAGTATCACTTCTAGAGAGGAGAAGTAAGATGCTTGGGTCACGTTGTTTTAGAGTAGGACATCGTTGTAGATCCTATAATTGCGAAAGTCCAAAATTTGAATAGACTCAAGGTAGCAACATCGTTGACCTATTTAATGCGAGAGGATCAGACTTTTATTTGGGGTGTGATGTGCTGACATGCATTAATGAGTCTGACCGAGTGATTAATGAGTGCACCGATTACTCATTACGAGCATGAATGAGGAAGCGGTAGTATGCACATGCTTGTGCTACTTAACTGGATGCGGTATTGATCTAGAAAGGTAAGGTTGTCGCATGTTGGTTGACAACTGAAACCACATAAGAGGAAGTATCCAACTCATGATTTTGAGTTGGTGGTGATAGAGTTCACTCTGGGGATTTGGAGGCACTATTTATTAGGAGAGGAGTTTGAGCTGTTCGGCGGTTTCATATCATTGGAGTATCTCTTCTCCGAGAAGGATCTTGACCTTTGCTAGTAGCGATGATTAGAGTTCTTAGCCTCCTATGGATTTGGAATTTCCAGTACATCTGTAAAGGAAATGTAGTTGTTGATGCTGTGGGTGGAAGACATACCAGTTTAGGAGCGATATTCCTAGAGTGGGCACTGCTCGAATTCATCACTTGTTATGACTTCAGAACCAGATGAGCCATGACCAAGGGTGATAGCTAGTATGACCATCAGAGCTACTTTGATTTAGCAGATCGGTACTAGTTAGAGGCGTTAGGCTAGACTAGTGGAGATAGTGGCTAAATAAAGGTAATGAGTAGTGTCCGTAGAGGTGATGCAGTGCGGACCCGATCAAGACTGTTGGTTCCGTAGAGATGAGAGATTGTTTATACTCAAGTAGTGGGAACAAATATGTATAGATTGCATTGATGGATTGCCGAGATTGAGGATGGTATAATAGCATTTGAGTCACAGTCGATTTGTTGACGAAGAATGCTAGATTTGTATTCCTTAAGTCCACTAGAACGTCATCCGTATTTGTCGAGTTATATATAGGATGGGTAGTGTGATTCCATTGTGTGCCAAGAGCATTGTAAGTAGTTGGAACCCATTGTTGGATAGTGGGTTTCGAGAGAACTTACAAGAGGCATTTGGGAATTTGGCACCAAATTGATTATATGATATTGAGACTGAACCAAGGACTTCAAGACCTCATAGGCCTATTCGTACCAATAGATGTGATACAAATAGGTTAGGAGGAGAATAGTGGAGTAGTAAAGGTTCGGTCGAGTGAAAGCGAAGGCGATTGTATATGAGAGACCGAGAAGAGCACGAGAACCACTTATTCAGAGCTCTTCAGATGGTGAGATTTCATTTATACCATTGGCTTTCACATTGGATTTCATATTCGATATTATATACTTTATAGTTTAGTATTTCGCATGCTAGGATAAGCAAGGATGTTACTTTTTGATGATAGATCTCATGTATGCATGTTTGATTGGATTGTTAGCATTTGAGATGATAGCCTATGTTTGTGTGGTTGTTAGGCAAGCGGGATAGTTATGGTTGGATATAGCATATTTATTTGAGACAATTGCTATATTGTTGTATTGAGATTTTTCCCGAACCTAGCCGTGTAAAGGAGGTGTTGACGAAATTTTCAGGAATCTATGAGGCTTTTGAGGGCCTATGGGTTAGGAGACGTTCTCTTTGCTTTGTAATTTCGAAGATGAAATCTTTTTAAGGAGGAGAGAATGTAACGATCTGTATTTTCAAAGATTGGATATTTAAACAGTTTATTTAAATTTTCAATCATTAATTAAATGAAAGTCCAAAAATATGGTTTTTCGCATACGGCCGAATCAGGACTCGAATCCACTTCCATTGAGTTTGGATTGATGTTGCAAATTAAAATGAGTATAAGGATTGCTATATTTGGAGATCGGAAGATCCAATGGCAAAAATGATCTCAAAATGGGTGAAATTAGCATCTCGGTACCCAGTCTCAAATGGCGATGAAACTTATACCATTGGATTCGAAAAAATAGAGTGATGTACGCAGACGAGTTTTGTGACGATCGGACGCGTTATGTGATCGTATGGACTCGAAATGTACAGCCGTTTATTTGAGAATTTAAATAAACGGTATATTATAATATTATTATTTAAATCCTTAAGACCAGATCTCCCTCTCTCATTATCTCAATTTATTGTTCCATCGAGGAAAATGGCCGACTTCCCCCAAATCATTTGAAAAATCAAAATCAGCCAACAAACTCCACTAAAAATCATGAGATTTGATTCGTTGTGACCGTAATGATGAGAACTTCGCATTAATTTAGGAAATTCAATGTGTGACGCCGATGTGATCGGCCGTGAATAGTAAGTTGGATCTTAGGTTTCGGCTAGTTGAGGATTGGAGTGACAATAGGCGAAAAGGGATCGCCATAGTTGTTCTCTTGTTGATATCCACCTTTACCGAGATTTGTAGACGGTCTGATCAACCCTAGCCATAACCGATGTTTTGAGGCCGATACCTCGGTAGTGGATGTTGTGATTTGTAGGAAGGAGGCGGAAGCTTGGAACTCGGATGCTGATCGAAGAGATCGAGTAATGGAATCCATTGGTGAAGGCGATTCGAAATTTCGACGATAAACATGAGAGGAATTGATGATTGAATCATGCGTCCATAGTGTGCTTTCATTTCATGCATGCGTATAGGCAATAGGAAGAAGATGGATTAGGATAATTAGGTAATTAACTATTTAAATTAGTTAATTAATTTTTTAATTAATCTCGAATCTTATATTTGCCATATCTTTTACATACGAGGTTCTTTTTAGATGTGGTTTCTTGTGTTGCACTCATGATGGAGAGATCTACATTTTGGCACTGGTATGAATAGATTTTGATGAGGTGAGTGATATTGTCTTTCACCATACTATGATTGGTTGTACAGTATCAGATTTATGTTTGGGAATGATTTTTGATTTTAAAATGTGATTTTCCTATACTTACATATATGCTAGATATTTATAAAAGAAAATAAAATTATTTTAAAATGATTTATAAAGAATATCACATATTTTCTATCGATGTGTCATCGTTAGGAAATTGTTAGAATTGAGTTTTTATTGATATGATTTCCTACAAGGTTGGTATGGATGGATTATACCTATTGTATGTATGTTATTTTGGATGTATGTATGGTTGCTGGATGTACATTTGGTTGTTTGGCTTATTTTGTTGTTTTGGTTGAAAAAGCCAGTTAGCGGTGATCGGGTTTTAGGGGAATATCTTGTATATTGGTTTTTGCACACGTGAAAACATAACGGACGAGATAAGTTGTAGATGAGGTTAGGATACATGCCAACGAATCTGAGGTAGAAGACAAGGCTTCAGACCAGAATGGATCCTGGACGTTTCCGTTAGGTTTGTACTTATCTGTTTGGTTAAGTACAAGACCATAGTGGTTGGTATTGACCATTGAAGAGTGGTCAATGTCCATCATCATTGTCGACTGGTGATTTGGCCAATCTTTGGCTTGGACATTGATGAGATTTCATGGTGCATGATTCGATGGTTTGTTCATGGAAACGACTTAGAGTCTTCATGATATTGCTTTACAGGTGAGTGATTGAGATGGTGAGTGATTGAGATGGTGAGGTGATGGTGTGATGCTCTGACATGGGAGTTGGTACTTTGGATATTGGCTCATGCTGGGAGTAGGTTCCAAGGTAGATACTTCAGGACTCCGTAAATCATGCTGGAGGTGTTGGCTTGTTTACATCATGGGGATGATGATGTGCAGCATGATGGAAAAGCCTAGTATCTTTGGTTTGTGGCTCATGTGGATAGCAGGTGTCAAAGATTAGACACGTCATGTCTTCAGTTTATGACTCATTTAGGGAGTAGGTACCGAAGAGGCTCATTTTGGGAGTCGTGCAGTGGTGGAACATGGTGGGTTCCAAATAGTGGAAATTATATTGAGCTAGTAGGGCTCAGATGGATGTGCATGTGCTCAGGGATTGGTGATGACTCGAGGTGTTTTCTGCTATACTCGAAGCAGCGGTATTATATAGTGGGGATGCTTATGGATCATGATGGGATCCATATACACTGGAACTGTGGATTTAGGTCTAGTTTCTAGCTTTAAGCTACAAGTCACATATCCTACTTTGGGTTACGAGGTACAAGAGTACGACGAAGAACCCGGACTTTCCATAAGTCCCTGGCATTATGAGGGTCATACGTGTTATCATATATCCAGAGCACATTGGGTAACAGTTGGTATTGTTTGATGGATGCTATGTTTGTTATGGTCGCTTCACTACCACCTATTACCCTAGGGATGTCACACGAGGTAGGTATTGTGGTAGGGATACCTAGACACCCCGACATTAATTAGTACGGAGTAGGTATTATGGATGGAGATACCTAGACACCTAGACAGTTTACTTAGTAAGGAGGAGGTATTGTGGATGGAGATACCTAGGAATCCCGACAGATACTAAGTATGGTGTACCCTTTTATGATATTGTAGAGTAGCATATTATCTATATTATGTGCTGACTCTTTGGTTGCAGGAACAGGTCAGGTATGATTTGTGCACCCTTATAGAGTAGCATATTATCTATGTTATGTGCTGACTCTTTGGTTGTAGGAATAGGTCAGGTATAATTTGTGTATACTATATCGACTTTTATAGTATTTTGAGATTGTTTATTGCTCACAATAAACTGTTGTCTGACCCGAGGTTTTATGCTTTTGCATCTTATTATCGCGAGTACTCTTAAATGAGTAGATTTGAGGGCAGGCGTAGGTGACATATGGAATTCTGAAGATGGTCTAGCAAGAGGACGCTTACTCATAATATATGTTAGTTTGTTATTGTATATTCCATTATGTGACACTATGGAGCCTTCATAGTGTTGACTTATTATTACAGATATAGTTATCAGTTGGGTTTATATATATATATATATCAGTTGTATAAACTCTATTATTGTGTTGTATAACTCTGTGGATCTTATACTTTGATGATTAGTTTACGTTTTTATTACTGTCTTGACTGCTTTATATCTTTGTTGGCTATTATATTTACTCTGATGTGATATGAGATATATGACAGGTTATTCGGTTATTGATGTTTCCTTTGTCTTCTTTCCATTCTCTTATCTACTTCTTTTCTTTCCTTTGACAACCATTCTGCACCATAGGTGTAGGGCAGTCATTTCATTACACAACTGTTGGTGGCCTCTAGGTGAAGGGCGGACTTCTATTGTATAACTTTACTTACCTCGCATCCTAACCCACAAAACCAAACCTACCACCCAAAGCTTAAGTGTTAGGCTAGATCCATTAATTCACGCTCGTTCTAAACATATACGTAATAACCTCGTAGGCCTATTTGCATCGTCGGATATGATACGAAGCAGCTTAGGAGGAAGACGGTGAAGTTGGTGAAGGTCTAGTGGAGTGAAAGCAAATGTGATTACACTTGGAAGAACGAGGAGAGCGTGAGGACAGCTTATCTAGAGCTCTTCACTTGCTACGGCTTCTAATTTATCGCTTCTACTTTCACTTATGATATCATGAAGTATATACCTTAGTATATTATCCTGCATGCTAGGATAGATTTAAATGTTTTCCTTTTTCCATTTGATTACCATGTATGCATGTTTGATGTATGATGGTTGTCTATGCTTGTTTATAGTTGTAAGGCATGTGGGATGACCCTATTAATTTCTGTTTAGGATTTCAGGGATGAAATTCCTAAAGGAGGGAGAATGTAATGACTCATATTCTACGTATCGAAGGATCGTAGAATATTAATACTATTTTCATATAAGGTTGTATGATTCTCAAAATTTTGGAAAATGACACTTAGAGACATTTTCCACATCTATGGTTTTTGTCATATTTCTATGTAACTATCTTAACCCTAAGAATCTTGTATGGCCTATAACTGTAGATAGAAGCGGAACTAGGATCTGAAACTACTTCCATTAGATCAGGTTGATGGTTTCTCTTTCTGTAAACTGGTCCTAATAGGAAATTGGACTTACCGTCAGGGAGATATGGCTGTTTGAATTTCCACTCGATTTTAGACAACTTAATGGAAAATTAGTAAGTTAGTGGGAAGGCCCAAAGCCAATTTCAGAGTTAGCATGGGGTTATGGCTGATGGGACTCTTTACCATCATTTTACACTTCCGAAAAATAGAGTGAAACCCTCTACTAACAATCTCTTACCTAAAAAGTCACCATATTTCTTACTTTAATTAGCCTAAACATGTCATTAGAAGGTGATTAGCGAGATTAACACCTTGGATTAGAGATTTGCTAATGGAGATCACCTTGGAGCAGCTGTTCACTCTTGGATTCATGCATCTTTGAGCTTGGATTGGATTGCTTAGGACTTAGGTGAGTGGTTTTAAGCATATACTCACTAATTAGCCTCTATTAGACGTTCAATGATGTTTTTAAATGATTTTCAAGCTTTAAACCCTTTTAAACCCTTTTAAAAAGCATATCTAAATTTCAAGTAATTTGGATAAGTTTTTTAAATTTGATATCATATGGATACAAAGTATTCTTATGGATACTGCCCTTAGACTTAGGAATCACATTGATATGTTTGATTGTGTGCTTGTCAGTATATGTTATTTGTGATGATTGCTTCATTCAATGCTACTTGAATGGTTGGCAATGCCTATCGAATGGCAACATAGTTTTAAGGACATGTTAGGGATCGATGGTTTAGGATAGGTGTAACGACCGCCCTACACCACTGATGCTTATATAACCGAATAGTGCACTACCAGAGCATCTGTCTAATGTAGGACGGTTGTCAAGGGAAAGAAAAAGAAATAAAGATGTGGAATATAAAAGAAGAGAAGAGAATAGAATAGAAGAGAATAGAAGGAAATAAAATAATCACCCACTCACATAAACTGTCGTATATCATAGTTCATCAAACAAAATATAATAAACATCATGAGTGTAAAACAGGCGAGACAATAATAACTATATAAGCCATAGAATCAGAGTACACAAGCTCATATTGTTATACAAAATAGTAATAGAGCTATACATCTGATAAATAAACTCAACCAATAAACCGTCTCTAATAAATAGTAAGTCAACACTGTCAAGGTTCCAGTGACACATAACAGAAATAATAGTAATAACTCAAAATATAAATATGAGAAAGTGTCATCATCTGCTAGTTCATCTGCACAGCTACAAGTACTATTTACACCTACTATCTAGTCTACTCATTTAAGAGCATCCGAGATAATAAGAAACAAAGTATAAAACCTTGATTCAGAAAACAGTCTGGTGTGAGCAATAAAGAATCTTAAAATACTATAAAAGTCGGTATAGTATATGGAACAGAGGGTATAGAAAATCATACCTGACCCATCCATGCATCCACAGAGTTAGCATATATAAAAGATATACACTACTCTATAATAGTCATCATAGGTGTACAACATATCAAAGTACTAAGGATGTCTAGATATCGGCATCGGTAATAAATACATCGTATGACATCCCTAAAGTGATAGAAAAAGTCAAACAAACATGGCATCCATCATCCATCCTCATATTCACTTACTCAGTGCATTGGATGTATGATACTCATGTGGTGACCTACATAGAGCCAAAGACTACTCAACGTCTCGGTTCCTTTGTACTCAAATCCATGCCACTCGGTAGGCTAGGAACTAGACTGCTTCTCCATAGACAATGTAGGGTACAATGGGTCTGCATGTCCATAGACAGACCAAGGTACAATGGGTTTACACCTCCGTAGACAACCAAGGGTACAATGGGTCTACACCTCCATAGACAGCCCAATGAACGTCCTTATGTACCCCCGCTTCATGAGTACACTACAAAACCAATGAGTATCAAAAATCCCTTTGCACACGTCATCCATAGCAGAACTCATTTTGAAACTGTCCTTACAACTCCCGTTTGACGTCGTCATGGTTAAGAACTACTCAAGACATCCATTATAAGTCTTAGAGTATCATCATGCATCCTGTAACCTCCCATCGACAGTTCCATCAGTATGACTCACAGTCCACTACTCTACGTATCGAAGTACAGCTATCCATCATCGAAGCAGTCACTTTCCATCATGGAATCATCATCATCATCGAACCATGGAGTCATCGCGTCGAAGCGTCGCATCCTCGCTTCATCACCAAACTACTCGTCGATGAGCCATACCATCAAAATCGAATGTCTAACAAATGAACGAACCATTATCCTGCTCCTTGAAAACTCTCCATCGTCCATGTCAAAATTGTCCAACTTGGCCATCATCAATAGTGATAGATATCGACCACTCCGGAGTAGTCAATAACGACCACTTTGGTCATGTACATAATCGAAAAACAAAAGGAAAACATCCAGCATCTATTTCGAAATCTGAAGCACATCTCCAAATCCTTCTTCTGTCTTTATATCCACTAGCATGCATGATACTCTATGCACAAAATCCTATCCTATGTGATATATTCTAATCCTATATTTCCTTTGAACGGCTTTTTCAACCAACTATCAAACAAGCAAAACTTGCAACCAACAAGCATGGAAATGTCTATAACAGCCTACATATATCTATAATAATACAATACAATTCATCCAAGCAATTAATGTGGGATAATGTAGGATTCATACCAAAATAGCCTAAATATAACAATATCATCAAAATAGTATGTTAAAATGGGGGAAAATATGATATTTAATTTAAAACCATTCTTTTTATAAAATAATATATAGGTTTAACTATTCTAGAAATCCCATTTTGAATTTAGAAAACATTTTAAAATGTCTTTTTAATACTATACTAACAATCATAGTATGGTGAGAGACAATATCACTCACCGCATCCAAATCCATCCAAACTTTTAATAAGTTATAGAGCTCTCTATCACAAGCGCAACACAATAAACAACGTCCAAAATGGACCTCGCATGCAAAAGATTTGGCCAATATAAGTTTTGAGATTATTTAGATAGTTAATTAGCTTAATTAATAACTAATTTTCCTTAATCACCCAATAACCTTTCTTCCCCAAGTCCAAGTATCTCTTGTATGTGCACAACTTCTCAAACCCATCACTGCGTGTACATTTTCCTATTGATATGTAGCTATGGTTGACGAAAATGAACGCCGTCTGCGCCATCGTATTTCTTTTCAAATGCCCATCTTCTCGGTACCAAAACCATGAACCCTGACCTCATGTAACAAAACGCATCACCTGTGCTATCCTACAGCCATGTCCAGGTCGCGATTTGTCCAGGTTGATCGGGTTAAAAATCATGGACATGGAAAGATATGTATCGCCAAGGAAAGCTCCGTCGTGCTCTCCGTCTTGTCCAAAACTATCTAAATCTACCACCATATGGAACCCTGGGTGATCGGCCAAGTATGGTCATTGTCTAAACTGACATCGCCTCTTGAAAAGGGTATAGACATGAAGGTATTTTCAATACAAGTTCAAAGAAGGTGGATTCGAGATTTTTAGTGGAATAGATCGTCGGATTTTAATTTTTGAAGTTAAAGAAGAAGGAAGAGGTTGCCATTCTTCAATGAAACATTGAATGGATGGAATGAACAGTAACGAGTTTAAAGTAGATAAGGGTTTTGCGGACAAAGTGATTATTATAATGTTATTTTCAATTGAATTCTCAAATAATCCATCATGCCTTTTAAGCTCATGCGATCAAACGACACGTCCAATCATCATGACACTCGCTTGCATGTATCTCCTCATTTTTCTGGTCCTGTTGGTATAATTTTCATCGCTATTCGAGATTGCGCTCTAGGATGATAATTTTGTGCTTTTCGAGACTGTTTCATCCATTTAGTCGTACGATCTCCAAATATAGCGATCCTTATACTCATTTCAATCCACAGCATTGATACGATCTCAACAGAAGTGGTCTCGAGTCCTGATTCATTCGAATGTGAAAAATCATATTTTGTAACCGTCAATCAATTACCAATTCAGTATTTAAATAAATATTTAAATATCTAACCGTTAAATATGGGTCATTACATTCTCTCCTCCTTAAAAGGATTTCGTCCTCGAAATCCCAAGGACGAGACAACACAATCCAATACCCTGACATAAGCAAAGATACAAGGGAAACCGTCACTCATCTACACTTAACAACGATTATTGAAAGCGATCACAACAAAGGGAATAGACTTGGAATCAACTGGAGCCATCATCCTCATCCCTAAGTACAATCACTATCTAGTCCGAAATCAATGTGGCCAAACCAAACGTCTAAGTTAGGCACTTATTTCCAAAGGAACGGACAAATGGAAAACAAAAGCGCCAACTCAATAATTGAAAGGCAAGTTAACTAAATATCGTACATTACCGACTCTCTCAACTATCGGTAACATCTAATATCATATACATTGACTTTTCCTTAGTTTTGGCTTATGTCATGGAAAATTTTGACATCACCACTTTTGCGTGGCTAGGTTTGGAAAAATCTCGATACAACATAAACATATCTACATCACATATCTGAGGCATCTCAATTCCGAGGTCAATCAAATGTATATCACCAAATACACACTAAAGATGTCACATACCTCTTTTATAGCAAGAGCATTTTATTTAGATGTGAATACAAGCAGGTAAGCATCCAAATAGCCAACACTTACTTCAATGTACCTGATCAAGTGCTCAAAAAAGAGGATTAAGCATGATAGTAACATTATGATGTAAATAAGTATATTGATCATACATGTGGCAATCGTCTCATATAAACATGCTATATCAAACCCTAACTATCCCGCATGTCTAATAACCATATAAGCAGAAGTAATCGTATCGAGGGCTAATAATCAGATATCAATAGGCACACATAATATCAAACACAAAAAATAATATCCATGCCTATCCAAGCATGCAGGATACTAGACTATCTAGTATAATACAATTAAATATGATATTTAACATGAAAGCAGATGGAAAACTGAAATCGCCTCCGCTTTCACTCCATTAAACCTTTACTACTCCTTCGCCTTCCATCTAACTTGTTTCGTATCACATCTATTGGTAAGAATAGGCCTATAAGGTCTCGGAGTTACCAGTTCACCTTTGATACCATCTAATCAATTTGGTGCAAAATTTATAAAATGCCACTTGTAAGTTCTCCCAATCCCCAGTAGTGAACAATGATTTCAGCCGCTACAATGCTTGGCATATAATGAAATCACACTATCCATTCTCATTCCATCTAGGAATCTCAAGTGGTTGTAATTACCACTTGGTTTCTTCTAATCAGTATTTACTAGCTGACAATCCATTCATCTCGAAATGAATGCTAGACGTCCTTCTTCATCCCTATCTAATAAAATGTCTATCATGTATCACGATCCATTTTATTATCATTAGGATGTATACTCAATCTTAATTGAGAGCACTCTGATAGTACTTCATTCCTCGACCTATTGACATTAGAATAACAATATCTCATCCTTACGGAGCCAACAGTTTCGGTCGAGTTCGTACTGCATCACTTGTATAAACACTATGTGTAGGAAATGCGGATTACAGATCTTAAGGCTGGTTAAACACTAGAGGGGGGTGAATAGTGTTTAATTAAATTTATGTATCTTTTTGAAATATTTTTAAATTAAATCCAAACAGATGCAATTCACAAACACATAAACAATCAAAGAATCTGACGCAGATGCAAATAGTAAATAAAAGCAGTAAAGGAAAGAACACACCGGAATTTTATACTGGTTCGGAGTTACCCTACATCCAGTCCCAAACGATTTCTTGTGCAGATTTCTTTTCAAATATAATGTCGATATTACAATCTCTATTTCAAGGCTACGAGATACACCCTCCTGTCTTTGAGTCCAGGGAAAACTCTCTTGATTTAACCAGGCTACAAGATCACCTAATTGATTTACGGGCTACAATCACACCCAATTGATTTACAGGCTGTTGGGTAGATTCTCACCACCGGTCCAAAGCTTCGCCGATCCAACCTGCTTCGCATGCAACGACCCTGCCGAACCAACTCATCCCCATGCTCTGCCGAACCAGCTCACCTCCCATGCTTCGCCGAACCAACTCACCACCCATGCTTCGCCGAACTAGCTCACCTCCCATGCTTCGCCGAACCAACTCACCTCCCATGCTTCGCCGAACCAACTCACCACCCATGCTTCGCCGAACTAGCTCACCTCCCATGCTTCGCCGAACCAACTCACCTCCCATGCTTCGCCGAACCAACTCATCCCCATGCTTCGTCGAACCAACTCACCTCCCATGCTTCGCCGAACCAACTCATCCCCATGCTTCGCCGAACCAACTCACCTCCCATGCTTCGCCGAACCAACTCACCTCCTACCACCGGACCAAACGCTGCCGGACCAAGACGTGCCAGGCCAGATCACATCAGCCCAGGCCCACCAGCAGCTATATACATCCAAGACCCCTGCTCCCACCCTCACTCTATAAATAGAGGGGCAGGGGTACGACAATGGGGGACAAGTTGGAGAGCTCAAGCACAGAGAGAACTTTCAAACAACTTTCTTTTACTTGTATCAAAGCTTTGTACTTGTAATCAAAACAAGAGAAGAGAAATAACATATAAAGTGGACGTAGGCACATTCTGCCTGAACCACTATAAATCTGCGTGTCTTTTTTACAGTTTAGCCCCTGCTTTTCATATATTTGCATAAATCACCCAAATCACTAAGAACAACATAAGATCTACTAAATCATACAACTTTGAGGTGTTTGTCCATTTTTTGTGCAAACATTTTTGGTGCTTTCACTGAGAAATAGAAGCTCGAAGCTTCAGCTTCATCCGCTTAACAAGTTTTCCTAACAGCATCGTCCGCCACTTGGAAAACATGCCTCCCAAATAGAGGAAAGATGTTAACAAAGGAAAAAACATCGCATCCAGCAGTCTTCCAGATCCAGCTGTCACGAATCAAGTAAATCGTCCTCCTCCAGCAACAGTAACAAATGAAGAACAGGCTAACCCAACCACTCCTGCCACAGAAAAGCCTGCAGCAATTACTAGAGCAGATCTGGATAGAGTTGTGGTTGAAGTAACTAACCGCTTCACATCCCAGCAGGAAGCCTTGGTGGACCATCTCATGTCACGCTTAAGGGACGCTGAAGAATCCAACCGCAACACTGAATCATGGGGCGAGTCCCAGTCTGGAGGATCTCAGAGACAACAAAGATCTTCCTTCTTCGAAGGAGCTAACGGCAGAAGTAGCCATGGTAGGAGCCGAGACCGAGCACAGCCCGAAGTTAGGCCTGAGGAAACGTTTGGTACCGAACCCAACGGGGGAGGTACCGGACGTAGGTCAACTGTAGCTGAACCTGTCATACTGCCTAACCATGAAAACACCGGTGAACGGGGCCGAGCTAGAGTCCAGCCCGAAGTTGGACCCGAGGAAGTGCTTAGATCAGAACCCAGCAGGGGAAGATCAAGGCAAGGGCCAACTGTAGCTGACCCTAGCATGCTCCCAGAAGATCAAAGGCAGCCACTGGAAAACGTGAGGAATGATAGACGATACCATCCCTACAGGTCATCTGGACGGAATCAATCCCACAGAACAGAACCAAACTCGTTTCTATATGCTCCAAATTCTGATGAAAGGATGGCATGCTTGTTTAGAGAGTGCGTCCAACGGGATCAAAGAGATCGACGGATAGGCGCTAGGGTAACCAGCCCTTTCGCCCGCAATATCGAAATTGCCATCACCCCCCGAGAATGGAAGATGCCAACAATGGAACCTTACAAAGGAACCTCCGACCCCATCATACACTTACAAAGATACACACAGCATATGCTCATGAGTGGAGCAACAGAGGGAGTACTGTGCAAATGCTTTCCACTATTCTTAGCAGATCTCGCTACCTCTTGGTTCTGTCATTTACCCCAGGGATCCATCAACTCGTGGGAAATGTTGAAAGAAAAGTTTATCAGTCAGTTCCGCATTCATGTGGAACAGCCTAAGGACGCTTATTCCTTATCCAGCATCAAACAGAAACTCGGAGAAAAACTGCAACAATACCTAACCCGATTCAATGCCGTAGCGGCCGCAGTCCAAGATGCCGACGAGAAGCTTATCCTAATGGCCCTCTGTAGTGGTGTGCATACGGACACTAAATTCGCTAGACGGTTGACAAAAGAAAAACCATCTACTTTACCCGATTTCTTCCATGAAGCCGGGAAATATATGAGGCTCGAGGATGCTGCCGTCGAGGGGCAGTCAGGATAGCAAAATAAGGCAACTCACAGCAACGCCCCTGCTGTGGCAAGGGACGTTCGAAGAAATGATTCCCGAGACAATGCTGGGGGCAAGAAGGGAGAAAAGAGCCTATATCGGCCAGGACCGAGATTCGACACTTACACTCCTTTGAACGAGACCGTCGAAAATATCTTCCTTGCCACCCAAGACGAAGTTGAATACAAACGCCCCCCGCACAAGAAGGAATCAGATAACGCAATTAAGTCTGGAAAACTCTGTCGTTTCCACGAATCCCATAGGCATGATACCAATGAATGCCATCATCTTCGGGACTTGATTGAAGAACACATCAGAAGAAGGAGACTGGAACGCTATGTAAATGGTGCATTGAACTAAGTCGATATGATATTACCTACCATCCTCGCACCGCCATCAAGGGGCAGGCCATGGCCGATTTCATCGCCGAATTCACTACCAACAACTGAGATTACTCAAATGACCAGCCCGTGGCTCTTTGCTGTATGGGGAATTGACTTAATCGGCGAACTACCAATGGGTCGAGGCAGGGCCAAATATGCTATAGTGGCAGTCGACTATTTCACCAAATGGGTGGAAGCAGAACCCCTGAATAAAGTATCTTCAGTAAAAATTATTAATTTCTTAATCAAAAATGTTCTATGCAGGTACGGAGTCCCATTCAAAATCATATCAGACAATGGACTCCAGTTTGACAGCGAGGAGTTCGCCAACTGGTGCCAAGAGCATGGAATTCACAAAAGCTTCTCATCCATAGCTTATTCCCAGGCAAACGGAAAAGTCGAAGCCGTCAACAAAATTCTCAAAACTCTAATAAAAAAGAAACTTGAAAAGTCAAAGGGCGCTTGGGTGGATGAACCTCCTACGGCACTATTGGCCAATCGCACGTCTTTCAGAACATCAACGGGGCATACTCCTTTTCTCTTTGGCATACGGATCGGAGGCTATGCTCCCAATTGAAACTATAGTGCCTTCCCATCGTAGGATCCACTACAACCCAGAAGAGAACGAAGAGTTCCTCCTCATGTCTCTGGATCTAATTGAGGAAAGAAGAAATGATGCAGCCCCCCAGGGCAGCAGCTCACAAGCAAAAAGTGGCAACGCAATACAACTCCAAAGTCAAGCATCGTAGCTTACAGAAAGGAGATCTTATCCTCAAGCGAATCTTCCTGCGCCCCGGAGCGCTAGATCCAATCTGGGACGGACCATATGTAATTCATAAAGATCTTCGCAATGGAGCTTATATTTTGTCAACAGTGGACGGGGAGGTGTTCCAGATGGCATGGAACATCCAACACCTTCGTCGATACTTTTCTTAACTCATACTGCCCATATGAAGTGAATTAACAAAGAGAATCAGTGGACGTAGGCATTTTCGTGCCGAACCACTTTAAAAAAACTTGTCTCTTTTTAACTTGTTCCTTCATATCTTGGCTGCTTGTTAACTGTATCCTTTTCTGTTGAACAAAATCCTGTGCAAATAGCATTTTCATTCAAGGCGCTCCACAGCGCAACCTCTCCTGGACAAAACCTAACAGGTACTATGCGAATCTATGCCCTCGCCAATGAGACACTTTCGCTTCGGCATCCCTCTGCTGCGGGTTAACTCATTGCTCGCGACGGCCCTTAAAGCCAACTGTAATGAGCCGATTACAAGCCACTGAGAAGGCCGACTATAGCCGAGGCAGCTCATTATGGCGTTAGGCTCGCCAGCAACTGTGAACCGACTATAAGCCCCAACATAAGGTGTGGCCAGCCAGGGGCAGTTCACAGTTGACGATCGGCACCCACGCTAGCCGGCCACAGTAAATCGAATAATACCCACGATTACTGGCCATAATGGCCCGGGTAGTTACTGTGCACGATCTCGGCTCCGATGTGTCTTAAGTGCGGCTGTGGTAAAAAAGAATTAACTCCCCGCGGAGGCGTAAGATGGGTGACAAATGTCTCCAAGACCCACAGCTAGGGAAAGTGACTACAAAACCCGTTTGCCACGAACTTAAGCACATTGAAGGCCTTCCGTGATTGGAAGTTTTACTATTTCACCTATTTCAATTTTACTTAAAAAGCTTTATAACAACCCCTAAAGTATAGGATACAGAGTAGGAGATACTCGCCAATGGGTGCAGGGACTCACAATCGGATGGCAGGGCATTCAACTGCTTTCCATGCTCGGTCATACAAGTTACTCAAAACTGCCATCTACAATTAGAGCATGAAAGGCGAGTCTTTCCAGGTATAATCAAGGGGCCGGCTGCATTGGAGTTTTATCCTTGTCCTGTTGACCACCTGTCCAGTCAAAGAAAGGATTCATTAGCAATAAGCAACCAAGTTAATGGAGAGACTAAAAAGGAAGACTTACCAGCACCTGCTTCTTGGCTATCCTGATCGTCGTCCTCTACTTGCACGCCTACCTCCTCAGCAGCAAGCAACCACATACCTTCCTTCACCGCCACCTTCTCCTCCTTGGCAAATTGAGCCGTGACCGCATCCATGCTGAAGACCACGCCACCATCTTTATCCGCATCGGCCTTAGCCTCCTCCAAAGCCCGAAGATAGATCTTAGCCATGACCCTGGGATAATCATCCATCCAGGATAGGTTGCCCTGCTTCTAGGTACGGAAGTACATGTCCTGAAGCATTTCGTCCATCATCTCCTCATTTTCCTCAAACTCCCTCATCCGGGCCTCGGAAGCCGACAACCTTTCAACGGTGGCATCTCTCTCCGATCGGTATCTCGAGCAGTCTACCAGAAGGGATTTCCGCATTGCCTCCATCTCCTCCCTCAACTTGGCTTGAGCAAGCTCTACAGTCTCAAGTTTCCCGGATAGCTCCCCTATCTGCTCAAGATCCGCTTTCCGAACCTCGTCCACCGTGGCAATAGCCATGTGGATCCGTTCCCTGCAGGTAGCTTCCATTTTCCGCAGTTCAGCCCGGCTGGCCTCTTCCATGGTTTTCTTTAGTCGTCCAGAAGCAGCCTCATGTTGAGAAATCTGAATGGCCTGATCAGCAAGCTGTTTGGCCTGATCTAAAACCACCAATCGAAGTCAGATGTTGGCACTCCCAATCTCCTCTCCAGCCTTAACCAGCCGGGCATGATGCTCCATCAGCTTCCTAGTCTCCTCCGCCACCCGATCAATATTAGCCTTGGCCTCGTCTCCCATGGTAACTATCCGAGTAGTAAGTAGATCAAGATCTAAGGACTTAGCCTCATCAAGCACCCATACCATGGGATTGCGGGGAAGAAGGTGCTCACCAGTAACCTCGTCAAAGGTAATATCGTGGGAACTTGGATCCAGATCAGGATGACCCGCAAATGGATTACGAGCCAAGTCAGGACGGTCGATATGAGTGACGGAAGGGTTTCCGGACGGGTGCGGAGAGAGTACAAACTCGCTATCCTCCTCCGTGATATCATGAAGAGGCTGAGCCGGGAGCTGAGGACCAGGTGAACGTTCGGATAAAGGATGACTCCTCTTTCTCTGCTGAATACCCTCATCAATAACCCCGAGAAGAGGACGGTAGCCGACTACATCCCCGGAGCGGTGGGTCAAAGGCTTCGGCTTGGCGGAAGTTTTGGAAAGCTTGTATTGCTCAAGCCTGTGCCGAAGATCTGGGGCCTTGGATGTCTTACCTTCTCCTGATATAAAGAACAAGTGTCACAAGCTTACATCACTATATAATTCGAGAAGCGCGGTAAATTACAAGTTAAAAGAAGAAAGAAAGCACGTCTGTTATACAAACCCTGGGGAGAAGTAGGATACTGCAATGAGTCCTGGATTTCATTCCAGGACGGGAGCGGATCATAAAATATTCCTAAGTCCCTATCAATAATGAAGCATGCAGGAGTCAAGAGTTCACCTTGAGTCGTCGGAGCCACCTTGGCTGGAATGGTCTGAGAAGACTCGCTTGCACCGGTCCCGACCTTGTCCGCTTTCCTGGTCTTCTCTACCAAAGCCGGATCTTCGTCCAGCCCCTCGAAAGCTTGGTGGAACGCATCATCCGTCCACTCCTGAATCTCGCCCGCTTGCCCAGGAAGCAAGGCCCCGATGCCATCTCCACCCTCACCTCTTTCCTCCTCCACGTCTTCCTCCCCCTGAGTAAGTGGACAATTGTTGGGAGAAGGACCGTCCAATCTCTTAAGTTTCTTACCTCAAACGGCTGGAGGTTTTGTGAAAGTTTTCTCTTTCCACTCTCTGCCGCGACGCCTCCCTTAGCCTGAGCAGCCGCCCTCTCCTCCGTCGTTTCCCTCAGCTTGACTACTGACTGGTGTGGAGGGATCAAGTTATAGTCCAGAAGGGTCGCGTTTCTGATCAGGAAGGCAGCTGATCTATCCCTCCCAGGGATAGCTTCTATCTCAGCCGCCGTTTGAACCAGGCGATCGGTCTCCACCACCACAAAGCCACCTGTCGCTAGCAAAAATGAAGACGTATGGGAAGAAGCCTCGCAAACCAGAATGGAAATAAATAAAGTGTAGACTTACATCCAGAGGTGAAGCGCCTAAAAGAAACTGAGCCGTCCCTGTCGAAGAACCACTCCTTCTTGAACATGCTGAATTTGGAATACAGGTCCAAGACCGGCTTGAAGGTTACAGCCGACTCCAAGCTGATGTATGGGGACCCCTTCTTATAGCCCCTCAGATTATATAAGTACCGGATCTCCCGGTTGGAAGGAGCACGACCACACTTCCTCTGAAAAATAACGAAGAGGCTCACTAGTATAGCATAGGAGTTGGGTTGAAGCTGGAATGGGGCCACCTTTAGATATGTGAGGAAGCTGGCTACCCAAGCGTTAAGAGGAGGAATGGCACCACACATGCAGTGGTATCTGCTGTAGGCAAGGTACCCTTCAGGAGGTTCGTATGGCATAACTTCTCTCCCTGGCAACAGCAAGTGCGCCCTATCAATTCCAAAAGATCGGGAAATAACATCAAGCTGCTCCTCCTTGAGGGAGCTAGGAAAGCAATCGGGCGGGGAGTTCAGAAGTTCCTGAGGGCCGTACCCATCCACTAGTGATCTCGGGGCAGGTCCGTGACGTTCTGGATTCGGCTGAGCTGGGGGCACGGCGGAGGAACCTCCTTCGCCCTCGGATTTCTTTTTGTCTGATCGAGTTTCCGCTTTACGAGACATTATCTGCAAACACAAAGAGGAACGTCGTTAGAATAGAGGAAGTAAAGGAGCAAGTGTCTGCAGTCTGAAATTTCAAGTGAAAAAATCAAGTTTATCAAGTTCATTCGGCACCTAGGGTAAAGTTCATTCGGCACCCAGAGTAAATGATCATTCGGCACTTAGAGTACGTAAATTCATTCGGCAGTACTTGATTCGGTATTCTGAAGCAATTCGTCAAGAGAGCTTGATTCGGCAGAAACGTTTGGTTCGGCTATCTTGAATTGGAAGGGAATAACGAGAGTATACAGCCCCTACTTATAGGCAAATATAGGATGCCGGACCAGTTGGATCGGCGCTCAGCGAACGAATAAGAGGAAACAAAGTAGGCCATACGCCAGCATATACCCCACTTTGGGGGGAAAATGTTGGGTAGATTCTCACCACCGGTCCAAAGCTTCGCCGATCCAACCTGCTTCGCATGCAACGACCCTGCCGAACCAACTCATCCCCATGCTCTGCCGAACCAGCTCACCTCCCATGCTTCGCCGAACCAACTCACCTCCTATGCTTCGCCGAACCAGCTCACCTCCCATGCTTCGCCGAACCAACTCACCTCCCATGCTTCGCCGAACCAACTCATCCCCATGCTTCGCCGAACCAACTCACCTCCCATGCTTCGCCGAACCAACTCATCTCCATGCTTCGCCGAACCAACTCACCTCCCATGCTTCGCCGAACCAACTCACCTCCTACCACCGGACCAAACGCTGCCGGACCAAGACGTGCCAGGCCAGATCACATCATCCCAGGCCCACCAGCAGCTATATACATCCAAGACCCCTGCTCCCACCCTCACTCTATAAATAGAGGGGCAGGGGTACGACAATGGGGGACAAGTTGGAGAGCTCAAGCACGGAGAGAACTTTCAAACAACTTTCTTTTACTTGTATCAAAGCTTTGTACTTGTAATCAAAACAAGAGAAGAGAAATAACATATAAAGTGGACGTAGGCACATTCTGGCTGAACCACTATAAATCTGCGTGTCTTTTTACAGTTTAGCCCCTGCTTTTCATATATTTGCATAAATCACCCAAATCACTAAGAACAACATAAGATCTACTAAATCATACAACTTTGAGGTGTTTGTCCATTTTTTGTGCAAACACAGGCCACAATCAAACCGTTTCCAATCACACTTTGATAGAGAGAGATTCGTTACACTTCGATCTTTCGATCTTTGATTACAAATGATCATATAACTCTAAATAGCACTGAGATCTTTGAGAGAGAGTGACATAGAATCAAACTAGAGATGATCGAGTTTGATTCACTTAGGATTTCAGCAGAGTTTTATTAAAATATAAGAGAATATTTGAGTGGAGAAGAAGGAGTGAAGAAATGAAGAAAAACTTACTTATAATTTGTTGAAAACAACTGGTATTTGTAGAAGAAGAAGAACAACAATTATGTCCATTCATGAAAGGTTATGACGAATAGACACTTCATTTGAAAATTTGAATTTCAACGGCTACCATGTCGACATGGGGGGATGGGGTATGTCGATATGCCCTAGTTAATTTTGAAAATTGATTTTTGTTTTTAAAAGAGATTTTCTTTCTAAAACTTGTCAAAACAATTTCTGAAGTTTATAAACCATTTTGAATATAGTTTAAACTTATAAAAGAGATAAAAAATTAATCTAAAAAAAATATAATCTATAACATAAAAGTAATATTAAAAACTAAGTATAGAATATATTTTTGAGATTTAAAGCTTATAATATTAAAACTAGGAGATAGTTTAAAAACAAGAGATGATTCTGAAATCAAATTATAAAAGATAATAAAAATATTTTAAGGCTAAAATATTTAAACTAAGAGAGATGACTTTTAAAAAGTTTTTGGAAAAATATTTAAAATAAATCATTTTGAAAATTTCGTGGATTTCATTCCAATAGAGAAGGTCGTGGGTTCCATCCCACTAAAGAGGTCGTGGGTTCCATCCCACTATTAAAGCGAGAAGGTGGATTTCATTCCACAATTAAAATCCGAATAAAGATTTTAACGCTATTATGAAGTTTTAATAAAAGTGTAGACACTATTACTTATCTTGATATCTTGAACTATTGAACTCTTGAATCTTGAACTCTTGATACTCATGAGTCTTCAGTCTTGATTTCTTCAATCTTGAATTTATCAGTCTTGAATCTCTATACTCAGTCTTGAATCTTTATACTGTACAGTCTTCATTCTTTAGTACCTACATATATATCCTGCATATACATATATATCTAGACAAGAATAATAGTATTAACAAGTCCTAAGGTTGTTGTCTTCAAAACCATCATCTCAGGAACTAACTGTGATGACCTGGAATTTTGGCAATAGTAATTTGATAATCTTTATTCATAATAATTTGAATTGGCAATAATAATTTGATAATCTTTGTTCATAATAATTTGAATTGGCAATAATAATTTAGTAATCTTCTTTTATAATTATTTTAAAATGGCAAATTTATCTTTTCAAAGCTAATAAAAATATTTTCTAATTATAATGTATATATATATATATACATTGTAAATAGGGAACTTTGGTTTAAATTCAATATAATAACTTTCAAAGCTATTTAAAAGTTAATCATATATTTTCAAAACACCTAAGGTAAATATTTATTTATTTAAGTATTTTAGCTTAAGTTTAAATAAGATTTAATTAAAGGTTCATTTCTTTTGTATTTAATATTCTTTCTTTTTAAATTTATCATGAATAAATGTAATTTGTATATATGCAAACACTTAAAAACATAATAGATAAATCATAGAAACATATATTAATAAAAATATAAACATAAATTGATATAAACATAATACATATTAATATAAGTAATTAATATAATATAGAGATTAAACATGTGTAAGACTATAATAACATGCAAAATATATTTGTAAGCTAAGTAGCAAGCAAATTAACAAATGGCAACATTGTCTCTTTAAAAATTTAATTATATTAATAAAGTGTTTAAGAGAGAAACCTGGTTTTTCATTTTCAGTTCAAAATCTTTCCTTTCTCAATTCTTTATTTCTTTCTTCTTCTTATAAACTAAAAAGAAAAACTAAAATCAAAACCTGTTTCAATCTTCTATCCTGAGCATGATTCAACTATTTCAACCTGAGCAAGGATTCAACTCAAATATTAATCAAGATCAACTCAACAAATTCAGATTCAAATTCAACATTAAGAAGATCAAATCAACTTCAATTTCAAATCAAAACAAGTTCCAGATAGAAGTCTTAACCTATGTTCCTCTGTTTTGCTGGTGAGTAAACTTTTTGATTTAAAAAGCTTAAAATCTGTTTTTATACTTGATGCATGTGATAAATATATATATATATATATATATATATATATATAAATGTTGTAATATGGGTTTGCATGAATGTTGTATCTGGAATGTGGGTTGAACTGCTATGTATATCTGTGTGCATGATGATCTTCCTCTGTTATTTGTATTCAGAGGCTAGTAATAAGTTCAAAAATCATTTCCTTCCTTTCCAATCTTTTTCTGGCTATGATCATAAAAGAGAAAATGGTTGTAACAATCTAAATTCATTTTTAAAAATAGTTTCAAGCAAAAACATTTAGTAAATATTTTGAAAATGGAAAATTACAATAAAAATCAATTATATGTCGAAAATCAATATTCATAATTCCATGCTTTGATTGTCTAAACAAGATCGTATGGTAGAATGATGAATTTAGAGATAGAAATCATGATTTTTAAGATTGAGGATGTTGGGAATTCGTAAGTTGATCAAATTATGCTTTATCGTCGAATCCCGACGATCGACGCGGTGTTGATCATTGCGATCGTGGTTGGAGGAAGTATGAGTGGTGGAGATTGGTGGAAAAATAGTGGGGGATTTTACTGATGGTCGGAGTAGCTTGGAAAAGTCGAACTAGGGTTCAATGATCAGATAGGGATGGCGAGGTTGTCAAGGTTCGTGCGTCGACGAGGGTGGATCAGAATCGATGGCGTGTGGGGGAAACGTCACGTGGGTCTGTGACGCTGCTCTGGTCGGAGCGACGTAGGCTCCAGTGGATGGGATCGTCGTCAGCGAGGTGATTTATTGATCGAGCTATGGGATCCAGTGGTGCTCGATAATTCGATTTCGTTTCTCTGGCGAATACGGCGATCTGGGTGGTCGAGTGGGACGGCGAGGATGTCAACGACTTGTCGAGGGTCGGGAAGTTGGTCGGAGAGGCGTGGAGTCACTATGCATGTGCACGTGTTCACTTTCGTATGACTGGGTTGGTTGGTTTTGGGGAAGAAGGGATGGGCACGGGATGATCTTGAAGTTTTCTTGTGTTTGTCTTGAGGAAGTGGAGACGCGAGTGGACTCGGGGGTTTACTCGGGGGAAATCGAAGTTGGCTCGGGTTGTTTTATTTGTATAACCTGGTTTTAAAATTTTAAAGGAAAATCATGTACAGGTTTTAAAAAGCAAAAGTAACTTAAATTAATCAAGTTTTCAAAATATATTAACTAAGTTTTTAAGCAAAGTAAATGTTAAACAAAGTTTCAAAGCCAAATGGAAATAAATAAGTTTTCAAAGATATGTATTTTCCTAGTTTTAAAGTTATTAAAATTGATTAAGTTTTTAAGCAATTTATTAAATCAAGTTTTAAAATGAAAAGTTTTCAAAAGATTATAATCCAAGTTCTAAAGTAAAAATTATTAAACAAGATTTTAAAACAAGTTTCAAGTTTAAATGTAAAAGGTAAATGATTTAAAATTGTTTTGTTTTAAAGTAATTAAATATTAGGTTAACTATGTAATTAAATTCCTAAGTGTTTTTAAAATGTAATAAGATGATGTTTGAACTAAGATATGATTAAAGTAAGAGTATTTAGTTTTAATTAATCAAAGGGTTTCATATAAGTTTTGTATAAATTAATTTCAAGCATTTAAATGAAATAAGATTTAACTGAGTAATTAATTAAAATAAAGAATTTATTTTTAATTAATTAAGGTTATGATTAATTAAAGATAATTAATAAGTGAAATTAATTAAAAATTAATCACTTAATGTAATTAATAAGGGTTAATTAATTAATGCTAATAATCAAAGGATAATTACTTAGTGGAAGTAATTAATGGATTGTTAATGAAAGTAATAAATTTAAAGATCATTAACTAGAGATTAAGGAATAATTAATTAATGTAATTAATTTAAGATAAATAATTAGTTTAATTAGTTAAGGATAATCATTTAATGAAATTGATTAAGTATAATTACTTAATGTTATTAATAAAGTATATTTACTGGATGTGATTAATTAAGGGTTAATTACTAAATGTAATTAATTAAAAGAGTAATTAATTAATGAAAGTAATTAGAGGATAATTAATTAATGGAAGTAATTAAGGATTAATTACTTAGTGTAATTAATTTAAGGATTAATTAATTAATATAATTAATTAAAGGATTAATTACTTAATGTAAGGATTAATTAATGAAAGTAATTAATGGGTAATTAATAAATGTGATTAATTAAAGATAATTAATGAAAGTAATTAATTATAAGATAATTAATTAATGTAATTAATTAAGGATCGTTAATTAATGTAATTAATTATAGTATAATTAATTAAAGAGAGTAATTAAAGGTTAATTAATGTGAATGGTTAAAGGGTAATTAATTTATAATTACTTAATGTAATTAAAGAATAATTAATTAAGGACAATTAATTAAGATGGATAATTAAAGGATGATTAATTAATTGGGTGGTATGTAAGCAGGATTTAAAGGTAATTAGAGTGATTAATATAATTTATTTGGAGGTTAAATTAAATTAATTAGGAATTGTACAACTGATTAATCTTGCTTAAGAATGATTGAATGATATTGAATACCTTGGATTATTTGATATCTATGATATGTGATTTGTGCTGCTCTGTGATATGAGATGCTTTGGTTGAATTGTGATAATATGGATTATCTATCTGTGATAAATGGCTATGTGTATATGTTACACTAAGTATAAATTAAATTGTTTAAACTTAAACAACTTGGACTTTAAGACGGCGTTTTGGATTTCGGGGAGACCGGGATCAGATTTCCAAATTGGATATCTGAAAACCACATCGATCCAAATTAAACGATAGGTCGTGAAATCTCAAGTGAAGATCGAGATGAAGACTCGAAGTGTAAGGGCTATTTGTCGTTAACTCTGAGGGTGATTCCAAAACGAGTGTAACGGAGATAGTGCTTTCAATTTCGAGATGAATATTTAGAGTGCAAGGGCTATTGTTGTTAACTCTGAGGGTGATTCCAAAATGGGTGTAGCGAGATAGTGCCTTCGGTTTCATTCGAACCCGAAACGAACTTATATGGATGAATGCTTTCAGACCATCGTCATTGGAGGACGATGAGCATTCCAAGATATGTGTTATAAAAAGGTAATCATAGCCTCAAGCCTCATCATCCGGGAATGGCTTAAACAGGGGAGGTGCAGCAAGGCTAAGTGGGTCGCGCCCAAGTAGGACGAGATTTTCCGCTGTCTAGAGGTCCCTTATATTTCGGCTTAGTAGGCGGTTGGTCGCGCCAACTGCGGGGTTGTCTTGTTCGAGATTATCAAGTAAGGGATAGTTCCGTCCTTGTGTTGCAGGGGATTTAGGGTGGATCCTCGATACTCTGATCTAGACCAGGTACTGTGACGGGCGGTACCCCAGTAGCCCTGCCATTGTATGGAATCCAATCTCCAATAAGTGCCGTACGTTTTGATTGTGCCCAACTATGTTGGAACGTGAGATGTAAGCATTCTAGCTATTTTCTATTTTACTTGAAAACCCTAGACACTATTATAATATCACCGGATTTCCTAATCAAATGTTTTGGTTATCGTAAGGTAAAAACCCGACATGTTTATTTGTGGCGTGGTCTTACGAGATACCTTTGTTTTCAAATGGTTTTCAAAGTTAAACAACTTTAACCCGTTTACTCACACCAGACCCATGTCTGACCCAGAGTTTATTTTCTGTTTTCTTAAACTCTTGGGTACTCAAATTTTTATGAGTAGCCAAGGGATTCAGGTTAGCTTTGACGAATTCTAGAGGAGGCTTGGAGCAAGAGGCTTCAGCATATATAGATATCTGTGTTTTCGCTGTATTGATCTTTGTGTTGTATTTTGAGTTGTATGATAAACAGGTCTGCATGACTGTCTAGAATGTGATGTATTAAGCTGTGTAACTCTGATAGACGATGTCTATTATGTAATAACTATGCGATGTAATATATTTTATTCGTTCCGCTGTGAGATTCTGATATTGTTTAGTTCTTTCTTTCCTATCTTTTCTCTTTTCTATCCCTTTCTTTCTTAATGATGATGCGTCTTTCTATGGAATGAATGGCGGGTCGTCACAGGTGGTATCAGAGCTCTAGGTTGAGATAATACCTAGGCTTTGGAGTGATATCTATCTTGAGAGAGCGTATTTGTAATATATATATACATATATACATACATATATACATATATATATATATATATATATATATATATATATTCCTACCTGATTTGTTGGGTTACCTGTTCGGGTTTTCCATAATGAATTCTAGAAGTAGAAGGGGCAGAGGTGTGGGTAGCACGACTACCACAAATGGAAGAGGCCCATATGTTGAGGAGGAAGAGTATCTGCCGAGGCTGTAGACCCAATACCGCCTCGAGTGAGCTTTACGACATTGAGTAAGGATTTCACCAATCTCGGAGGAAAACCTTTTAAAGGTACAGAGTCCATCTTTGAAGTGTAAGTTTGGTTGCGCTCTTGTGAGCGGTTTTTCAAGATTTGGATCTGTCAGATGAGCAGAAGCGGGTGATGGCATCTTAGCAACTTCAGGAAGGAGCAGCTGCATGGTGGGACGCAGTAACTATGAGAGTTCCCGAAGGTGTTTTTATCTTGGAGGAAGTTTAGGAAGTGTTTAAGGAACAGTTTATACCTACCGCAGGGAAGACTCGGCTGTATAGGAATTTTTCTGGATCTCAAGCAAGGGAGTTTGTCTGTATTGGAGTATGAGACTAGGTTCAACGAGATGTTTGAGCTTGGGTTGAGGCCCGAGTTTCATGAAGAAATGACTGCCCATCTCAAAGGCTCTTTTGTGGAATTGGTTGATGGCTTTGACGTTCGAGGAGCTTATGGATAAGAAGTCTTTGGTATCTGTAGCAGCAGTGCAGCTCGAAAGTGTTTTGTGTGCCAGCAGGAAGGTCATTTTGCTAAGCAGTGTCCTAGAGGTGGAGTTCAGAAGCAGCAGAGTGGACCCATTTCTCTGATAGTTCAGAAGTCTTTGTGTTTCAACGGTCAGCAGCCCGGGCATTTGGTGAAGCTTGCCTACTTCTTTAGAAAGCTCAGTAGAACAAGGTGTTTGCTATTCAAGGTGGACCGTCAGCTCTTCTGGTAGGCAAAGGTGTTCTTGAAGGATTTGACCTTATTTTGGATTTTTGTGGATTGGTTTGTCAAGCATTAAGTGTTCTAATTTGTGAAGAGAGAACGGTATCTTTGGAAACTGAACTGAGTAGATTTGCAAAAGTGACTTGCGATAGTTTAGGAGTTTACCTGAGTAATCTTAGCTTGGGGTCAAGGCATCTCAAGAGGAGGTAGGAGCTATCAAGGTTGTCAGAGACTTTTCCGGATGTTTTCAAGGAATTCAAAGGTTTTCCCGCATCGGGAGATTGAGTTTCGTATCGACTTGGTTCCAGGAGCGATACCAGTGGTTCGACCTAGAAGAAGGATGGCTTCTAGAGAGAGGGGATTTGGTGAAGCAGACTCAAGATTTCTTGGAATTTCTATGTTTTCTCAGTTGGATCTAGTTTCGGGTTTCCTCCAGCTAAGGGTAGTTGAAGACAGTATACCCTTGACTGCTTTCGGAGGACCCAATTGTTTCTTTGAGTGGTTGGTTATGTCTTTTGGAAATTAACCAACGCTCCAGCTTGTTTTGTGGATCTGATGAACCGTGTCTTCCGGGATGTGTTGATCAAGTTTGTGCTCGTGTTCATCGACGACATTCTCATCTACTCCAAATCGGAGTTGCGCGGCGGAAGCGTCATTTGGAGATAGTATTAGAAATTTTGAGGAGACATGTCCTGAAAGCTAAGTTTTCGAAGTGTCATTCTGGAAGTCAGAAGTATGTTTTTGGGACATATTGTATCTAGAGAAGGTATTTCTGTGGATCCGGTCAAGGTAGCAGCTGTTCAAAAATGGAAGCAGCCTCAGACTCCTACGGAAGTCCGTAGTTTTCTTGGATTAGTGGGTTACTACAGGAGATTCATCCGGGATTGCTCTAAGATCTCTTCTCACTTGACCAAACTGTCTAGGAAGGGAGCCAAGTTCAATTGGATTTCTACGTGTGTAGAAGTTTTTCAGGATCTGAAGGCAGAGTTGGCGAGTGCACGCGTTCTAGCTATTTCGGATAGGAGAAGTTCGAAGTCTACAGATGTTTATGGAGTAAAGCTTGTGTTCGGGATTTCGATGGATCTGGGGAGGACCATCTTGTTGGGTAGTATTAGGAGTTTATCTTATTCTTGGTCCAGATTTGTTTCGAGAGGCATCTACGAAGGTTGAGTTGTTCAAGGGAAGGACGAAGGCAGCCCAGGATCGTCAGAAGAGTTACACGGATAAGAGACGGGGGAATTTGGAATTTGAAGTTGGAGACATTGTTTTTGTTAAAGTTTCTCCGATCAAAGGAGCAATAAGATTTGGTAAGACTGGAAAGCTAGCTTCGAGGTATATTGGTCATTTTTGTGTTCTCGAAAGGATAAGTTCTTTGGCCTACAAGATTGAATTGCCAGTCCGGATGGCTGGGATTCACATTGTATTTCACGTATCTCATCTGAGGGAGTACGTGCATGATCCATCACTGGTTGTAGAACCAGCAGTTCAGGAAGATTTGGAATTTGAACCGGTCTTGACTGTGGTCAGACATCCTGTTCAGATTGTAGATCGAGATGAGAAGGAGCTCGAAAGCAAGTGGTGTAGCTAGTTAAGGTTCAGTGGAGCGAGGATCCCAGAGATTGTACCTGGGAAACTCTAGATAGGATTAGGAAGGCCTATCCTGAATTGTGTCGGGATAATTAGATTTGCTTGTTTGTATGAATTGGTTGCTATGGTTGTTAGTATATGGTTGATAATGTGTGCTTTGTTGTTTGAATATAAAGCTTTGTTGGATTATTAAATTATCTTTGCTTTTAAATTTCGGGGACGAAATTCTTTTAAGGGGGGAGGAATGTGATGACCCGGAATTTTGGCAATAGTATTTTGATAATATTTATTCATAATAATTTGAATTGGCAATAATAATTTGATAATCTTTATTCATAATAATTTGAATTGGCAATAATAATTTGGTAATCTTCTTTTATAATTATTTTAAAATGGCAAATTTATCTTTTCAAAGCTAATAAAAATATTTTCTAATTATAATGTGTATATATATATATACATTGTAAATAGGGAACTTTTGTTTAAATTCAGTATAATAACTTTCAAAGCTATTTAAAATTTAATCATATATTTTCAAAACACCTAAGGTAAATATTTATTTATTTAAAAGTATTTTAGCTTAAGTTTAAATAAGATTTAATTAAAGGTTCATTTCTTTTGTTTTTAATATTCCTACTTTTTAAATTTATCATGAATAAATGTAATTTGTATATATGTATCTTAAAAACATAATAGATAAATCATAGAAACATATATTAATAAAAATATAAACATAAATTGATATAAACATAATAAATATTAATATAAGTAATTAATATAATATAGAGATTAAACATGTGTAAGACTATAATAACATGCAAAATACATTTGTAAGCTAAGTAGCAAGCAAATTAACAAATGGCAACATTGTCTCTTTAAAAATTTAATTATATTAATAAAGTGTTTAAGAGAGAAACCTGGTTTTTCATTTTTAGTTCAAAATCTTTCCTTTCTCAATTCTTTATTTCTTTCTTCTTCTTATAAACTAAAAAGAAAAACTAAAATCAAAACCTGTTTCAATCTTCTATCCTGAGCATGATTCAACTATTTCAACCTGAGCAAGGATTCAACTCAAATATTAATCAAGATCAACTCAACAAATTCAGATTCAAATTCAACATTAAGAAGATCAAATCAACTTCAATTTCAAATCAAAACAAGTTCCAAATAGAAGTCTTAACCTCTGTTCCTCTGTTTTTCTGGTGAGTAATCTTTTTGATTTAAAAAGCTTAAAATCTGTTTTTATACTTGATGCATGTGATAAATATGTATAAAAATGTTGTAATATGGGTTTGCATGAATGTTGTATCTGGAATGTGGGTTGAACTGCTATGTATATCTGTGTGCATGATGATCTTCCTCTGTTATTTGTATTCAGAGGCTAGCAATAAGTTCAAAAATCATTTCCTTCCTTTCCAATCTTTTTTTGGCTATGATCATAAAAGAGAAAATGGTTGTAACAATCTAAATTCATTTTTAAAAATAGTTTCAAGAAAAAACATTTAGTAAATATTTTGAAAATGGAAAATTACAGTAAAAATCAATTATTTGTCGAAAATCAATATTCATAATTCCATGCTTTTATTATCTAAACAAGATCGTATGGTAGAATGATGAATTTAGAGATAGAAATCATGATTTTTAAGATTGAGGATGTTGGGAATTCGTAAGTTGATCAGATTATGCTTTATCTTCGAATCCCGACGATCGGCGCGACGTTGATCATCGCGGTCGTGGCTGGAGGAAGTATGAGTGGTGGAGATTGATGGAAAAATAGTAGGGGATTGTTTTGATGGTCGGAGTAGCTTGGCGAAGTCGAACTAGGGTTCAATGATCAGATAGGGATGGCGAGGTTGTCGAGGTTCGTGCGTCGACGAGGTTGGATCGGAATCGATCGCATGTTGGGGAAACGTCGCGTGGGTCTGTGACGCTGCTCTGGTCGGAGGGACGTGGGCTCCAGTGGATGGGATCGTCGTTGGCGAGGTGATTTGTTGATCAAGTTATGGGATCCAGTGTTGCTCGATAGTTCGATTTTGTTTCTTTGGCGAATACGGCGATCTAGGTGGTCGAGTGGGACTACGAGGATGTCAACGACTTGTCGAGGGTCGGGAAGTTGGTCGGAGAGGCGTGGATCGCCGTGCACGTGCACGTGTGCACTTTCGTATGACTGGGTTGGTTGGTTTTGGGGAAGAAGGGATGGGCACGGGACGATCTCGAAGTTTTCTTGTGTTTGTCTCGAGGAAGTGGAGACGCGAGTGGACTCGGGGGTTTACTCGGGGGAAATCGAAGTTGGCTCGGGTTGTTTTATTTGTATAACTTGGTTTTAAAATTTTAAAGGAAAATCATGTACAGGTTTTAAAAAGCAAAAGTAACTTAAATTAATCAAGTTTTCAAAATGTATTAACTAAATTTTTAAGCAAAGTAAATGTTAAACAAAGTTTCAAAGCCAAATGGAAATAAATAAGTTTTCAAAGATAAGTACTTTCCAAGTTTTAAAGTTATTAAAAATGATTAAGTTTTTAAGCAATTTCTTAAATCAAGTTTTAAAATGAATAAGTTTTTCAAAAGATTATAAACCAAGTTCCAAAGTAAAAATTATTAAACAAGATTTTAAAACAAGTTTCAAGTTTAAATGTAAAAGTTAAATGATTTAAAATTGTTTTGTTTTAAAGTAATTATATATTAGGTTAACTATGTAATTAAATTCCTAAGTGTTTTTAAAATGTAATAAGATTATGTTTGAATTAAGATGTGATTAAAGTAAGAGTATTTAATTTTAATTAATCAAAGAGTTTCAAATGAGTTTTGTATAAATTAATTTCAAGCATTTAAATTAAATAAGATTTAAATGAGAAATTAATTAAAATAAAGAATTTATTTTTAATTAATTAAGGTTGTGATTAATTAAAGATAATTAATTAGTGAAATTAATTAAAAATTAATCACTTAATGTAATTAATAAGGGTTAATTAATTAATGCTAATAATCGAAGGATAATTACTTAATGGAAGTAATTAATGGATAGTTAATGAAAGTAATAAGTTTAAAGATCATTAACTAGAGATTAAGGAATAATTAATTAATGTAATTAATTTAAGATAATTAATCAGTTTAATTAAATAAGGATAATCATTTAATGAAATTGATTAAGTATAATTACTTAATGTAATTAATAAAGTATATTTACTAGATGTGATTAATTAAAGGTTAATTACTAAATGTAATTAATTAAAAGAGTAATTAATTAATGAAAGTAATTAGAGGATAATTAATTAATGGAAGTAATTAAGGATTAATTACTTAGTGTAATTAATTTAAGGATTAAATAATTAATATAATTAATTAAAGGATTAATTACTTAATGTAAGGATTAACTAATGGAAGTAATTAATGGGTAATTAATAAATGTGATTAATTAAAGATAATTAATGAAAGTAATTAATTAATGTAATTAATTAAGGATCATTAATTAATGTAATTAATTATAGTATAATTAATTAAAGAGAGTAATTAAAGGTTAATTAATGTGAATGGTTAAAGGATAATTAATTTATAATTATTTAATGTAATTAAAGAATAATTAATTAAGGATGATTAATTAAGATGGATAATTAAAGGTTGATTAATTAATTGGTTGGTAATTAATTAATGTTAAGTAAGCAGGATTTAAAGGTAATTAGAGTGATTAATATAATTTATTTGGAGGTTAAATTAAATTAGTTAGGAATTGTACAACTGAGTAATCTTGCTTAAGGATGATTGAATGATATTGAATACCTTGGATTATTTGATATCTCTGATATGTGATTTGTGCTGCTCTGTGATATGAGATGCTTTGGTTGAATTGTGATAATATGGATTATCTATCTGTGATAAATGGCTATATGTGTATGTTACACTAAGTATAAATTAAATTGTTAAACTTAAAGAACTTGGACTTTAAGACGGCATTTTGGATTTCGGTGAGACCGGGATCGGATTTCCAAACTGGATATTCGAAAACCACATCGATCCAAATTAAACGACAGGTCGTGAAATCTCAAGTGAAGATCGAGATGAAGACTCAAAGTGTAAGGGCTATTTGTCGTTAACTCTGAGGGTGATTCCAAAACGAGTGTAACGGAGATAGTGCTTTCAGTTTCGAGATGAATATTTAGAGTGCAAGGGCTATTGTCGTTAACTCTGAGGGTGATTCCAAAATTAGTGTAGCGAGATAGTGCCTTCGGTTTTGTTCGAACCCGGAACAGACTTGTATGGATGAATGCTTTCAGACCATCGTCATTGGAGGACGATGAGCATTCCAAGATATGTGTTCTAAAAAGGTAATCGTAGCCTCAAGCCTCATCAATCGGGAATGGCTAAAACAGGGGAGGTGCAGCAAGGTTAAGTGGGTCGCGCCCAAGTAGGACGAGATTTTCCCATGTCCAGAGGTCCCTTTTAATTCGGCTTAGTGGGCGGTTGGTCGCGCCAACTGTGGGGTTGTCTTGTTCGGGATTATCCAGTAAGGGATTGTTCCGGCCTTGTGTTGCAGGGGATTTAGGGTGGATCCTCGGTACTCTGATCTAGACCAGGTACTATGACGGGAGGTACCCCAGTAGCTCTGCCATTGTATGGAATCCAATCTCCAATAAGTGCCGTACGTTTTGATTGTGCCCAACTTTGTTGGAACGTGAGATGTAAGCATTCCAGCTATTTTCTATTTTAATTGAAAACCCTAGACACTATTATAATATCACCGGATTTCCAAATCAAATGTTTTGGTTATCGTAAGGTAAAAACCCGACATGTTTATTTGTGGCGTGGTCTTACGAGATACCTTTGTTTTCAAATGGTTTTCAAAGTTAAACAACTTTAACCCGTTTACTCACACCAGACCCATGTCTGACCCAAAGTTTATTTTCTGTTTTCTTAAACTCTTGGGTACTCAAATTTTTATGAGTAGCCAAGGGATTCAGGTTAGCTTTGACGAATTCTGGAGGAGACTTGGAGCAGGAGGCTTCAGCGTATATAAATATCTGTGTTTTCGTTGTATTGATCTCTGTGTTGTATTTTGAGTTGTATGATAGATAGGTCTGCATGACTGTCCAGAATGTGATGTATTAAGCTGTGTAACTCTAATAGATGATCTCTATTATGTAATAACTATGTGATGTAATATATTTTATTCGTTCCGCTGTGAGATTCTGATATTGTTTAGTGCTTTCTTTCCTATCTTTTCTCTTTTCTATCCCTTTCTTTCTTAATGATGATGCGTCTTTCTGTGGAAAGAAAGGCGGGTCGTCACACTAACAATCTCCCCCATTTTGATGATGACAACCTATGTTTATAAAATATACTCTGACTCCCCCTTATTCCAACAACTCCCCCTTAAACTACTAACTCTCCCTTAATATAAGCCTATCTAACCTTTTTATAATTATCGCCCTTTGTCATCAACAAAAACTAATCCTAAAATACATAACACCCCCTTAAACTAATACTTATGGAACTAATACTAATAACGAAGCATAATTAAGCGAAACTTAAATATAATTTTATTATATATATATATATATATGTTGTTATATTACACATATAAACCCAAATATATACAAATACACACAATATATAAAAACATTAACATAAAAACAATCTAATGAGAGTCTTTGATAATTGGTGACTTGTGAATCGAACAATTTGGGTAATGGAGACAAAAGTTTCCATGTTGTTCGACCAAATTACCATCTTTATCAAAACAGACTTCTCCAACGCAAATAACTTTATCGTCTTCGTCCATTTGCGCTTCTTCTTCTTCGTCTTCGTCATCTTCCTCTAATGTATTATGAATATGAATGTTAGAGGAGTCATCTTCAATCACGATCGGGTTTGCATGATTATCCATTAGAAATTTTTGCAAATTTCTAAGGATTTTTCCTTGTTTCTCTTGTTCCTTAGCCATCTTTATTTGCATGACTCACAGCTCCATCATCATTTGCTGAGAGTCCTTCAAAATTTCCTTTATCTTCATGACTCGGGCCAGCGTAGTTCGTTGAAATGGACCAGCATTAGGAGAATGGAAAGAAAAGAGTCGCATTTTGGTTTGACTTGGAAGAGGAGGCCATTATTTTATATTTTCAAAAGTTTATTATAGAGAAAATGAAGAGAGAAGACAGAAGAATTCAAAATATTTTGGTTTATATAGCCACCAAACTGATTTTAGAGGGAAAATCAAAATTCAAATTTTACCGTTGTATGTCGACCTAGGGGTTAGGGGTATGTCGACATCCTTATGGAAATTTTAACAATTTTAGTTTTCTTTATTTATTTAAATATATATGTTATTATATCTATATTCTATATCTTAGTTATAGAGCAAATACCTAATTCTCTTCTAAATTTAGTAAAGGTTGATTGATTCAAGGGTTTGGTCAAAATATCAGCTATTTGATTCTCCGTGTTGATAAATTCAAGAGAAATAATCTCTTTACTTATATTATTTCGGAGAAAATGATGTCCGGTATCAATATGTTTGGTTCTGACACGATGAGTAGGATTTTTGGATAAATTTATTGCACTTGTATTGTCACAAAAAAATGGTGATTTTGAAATATTTAATTCAAAATCCTTTAGGGTCTGTTGCATATAGATAACTTGAGAACAAGAAAAAGCAACATAGATATATTCTGCTTCAGTTGTTGATAATGAGACAATATTGTGCTTTTTACTAAACCAGGAAACCAGAGAATGTCCTAAAAAGTGACAAGTTCCACTTGTACTTTTTCGGTCTGATTTACAACCAGCATAGTCAGCATCACAATATGAGATTAAATCAAATAAATCATTTTTAGGGTAAAATAAGTCATAGTCTAAAGTGTGTTTAACATATCTTACGATACGTTTAACAGCTTTTAAATGGGTCCCTTTAGGTTGAGATTGGTATCTTGCACAGAGACAGACACTATGCATGATGTCAGGCCTACTCCCAGTTATATAGAGTAGCGATCCAATCATTCCCCCATATAGTTTTCGGTCGATAAATTTTGACATGCCTTCTTTATTCAAGGCTTCATTGGTTGCCATAGGAGTGGTTTTCCACTCGCAGTGGCCATACCAAACTTATTAATTAGATCCCTAGCATACTTTTCTTGACTATGAAAATACCACTATCTAATTGTTTTATTTGCAATCCTAAAAAGAAAGTAAGTTCACCCATATGACTCATCTCAAACTCTTTTGTCATTATTTTAGCAAACTCTTTGTTCATTTCATTGTTTATTGATCCAAAAATTATATCATCTACATATATCTATACTAATTGAATATCATTTTTGTTTCTTTTAATAAAAAGAATATTATCTACTTTACCAATTTCAAAATTTGATTGTAACAGGTAAGATCTTAGTCTATCATACCAGGCTCTAGGAGCTTGTTTCAGACCATATAAAGCTTTCTTTAATTTGTAAACATGATTTGAAAATTTTTCTTCTTCAAAAAGTAGGGGTTGTTCAACATAAACATCTTCTTTAACAAAACCATTTATAAAGGCACTTTTGGCATCCATTTGAAATAATTTAAAATTGTTATGATTTGCGAAAGCAAGTAGAATTCTAATGGCTTCTAATCTTGCTATGGGTGCAAAGGTTTCATCATAGTCTATTCCTTCCTCTTGACAATAACCTTGCGTGACTAACCGAGCTTTATTTCTAACAACCTCATCTTGTTCATTCATTTTATTTTTATAAACCCATTTAGTTTCTATTATAGTGTTGTCCTCAGGTCTAGGAACAAGTTCCCATACATCATTTCTGGTGAATTGATTCAGTTCTTCTTGCGTAGCAAGAATCCATGAATCATCAGATGATGCTTCCTTTGGATTTTTGGGTTCAATAGTTGATATAAAAGCTACATTACTCATCTTGTTTAATTGATTTCTAGTTCTAACAACTGATTCAATATTTCCTAGTATATTTTCTACAGGATGATCTTTTAAAAGCCTGATCTTTTTATTAGGATGAACAGTTTCATAATTTGTTTCATTTCATTCATTATTTAGAGTAATAAAATCATCTTCATTATTTATTTGAACAAAATCTTTGAAATTTTCATCAAAAGATACATGCATTGTTTCTTCAATGGTGTTAGCTTTTAAATTGAATACTCTGTATGCTTTACTTCTACTAGAATATCCAATAAAGATTTCTTTTTTGGATTTAGGATCAAATTTATCCAAATTATCCTTTGTATTTAAAATGAAACATTTACTTCCAAAAACTTTAAAATAAGATACCTTTGGTTTCCTATTGAAAAGAAGTTCATATGGTGTTAGGTCTAATTAAAATCCTATTCAAAATGTAACAAGCTGTAGCGACTGCTTCAGCCCAAAAATTTCTTGGTAATTTACTATCTGAAATCGTAGTTCTTGCACACTCTTGAATCGTCCTATTTTTATGCTATACCACTTCGTTTTGTTATGGAGTTCTTGGAAAAGAAAATTTATGAGTTATTTCTTTTTTATTACATAAATTCTCAAAATTTTCATTTTGAAACTCCACCATGATCACTACGAATAGTTTTGATTTTTAAAGAAAGTTGATTTTGAATTCTTTTTGCAAAATTTTTAAATAAATCAAAAGCATCACTTTTGTGTTTCAGAAAAATTGTCCATGTAAATCTAGAATAATCATCTACAGTTACCAAAACATATTTACTGTGATTTATTGACTGAATTTTAGATAGACCAAACATAAATGAAGTAACTCAAGAGGTTTTGAAGTTGAAATCATATCTTTCAATTTAAATGAACTCTTTCTAAGTTTTCCTAATTGACAAGCATCACATATACTATCTACTTTAAAATCCATTTTAGGGAGACTCTTACTAGATCATGTTTTGAAAGTCTAGATAAGAGCTTGAAATTCAAATGCCCAAAACTTTTATGCCAAATCCAAGGGTCACTTGTATTAGCCAAAAGACATAGGTTATCATTTGAGATTTTCATACTGAGAATATAAATATTTTCTTCCTAATTCCTTCAAAGATAATATTTAATTTATTATCTTCGATGTGACACTTATTTTTTCAAATTTAATTTTGTATCCCTTATCACAAAGTTGACTTATGCTAAGTAAATTGTATTTTAGATCCCTAAATAACAAAACATCGGAAATAGTAGGAGTTTTAGAGTTACCAACATTGTCGATGCCAATCACATATCCTTTTGAGTTGGCTCCAAAGTTGACCAGTCCTCCACCTTCATAAATTTTGTCATTCAGTATCTCTGGATTGCCAGTCATGTGTCTCGAACATCCACTATCAAGTATCCATTTGTTTTTCTTGATTTGCATCATTTGTCCGTTGAGTGTTGATTCATCAAAAGCCATATAACACATCTGTTCCTGCACAACACACCAATTCAGTAGATAACTTGATTTTCTATAATAACAATATGCAAACTTATAAGACAATGATGATTTGGACAGTTTTGAACTAGTGTTAACAGAATCTCAAAAAATTGCCATTTTAAACTTTTTCAAAATGCAGATTATGATAACTTTGAAAACCAATGCTCTGATACCAAATGTAGGAAATGCAGATTACGAATCTTAAGGCTGGTTTAACACTAGAGGGTGAGGGGTGAATAATGTTTAATCAAATTTATGTATCTTTTTGAAATCTTTTCAAATTAAATCCAAATAGATGCAATTCACAAACACAGAAACAATCACAGAATCAGACACAGATGCAAATAGTAAATAAAAGCAGTTAAGGAAAGAACACACCAGAATTTTATACTGGTTTGGAGTTACCCTACATCCAGTCCTACACAATTTCTTGTATAGATTTTTTTTCAAATATAATGTCGATATTACAACCTCGATTTCAAGGCTATGAGATACACCCTCTTGTCTTCGAGTCCAGGGCAAACTCTCTTGATTTAACCAGGCTACAAGATCACCTAATTGATATACGGGCTACAATCACACCCAATTGATTTACAGGCCACAATCACACCATTTCCAATCACACTTTGATAGAGAGAGACTCGATACACTTTGACCTTTGGTTACAAATGATCCTATAACTCTGAATAGCATTGAGATCTTTGAGAGAGAGTGACAGAGAATCAAACTAGAGATGATCGAGTTTGATTAACTTAGGACTTCGGTAGAGTTTTGTTAAAATATAAGAGAATATTTGAGTGGAGAAGGAGTGAAGAAATGAAGAAAAACTTACTTAAAATTCGTTGAAAACAACTGGTATTTATAGAAGAAGAAGAACAACAGTCATGTCCATTCGTGAAAGGTTATGATGAATAGACACTTCATTTGAAAATTTGAAATTTGAATTTCTACGGCTACCATGTCGACATGGAGGGATGGGGTATGTCGACATGCCCTAGTTAATTTTGAAAATTGATTTTTGTTTTTAAAAGAGATTTTCTTTCTAAAACTTGTCAAAACAATTTCTGAAGTTTATAAACCATTTTGAATATAGTTTAAACTTATAAAAGAGATTAAAAAGTAATCTAAAAAAATATAATCTATAAAATAAAAGTAATATTAAAATTAAGTATAGAATATATTTTTGAGATTTAAAGCTTATAATATTAAAACTAGGAGATAGTTTAAAAACAAGAGATGATTCTGAAATCAAAATATAAAAGATAATAAAAATAGTTTAAGGCTAAAATATTTAAACTACGAGAGATGAATTTTAAAAAGTTTTTGGAATTTTTTTTAAATAACTCATTTTGAAAATTTCGTGGATTCCATTCCACTAGAAAAGGTCGTGGGTTCCATCCCACTAAAGAGGTCGTGGATTCCATCCCACTATTAAAGCTAGGTGGATTCTATTCCACAACTAAAATCCGAATAAAGGTATTAATGCTATTATGAAGTTTTAACATAAGTCTAGACACTGTTACTTATTTTGATATCTTTAACTCTTGAACTCTTGAAATCTTGAACTCTTGATACTCATGAGTCTTCAGTCTTAATTTATTCAATCTTGAATTTGTCAGTCTTGAATCTCTATACTTAGTCTTGAATCTTTATACTGTACAGTCTTCATTCTTTAGTACCTTCATATATATCCGGCATATACATATATATCTAGACAAGAATATTAGCATTAACAAGTCCTAAGGTTGTTGTCATCAAAACCATCATCTCAGGAACTAACACTACCTATTCTTCTAACTTAGCTATGATCTTCGCTAGTCTAGTTTTATGCCTCTGACTAGTACTGATCTGCTAAATCAAAGTAGGTCTGATATTTAAACTAGCAAACATCTTTGGCACTAGCTCACATCGAGTTCTAGAGTCATAACTAGTGACAAACCCATGAAATGCCCTCTCTAGGGATATCGCTCCTAAATTAATACATCTCCAACTCAAAATACCTGCAACTGCATTTCCCTTATGGTTGTATAGGAAATGTCAAAGTCGTAGGAGGCCAAGAATTATAACCGTCGCTACAGGCAATGTTTGGGCTCCTTCTCAAAGAAAAGGTAATTCAATGATTTTGGATCACCGAATAACTCAAACATCTATCCTAATAGATAGTGTCTCCAAATCTTCAAAGCAACCTCTATTGTCGTTGACTCCAGATCAAGAGTAGGATACTTCCTCTCATGCTGTTTTGGTTGTCGATTAGCATATGTGACAACCCTGCCTTTCAGCATCAATAGTGCACCTAGTTAAGTATTACAGGCGTTTGTACTATCGTCTCCTTATTCCCGCTCAGAATGAGTAACATTGATGCACTCGTCAACCTCTCAGTAAGAATCGCTAATACATACCAACACCTCACGTCTCAAATAAAAGTTTGATACTCACTCATTGAATCGGTTAATGGTGCTTCTACCATTTAGTAGTCCTTGGTAAAGCGTATATAACATCTCACCGATCAAAGGGAACTTCTCATCATCAATCGGTGTGTAACATCCCATACTTTGAGGCCCGAAGCTAAGCGCTACAGATGCTGCAGTCATCTATAGTATTAACTTGCGGTGACAAAATATGGTAATGTTAATGGTATCCATAATATCAGAAGCTGAAGAATATGAAATAAAATCGACACAGATTTCAAAAACAGCTTTTCTGATTACATTTCTAATCAATATTTCATATTCAATTAACTAATCCCAAAACGATCCCTAGGTTTTGATAAAATATAATTATTACAAATTACACCAAGAGCGACATATGAAGATGCCCTCTTGGATGATCAGAGTACTAGATAGACATTTCACATATAAATACATCACATCGGAAATAATACTAAATAGCTCCTACAAAGCAAGCTTTGCCTCCCGCACGTCTTCGGAAGCTTATTCATCCAACCTACTAAACCTAAAAAGTTCTTAACTCTCAATCTACTCAAATTTAATTTTGAGCACCCGAGAGTTTAAGGGGAAAACACTTCGAGTCAAACATAAAGCCTGGTGTGAATAATTCTATTATATCTCGGTTCACTAATATTAAGTGAGACCACACCGCTTAGTAGAATGGTTTCTCCTCACTAATATCCTTTTAAAAGAATATCTTTTGCAAATCAAAATCCTGCAATCAAATTGGTTTTAACAATAATAGCAATAACATACATGCATATAAATCATGTAATTAATAGACTATTTGTCCAAACATTATAGTTTTATCTGGCTAACTATTAACCACAGGCTGACTCGGGCCTACCAGACATAATGAATATTCTAATCTTCTATTAGATACAATACTGGACGATCTTTCCTTAACGTACTTCTCCTAGGGAAACTGATCCTAATAGTTTTGCAGGCTTATCGATAACCTACCTCCACTCCGTGTATTCCTTTCTGTGTGTAACATCATTTTAGTCTTACATGTGACAAAGCCCTACACTGTATTTTTGGTTTTATATTAGGTAGGTGCTACTAGCTAAAGTATAGGACACAATCCCATACCAGTCCCATTTGGTATTCTAATATCAGAGTCATTCTTTTAGCAAATATCTGGGTTGATCACCCTATTCAAATTTCATTTCCTTGAAAACAATATTTACGAATGATTTACCCTTGAAATCAAATCTTTTTTAAAACAAGGAAATTTATACCCTTTTCTTACTCAAAATTCTTATGGCATGAGATAAGCTTTACACAAAACAATGTTGATGAAAATCTAAATCCATAAGGTTATATATCCCTTTAAAATAAGTTAAAGCCCTTTTTAACATAGAAAACATTATGCTATAAAGCCAAAACCTTCCTTTCGAAACCATTGCCTAAGACTCCAAACAATCCCTTTCGAAATCATTACTTAAAACCTTAGACGTCCTCTTTCGAAACCATTAAAACATACCTTTCGAAATACTTAAAACAAACCATTCGAAAGCAATGGGTCCAAGTAAGAATTTTCGGAAATATAGCTTCGAAACCATATAAAAGTATTACTTTCGAAACCATAGTTTTAGAAACATAACAAAACACAAAGTGTAAGAGAGAACACATTTGAAAGCTACTCTTTTGAAAGCACTATGATGACGACAACATACTTCTGCCTATATACTTAATTTTAAGTAAGCGACTTCAACCATGTCGAAAGGTATGGGAGAGGCAGCCTCCTTCACATGTATAAAATTAAAGGAAAAGCGGCGTCATAGGTTGTTGGTTCGAAACCAACCTTTCGAATATATTGTTTTAAGGTTATAAAGTAAAGCGGCCTCTAATTGGTTCGAAAGGTATGAATGCGGCAACTAGGTAACGAATAGGATCAAAAGTGGCAACCCTTTCGAAAGCTCCTTTTTAAAAAAAAATAAAGCAAGTTAATTGATTCGAAAGCTTATAATCAACCCCTTCGAAAGCATCTTTTATAAACAAAGGTAAGTAAATGGCTCCAACCCCTTTAAAAGCATACTTTCGACATAGTCCCTTTCACCTTTCTCCAATACACTACATATCAATTGCTTGATACTATGTGCATCGGTTACAAATGAGTGCGAAAGGCCTAATGGGCACGGTAATGAAAGCTAATAATGGAAGTGGTGAAGTTGTAATTCGAAATAAAACTAGTTTTATGCCTTTAAAAGTAATTCATTTTCACCTAACTTTCATAATTTGTCAAAATATGATTGGTTGCTAATTCATTATCAAAATTCTTTTCTAAAAAGGCCGCTGAATTCAAAATTAACAAATGGAATGATTTAATAAATAAGCGCTTCCCCTTAAAAAAACAAGTAAAACATTTAATTCGTCTAACTTAAATAATTTATTAATTATAGTAAAATAATTAGGAAAATTTTTCAAAAATCACAATAATTCACTTTGAATATGTTTTCTAACATATATAAATTTCCAACCCAAAAACATTAATTGATTGCCTTAAACAATTTAAATCCGAAATTCTCTAATTTCTCTCTTAGAAAATCCATAATAAATCCATAATCACTTGGAAAATTATGAAACTTGAAACCCACATCTAAAATAATGTTTTTGACCATATATCAAAAACGCATATCATATGGATGTAATTTAATAGGTTTTCCAATCTAAATTTATCATAAAATCTATGTGAAACAATATAAATCACCAACAAGCATATATCCATTTAAACAAACACAACATGGCATATAACTTGCAAAAATAATTCAGATCTGACTTGAAACCAAAATCAATATCAAAAGTGAGATTTAAGTTAATTATTCACCTTAGATTTGTGTTAAGAAGGTTAAGATTTGCCCTTAGACTGATTTGCTTAAGCTTTCTACTTGAATCCTAGCTTTTCTTCTCCTTGAACCATCTTAATGGTGGCCGGCCTAGCTCAATAGGGTTTTAGTTTTTCTTTTGCTTCTGAATGTTAAAATGAATAGGGAATGAAGAATAGAAGGGTTTAAGGTATAAGAACAAAGCCTATTCCTATTTTGCCCTTACCATATTCCTCCCATTTAGTTAATTTTATTCTCTTTTGCTAATACATTCATTAAGGCACAACTCCCTTTTAATTAAAAAATCTCAATCCCTTAACTATCTTTATTATTTCATTTAATTTCTCTAACTAAATTTCTAAAAAATGTTAGTCAGAATTAGGGTCATTACAGACTTCCCTCCTTAAAGAATTTCATCCTGGAAATTACGTTAAGGTACTCACAACAATCAAACATAAAGGTAAAACATACCATGAAACAAGTCAGGATAAGCATCTCTAATCCTGCTCTCGGTTTCTCAAGTAAAGCTCTCTCGTTGTCACTCCACTGGACTTTGACTAATTTGACTGTCTTGTTCCTTAGTCTCTTCTCATCTCTCACAACTATACGAACTGCTTTTCTAACTATAGACATATCCGGTTTCACTACTAGATCATCTAACACAGTCAACGTAATAGTAGTCTCTGGATCTCGAATACACTTCCTTAGATGAGAAATATGGAAAACATTATGGACTCCTACCAAACTATTTGGTAACTCTACTCTATACGTGTGTTTCCCGATCCTTTCTATAATAGGAAATGGTCCAACGAATCTTGGTGCAAATTTTCCTGATTTTCCAAATCTGATTACACCTTTCATCGATGACACCTTGACAAAAACATGATCTCCGGCTGAGAACTCTAAGTCTTTCCGTCTTCTATCAGCATAACTCTTCTTCCTAGACTGAACTTCCTTCATCCTAGCCTAAATTAACTCAATCTTCTATGCAGCTTCTCTAACCAAATCCAGACCAAGAACTAACCTATCTCCGGTCTCTAACCAATAAACGAGAGATTTGCATGGTCTTCCATACAAAGCTTCAAATAGTGCCATTCCTATACTAGTCTGATAACTGTTGTTATACAAAAACTCGACTAAGTGTAGATGGTCTTCTCATGATCCTCCGAAATCAGGCACACAAGCTCTTAAAAAAATCCTCTAAGACTTTATTAGCTCTCTCTATTTGCCCATCTGTCTGTAGATGGTAAGCGATACTCATCTTGACCTTGGTACCTAAAGTCTCCTATAGACTCTTCCAGAACTCGTTTGTAAATGAGGAATCTCTATCACTTACTATACTACTAGGAATTCCATGGAGTCTAACTATATTCCTCATGAATAACTAGGCTAAATCTGGTGTTGTCCCGATCGACTTAATAGGTATAAAGTGTGCAATCTTAGTCAATCTATCCAATATAACACATATAATCTCATTTCCTCTATTCGACTTTGGCAATCCATCTATGAAATCCATTGAGACAGAATCCCATTTCCAAACTGGAACATCTAAAGGCTAAAGTAACCCACTCGGTTTCTAATGTTCAGCTTTTACTTGTTGACAGTTTAAACACCGCCTCACCCATAAGCCTACGTCTCTCTTCATACCTTCCTAAAAGAAACTCCTTTTCATATCCTGATACATCTTAGTTCCTCCTGGATGAATAGTGAACATCGAACGATGGCATTCTCTAAGAACTTTCTTCCTAATTTTTCCCATAATCAGAACACATAGTCATCCATTCTTCCTCAACCACACATTCTAGTCAAGGCTAAAATCTTTCAAGTCTTCATTCTTCATTCCATTCCTTAACTTTCTAATCTGTTCAGGTAATAATGGATCCTCCCCTTGTTTAGAAGCAATCCTTTCGATCATCAGTGGTCGAACTTCTAAACATGATAACATGGTCGTTCCTTGACTATAATTAGCCTCGAATATTCATTGTACTCCGCATGTGGTCAATGTTTCTATGTCTTTCCACTCAAATATCATTGCCAATAATGCATTCTAATATTTTCTGCTAAGTGCATCTACAACCTTATTCCCTTTTCCTGTTGTGTACTCAACACTAAAGTCGTAAGCGGCTAAGAACTCTAACCACCTCTATTGTCTCATGTTCAACACCTTCTGAGAGAATAAATATCTCAATGACTTATGATCCGTATACAACTCGAATCTTTCTCCCAAAAGGTAATGTCTCCACACCTTCAATGCGATAATTACTGCAACTATTCCACATCATGAGTTTGATATCTAACTTCATGCGGGCTAAGCTGTCGAGAAGCATAGGCAATCACTTTACCTCTTTGCATTAACACAGCTCCTAACCCTGTTCCACATCGTCCATGTATACAACTAAGTCACGATTCCCCTATGGAACAACTAACACAGGTGCCTTAGTCAATAAGTGTTTCGGTTTCTAGAATGCCTCCTCACACTTATCAGTCTAGACAAACTTCACATCTTTCCGAGTTAGCTTAGTCATCGGTGCGGCTATCCGTGAGAAATCCTTCATGAATCTCCGGTAGTAGCCAGCTAACCCAAGAAAACTCTTTATTTCAGTCATTGTCTTTGGTCTGCCTCGATCTTGGCTGGATCTACTAACAACCGTTTCTCTAAGACTACATGACCAAGAAATTTCACTTCCTTCTTCCAAAAGTGACACTTAGCAAACTTTTCCTTCAGTCGATGCTGTCTTAGCATCTTAAGCGCCACTCTAAGATGAACTTCATGCTCTCTTTTATCCTTAGAGTACATCAAAATGTCTTCTATGAATAATAGCACGAATTTTTCTAAATGTTCTTGGAAGATTTTGTTCATCAAGTCCCAAAGAATGCTGGCGAGTTAGTTAACCTGAACGACATTACTAACCATTCGTACGATCCATATCTGGTCCTAAACACCATCAAAGGAATACTATCCTTTGTTACTCTAAGTTGATGGAACCTGTTGCCAAATCCAATTGAGAAAATACTTTGGCTCCATTCAACTGATCGAACAAATCGTCAATCCTAGGTAACAGATATCAGTTCTTTATCGTCTTCTCATTCAACTTACGGTAATCAATACACAACCTCAACGATCCATCTAGTTTCTTAACAAATACCACGACTGCTCCCCAAAGCGAACTGCTTGGTCTGATAAAATTCTTATCTTCTAGATCCACCAACTGTAAATTTAGCTCCTTCATCTCGGTAGGTATCATTCTACTTGGCGGTCTACTCATAGGTTCGGCTTTGGTACTAAATTTATCCAAAACTCAATGGCTCGTTTCTACGGTAGTCCTATCACGGGCTCAAAGACATATGCGAATTCTCTAACAACAAAAACTCGGTTCAACTCATCTTCTGTCTCCATAACACCTAACAAAGCATTAACCTCAAAACTAGGGTTTTCTACGGAGTATATAATATGATCACTACAACTAGGGTGTCTAAGTGATATTTTCCTATAATGAAAAAATATCCTAGCATCATACTTACTTAACCAATCCATACAAACTGCAAGAAAATATACGACCTAATTACTCAAACTCTAAGTGGTCACAACTCATCCCAAGAGTTGCACACCCTCTTATCGGATTCACAACCCTTAAGGATGTAACTAGGTATGAAGGTTTTATGTTAAGCTTATTTACCAAATAATGAGATATAAAAGAGTGCGATGCACCAGTATCAAAAGAACTCTAACTGATACACCATGAATCAAAAGCGTACCTCCCAATACAACTTTTCCTTTCTCCTCTGCTGTTGGTCTTGAGGTAACTAGTTCCAATGCAAACACTTTGCCATTTCCATCCTTAGCTAGTTCCTTACATTGGTTCTTATAATGTTCAATCTGATCATAGTTGAAGCATTTGATATTCTTCTTGCTGATCACTTTCTTTCCATCTTCCGAGCGACACTCATTAGCGAAATGCCCTTTCTTATCACACTTGTAGCAGATAACTTATGTTTTTCCTTTCTTGGCAGCTCCACTCTTCTGAGCTCCCTTCTTATGGAAAAACTCTCTTTTGGTTCTGCCCATCTTGGGTTTCCACTGCTTTGTTATCAATAAAGAGAGCAAGCATCTCCTTATGCTTCAAATCCATCTCAACAACTACTTACACAGATCTCTAATATGTGGTAAAGTTGCTTTAGCAAGCTCGGGTCTTAATTCGCGGATGAACTTCTCAAACCTTTTGATAACCGTATCACTCGTAGCATATCCATATCTCGATAGCTCCTTAAATCTGGTAGCATACCCTAGCACTGTCATGTCTCCCTACACTAACTCAGTAAAATTCCTAATCATAGTTGACTTGGAAATCTCCAATATGAATCTTTCCTGAAATCTCTTTCTGATTCTTCCCAGGTCATGGTCTCTTCATTTACTCCCATAGTAACACTGTTCCACCAGTACAGTGCAGCTCTTTGCAACTTCCTGGATGCCAATCTCCTTTTCTTCTCATCGTTAAGTCCCAAATCAGCAAAATTCCTTTCGCAATGAAGCAACCAATTCTCCACTTCAGTTGTGTCCTCAGTGCCAATAAACGGCTTCCCTCTAAGCCTGGCATAGTCTCTGTTTAGTACCACATAGTTATTGACCACCGGAGCTTCCTGATTTCCTCCAACTAATCCGACAGCAGCTCCATCTTTCATCATGTTGACAAAGAACTAATACAATGCTCCTATATCAATTTGCAGTGCTCTAGCACCCACATTAGCAGTTTGTGCCCGACCCCGATCCTTCTAGTGTTTGGTCTAGCATTTCATTGGTTGTGGTGCTTCCTCTACCAATGTTGACTCTTCCATTCCTAGCATCCATATCTTACTTCCTTAAAATCTGCATTCGAGTCTTTGTAAGAAACCAAAGAATAGGCTAAGAGAGATGGGAGAAATAGAGATAAAGCATATACTTATATATAGCAAATACAAGTACGTTACTATAGCGTTATCCCATACCCCAACCTTTTCTCTAATTTCTTAGGATTATGTTTCAAAAATCATTTTAAGTTTAAAATTTCTTTTAAGTTTTCATAAACCTATGCTTTGATACCAAGTAGTAACATCCCCAACTTTGAGGTTCGAAGCAAAGCGCTATAGATGCTGCAGTCATCTATAGTATTAACTTCCGGTGATAAAATACGGTAATGTTAATGGTATCCATAATATCAAAAGCCGATGAATATGAAATGAAATCGATATAGATTTCAGAAACAACTTTTTCGATTAAATTTCTAATCAATATTTCATATTTAATTACATAATCCAAAAATGTTTATCAGGATTTGATCAAATATAATTATTACAAATTTCACCAAGAGCGACATATGAAGATGCCTCCTTGGATGATCAGAGTATTAAATAGACATTTCAGTCATAAATACATCACGTTGGAAATAGTAATAAATAGCTCCTAATAGTTAGCTTTGCCTCTTGTATGTCTTCGAAAGCTTATTCGTCTAACCTACTAAACCTGAAAAGTCCTTAACTCTCAATCTACTGAAATTTAATTTTAAGCACCCAAAAGTTTAAGGAGTAAACATGAACTTCGAGTCAGACATAAAGCCTGGTGTGAATAATTCTATTACACCTTGGTTTTCGATATTAAGTAAGACCACGCCGCTTAGTAGATTGGGTTTCCCCTCACTAATATCCTTTTAAAAGCATTTCTTTTGCAAACCAAAATCCTAGAATCAAACTGATTATAACAATAATATCAATAACATACATTCATATAAATCAAGTAATCAATGGACTATATGTCCGAACGTTATAGTTTTATCTGGCTAACTATTGACCACTGGCTGACACGGGCATACCAGACATAATGAATATACTAATCTTCTGTTAGATACAATATTGGACGATCTGTCCTTAACCTACTTCTCTTAAGGTCAACTGATCCTAATGGTTTTGCAGGCTTACCAATATCCTACCTCTACGTTGTGTATTCCTTTCTATGTATAACATCTTTTTAGTCTTACTATGACATGGCCCTATACGCTGGAATGTAGGAATTATATTAGCTAGAGGCTACTAGCAAAAGTGTAACGCGCGACCCCATACCAGTCCCATAGAGTCATTTGCAAATATCTGGGTTGACCACCCTACTCATATTTCATTTCCTTGAAAACAATCTTTACAAATGATTTATTCTTGAAATCATATCTTTTCAAAACAAGGAAATTTATTCCCTTTGCTTACTCAAAATAATTATGCCATGATACATGCTTTACACAAACAATGTTGATGAAAATCTAAATCCATAAGGTTATATATCCCTTTAAAGTAAGTTAAAGCCCTTTTTAACATAGAAAACGTTAGGATATAAAGCCAAAACCTTCCTTTTGAAACCATTGCTTAAGACCTCAAACAATCCCTTTCAAAATCATTACTTAAAACCTTAGACATCCGCTTCTGAAACCATTAAAACATACCTTTCAAAATACTTAAAACAAACCTTTCGAAAGCATTGGGTCCTAGTAAGAATTTATGGAAATATAGCTTAGAAACCATATAAAAGTATTACTTTCAAAATAGATTTAAAAACATAAACAAAACACAAAGTGTAAGAGAGAACACATTCGAAAGATTGGTGAGGGCAACATACTTCCGCATGTATACTTAAGTTTAAGTAAGCAACTTCAACCATGTAGAAAGGTATGGTAGCGACACCCCCTTTACACATGTATAAATTTAAAAGAAAAGCGGCCTCATAGGTTGTTGGTTTAAAACCAACCTTTCGAATACATTGTTTTAAGGTTATAAAGAAAAGTGACTTCTAACTGGTTCGAAAGGTATGAATGCAGCAACTAGGTATCGAATAGTTTCAAAAGCGGCAACTCATTCGAAAGTGCCTTCTTCTTTAAAATAAAAGCAAGTTGATTGATTTGAATTCTTATAATCTACTCCTTCGAAAGCATCTTTTATAAACAAAGGTAAGTAAATGTGTAACATCCCCTATCTTGAGGCCCGAAGCTAAGCGCTATAGATGCTGCAATCATCTATAGTATTAACTTCCGGTGACAAAATACGATAATGTTAATGGTATCCATAATATCAGAAGACCATGAATATGAAATAAAATCAGCATAGATTTCAAAACAGCTTTTCTTATTATATTTCAAATCAATATTTCATATTCAGATACATAATCCGAAAACAATTCCTAAGTTTTGATCAAATATAATTATTACAAATTACGCCAAGAGCAACATATGAAGATGCCCTATTGGATGATCAAAGTACTAAATAGTCATATCAGTCTTAAATACATCATAGTGGAAATAAAACTAATTACTCCTACATAGCTAACTTTGCCTCCAGCACGCCTTTAGAAGCTTATTCGTCCACCTACTAAGCCTGTAAAACCATAACTCTCAATCTAATCAAATTAAATTTTGAGCACCCGAGAGTTTAAGGGGAAAACATAAACTTCGGGTCAGACATAAAGCCTAGAGTGAATTATACTATTACATCTCGGTTTATTGATATTAAGTGAGACCACGCCGCTTAGCGGAACGGGTCTCCCCTTACTAATATCCCTTTAAAAAAATATCTTTTGCAAATCAGAATCCTGCAATCAAACTGATTAAAGCAATAATAGCAATATCATATATGCACATAAATCAGGTAACTAATGGACTATCTGTCCAAACAATGTAGTTTTGTTTGGCTAAATACTAACCATTGGCTGACTCGGGCCTACCAGACAAAATAAATAATATAACTTCTGTTAGACACACTTTTGGACGGTCTATCCTTTACTTACTTCTCTCGGGGTCAACTGATCCTAATGGTTTTGCGGGTTCACCAATAACCTACCTTTCTTTGTATATTCCTTTCTATGTGTAACATCATTTTAGTCTTACCTGTGACAAAGCCCTACACACTGGGATTTTAGACTTATATTAGCTAGGGGCTAATAGCTAAAGTATAGGGTGCGACCCTATACCAGTCCCATTTGGTATTCTAATATCTGAGTCATTTACTTAGGATTAACTACCCCATCAAATGTTCCTTAAAAACATTTCTTTCAAATTGATTTAACCCTTTAAATCATACTTAAACAAGGAGAATATACTTTTTTCTTTACTCAAATATCTTTGCCATGATATATTCTTTACACAAAACAATGTTGTTGAAAACCTAAATCAATAGGGTTATCTATCCCTTTAAAACAAGTTAAAGCCCTCCTTTAACTTAGAAAACATTAGGTTTTGAATCCAAAATATCACCTTCGAAACCCTTGTTCAAAAACTTTAAACAGTCCCTTTCGAATCCATTGAAAGTACCCCTTTCAAAATAGATTAACTACTTTACCTTGAAACACTAGGTCGAAAGGCCAAAGCGTACCTTTCGAAACCGTTAAAATAGACCTTTCATAATCATTGAAAAAACCTTAGACATCCTCTTTTCAAAACACTTTAAACTTTCCTTTCAAAAGCATTGGAAACCTTCCATTCAAATACTAAGAGTAAACCTTTCGAAAACATCGGGAAATCTCCTCTTAGAAACCTTCATTATATATCTTTTGAAAGCATTAAAGTCCTTTATTTAAAACAAACCATTCGAAAGCACTATGTTCAAGTAAAAGGTTGTGGAACATAGCTTCGAACCATTTAAAACCATTCCTTTCGAAACCTTTGGGTTTATCTTTTAATAGAACAAAGGGTCTTAAAAGAAATGGGGCTAAGGCATTGCTTTCGAAAGCATTATTCCTAAGTAAAGGAAAGTGGATGGTTTTGAAACCAACCCTTTTGAAAGCATGGAGAAGCGGCTTGAAAGTTTAAGGTAGAAGAACCCTTTCAAAGGCATTGATTCGAAAGGTTGAATGCGGCAGCAGGGGTATCGACTCCATCAAAAGTTTTTAAATAAAAATTAAAAAAAAAAGGCAGCAACCCCTTTCAAAGGCTCTTCTTTTCTAAAACAAAGGCAAATTTGACTAAGTCGAAAGCTAATTCCTTCGAAAGCCTCCTTTTTAAACATAAGTGATTCATAGTTAAACAAGTAGCTTCTACACCTTCGAAAGCATGTTTCAATTCTATACCTTCTGCCTAACTCCAATCCACTACGTATCAAGGCATTGATACCATGTGTATTGGTTTCTGCTTGGATAGAGGCGGATGTATGGGGTCGAAAGGTAGCTGCTATAAGTGGTGAAGTGGCAATCCTTTACAAAACTGGTTTTTAACCTTTTAAAGTAATATCTTTCCAACTACCTTGCCTTATTTGTCAACATATAATTGGTTGCCAATTCTTTTTCAAAGTCTTTTTCTAAAAGTGCTGCCGAATTCAGTAATTAACAATTTTAAAACATTTAACAAATTGCCCATTCTCCTTTTCTAAACATATAAAACATTTAAGTTCCATACCTTAAATAATTTTATATCATTAATAAAATACTTAGGAAAATTCTTCAAAAATTCCCATAAATCACTTTTAATATGTTTTATGACATATTTAAATTTCAACCCATAGCTAACATATAATAGTCGAAAATAATTTAAACCCAATTTAACCATTTTCTTTACTAGAAAATTCAAAATAAATCCACATTAACTTAGACAATTATGAAACTTGAAACCCATCTCTAAAATAATGTTTCTGACCTTATATCAAAAACGCAAGCCATTTGGATGTCATTTAATAGGTTTTTCAACACAAATATTATCATAAAGTCTATATGAAACAACATAAATCATCAACAAGCATATAAAACCATTGAAACAATCAAAACCGGGCATTTTTTTTGCAAAATAAATTTGGATCTCATCTAGAAATCGAAAGCAATAAAAATGAGATATAATCTATTATTCACCTTAGCTTGATTGTTAAGGAGGTTGAGATTTGCTCTTGAATTGAATTGATTAAGCTTCCTTTCTTCCTTTTTTTCCTAATGGTGGCTGGCCAAGCTTTAAGTTTTGTTTGCAAATGTTTATAATGAATAAGGAGTGAAAGTAAGAAGGGTTTTAAGTATAAGAACTTAGTTTATTCCTATTTTGCCCTTATTTTATTCTTCTTACTTATTGCATTTTATTTCTCTTTGGCTTTAGATTAATTAGGCACAGCTACCCTATGATCAAACAAATCTTAATCCCTTAACCATTTACATTATTTCATTTAATTTATCTAATTAAATGTTTTAAAAAATGTTAGTCAAAATTAGGGTCATTACAAACTCCTCTCCTTAAAGAATTTCATCCTCGAAATTACGATAAGGTACTCATAAAATCAATCATAAGTGTAAGACATACCATGAAATAAGTCAGGATAAGCATCTCTAATCCTGCTCTTAGTATCCCAAGTACAGTCTCTGTCGTCGTCACCCCATTGGACTTTGACTAATCTAGCTGTCTTGTTCCTTAGTCACATCTCATCCCTCGCGACTATACGAACTGGCTTTCTAACTGTAGTCTAATTCGGTTCCACAACTAAGTCATCTAACACAGTCGGTGCTATAGTAGTCTCTAGATCTCGAATACACTTCCTTAGATGAGATAAATGAAAAACATTGTTGACTCTTGCCAAACTGTATGGTAACTCTAATCTATATGTGATTTCCCGATCCTTTCTATAATAGGAAATGGTCCAACAAATCTCGGTGCCAATTTTCCTGATTTTCCAAATCGAATTACACCTTTCATTGGTGATACCTTAACGAAAGCATGATCTCCAACTTAGAACTCTAAGTCTTTCAGTATTCTATCAACATAGCTCTTCTGCCTAGACTGAGCTTCCTTTATTCTGGCTCGAATGAGCTCAATCTTTTCTGCAACTTTCCTAGCCAAATCTAAACCAAGAACTAACATATCCCCAGTCTCTAACCAACAAACGAGATATTGGCATGGCCTTCCATACAAAGCTTCAAACGATGCTATCCCTATACTAGTCTGATAACTGTTGTTATATGAAAACTCGATTAAGTGTAAATGGTCTTCCTATGATCCCCCAAAATCTAGTACACAAGCTCTTAACAAATCTTCTAGGACTTTGTTAACTCTTTCCATTTGCTCGCTTGTCTGCGGATGGTAAGCGGTACTAATCTTGAGCTTGGTACCCAAAGTCTCCTGTAGACTCTTCCAAAACTCGCTAGCGAATAAGGAATCTCTATCACTTACTATACTACTAGGAATACCATGTAGTCTAATTTTATTCTTCATGAATAATTTAGCCAAAACAGGTGTCGTCCTGGTTGACTTAACTGGAATAAAATGGGCACTCTTGGTCAATCTATCCACTATAACCCATATACTTTCATTTCTAAGATTCGACTTTGGCAACTCGCAATAAAATCTATTGAGATGGAATCCTATTTCCATACTGGAACATCTAAAGGCTGAAGCAACCCACTTGGTTTCTGATGTTCAGCTTTTACCTATTGACAGTTCAAACACTACTTCACTCATAAGCTTACATCCCTCTTCATTCCTTCCCAGAAGAAACTTCTTTTCATGTCCTGATACATCTTAGTTCCTCCCGGATGAATAGTGAACTTCGAATGATGGCATTATCCAAGAACTTCCTTCCTAATGTTTCCCACATTCAGAACACACAGTCTTTCTTTCTTCCCTAACCACCCATTTTGGTCAAATCTGAAATCTTTGAAGTCATGGCTCTCCGCTCCATTCCTTAACTTTCTGATCCGTTCAACTAATAATGGATCCTCCCCTTGCTTAGAAGCAATCTTATCGATAATTACCGGTCGAACCTCTAAACTTGACACCATAGCAGTTTCCTTATTAGACCTAGCCTCAGGTCTCCATTGTATTCTGCATGTAATCAGTGCTTCCAAATCTTTTGCCTCGGCTATCATTACGAATACTGCATTTTGATGTTTCCCACTAAGTGCATCTGCAACCTTGTTGCCTTTTCCTGGTGTGTACTCAATACCAAAGTCATAAGCGGCTAAAAACTCTAACCACCTCTTATATCTCATATTTAACTCCTTTTGAGAGAATAAATATCTCAATGACTTATGATCCCTATATTACTCGAATCTCTCTCCCAAAATGTAATGTCTCGACACTTCAATGAAAATGTTACCGCAGCTGATTCCAAATCTTGAGTTGGATATCTAACCTCATGGGGTCTAAGCTGTCGAGAAGTATATGCAATCAATTTACCTCTTTGCATTAACACATCTCCTAATCCTATTCTATATGCATCCATGTACACCACTAAGTCCTGATTCTCCTCTGTAACAACTAGCACATGAAAATTTGCCAATAAGTGTTTCAGCTTCTGGAATGCCTCCTCACACTTATCAAACCAGACAAACTTCACATCTTTCCGAGTTAGCTTAGTCATCGGTGCCGCTATCCACGAAAAATCCTTAATAAATCTCCGGTAATAACCAGCTAATCCAAGAAAACTCTTTATCTCAGTCACTGTCTCGGGTCTCTTCCAACTATTCACTGCCTTGATCTTAGCTGGATCTATTGAAAACCATTTTTCTGAGACTACATGACCATGAAACTTCACTTCCTTCTTCCAAAATGACACTTCGAAAATTTCGCTTTCAGTTGATGCTGCCTCAATATCTTGGGCACCTCTCTAAGATGAACTTCATGCTCTTTTTCATCTCTAGAATATATTAAAATGTCATCTATGAATACCAATACGAACCTATCCAAGTGCTTTCGGAAAACTCATTTCATCAAATCTACAAAGAATGCTGGCGCGTTAGTTATTCCGAACGGCATTACTAACTATTTGTACGATCCATATCGGGTTCTAAACGCTGTCGAAGGAATACTATCCTTAGCCACTCTAAGCTGATGGAACGCTGTTGCGAAATCCAACAGGGAAAATACTTTGGCTTCACTCAAGTTGTCGAACAAATTGTCAATTCTAGGTAACAGATATCGATTCTTTATCGTCTTCTCATTCAACTTACAATAATCGATACATAACCTTAACAATCTGTCTAGTTTCCTTGCAAATATTGCGGCTGCTCCCCATGGAGAACTACTTGGTCTGATAAAGTTCTCATTTTCCAAATCCACCAACATCACTTTTAACTCCCTCATCTCGGTAGGTGTCATTTTGCTTGGCGGTCTACTCACTGGTTCTGCTCCCGGTACTAAATCTATCTGAAACTCAATAGCTCGTTTCGACAGCAGTCCTACTACGGGCTTAAAGACATCTGCAAATTCTCTAACAACGAAAACTCGATTTAACTCATCTTCTGCCTCCATAACAACCAATAAAGCATTGTCCTCAAAACTAGGATTTTCTGCGGAGTATATTATCCGATCATTGCAGTCGGGGTGTCTAAGTGTTATTTTCCTATCGTGGCAAAATATCCTAGCTTCGCATTTACTTAACCAATCCATACCCAAAATAATTCCAAACCCTACGAAATCAAACACATGCAAACTGCAAGCAAATGTATGGCCTAACAATGCAAACTCTAAGTGGTCACATCTCATCCCAAGAGTCGCATATCCTCCTATCAGATTCGCAACCCTTAAGGAAATAACTAGGTATGAGGGTTCTAGGTTAAGCTTATCTACCAAACAATAAGATATAAAAGAGTGCGATGCTCCAGTATCAAATAGAACTCTAACTGATACACCATGAATCAAAAGCGTACCTCCCAACACAGCTATTCCCTTTTCCTCTACTGTTGGTCTCGAGGTAGCTGGCTCCGATGCAAACACTTTTCCCTTTCCATCTTGGCTGGCTCCTCGCACTGGTTCTTATAATGTCCAATCTGATCGCAGTTGAAACATCTTACTCCTTTCTTGTTAGCAGCTTTCTTCCTTTTACCTGTTTAACACTCATGAGCATAATGTCCCTTCTTATTGCACTTATAGTAAATAACTTATGCCTTTTCCTTCTTAGCAACTCCACTCTTCCGAGCTCCCTTCTTATGGAAAAACTTCCTCTTTTGGTTCTGCCCTCCTTGAGCTCCCTTGCATTGTTACCCTCAAGATAAGTAGGCATTTATTCTTGCCTTATAGCCATCTTAATAACTACATCGCATGGATCTCTAATATGTTATAATGTGGCCTTAACAAGCTCAGGCTTCAACACATGGATAAATTTCCATTCCTTTTGATAACAGTATCAACCGTAGCGTATTCGTATCTCGATAGCCCCTCAAATCTGGTTGCATCCTCAAGCACTGTTGTTATCCCACCTCTTGGTCAAGGCTGGAATATCAACAAATTGGCAAGGAGCGATGGATATCAGGATCGGGGATCGATTAGAAACAAGGCTGCAATGGATGTCGTCAAAATTTGACCGGGCTCCGATCGGGATGGAATCGATTGGAGATGATGATCAATGCTAGAAAAGGCTACATTCCAAATTTCAGGTTAATCGGAGTTTGTATGAATGAGATATGATCGATACAAGTTAGATAAAATGCGTTGTTTGTATCCATCAATAAACCCGTTCGAATCGCCCAGATTCGTATCCATCATGTTTGCGTAGATCGAATCCATCAGGTGTTCTTGTGTTCGCATGTTCGAATCGATGACGTTTGCATCGATCAATCCAGGCTGCTTCGCATCCATCGGTGCACCTTACTTCGAGTCGGTCGGTTTCGTACTCATAAGCCTTAGTTCATATCGAATCCATAAGAGAAAGGGGGCTTGATCGAATCCATCGGGAAGCCTTGATTTCGTATCCATCAGATGTTTCTTCGTATCCAACTGGCATCGATGGACTCGGGCAACGTCTCTGATACGAGTAAGGCGAAGTTTAAGGGGAGACGCGGTCAACTCGGAGTAAAAGGTGGATCTACCCGAAGGATGCGTGCCATGCCACTGGGAAACCACATGCTTTATCGATACGAAGGCCATCGATACGAAACCCTGGGTTCGAACAGAGAGTACTTCGAGGAACGTCACTTCGTATCGATCATATCTCACAAACCGTTGATCCAAATGCAATGAAATTTTCACAGGAGCTTACGCACAAGGTAAAGAATATCTCTGCCAAGTTTTAGCTCGATTGGATCATTTTTTGATGGATACGAAATGGTTTCGTATCGATCACAGATCGAGTCGAAATTTGGTGAGGTCGGTCGCGTGGGCCCCCTCACGTGCTAGAAGAAGTCTCCTAAAGTTTGAGCACGATCTCAGCCTCCTACGCCTATAAATAGCCCCCTGAAGCCTGCAGAAAGGGGATCTTTTGGGCCATTCGACGTCCAAACTCTGCCGGATTCAATTCTATACCTTACCATTGCTGTTATATTCAAAATTCATTCATTATATCTGCTGTAATCATCTGTAACCAGCTATGGATAATCAATAAAAGATAAAAACCTTGAAGTGGACGTAGGCCGGAGATAGCCGAACCACTATAAATTGTGTGTCACTGTTCATTATTTCTGGATTGATGTTTGTTGCTTGCTTAGATCTGAGATTTGTGTTTGAATATTGCTGATTTGTATTCATACACTGGTGCTTTCACAATACTTGGGGTTTGCGACCATTTTTGGCGCAAACACTTTGGCGCTTTCACTGAGAAGGGCTAGCACCCGCTACATCGGATTGAAGTTCTAATTTGAAAGGTTTGAAAGATTCAGATCTAGAGAAAATGACTAGGCAAAACAGTAGAAGGCAGAGGGCTGAGAGAAGCCAACAAGAAGGAAGTCAAGAAGCGTCTTCTGGAGCTGGAGAAGGACAAGCTTCGATTTACATCACCAGAGATGAAATGGAAGCTATAGCAAATTCATTGCAAGAGAGGTTGCTGAAAAGTCAACAGGATATGATGCAAACTTTCTTCGAACAGATGAGAGCTGCACGGATGCAGAACATAGGACCAGCCACAGCGGCTGTTAATGTGGAATAAGGAGCTAGGGTTATGGAACCCAATGAAGGACAGAATACAGAACTGGAAGGAAATCAACAAGGGCTTGGGGGCAGGCCCGCAGGATCCAACACAGGAGGACCTTTGGAAGGAGTTCAACAGGCTAGGGCCAACGTTGCTGCTAATGAGCCACATGAAGAATATGTGCCGGAGTTCCCTTGGGAGCATGGGGGGCAACCCCTGACAAACAACGCTGGATTAGTGGAAATAATTAGGAAGACTATACGTGGAGGTTTGACCAATAGAGATTTGGAAGGAGTGAACAGGAGTCCGTTCGCTCGGGAAATCAAGATAGCTCAGAGTCCACCTAAGTTCAAGTTACCTAGCGTGGAAGTATATAATGGCAAGGCTGACCCGACTGATCACTTGATGAGATACACTAGACACATGGAAGTGCTGGGGGCATCGGAGGAAGTGATGGCCAGATGTTTCTCGTTGTATTTGACAGATCTAGCTGCAATGTGGTTTAGGCAGCTGGAAGAAGGATCTATCAGGACTTGGAGGGAATCGGTGGATAGGTTTTTGGGATAGTTTCGGGTTCATATCAAAAGACCTAAGAACGTGATGACGTTAACATCAGTAAAGCAAAGGACGGATGAATTACTTAGAGCATTTCTAACTCGATTCAATGCGGCAGTTGCTTCGATGGATCGGCCGGATCCATCGATGGTTTTAATGGCGGCGGTGTCAGGAGTCAGGGAGGATTCGGATTTCAAGGTATCTTTAATACGAGACCCACCACTGGATCTCGGAGAATTCTTTCATGTGGCTGAGAGGTTCCTCCGACAAGAGGATGCATGTGCAGATTTAAAGTTGAAGGAAGTGAATGCAACTAAGGGTTGAGGACCATCCAGTAGAGGTTCGGATAAAGATAAAGGGAAAAGGAAGTTGGATGATGATTCTGAAAAAGCTAGGAAGCGATGGAAGAATCCAAAGTTTTCCACATACACAGGATTGAATGAGACGCTGGAGCGGATTTATTTGGAAACCCGGAATCGCCTTCCTTACCGAAGGCCGGCTAGGAGAGAACCATCTGAACGGGAAAGGGCATCAGGAAGGCACTGTCTCTTCCATGATTTGGACGGGCATGATACCAATAGCTGCAGGCACCTAAAGGATATAGTTGAGGAGCATGTGAGGAATGGGCAATTGAGGCAGTATGTTGGGGCTCGGAATGCAGCGGCGGAGCGGGAGCAACCACCGCCTACCTCAAGCCATGATGGTGTGAGGCTTAGGAATGATGGTCGATTGGTTATCAATTGACCGGGATAATATGAAATAAGTAACAAACCATTGGCAAGCAACCAAGTCATTTACACATGTATGGGGACGGAGATAGCCCCTAGGCATGCTCTGAATGATGATAAACTGCGAAGCCATGGTTTGCGAAATTTGTCTTTTGTTTTTGGATTGGACACTCATTTTTCTGGTCTGGTTTTGGAGTTTGGTTTGAACTCCGGGTTTGTTTGCTTTCTGGTTTGGATTCTCGTTTAGATGATGGTTTTCTGTTTTGGACGTTGGTTCGGATTTCTGATTTTCGGATTTGATTTGGATGTTGGATTGGATTTTGATTTGATTTTTTCTGGCTATTGATAAATGGTCGTCGGGTATGGATAATACCCGACAAGGGGTGAGTCACTTTGCCCGAACGTGGTAAATTGACTCATTCAGGTCGTCAAGTATGGACTATGCTCGATAAGGGTCCGGAGAGACCAGGATTCGGCCTAGGACTTAGGCCCTATATTATCGGTTATTGTTTCAGGTCGTTGGGTATGGACTATGCTCAACAAGGGTCCGGAGTGACCAGAACTCGGCTTAGGACTTAAGTCCCGGCATTATCTACGTCCAGGGACACTGGACCACGGTCGTCAGGTGTGGATTGCGCTTGGCAAGAGCCCGGAGAGGTTATGGATTTGGATATCGACCCGGAGAGGTCCTGGATTCGGCTGTTGGACATCGGATTCAGAGTTATACAAAACACACCTTCTTACCACAAGGCATGTTTTGGGGGGCAAATGTTATCCCACCTTTTGGTCAAGGCTGGAATATCAACAAATTGGCAAGGAACGATGGATATCAGGATCTGGGATCGATTAGAAACAAGGCTGCAATGGATGTCGTCAAAATTTGACCGGGCTTCGATCGGGACGGAATCGATTGGAGATGATGATCAATGCTAGAAAAGGCTACATTCCAAATTTCAGGTTAATCGGAGTTCGTATGAATGAGATATGATCGATACAAGTTAGATAAAATGCGATGTTCGTATCCATCAAAAAACCCGTTCGAATCGCCCAGATTCGTATCCATCATGTTTGCGTAGATCGAACCCATCAGGTGTTCTTGTGTCGGCATGTTCGAATCGATGACGTTCGCATCGATCAATCCACGCCGCTTCGCATCCATCGGTGCACCTTACTTCGAGTCGATCGGTTTCGTACCCATAAGCCTTAGTTCGTATCGAATCCATAAGAGAAAGGGGGCTTGGTCGAATCCATCGGGAAGCCTTGATTTCGTATCCATAAGATGTTTCTTCGTATCCAACTGGCATCGATAGACTCGGGCAACGTCTCTGATACGAGTAAGTCGAAGTTTAAGGGGAGACGCGGTCAACTCGGAGTAAAAGGTGGATCTACTTGAAGGATGCGCGCTATGCCACTGCGAAACCACGTGCTTTATCGATACGAAGGCCATCGATACGAAACCCTAGGTTCGAACAGAGCAGTACTTCGAGGAACGTCACTTTGTATCGATCATATCTCACAAACCGTTGATCCAAATGCAATGAAATTTTCACAGGAGCTTACGCACAAGGTAAAGAATGTCTCTGCCAAGTTTCGGCTCGATTGGATCATTTTTTGATGGATATGAAATGGTTTCGTATCGATCACAGATCGAGTCGAAACTTGGTGAGGTTGGTCGCGTGGGCCTCTCACGTGCCAGAAGAAGTCTCACGAAGTTTGAGCGCGATCTCAGCCTCCTATGCCTATAAATAGCCCCCTGAAGCCTACAGAAAGGGGATCTTTTGGGCCATTCGACGTCCAAACTCTGCCGGATTCAATTCTATACCTTACCATTGATGTTATATTCAAAATTCATTCATTATATATGCTGTAATCATCTGTAACCAGCAAGGATAATCAATAAAAGATAAAAACCTTGAAGTGGACGTAAGCCGGAGATAGCCGAACCACTATAAATTGTGTGTCACTATTCATTATTTCTGGATTGCTGTTTGTTGCTTGCTTAGATCTGAGATTTGTGTTTGAATATTGCTGATTTGTATTCATACACTGGTGCTTTCACAATACTTGGGGTTTGCGACCATTTTTGGCACAAACAACAGTCATATCTCCCTGCTCTTACTCAACAAAATTTCTAAGCAGAGTTGACTTAGCAATCTCCAACATAAATCTTTCTTCAAACCTCCTTCTGAACTCAGCCCAAGTCATAGTCTCCTCATTAACTCCTACCGTAACACTGTTCCACCAGTACAGTGCTGCTCCCTGTAATTGCCTAGAAGAAAACCTCCTTTTCTGCTCATCATTGAGTCCCTAACCAGCAAAAATCCTCTCGCAATGAAGTAACCAATTCTCCACTTCAATTGCGTCCTCAGCCCGATAGATGGTTTTCCTCCCTGCCTGGCATAATCTCTACTCAACACAGCATAATTATTGACCACTAGGGCTCCCTGATTTCCTCCTTTAGCATTTCCTCCAACTAAACTCGTAGCAACTCCAGCCTGCATCATGTTAACGAAGAACTAATACATAGCACCCATATCAATTTGCAACATTCCAACAACCACATTAGCAGCTTGTGTCTGACCTGGATTCCTTCTAGTGTTTGGTTTGGCATTCCCATTATTTGTGGTGTTTCCCCCACCAATGTTAACTCTTCCACTCCTAGCATCCATATCTTACGTCCATAAAATCTACACTCAAGCCATTGTAAGATATAGAAGAATAACCTAAAAGAGACGGGAGAATAGAGATAAAGCGTATGCTTATATATAGCAAATACAAGTACGTTACTACAGCGTTATCCCATACTCCAATCTCTTTTCTAATTCCTTGGGATTATGTTTTCAAAATCATTTTAAGTTTGAAATTTCTTTTAAATTTTTCATAAACCTATGCTTTGATACCAAGTTGTAACATCCCCTATCTTGAGGCCCGAAACTATGCACTACAGATGCTGCAGTCATCCATAGTATTAACTTCCGATGATAAAATACGGTAATGTTAATGGTATCCATAATATCAGAAGCACATAAATATGAAATAAAATCAGCATATATTTCAAAACAGCTTTTCTGATTACATTTCAAATAAATATTTCATATTAGGTGGAAAATATTTTAATTTTTCGAAAAGTTGCATTCATATAGAAATTGCAAGTATATTTAGGTTGTGTGTATCATGTTTTAAAAGTAAAATTTTAAAATAAAAAGCATTCATATAGGAGGTACCACTTAGAGATTTATGTACATTTATATACTTTGACTTGAAAAGCACTTTTGCACAAAAGCACGGATGGTTGCAAAATTGGATGTACACAAAATGGTTGTAATTAATGCGAGAGATTACATAAATTTTTACCCTTGTCAAATTTCGGGGATGAAATTTCCTAAGGGTAGGAGAATGTAACATCCCGCATTTTTATATAGTTAAAATGTAACATATAACGATAAGTAATAAAAATAAATAATTTTGGAATTATTGGAATATGGCTCTGCAACTTGTACCATTGCGTCTGGGGCGATTTTTTGATCAGTTTCCATATATAACTTATATAAAACCAAACCAATATGAAGAAGTTAAGAACGAAAAAAATAAGTAATCGAATCGAAAAAAAAAATATAACACTGATATGGGCCGACCAGAAGATCGACTCAATGGACGCAATGGTCGATCGCTTGCTAAGGGCGGTCGATCGCTTGCTAAGGGCGGTCGACCGCTTGGTCGACCCGTATACAACCTGAATGAAAACACATCCAGGTACGTACTGTGACGTGTTTTCTCATTTTTTCATGATTTGAGCCATACATTCTTTAATCCTATGGCTCCGAACGACCCTGTGACGTGGTTGCTCCAGGTTCAATCTAAGAATCTGACGGTTTGAGATCCCCAAGCTCCAATATAGATATGACCCTGGGCGTAGCTATCTTCTCACAATTAGATTTTCTCCCATGGGTTCATTGCCTAAGGCTGAACCCTTAAAAGAAAATAATTTCTAGGGAGAAGATCTTCTAAATTAAAATATTATACGCCTTGGAAGAAGGGGATCCAGAAGGACTATGGAGCCAGGCGGAGCACAAGCGAAGCTAAGGACGACAGGTGAGTGGATTTATTTATATATCTTTTAAGTTTAAGATATATTATCGTTAGATTCCCGTTTAGAAAATTTTATTCAGTAATTAATCATATTAATTAAATTAGGCTGAACTATAGGAAAACTTGCAGTTTATTTACAGTATCAGTATTTATACACTATTTCCTATGCCTTATTTACATCTTTTTCTACGTTTTGGATTTTTATGTAAGCGTCGGACTTCTTCTATCCCCTTTTTTTCTTTATTCGCATATAAATTAGAATAGATTAAACGCGAGTACGGATTATATAATTATGAAAACTGAAATGAAGGAAATTAGGTGTAAAATAATAAAAGTTGAGGAATAGAATTATTGTAATAAATTGCATTAAAATGAGAAAAGTTAATTTGGGAGTGATTATTAGATTAATTGGTGGTTTAGAAAATAGGATACATTTCCATAACTTAATATTTAAAAGATAATGATAAACATAACTTCTAGAATAAAAGAAATAAAAAGGAGGAATTGGTGTAAAATAGAGGAACCACTGTATTTTACACTACTCCAAAATAGTAAAATAGATATCTTGCACTTACGGATTATTGTTCGTAGTATTATTCAATACTAAGATATGGAAATGGATTATATAGTTTTCATAGCCCAACAAATAAAATAGAATTACTTCCTAAAATAGCACACAATAAAGTAAAGTATGATTTGGAACAAGAAAATTATTAATTTAAGAATTTGAGGCTATATAAGAAAATTTAAGGGGCCTAAGTCTGCATTTACTGCATAGGCTATTTAACTAGGCAACTATTATGATAAGTGAATTATGTCATATTAGAGAACTAAAGAAAATTCTATATCATAATAAAAGAAGGCAGACTAGAGCAGACAAGAAACGCTTGTATGGACTATAAATAAAGAAAAAGTAACAATTACAAGTAGAATTATAATATATGTTATAATTATGAAATAAGAACGGAAAAGCTTATCTTGAGACTTATAATAAATTGGTAAGCAATGATAGTAGAGAACAATGATAGAAGCTTATTTATACAACTTATACTAAGTTGATAAGCAAATAACACAGAAATAATAAAAGAGGCTTATCTTAAGTTATATAAGCAAGATAGTAAATGTGGCTCATACGGACAATATTCCCTATTAGACATATGGTTATTTCACAATGGTTAAAAGTGAGACGAGAGCAAGAATATGATAATTAAATTAAAATAGGTAGCCAAAAGAATAAGAAAGAAAACTAAACGCAAATTAAAAGATTAGACTTAGGGTCTAATAAAAGAATCGAATGCATTTGGAGCAGCCCAAAGGATGAAGCGCCTAACGAAGTTCATCACGGATTTCAAGAATGGAGAAGCACGTCCAACTTTTGGGCTTTAAAGAAGTACGAGGCTTCAACATGACGTGAGGATACTCTAGGATGGCCCTCTGGGTAGGCCTAACGAAGCTGCATCCCCGAAGGTAAGTCTGTAGGTGTTCCATCAAAAGAGTATGCTTTGACTGCATTTGCATTGTAGGCCTAACGAAGCGGATCCTTTGTAGGCAGTCAGAAGGGCTTGGTGTTCGGAGTAGGGTATTCGTATGTCCAGAACTTGCAAGTAAGGTTAAGGATAGTCGCATGCGGATATCGGCCAACATCAAGACCATGAGCGATTTCGGGAACGACTAGAGTCAAACCAATAGGCCAATGATTCTTTCACTATCGAGACATTAGATAGGAGGGCACCGCTAATTGGATGTTAGATTGTTTGCAGTAGGGTACAACCACTTAACTCTTTAGAACTCTTTCGATTAGTTGAGGGGTGGCTACGTGGGGCCATAGCCACGACGAGAAAGGGACAGACCAACTAGAATATCTGTATTGTAGGCCTAACGAAGCGGTCCTTTATGAATATATAAAATCCCCGACTGAGTTTCGTACAAGGTAGACCTTGTTGGCGGGATTCAGATAGTAGACAGAACGATTACGTAGTCCTCAATGTACGCACTGGGTGGTACATTGTGGATGTCCGAACACTGGTATAGGCTAGTGCGGACATGATTTATGTTTTCTTAGTAAGCAGTTGAGCATCTGTATTGTAGGCCTTACGAAGCGGTCCTTTACAGATGTAGTTACAGAACGCTCTCGAAGCTAGACGATAGAGTCCTTTTCGAGGAGGATACAGAAGGTACCATGGGTGGTACCTAGGACCAATATGGTCATTGGGCATATAGCTACATATATGTATATATATTAGTTATTAGGCTTTTATCTACCATGGAGTAGATGGGCACGGTTCACGAATAGAGGTGAGAATATTGTAACCTAATGAACCTAATATAAGAGTAAATGGAAATAAAATGATATATGTAGAATTAAGCCTAGAAGTATATAACTTATCCATTCACCAGAACTTTTGTTCTGACCCCCTCCTCATAACATGCTAAAGGTTAGGTAGATGGCAGAGACTTCTCAACTATGTGACACTTGCTAGGGAAGTGTCATTATTTGGGTGAGTATTTACTTACTATTATATTTTAATCAATTCCACTGTGAGGTAGATAATTGAGCTCTGATATATTTATCTTTGCCTCTTTGCAGGATACCAGATTCCCAACTCGGGTTTCAGTGGGCTTGGGTTTTAGCATTTTTGCGAAAAATCCGGACCCATTGCAGTTCGAGTTATTACAATGGAGAAGCGGCTTAAAAGTTTAAGGCCAAAGAACCCTTTCGAAGACATTGATTCGAAAGGTTGAATGCGGTAGTAGGGGTTTCGACCCTATCGAAAGTTTCTATTTTTTAAAATAAAATAAAAGGCGGCAACCACTTTCGAAAGCCCTTTTTTTCTAAAACAAAGGCATATTTGACTAAGTCGAAAGCTAATTTCTTCGAAAGCCTCCTTTTTAAACATAAGTGATTCATAGTCAAAAATGGTAGCTTCTACCCCTTCAAAAGCATGTTTTGACTCTATACATTCTGCCTGACTCCAATCCACTACTTGCCGAGGCATTGATACCATGTGTATCTGGTTCGACTTGGTTAGAGGCGGATGCATGGGGTCAAAAGGTGGCTGCTATAAGTGGCGAAGCAGTAATCCTTTACAAAACTGATTTTTAACCATTTAAAGTAATATCTTTCCAACTAACTTACCTTATTTGTCAACATATAATTGGTTGCTAATTCTTTTTCAAAGTCTTTTTCTAAAAGTGCTGCCGAATTCAGTAATTAACAATTTTAAAACATTTAACAAATTTCCCCTTCTCCTTTTCTAAACATATAAAACATTTAAGTCCCATACCTTAAATATTTTTATATCTTAAATAAAATACTTAGAAAATTCTCCAAAAATTCCCATAAATCACTTTTAATATGTTTTCTGAGATATTTGAATTTTTGACCCAAAGCCAACATATAATAGCCGAAAATAATTTAAACCCAATTAATCATTTTCTTTACTAGAAAATTCATAATAAATCCACATTAACTCAAAAAATTATGAAACTTGAAACCCATCTCTAAAATAATGTTTCTAACCTTATATAAAAAAATGTAGGCCATTTAGATGTCATTTAATAGGTTTTCAACTCAAATCTTACCATAAAATCTATATGAAACAACATAAATCATCAAAAAGCATATATAGCCATTTAAACAATCAAAACATGACATTTTTCTTGCAAAATAAATTCGGATCTCATCTAGAAACTTAAAGCATAAAAATGAGATGTAATATATTATTCACCTTAGCTTGATTTTTAAGGAGGTTGAGATTTGCTCTTGAATTGATTTGATTAAGCTTCCTTCATTAATTCTTGCTTATCTTCCTTTTTTTCCTAATGGTGGTCGACCAAGATTTAAGTTTTGTTTGCAAATGTTTAGAATGAATAAGGAGTGAAAGTAAGAAGGGTTTAGGGTATAAGAGCTTAGTCGATTCCGATTTTTCTCTCATCTTATTCTTCTTACTTATTGCATTTAATTCTCTTTGGCTTTAGATTAATTTGGCATGGCTATCCTATGAACGTACAAATCTCAATCCCTTAACCATTTACATTATTTCATTTAATTTATCTAACTAAATGTCCTAAATAATGTTAGTCAAAATTAGGGTCGTTACAAAATGGCTCCAACCCCTTCGAAAGCAACCATCGACACAATCCCTTCTTCCTTCTCCAATACACTACGTATCAATTGGTTTATGCCATTTGCATTAGTTTCGAATGAGTGCAAAAGACCTACTGGGCATGGTGATAAAAGCTAACAATGGAAGTGGCGAAGTTGTAATTCGAAACAAAATTAGTTTTATTCGTTTCAAAGTAATTCCTTTTCAACTAACTTGCCTAATTTGTCAAAATATGATTGGTTTCCAATTCTTTATCAATATTCTTTTCTAAAAAGGCCGCCGAATTCAAAATTAACAATTGGAAACGTTTAACAAATATGCCCTTCCACTTAACAAACCAAATAAAATATTTAAGTCCTCTAACTTAAATAATTTATTAATCATAGTAAAATAATTAGGATTCCCAAAAATCACAATAATTCACTTTGAATATGTTTTCTAACACATATAAATTTCCAACCCTAAAATATTATTTAATTGCCTTAAGCAATTTAAATCCGAAATTCTCTATTTTCTCTCTTAGAAAATCCATAATTACTTGGAAAATTATGAAACTTGAAACCCACTTCTAAAATAATGTTTTTGACCGTATACCAAAAATGCATATCATATGGATGTCATTTAATAGGTTTTTCAATCTAGACTTATCATAAAATCTATATGAAACAATATAAATCACCAACAAGCATATATCATTTAAACAAACACAACATGGCGTATAACTTGCAAAAATAATTTAGATCTGACTTGAAACCGAAATCATTATCAAAAGTGAGATGTAAGTTAATTGTTAACCTTAGCTTTGTGTTAAGAAGGTTGATATTTGCCCTTAGATTGATTTTCTTAAGCTTTCTGCTTGCATCCTAGCTTTTCTTCTCCTTAAACCTTCTAATGGTGGCTAGCCGAGCTCAATAGGGTTTTAGATTTTTTGTTTGTGGATGTTAAAATGAATAAGGAATGAAGAATATAAGAGTTTAGGGTATAAGAGCAAAGGCTATTCCCACTTTACCCTTACCACATTCCTTATACTTACTTATTTTTATTCTCTTTTGCTAATACATTCATTAAGGCACGTCTCCTAAATGAAAAAATCTCAATCTCTTAACTATCTACATTATTTTATTTTATTTATCTAATTAAATGTTATAATAAATGTTAGTTAGAATTAGAGTCATTACACAGTGTCCTCTCAACACCTCCAAAATAATCATCAATCATGTCATGTGCTCCTCTTTCATCTATAGGTAGACGAATGTATCGTCAACAAGCACAAACATGAACCTACTCAAAGTGATCTCTTGAACCATGGTCCAAGAAATCAACAAAGCATGTCGACTCATTGATTCGCTCGAATGACGTAACCAACCAATCAAAAATCAAAGTAGCATACGAAACTCAGTGATCAGTATACTCTCTCTAGCCACTCTTAGTGGATGAAATCCCATCGTCAGATCCAACTGAGAGGACACCCTCGTGCTATAGAGTTGATCGAACAAGCCATCAATAAATGAGAATGGATACTTGTTCGTCATCTCACTCAGCTCACGATAATCAACAAACAACCCCAAAGAGCCATCCTCCATAGTGGAGAACACTATAGGTGCATCCTACTCAAATGTGCTCCTATGAATGAACAGTCGCCTCGGTAGGTCATCTGCTCACGCCTTTAGTCTCCTCTGCTCTTTGGGAATCATCTATAAAGGCATAACTACTGGTCAAGCACCTCTAACCGGATCGATATGGAACTCTATTCCTATGTTGTGGTAATCCAGTCACCTCATTGAATGTATCCGAACAGTCTCTAGCTACAGGAATAGGTGACAACTCATCATATAGGATATCGAGTGAATATAGAAAGCTAACCATTACCACATCATCAGGAAGGAGGCCAAACACTACCGTTCGCTCATCGTCCATCTCTATCGTCCCCTCCAGCCTCTTACGATCCACCACTATTATGTACCCCTCCAACTAGTAAATTCCTAGACTCTAATACTAAACCTAATTAAACCTAAAGCAACCAATCGCAAACAAACAAACATCCATGACTCGTTGAGATAAGGTTTCAACAAACCATGTATAAGCTAAGTGTAGACAACCCATGCGATAACATTCCCCCATTTTGAGGCACGAAACTAAGCGTACAGATGTTGCAATCATCCTCAGTATTGATTTTTGGTGACAAAACATGGTATGTTACACATGTATAATCTAGCTAAGCCCCCAACAAGGTTCGTCATAATATAAAGGTCGGTCAACAATTTAAAAGCCGGTTAACTATTTCGGATCTCAATTCCAATCTATCTATCAAATCACTAGATATGAAAGAATATGAAACCTCGACGTCAAAAAAACACGCATAGAAATGCCATAAATGGAAAGCATATTCTAGATAGTAATGCAGTTCCCCTTCTCTTCCATCGATGGAGTGCTCAACGAAATCGAAACAACATTCAACGCATATGCTTCCATTATCTGCCCCTACCTAACTTGTTCGAGATAATTCTTCTTCAATGGATTCAGGCTCTCACATCATAAAGCGTTTTCGATGAACTTCTCAAAGCTCTCGTCAATATGACCAATCAATCGCTTTCCAAGCTTATTGCTGAACCCAATGATAAACTCTTCATTCATACTAAGTGGATTATCAATGGAAGATAGACCATACTTTAGCACATCGAACTCATCCATATACACAATCACAAACACATCGCCTTACTTTAAGTCGACGAACTTCCTAAACAACATCTACCTTTGAAAAGTCAATATAAATTTCTCTTAGAAACAAACTATGAACTAATCTCAAGTAAAATGTTACTTGAGAATTGAAGCTACAAGGACACTCCATCTGTTCACTGTTTGTCCCTGGAGTCATCTAAGGTCGATTGCTACCTCACGGTGTCATTTAACTCCAAGTCATTGAAGATCCTTTAGCAAATATCATCCTATTTTGCAGCTCAATAGTCAATTCCATTCCAAGGAACGGTCTGCCTCCTAGACTCATATGGTCTTTATACAACTTGGAAAATTTGACTTTAGGTGTTTACACTTAAGCACCATAATCATTTGGAGAAACTTGAGCATTCCAGAAAACGATTTGCACCATCTGTGCGAACATATTCAGTAAATCGAGGTTAGTGGTCCCTAGTTCTGCTCACTCCTTAACTTCGGAGATGGAGGCAATAATAGCATTTCTCGTATGCCAGATCATTCCTAATCTACGATGAGGATGATCAGTCTCTCATAGAGTAAAACTGCATCAATAGTGCTCATGTGTACAATACAACTTATATATTATATATACTACTATATAATTTTGAAAACCAAAATACATAACAAATACGTACTCTCTCGTATATAGGTATACTCTGGATCTAGTCTGAGGCGACAACTCCTGCTCTATCTCTACTGAATCATGGTATCAACTCAGGCTAATCACGTAACCTAAGCTCTGTGATGTGCATGTAAAAATGTATATATTTACTCACACACTTAATATCATTTTAGTAAAATAAATTTCCTAATTGGGTGTTTTTACATGTTTAAAATCAAATTTCAAAAATCGCTTTCAAGTCATCATTCATGCATCAACATGGGGATAAAACGTTAATTTTTGTCTGTGAATTAATTTTAAAAAAACTACTTGCACATTTGAATTTGTTTTGTAGGAATTTGGATTCAACTTGGAAGTGGTTTCATGAATGCACAAGTGAAGGAAGACAAAAGAATGAAGAAATAAAAGAATTCATGCATCATGGAGGACCCCACCTACCCACTAACCATGAATCACAATTAAGAGCTAATGCATATGTTAGTGAGGATTAAAGGCACATGCACATTTAATGGAGGATTAGTTTCATCCTAATGATAACTTGGAGGTCACACTACCTCAAGGGCATTTTAGGAAGTTCCCTAAATTGGATTAGGGTTTTAGTCATGTATAAATAACTCTCTTATTTTCATGTATTGGAGTTTTTAATCATCTTATCATATTATATGAGTTGTAGCCACAAAATTAAATGAGAAATAAAATGGCTGCCTAAGCCTCTTCTTCTTTGTTCTTACATGCTTTTATTTTATTTTATGCTCGTTTTTATTTACATGCTCTCTTTCCTTTTATATTAGTAGATTAGATTTAATTTATGCAAGTAGTTTAGTTCTCTTTTTATTTTAATTTGCTTGCACTTTTGTTTTTGTTCTATGTTGCAATTTACATGTGTTGAAATGATAATTGAAATGATAACATAAATGAGAAGCTAAACCCCTTCAATTTAGGGGTGATGAAGCTCTCTCAAATTATGTAAATTCAACATATTTTATTATTTATGATCTCTTTTTATGCTTCATGGATAGTTAGTTGTTTATGTAAGTTTATTAGTGAATTTGATAGCCTATGCTATTTATCACAAATAAGCAATTCTTAGTCAAATATAAACACAATTTTCATTAACATCAAACTAAGTGATTTTGATCATGGAATTAAAATAGAATCAAAATTTGATGATCTATGTTACTAATCAAAAATAGTAAATAGATCATGCTTAAAATAGATTTTTTTAGTTTCATATTCAGTTTCATGACATTTAACAAAGTGGTTTTAGTTGTATTAAAGTTTGATGGTTTAAGTTATGTTAATTAATAACATAATTAGACCATACTAATGATAAATATATCATTAATTCTACTTAGATTAAAATGAGAGATCATAAATCGCTTTTTTGTTGATTTATGTGAGAGTATGAGAGTGGATTTGCCTTTAAATTGTCATTTAATCTCATAGTTTATTTCACTTTTGCTCTGGCCTAACTTTTACAAATTTTCTAATTCAAAACAAACTTCAAAGCTTGGGTTAATTTGATTAAATAGAAAATAAATTAATTCATTTCTTTGTGGATCGACCCGTACTCGCCACGTACTAAAATTATACGCCGCGCACTTGCGGTTATTTTTATTAAAATTTTACGGTGATTTTCTAACCAATAGAAAATTCGTCGTCTATCATGTTTTTGGCACCGTTACCGGGGATTTGAAATTTGATTTTAATTTACACTTCGAATTATTCTTTTTTGATTTTATTATGTGTTAATTTTGTATGTTGAATTGCATTTAAAAAAAAGAATATGTTGTGTTGTGTGTTTTTTGTTTTATTTGTGCTTTCATTTGACTTGTGTGCTTGTTGTTTTTCTATTTTGCATTTGCATTGATAAAAAATATATATACACAATTTCATTTCAAATTTTTTTATATTCCTTTTCATTTTGCATTACATTTACAACTTTCTTTTTACAAATTTATTTTTTACAAAACTGTTTCAGCCATCACTGCTGCCTTCCTCCACCTACCTGAAACCATCTCATCTTTGTGCACTGTGCACTATAACTTCTACAACACACTGTGCATTTCTAACCTACCCAAACAATCACCACTTAATCACTCTCAACCACCTCATACAATCAAAACTACTACCAACATTCCTCCTCTAACCAACAAACTACCTTCACTATCAAACCATCATCCAACAACAGTTCATCACCCAGCCCACTACATCACCATACGGTCAATTTCCTCTGCACTGTTTCACTGCAATATCCCCACACTTATACCACATATTGCATCTCTGTGCACATTACTCCTGTGCACATTACTTACTACAAACAACTGCTTTAGTACCAAAAACTGTGTACAAAAATTGTGCATTGCTCCTGCTATGCACATCACCATCCTGACCAACCAATTTACTGCCTTCAACATCCCTCATCACTGAGTCATCCCTGCATCCCTGTCAAGTGCCTCAACATCATCCCTTATACCACAACTGCCTTGCTTCAAGCAACCACAACCCTTAAATAAAACAACTTTCAACTACACCATACCACCACAAACCATATACTTTCACACATACAACCTGCACACTTTCTACTACTGCAGCATCATCCCTATTGCCTACTACCTCCTCTGTACCACACTGCCTCAGCAACATCCACTCCTCTACAACCTTCACCATCACAACACAACATCTACTCCATACAACAACTACTGCGATCTCACCATTCACAGCAAACTCCACATAATCAGCATTCCATTAACAACCATACACATCTGCTCTGTCACTTCACAAGCTTCATTACAACTGCTCTATCCCTTCCCAACAACATACCAAAACTTCACAAACCAAACTTCAGCCACTTCCCAGCAACAACTGCTCTACCACTGCTCTTTACAACTGCTTTGTCAAACTTCATTACATCTGAGTTTTACAACTTCATCACCAGCTCATCACCATACTATCATCACCATACTTCACAAACTTCACCACAATTCCTTAACTTATGCCCTGCACACCACCACAGTCCTTTACAAAAAACCGACACAACTGCCTTCACAACCTCCTCTCTGCCATGCTTACTTCACCAACTACACAAACTTCAACATCCCCTGCACATCAAATACCCACACCCATCAGTTCCTTCAAACTTCCCTTACTTTCATCCACAATATCGTCATCCTCAAAACTGCTGCATCCATCAGCAAACATCCATCTGTTGCTGCAGCTACAACATTCAACTCCATTTCTCTGTGCACATCACTTTATCCCTTCTCTGTGCACCACCATGCTCCAAACTCCAACCAACCATCAGACCTCCACATCACCTTATTGTACCACCATCCTCTACTTGCTTAAACCAACTTCATCACCAACCCACTGCCATCTTGCATACATACTCCAACCCCCTCCTCTATCAACACCGGAATCCAAAATTTGAACCCAATTCGACAAATCAAACGTAACCGCGACCAAACTCACCAATTGAACAACCGCAAATCCTCTATAATTAGGTCGAAAAACCTTATTGTATGGTTAATTTGAGAAAATATTGAATTTTGATTTTTCTTCTGAAACTTTTGATACAGAATTGTGTGGTGTGCATTTTGATAGAGAATTGTGAAATTGTGTTTTGATAAAGAATTATGTTTTCTAACCGTGTGTTTTAAAAAAAATTAACTGGGCAGGGTGGAATTTCTTTTTTTATTAGTTCTTTTTGTTTATGTTTCCATTTTTTTTAGTCCACTTTACTTTTTGTCTTTTCATCTCTTATAAAAAATAGAAAAAAATTTGTGTTTTGTTTCAGAAATATATATATATATATATATATATATATATATATATAAACCTTGTGCAATAATTTTCAGGTTGCAAAAGTAGAAGGAGAAAAATTTCCCTACTCTGCTTGCTAAATAACTACTATGCTTGCTTGCTTATAAAAAAAATCGCCGCTTTAAAATAATTTGCTAATAATTCTACATGCTCTGGTATCATGCCCTTATCTCTTGTTTTTATTTCCATTGCATTCTAGGTTGCTTGCATTTTAAATAAAATTCAAAAAAAAATTCATTTGTAGTTGCATCATTAATTCACATTTAATTTCTGCTTTGCATTCATTTCATCTTATTTTCTTTTTTAAGGGCAACACCCAAATCCACATAAGGTGAGGGATTTAATCACACCTTCCTTGGTCCACAAATTACATATCATCCTAGAAATTGACTAATAATAACGGTTAGACATTTGACTTAAGGGTGTCACGAGCTCATCTAGGGCTTAATTATAACTTGACAAGTTGTCTTCTTTCGACAATTTATATTTTTGATGTCTAGGCTATTGCAGAGCAATAATCATATATAAATATTAAGGTGATTCGTAAATATTATAGTGCTTGTTTCTCTGAAGGTACATAAACCTTCAGCTGCATTGCTACGGTGATTCGTAGTGTGCCGATAACTCCTGTCCATTACCTAGCTAAGAACTATTATGTTGGATTAAGACAAAGTGTGATTATACAATTTTGGGTTAGGAGCTACTAAGGACAGAAAATTTGTAATTAAGTCCTTGCATTCATTTAGTTGCATTAGTTCAGGCATATTTAAAAAAAACAACAAAATCAAAAACTAAAAAAATTGTACATTTTACATAACTTAGTTCTTGTTTAATCCAAAATCCGAAAAAAAATCTTTTTAAATCTTTTCATTTGAAAATTTTCAATCAAAATCAAAAATCCAAAAAAAGAAAAAGCATTTTACTTGAGTTAGTTTTTTTTTAAAAAGGCAAAAATCCTAATAAAAATAATCTTTCCAAAAACAAAAAAAAACTTAAAAAAACAAAAACAGATAAAAAAAGAGTAGAAATTTTGAAAGTAAAAAAAATAAAATCTCCCTTTTGAAAAATAAATCCTTTTTGGTAAATATTTGGCCTTTCTAAAAAACATTTTTTTCACTTTAGTTTCTAAACCGTGTTCATTCTCTAAACTCGATTCTCACTTCTTTCTCTCCTTGACTTTTTCTTGTGCATGAGTAGTTGGACTCGTGACACAACAACGAACTATTTAACTCGAACAAACAATCCTCCTGCAATGGCAAACAAAAATGCCGCTTGAACTCTCATGGATTGAATCTTTCCCGATAGAGTTTCTATCCCTTCTTATATCACTTTACCCGCCCCAACGGATAACCATTTCGAAATTCATTCAAACCATATTGCCAGGCTTCCAAAATTTAGCAATTTTATACATGATGACCTATAAATTTTCTTAATGAAATTCGAACAAATTTGCATAACCATTAAACTCTAACAACTTAGTGATGACGGAATCAAACTTCGATTAGTTCCATTCGACATTACTAATTACGCTGAAAAATGGTTGTACAGCTTACCATCTAACTCAATCAAAACTTGGGAAGAATTCATTAAAGTTTTCTTAAAAAAGTTCTACCCCTTTGAAAAAACAACTAAAATCTGAAACAAAATCGTATATTTTCATCAATTCAAGGGTGAACTATTCGGAAAATATTTTGAAAGATTTAAAGAGCTTTTGATAAAATGTCAACACCATAATTTCGAAAAATGGACTCTTTGCCAAATCTTATACGATGGACTTGAAAATAGCTCACGAACCATGCTTGAATCGATGTGCCAAGGAAATTTTCTCGCCCAACATCACGATGATGCTTGGCAATTTCTTGAAAACCTAGCCAAAAATAATGCCAATAGGAACGTTCTAACGAAAAATCCATTTACTCACGATCGAGCGCACACTTGATGGGATCATTTTTGGCTGTGGAAGCTAAAATCGACGCAATGATTAGTAAATTCGACAATGTTTTCTCTTTCAACCAAATGAACCAAGCTTCCCAACCAATGTGTTATAAACGCAACGATCTGAATCACATAGACTATCAGTGCCCTAATTCGATAGAACAACTCAATGCTTTCAATAAGGTTAAGAATGACCCATTTTCTCCAACTTACAATCCTGGTTGAAGAAATCATCTGAACTTTGCTTGGAACCAAAATAACCCCAACACGAATTTGGTTCATCCCAATTTTCAAGCATTTCTGAATAATGCTTCGAATCCTCCTTTTCAACCCAATTATTTTCAACAAAATTTTGCGGGTCCGTTTCAAAATCAACCGCAACAATCTTTCGCTCCCCAAGACGATAAACGATTAAGTTCACTTGAGAAAAGTGTTGAAACTGTGGCTAAGGCAACCACTCAAAGCCTCTAATCAAACCGTAATTTGCAAAATTTGTTAACCTCGTACATGTAGAATACGAGTTAATCAATTTCTAAACTTGAAATGCAAATGAGTCAATTAACCACATCTATAAGTGAATGTGAATGAGGCACATTCTCAAGTCAGCCAGTTTTGAATCCCAGAAATCAAAACATGAATTCAAATCAAGCCCATGTTGTTTAAGATAGCAACGTAACCCAGATGAATGCTATCATGACTTTGTGTTCCGGTAAACAAATTGATAATCAAGTCGTTAATCTAACAATTTACCGAAAATTCCTCTTGACACTTCAAAAACAAGTGAATCTAAATAAAACGTTGAGCCAAACATCGAATCAAATGCCAATCCAAATTCTTCTTCTACTCAAGTAGACCCATCTACTGAGTATCGTGTTCCAGTTCCACATCGCCTTCAACCCAAGAAACACTCTAATTAAATGGAAAAGTTGTAGGAATTTTTTAAACAAGTCAGAGTTAATATCCCGCTTCTTGATATCATTCAACAAGTCCCAACTTACGCTAAATTTCTCAAGGACTTGTGTACCTAAAAACTACACACTCATGTACCCAAGAAAGTTTTCTTAGCCGCCAAACTTAGCGAAGTCTTGTCCCAATCAATTCCCGTCAAATACAAAGATCCTGAATGTCCGACGATCTCATGCACGATAGGAGACAAAACGATTAACAAATGCTTACTCAATTTGGGTGTGAGTGTCAATTTGTTTCCTATTCAGTTTACCAACAACTTGGCTTGGGTGAACTAAAACCGATGAAAGTAACTCTTCAATTTGACGATCGTTCGGTAAAGAAACCCGTGGGAGAAATCGAGGATGTAATCATCAAAATCGGTCAATTCATATTCGCCATCGATTTCATCGTTTTAGAGACTCAACCCGTGAATAATCCAATGAGTCAAATTCCATTGATTTTAGGCAAACCCTTCTTGGTTACTTCAAATGCTCTCATCAATTGTCAAAACGGTTTAATGAAAATTTCTTTTGCAAACATGAATTTGGATCTTAATATTTTCAATCCTGAAAATCAACAGAATGAACCACATGACCAAACGTTGGAAGTTAGCTTCATTCAAGAAAATTTTGATAACGAAATAGTTGACTAAACAACGAACACGAGACCGAATACAAACAACTGTTTCAAGATGAGCCTAACAAAATTGAAAACGTGCTTCCTTTTGAACCCTTACCATTGAGTCAGAACTTCAACCGAATTATTTGATTAAGCAACCCCCGAGCTTGGACCTTAAACCCTTCCCGATCATCTTAAGTATGCATACTTAGGTGACAACGAAATGTTTCCCATCATAATCTCTTCAACTCTCTCTCTCTTTCTCTCGATCAAGAAGCTTCCTTACTTTCAATTCTCTCGAAAAACAAAGAAGCAATTGGATGGTCGATCACCGATATAAAGGGAATTAGTCCCACTCTTGTTCAACATCGCATCCATTTAATTGATAATGCCAAGCTTGTTCGTGACGGGCAACGAAGGCTTAACCCAAAAATGAAGGATGTGATTCGTGACGAAGTTCTTAAACTTCTCGATAATGGAATAAATACGCAATCTCTGATAGTTCATGGGTTAGCCCAATTCATGTCATGCTGAAAAAGTCTGGACTTACCGTTGTCAAGAATGATTCTAGCGAACTCATTCCAACCCGTACTCAAACGAGTTGGCGTGATTGCATTGATTATCAAAAACTAAATGCTGCAACAAGTAAGGATAGCTTCCCTTTTCCTTTCATCGAACAAATGCTTGAACGTTTAGCCAGCCACGAATTCTACTATTTTCTTGATGGTTATTCCGACTATAACCAAATTCTAATCGCTCTTGAAGATCCAGAGAAAATGACTTTCACGTGTTCCTTTGGCACTTTTGCATATCGACGTATGCCATTTGGCCTTTGCAATGCTCCTGCTACTTTCCAAAGATGCAAGGTCGGCATTTTTTTCAATATGATCGAACGCTTTCTTGAAGTATTTATGGACAATTTTTCCATCTTTGGAAACTCTTTTTCTGAGTGCTTACACCATCTTGAATTGGTTCTTAAACAATGCAAGGATAAACACTTAACATTAAATTAGGAAAAATGCCATTTCATGGTCAAACACGGCATTGTCTTTGGGCATGTCATTTCAAACAAAGGCATTGAGGTAGATAAAGCGAAATTTGATGTAATTGTGAATCTATGCATTCCCAAATCTGTCAAGGACATTCGTTCATTCCTTGGACACGCTGGTTTCTGTCAACGTTTTGTGAAGGACTTCAGTAAAATTGCTCGACCGCTTAAGACTCTTCTTGGAAAGGATGTTCCATTCGACTTTAATTCTGACTGTGTCTCTGCTATCGAACATCTCAAAAACAAACTCATTTCTGCTCCTGTAATTTGCTCACCGAATTAGGATCTTCCATTTGAAATAATGTGTGATGCTTTGAACTTTGCAGTTGGTGTTGTCTTAGGACAATGCATCAACAGAATCCTTCACATTATCTACTACGCTAGTACGACTCTAAACGATGCTCAACTCAATCACATGACCACTAAAAAAGAGCTTCTAGCGGTGGTTTTTGCTCTTGAAAAATTCCGACCTTATTTGATTGGCTTACACATTACTGTTTACACTGACCACTCCGCTCTTTTGTACCTTTTCGCTAAAAAGGATGCTAAATCTCGTTTGATCCGTTGGATCCTTTTATTCCAAGAATTCGACCTTATGATCAAAGACAAAAAAGTATCCGGCAATGTCATTGCTGATCATTTGTCACGTCTTCCAAATGCACCATCTTCTTTATCGATCAACGAGAACTTTCTCGACGAACAACTCCTTTCTGTTTCTATCGATCCATGGTATGCCGACATAGTGAACTATCTAGTCACTAAGGAAACTCCTTCATTTTGGTCGAAACAAGATAAATATAAATTTCTTTCCCAAGTCAAGTACTCCTATTGGGATGATCCATACTAGTTTAAATACTGTTCCGACCAAATCATTTGACATTGCATCCCGGATTGTGAAATCAAAAGTTTTCTTTTGTTTTGTCATGACCAAGCTTGTGGTGGTCACTTCGGTCCGAAGAAAACTGCGGAAAAGGTGCTTCAATGTGGTTTTCACTAGTCTACGCTTTTTAAAGAAACATTCGAGTTTTGTAAAATTACAATCGCTGCCAAATGTTAGGAAGAATCTCTCGATGAAACATAATTCCTTTGAACCCCATTCTTACGATCGAAATCTTTGATGTTTGGGGTATTGACTTTATGGGACCAATCCCAAACTCTTTTGGAAATTTGTACATTCTTCTTGTTGTTGATTACGTCTCTAAATGGGTTGAAGTCATTCCTTGTAAAACAAATGACTATAAAATTATTGTGAAATTCATAAAAGAAAACATCTTTTCGAGGTTTGGAACACCTCGCATAATAATAAGCGATAATGGAACCTATTTCTGTAATCGATCATTTGAAACTCTAATGAAGAAATAGTCAATAACCCATAAGTTAGCCACTCTGTATCATCCTCAAACTTGTGGCCAAGTTGAAGTTTCAAATCGTCAAATTAAACAAATTCTGGAAAAAAACCGTAATAAAATCGAAATGATTGGTCTCATAAATTGACTGACACACTTTGGGCTTACCGTACCACTTTTAAAATCAATCTTTCGATGTCTCCTTTTAGGCCAGTATATGGCAAAGCATGCCAATTGCTCGTCGAAATTGAACACAAAGCGTTGTGGGCGGTCAAGAACTTAAATTTTGATCTCGAAAAAGCTGGTGAAAACAGAAAATTGCAAATTAACAAATTAGAAGAGATTAGGAACGATGCGCATGAAAACGAAAAAATTTACAAAGAAAGAACAAAAGTTTTTCATGACAAGTCTATCCTATGAAAAACGTTTTCACCAAACCAAAAGATTCTGTTGTATGACTCTAGACTTCACTTATTCCTTGGGAAATTAAAATCAAGGTGGACAAGATCGTACATCGTACGTACTGTTTTTCCACACGGTGCCATAGAAATAGAAAACCCTAGGGACAGTTTGATTTTTAAAGTCAGTGATCATCATCTAAAGCCTTACTTAGAATTGCCAAGTGATCGAGAGGAGGAGCTCATGATTCTTCATGATCCATACCATGTCTAGTAAGAAATGTTAACCCTCTTTTGTAAACATGTATATACTTTTCCCCGTTACACTCATTATATCGTGCATTGAATGTAAGGACAGCCAAAATTAAGTGTGGGTGGGGAGTCTCATCCTCATTTTTTATTTTTCATGGTTTATTTTTTGCATTTTCTTTCCAAAACTCAAAACTTAAAAAAATCAAAAAAATCTCAAAAAAAAATTATTTTTAGCAAATTGATTTACTTTTGAAGGAACGCTATAGGATAAGTATATGTTTTTGGTAATTAAATTGAAATTTTTGAAAATTTATTTGTCTTAACAAAAATAAAAATAAAGTTCGATTACAAGTAAATATTGTTTAACTAGTATATATGAAATTTCATGGGTGATAATGAAGTATATCCTAATTGTAATCTTTGATTAAAAGAGTGGTTGATTAAAGTAAAGGCGATAACATTTTCAATCTTCAAAGTTATGTGGTGCTAAGATGATATTGCAAAACTCTCTCTTCATAAAAAACAAACAATGAAAAGGAAAGAAAAAAAGCTTTTATAAAAATAAACACCTAGAGTCAGGTGTTCACATGCAAGTATATGCACTTGCCATGCTCTGTACCCTTCTCATGTAAGCCCGAAAGGCAGTGCATGGTCGGTATATCTGGCTTCAGTTTATTTGAGTTAGGTGTATGCAAATAGATTTAATAAAATAACCACCTAGAGTCATGTGTTCATACATAAGTGTGTACATTCGTCACACTCTGTACTCTTCTCACGTAATTCCTAAAGGCAGTGCATGATCGGTATATTTGGCCTCAGTTTATCTGAGTTAGGTGTGTAAATAATAATAATGTTAATACTTTTCAAAAATAGAGAGAGCAAGCAATTTAAATCCAAGCACCATTTCCACTTAGTTGATTCGACTTGTTATTCAAAAGTAATAAAAATACCACTTTGAAAAACTTTGATAATCAACTAAGGGTCCATTTCATAGTTGCACTATGTTATCAACCAACCAACTAGCAAAACTAAAGTCTAATTATGATGATAACTTAATTTTTGTTGGAAGTTTTGACGAGTAAAAGAACTTAAATTTCTTGATAATGACCAAAACTTATATTCTTATTCGTGTCAATTTAAAAGTAAATTCTTCATTTGTTTCAAAAATTTACATTCATATCTTTGTAAATAAATCATGCATTTAGGAATTTTTCATGTTGCATTTGGATTTTGTTGGTAGTATTTGCAAAAAACCCTCACGAGACAAAACTCGTCCTAATGGGGACACCTAGAGGTTTAATGGCTTGTTCCATATGCTCAATGCAATCGTGTTTTCTACAATAACAGATTTATATTAGTTTTAGTTTATTCGAGGACGAATAAAAAGATAAGTGTGGGGGTACTTGATGTGCATGTAAAAATGTATATTTTTACTCACACGCTTAATCTCATTTTAGTAAAATAAATGTCATAATAGGTGTTTTTACATGTTTAAAACCAAATTTCAAAAATTGCTTTCAAGTTATCGTTCATGCATCTATATGGGGGCAAAAACGTAATTTTTGTGTGTAAATTAATTTTGAAAAAACTAATTGCACATTTTAATTTGTTTTGTACGAATTTGGATTCAACTTGGAAGTGATTTTATGTATGTATGCATGCACAAGTGAAGAAAGACAAAGGAATGAAGAAATAAAAGAATTCATGCATCATGGAGGACCCCACCTACCAACTAACCATGAATCACAATTAAGAGCTAATGCACATTTTAGTGGGCATTAAAGGCACATGCACATTTAATTGATGATTAATTTTACGCTAATGATAACTTGGAGGCCACACTACCTCAAGGGCATTATAGGGAGTTCCCTATAATTGGATTAGGGTTCTAGTCATGTATAAATAACCCTCTTATGTTCATGTAATGGAGTTTTTAATCTTCTTATTATATTATATGAGTTGTAGCCACAAAATTATATTAGAAATAAAATGGCTTCCTAAGCCTCTTCTTCTTCTTTGTTCTTACATGCTTTTATTTTTTTTATGCTCGTTTTTTTTACATGCTCTCTTTCCTTTTATGTTAGTAGATTAGATTTAATTTATGCAAGTAGTTTAGTTCTCTTTTTATTTTAATTAGCTTGCACTTTCCTTTTTGTTCTGTGTTGCAATTTATATGTGTTGAAATGATAACACAAATGAGAAGCTAAACCCCTTCAATTTAAAGGTGATGAAGCTCTCTCAATTTATGTAAATTCAACATATTTTTGATCTCTTTTTATGCGTCATGGATAGTTAGTTGTTAATGTAAGTTTATTAATGAATTTGATAGCCTATGTTGTTTATCAAAAATAGGCTAATCTTACTCTAATATAAACACAATATACATTAACATCTAACTAAGTGATTTTGATCATGGAATTAAAATAGAATAAAAATTTGATGATCTATGTTACTAATCAAAAATAGTAGATAGATCATGCTTAAAATTGATTTTGTTTTAGTTTCATATTCATTTTCATGACATTTAACAAAGTGGTTTTAGTTGTTGTATTAAATTTGATGGTTTAAGTAATGTTAATTAAAAACATAAATAGACCATACTTTTGATAAATACATCACTAATTCTACTTAGATTAAAATAAAAGATCATAGATTGATTTTGTGTTGATTTATGTGAGAGTATAAGAGTGGATTAGCCTCTAAATTATCGTTTAATCTCATAGTTTATTTCACTTTTGCTCTAGCCTAACTTTTACAAATTTTCTAATACAAAACAAACTTTAAAGCTTTGGTTAATTTGATTGAGTAGAATTTAAAATTAATTCATTTCCCTGCGGACCGACCCATACTCGCCACGTACTAAAATTGTACGTCGTGCACTTGCGGTTATTTTTATTACAATTTTTCATCGATATTCTCACCGATAGAAATTTCGTTGTCTATCACTCTGATACCAAATATGACACCGCCCTTCATCACCGATCCTCATATAACCGAATAGTGTGATGCTGGAGCATCTGATAGATGTAGGACGGTTGTCAAGGAAAGAAAAAGAAATAAAGATAAGGAATAGAAAAGAAGAGAAGAGAATAGAAGAAAAGAGAAGGAAATAAAACAATCACACACTGACATAACCTGTCGTATATCTCACATTGCATCAGATAAAATATAATAGTCATCACAGATATAAAACAGGCATGATAGTAATAACTATATAAACCACAGAGTCAGACTACACAGGCTCATACAGTTATACAAAAATAGTAATTGAGTTTATACAACTGATAAATAAACTCAGCCGATAAACTATCTATAATAAATAGTAAGTCAACACTATCAAGGTCCTATAGTGTCACACAGTGGAAATAACAATAACAACTCAAAATATAAATATGAGAAAGTGTCATCATCTGTTAGTCCATCTACACAGCTCCAAATACTGTTTACACCTGCTATCTAGTCTACTCATTTAAGAGTAACCGAGATAATAAAAACCAAAGCATAAAACCTAGAGTTAGGCAACAGACTGGTGTGAGCGATAAAGAATCTCAAAACGGTATAAAAGTCGATATAGTATATGGAACATAGGGTATGGAAAATCATACCCGACTATTCCCTGGATCTACAGAGTTAGCACATATAAAAGATATACACTACTCTATAATAATCATCATGGATGTACTACATATCAAAGTACTAAGGATGTCGAGATATCGGAATCGGTAATATGTACATCGTGTGACATCTCTAAGGTGATAGAAACAGTCAAACAAACAAGGCAGCCATCATCCATCCTCAAATTCATTTACTCAGTGCGTTGATTGCATGATACTCAAATAGCCACCTACATAGAGTCAAAGACTGCTCAACAACTCGGTTCCTCTATACTCGAACCCATGCCACTCAGTGGGCTATGAACTAGACTGCACCTCTATAGACAGCCCAAGGTACAATAGGTCTGCACTTCCATAGATAGCCTGATGAACGTCCTCACGTACCCCCTACTTCATGAGTATACTACAAAACCTACGAGTATCAACGTTGCATTTGCGTGCATCATCCATAGTAGAGTTCATTTTAGAACTATCCTTACGACTCCCGTCTGAAGTCGTCATGGTTAGGAACTACTCTACACATCCATCATAAGTCATTGAGTATCATCATGCATCTCGTAACCACCCTCCGATAGTTCCATCAATACGAATCACAGTCCACTACTCTACCTCTCGAAGTATAGCTATCCATCATTGAAGCCGTGACTTTTTGTCCTGGAATCATCATCATCGAACAATGGATTCATCGTATCAAAGCATCGCATCCTCACTTCGTAACCAAACTACTCGTCGAAGAGCCGTATCATCAAAATCGAACGTCATACAAATGAACCAACCATCACATCCTACATTTGGAAGCCTCTCTTTGTCTATGTCAAAATTGGCCAAGTCGGCCATCATCAATAGTGGTGGATATCGTCCAATCAAGAGTAGTCGATAATGACCACTTTGGTCATGTACTTAACCAAAAGCGGTTAAACACAAACCAAAGGAAAACATCTGGCACTATTCTAAAATCTGAAGCACATCTCCAAATCCATCTTCCATGTTCATATCCATTGGCGTGCACGATACTCTATGAACGAAATTTTATCCTATGGGATATATTCTAATCTTGTATTGCCTTCGAACGATTTTCTCAACCAACTACCAAACAAGCAAACATGCAACCAACAATCATAGAAATGTCTATAACAACCTATTCTATATTAATACAATATAATCCATCCAAGTAACTAATGTGGGGTAATGTGGGATTAATACCAAAATAGCCTAAATCTAACAATATCATCAAAATAGTGTGTCAAATTGGGGGAAAATGTGATACTTAATTTAAAACCATTTTAAAACACTTCTAATTCTTTTTGTAAAATAATATATAGATTTAAGTATTTTAAAATCCCATTTTCAAATTTAGAAAACATTTTAAAACATATTTTTAATACTATACTAACAGCCATAGTACAGTGAGAGACAATATCACTCATCTCATCCAAATTCATTCAAACCTTCCCCAAGTCGTACAACTCTTCACCACAAGCGCAACGCAAGAAACGTCGTCCAAAACGGGTCTCGTATGCAAAAGATATAACCAATATAAGCTTGATTATTTAAATAGTTAATTAGCTCAACTAAATAATTAGTTTACCCTAATTACCTAATAACCTTTCTTCCCCAAAGTCTAAGTATTTCTTGTACGTGCATAACTTTTCAAACCCATTACCGCATGTACATTTCCTCGGTAATACAAAGCTACGGTTGCCGAAAACAAACGCTGTCTGCGCCATAGTATTTCTTTTCAAATGTTCCTCCTCTCGCTACGAAAACTATGAACCCCAACCTCATGTAACAAAACGCATCGCATGTGCACTCCGTTTCATCCAAAACTGCCTAAATCGACCACCACATGGAACCCTAGGAGATCGATCAAGTATGGTCATTATCTAAACTGATGTCGCCTCTTTAATATGGGTATGGGCATAGATAGATTTCAATACAAGTTCAATGAAGGTGGTGGAATTGGGATTTTTAGTGGAGTAGATCGTTGGATTTTAATTTTGAAGCTAAGAAGGAAGAGGTGACCATTCTTCAATGAAATAGTGAATGGATGAATGAACAGTAATGGGTTTGAAGGAGATAAGGGTTTCGTGGATAAAGTGATTATAATAATATTATTTTCATTTGAATTCTCAAATAAACCATCACGTGTTTTAAGCTCGTGCGATCAAACGGCACGTCCAATCGTCATGACACTCACCTATATGCATCACCTCATTTTTCTGGTCTGGATGGTATAATTTTTGTCGCTATCCAAGAGTACACTTAGAGATGATAATTTCACGCTTTTCGAGACCGTTTCGGCCATCGAATCGTCCAATCTCCAAATATAGCGATCCTTATACTCATTTCAATTCGCAACATTGATACGAGGTCAAATGAAGTGGCCTTGAGTCCTGATTCGATCGTATGTGAAAAAGCATATTTTGGGACCGTCAATCAATTAACAATTCAATATTAAATAAATGCTTAATTATCCAACCGTTAAAATACGGGTCATTCCAATAGGTGACGATCCATGGGATTTGGTTCGAATAAATTGCGATCGATATAGGGTAACACGACCATATAAGGCTACATCTCAAGATTAAAGTTGTTTGAAGTTTGTATGCTCAAGTTGCGTCCATTTGAAGATGGATCAAAAGTGTTCTCTAAGGCTATGGATTGGTATTGGGCTGCCATGAAGTGTGCTTGGAGTGGCGAACGATAAGGATAGTTCGCTTGGAAAGGAAAAAGCTTATTGGATGGATTGCTTGCACTGATGGATCGTTCGCATATAAGGATGGAGGAAAATACCATGGCAGGGATCGATACTGATCCCTGTGTTGCCTACCGATGGTGTATGCTTTGAGTTTGGAGCATGGGATTAGGTTGCGAATAATAGTTTAGGAAGGTTGTCGAGAGTGTAGGCTAGGGTAGTGAAGGAAGTGAGGCTAAGAAAGTGAAGTTTTTGGTTCTGTCTGGGATCGGCACCGATCCATGGGTATTGTTCGATGTGACATGCGATCGATGGAGGATGGCCTAGGGGTGGAGTATAGCCAATGTGTGAACTGTGGGATCAGGGTGAGCATGGATCGATGGTGATTGGCATAGGGAAGTTAGACGTCGAGCCTTTAATTGCTTGCTTCGAGTTTCCATATGTATGCTTCGAGATGAGATGGCGTTTGGCTCAAGCTTTGGGCATGTGATAGCTAAAACTCGAGACAAGCTAAATACTTAGCCAAATATGGCTAAGTTTATTGATCATTGTCGAACCCTAAGTTTGGTGGTGATTTCCAAGGACAATGCGATGGTAATGATTCTGTGATAGGAAGAGACGGCTTCGATAATGGATAACTATACTTTGAGATGTAGATTTGAGGGCTATGAGTTGTATAGAGGGAACTACTAAGTGATGGCTATGGGATATATGATGGTATTCTCTGAATGATGAAGACTATAGAGGATCGTCCCAACTGTAGTGACTTCATGATGGGAGTCGTAGGGTACTCGTGAGGTGGGGGTATATTGGGAACGTGATGGTTCCTAGAGCGTGATGGCTCCTTATTTCGGATATGACTTTTGTTTACCCCGGACTGACGTGATGGTTATTCTATTTCCTGATCTATTGAGTGGCATGGATTTGAGTATCGAGGAACTAGGATGTTGGCTATCATGATGGATAGTCTAGTCTTTGAACGTGATGGGTCGACGAATGATTTTATATCCAACACAATAAGGGAGAAAATTTGAGGATGGATGATGGATGCTATGTATGTTTGACTGTTTAACACCCTAGGGATGGCGCTTGATGCCAATATTATTGGTATATATATATATATATATATATATATATTTGGACACCCCTTAGTACTATAATGTATAGTACACCCATGATGACTAATGTAGAGTAGAGTATATTTTGTTTATGTGCTAATTCTTTGGCTATAGGGACAGGTCTGGTATGATCGTCCATACCATTTGTCATATTCTAGTGGTATATTAGTATTTAGAGATTTACTACCGCTCACACCAGACTGTTGTCTGACTCGAGGTTTTATGCTTTACTTCCCATTACTCTGGGCACTCTTAAATGAGTAGATTAGGGGTATCAGGTTTGGTGAGCACATGGAGATGAATAATTGACAAGCATGAGGATATTCTCTCGTATTATTATACTTACTCATTTGCTATTTCGCTGCACAACACTAAGGAGCTTGCTAGTGCCTTTATTACTTAAAGACGGTTATTTATGAGTTATTATTTGATGTATAACCTTATTTCCTATGCTGTATACTTTATGGATTTGTGCGCTCTGCTTCTATGATTCATTCATTTATTTACTGTCTTGCCAGTTTTACATCTGAGATGTTTATTATTGTTTTTTGTTCTATGAGCTGTGAAATATATGATAGGTTCAGTGTTGTTTTATTTACTTTATAACCCTTGATGGTCACCTTACATCAACTGGGTACCGCTATAATGCATTATACATGTATATTAAGTGCTGGTGGTGTAAGGCGGTCGTCGCATTTGGTATTAGAGCTTAGGTTGCGTTGTTTAACCTAAGTGGTGTCGTGACCCAATAGGGATAGGATAGGAGTTTTCACCCTAGACTAGATCGAGAGTATGTATATATACAAGGGTGCATACTTGTTATATAATTTGGTTTTCAAAACTATATAGTAGTATATAATATATAAGTCTCACTGCACACACAAATACTACTTGAGTAGGATTCCTTATAGAGAAACTAGTAGCCCTTATCATAGATTGAAAGATGAGTGGTCAAATAAGGAATGCTGCTAGAAACTCCATCTCTGGAGTTGAAGAAGGAGCTAGCTTGGGAGCTGCTAATCCTGATCTGCAGACGATGTTCAATACCATAATGCGGAACATGCCATAGAATGCTCAAGTAGCCGCTTTAAATCTTGTTGTTGATGGTGGTGCTCTAGTGCAGGCTCCTAAAGCCCATTTTGCCAAGGTAAATAAAGACTTTACTAGTCTTGGAGGTAGATCGTTTTTGGGAACGGAGTCAACAATGGAAGTTCGGGATTGGAACGACACCTGTGAATAGATATTTGATGATCTAAAATTCAATGATGCTATAAAGAAGAGGTTGGCCCCGCATTAACTTCCTCAACTTCAGGGAAGGGCGGTGAAATGGTGGAACACTGTGAAAGTTGCTATACTGAAGGACTAGTTTACTTGGGACCAGTTCAAAGCCCATTTTTAAGAGAAGTTATACCTACAGCTCAGAAGTTGGCATTATTCCGTAAGTTTATGGATCTGAAGCAAGAAGATATGATTGTCTCTGATTATGTTGATAAGTTTGGTGCCATGTCGAAATTGGAATGTCCTTTATCGACATCCATTAAAGAAGAATGAGTAGTTCATCATCGGCTTGAATAACTACTTGGGAGAGAAGCTCGTTAGCCACATTGATGAGACTTTTGAGATGATAGTGGAGAAGGCTATAAGGCATGAGAGCCTTTATCCGTAGCCGAAGACTATTGTTCCCAAAGAAGAGCCAAAGCCACAATTGAGCGGAGGAGGCAAGAAGAAGTGGAACAATAAGAGAATGCAATTTCAGAACAAAGGCGGCCAGAAGAAGAGTAAGACCACATTGGTTTGTTACAAACTGTGGTGACTAGGGCCACTTTAGTAGAGACATCAAGGCTGAAGGGAAGAAATGCTATAACTGCAACAAGCTTGTGAACATTTAGAAGAACTGTCCAGAGCCATTAAAGCATGAGCAGGTAGTGAAAACATATGTAATCAATGTCGTTCCGACTTCATCGAATGCTCCACGGGCGAAAGAGAAGGGGAATGGCATCGTTATCCAAGGTATTCTTTCCATTTATGATGTTCCTATATGAGTTTTTTTTATATCAGGGCTTTACATTCCTTCATATCTAATGACTATTAAATAAATTGGGATTGAGACCCAAAATTATCGATCGGCCTTTGATTGTGACAAACCTTGTTGGAGGCTCTTTTAGCCTGAGTATGGTTTGTCATATTTTAGTCTTATCTCATCTTGGATGCTCTTATGATTTCTTTATTTTAGGTTTCGTTGGGTTTGGTATTATTCTAGAGATGGACTGGCTTCATAGATACGAAGTGATGGTGGATTGTGAGAAGTCATTGGTGATGATAGGGTAGACAATGGGAGGACAATAGTGTTAGGGTGCCTATGGGAAGATGATGTGATGGTCAGTTTTCTATATTCGCTCGATGCCCCATTTGACAAGTTTCCATTAGTTCCTTTTGCTAGGGAGTATCCAGACGTATTTGAGGAGGTGAATGGACTTCTGCCGCACTGAGAGATCGAGTTCGTATTGATTTAGTTAAAGATGTCAGGACGATAGTGATGTTGTCGAGGAGGATGGCACCTAGAGAGAAGAGAGAGCTTAAGGTGTAGGTGAATGACCTTTTGCAAAAAGGATTTATTTATAGAAGTGTTTCTGAGTGGGGAGCACCTGTAGTATTCACCACGAAAGAATTCGCCGCGAAGGCGGATGGTGCCTTTAGATTGTTTGTTGATTACCATGAGCTGAATAAAGTGACGAAGAAGAACAAGTATCATCTCCCACATATTGATGACTTATTCTATCATCTTCATGGTGCTAGAGTATTTTCTTAGTTGGATCTTGCAACAGGATCTCACCAACTGATAGTAGAGAAGGAGAGTGTGCCGATTATAGTGTTTTGTACGCTATTTGGTTTCTATGAGTGGTTGGTTATGTCGTCCGGGATAACCAATGCACTGGCATACTTTGTTGGTCTCATGAACCATGTTTCCAAAAGTCAGCTAAATAAGTTTGTGCTTGTGTTCGTTGACGATATTCTTGTCTACTCATGGACAGAAGAAGAGCATAAGACACATTTGAGGATCATGCTTGAGGTGTTGAGAGGGCACTGACTGAAAGCAAAGTTTTCAAAGTGTCACTTTTAAAGGAGAGAAGTGTGATTCTTAGGTCATGTTGGTTTTGAGCAGGGCATTGCCATAGATCCTACAAAACTCGCAGCAGTCCAAGGTTGGACTAGACCCAAAAATGCTATGGATGTGATATGTTTCTTGGGGTTAGATGGATATTATAGATGATTCATTTAGAACTTCTCTAAAGTAGCTACACCGTTGACTGAATTGACGAAAAAGAATCAGAATTTTATTTGGGATGCGAGGTGTGAACACGCATTTGTGAGATTAAAGGAAAAATTGACGAGTGCACTAGTATTGACCATTCCGAGCAAGAATGAAGAGATAATTGTATACACTGATGCTTATGGTACCGGATTGGGCACAGTATTGATGCAGAGTGGAAAATTTATTGCAGCCACATGAGAGGAAATACCCAATCCAAGATTTACAGTTAGCATCGATTGAGCTGAAGATTTGGAGGCAATATCTTTTAGGAGAGAGGTTCGAGCTCTTCACCGACTATAAATCATTAAAGTACCTCTTTTCCCAGAGGATCTTAACCATCGCAAGTAGCGACGGTTAGAGTTCCTAGCCTCCTATGACTTTGAAATTGCATATACATCGGGGAAAGGTAATGCAGTTGCTGATGCCTTAAGTAGGAGAACATGCCGGCTTGGGAGCTATGTTCCTAGAGTGGATGTAGAGATTATATTGTTGGTTATGATTTCTGACCGAGATGCGAGCTAGAGTTAGAGATATTGGCGAGCCTGACCATCAGACCTACTCTGATTGGAAGGATTGGTAGTAGTCAGATGCACGATGCCAAATAGCCGAGATCGTTGCTAAGATTGGAGCTGGAGTAGAGTCTGAAGATATGAGATAGTATGGTATCTACCGAGATGGACGCATTATAAAAAACAGAAGATTGTTTGTTCTTGGTGTCGATGGGTTGATGGACAAGGTGTTATGAGAGTTCCATCATTCGAAATTGACTATTCATCTCGAGGGTAATAAGATGTACCGGATATGAGGTAGACCTTCTACTGGGAAGGAATAAAGAAAGACATTGGGACATTTATCTTGAAGTGTATGAACTACTAGTTGATTAAGGCAAAACAGAAGAAGCCTAACTGTTTGATGCAACCACTAGAGGTTTCCGAGTAGAAATGGAAACAACTATCAATGGATTTCATGGACTGCCATGGACACGCAAAGTATGACAACATTTGGGTCATGGTCGATTGACTGACAAACAACGTCGGATTTATACCCATCAAGTCAAGTAAAAGGCAGCCAAACTAGTCGAGTTTTATATGAAATGGATAGTACGATTCCATGTTGTGCCGAAGAGCATCGTGAGTGACCGATATCCATTGTTCACTAGTGGGTTTTGGAAGAGCTTATAGGAGGCGTTAGGGACAGGGCTGCACTACAGTACAGCTTATCACCCTCAAATTGACGGCCAAACTGATAAAGCGAATCGTATCTTAGAGGATCTCATGCGTGCTTGCATATTAAACCATGGAGGCTAATGGACGATCACTTCATCTTGTTGAATTTGAATACAACAACCGTTATCGATCCAGCATCAATATGGCACCATTTGAGGCATTATATGGCGGACCTTGCAATGGTCCTTCATGTTGGTAGGAATCATGCGAGAAATCGATACTTTGGCTAGATACGATCAGGGAAACTTCGGAGAAGATCAAAATCATTAGGCTGAATTAAAGCTGCCCAAGGCAGATAGAAAAGTTATGCGAATAAGAGAAGTCAAGATTTAGAGTTCTCTGGCGGTGATATGGTATTTGTCAAGATCTCTCCGTTGAAGAATGTAATTCATTTTGGTAGTAAAGGGAAGTTGGCACCGAGATTTGTAGTTCCTTTTATGATACTAGAGAGGATTGGGGACCTTGCTTATCGATTTAACTTATCGTAAAGGATGGCGGGTATGCACAATGTATTCTACGTCTCTCACTTAAGGAAATTTGTGCACGACCCAGGCATAACTATTGCATTGGATCAACTAGATGATATTTCGAGATTGAACCAAAGGCTTTGAGACCTCATAGGCCTATCCGTATTATCTGACATGATACGAGCAGCTTAAGAGGAAGACGGTGAAGTTGGTGAAGGTTTGGTGGAGAAAAAGTGAAGGTGATTGCATCTAGGAGTCCGTGGAGAGTGTAAGGACAGCTTATCCAGAGCTCTTTACTTGGTGAGAGTTCTTATTTATTCCTTTTTCTTTCACTTACAACAACATGAAATATATACCTTAGTATAATATCATGCATGCTAGGAAAGGTTTGGATGTTTTCCTTTTTCCATTTGATTGCGATGCATGCAAGTTTAATGAATGATGATTGCATATGCTTGTGTATGGTTGTGGGCCATGCGGAATGACCCTATTGATTTTTGTTTGGGATTTTGGGGGCGAAATTCCTAAAGGGGGGAGAATGTGACCACCTGTATTCTTACATTGAAGGATTGTAGAATATTAGTACTCTTTTCATATGAGGTTGTATAATTCTAAAATTTTGGAAAATAACTCTTTGGGACATTTTCCGCATCTATAATTTTTGGCAGTTTTCTATGTGACAATTTTGACAATAATAATCTTGTATGGCCTATAAATTTTGATAGGAGCTGAATTACGGTCTGAAACTACTTCCGTTAGATTGGGATGATGGTTTCCCTTTCTATAGAGTGGTGATAATAGGAAAAAGGACTTACCGTTAGAGAGATATGCTAGTTGAAGTTCCACTTGATTTTAGACAGCTTAATGGGTAATTAGAAAGCTAATGGGTAGGCCTAAAGCCCATTTTGGAATCACCATGGGGTTACGGCTGATGGGACTCTCATCCATCATTTCACACTTCTCAAAAATAGAGAGAAACCCTCCATTAACAATCCCTTACCTAAAAAGTCACCCAAATCCTGACCTTTATTAGCCTAAACTCGTCAATAGAAGGAGCTTGGCGAGATTAGTACCTTGGATTAGAGATTTGCTACTAGAGATCATTTTGGAGCTCCAGTTCACTCTTGGATTTGTTCATCTTTTAGCTTGGATTGGATTGCTTAGAACTTAGGCGAGTGGTTTAAGCATTTACTTACTAATTAGCCTCTATTAGACGTTTAATGATGTTTTTAAATGATTTTCAAACTATAAAACAAGTTTTAAACCCTTTTAAACAACATATGTAAATTTCAAGTAATTTGGATAAGTTTTGTAAATTCCCGTTCTTATGGATACTTTCCTTAGGAATGACATTAATATGTTTGATTGTGTGCTCATTAGTATATGTTATTTGTGATGATTGCCTTGTTTTGAGATGCTTGAATGGTTGAAAATGCCAACCAAATGGCGATTTAGTTTTAAGGACATGTTAGGGATCGATGACGATCTACGGGACTTGGTCTAAATAAGGCGCGATCAATATAAGGTAACAAGGAAGGCCCCTTATGGCTACATCTTAAGTTTCAAGTCGTTTGGAGTTTGTATGCTTGATTTGTGGCCGTTTAAAGATGGATCGATGGTGATATTGAAGGCTTTTGGATCGGTATTGGGCTGCCATAAAATGTACTTGGAGTAGTGAATGCTAAGGATGGTTAACTTGAAAAGGAAAAAGCTTAAGGGATGGATCACTTGCAGTGATGGATCGTTTGCGTATAAGGATGGAATAATATACTAAGGCAGGGTTCGGTACCGATCCTTGAGGCGCCTAACAATGGGATTTGTTTTGAGTTCGGAGCATGGGCTTAGGTCGCGAACGATGGTTTGGAATGGTTGCTCAAGAGTATAGGCCAGGGTAGTGAAGGAAGTGGAGATGAGAAAGTGAAGTTTTTGGTTAATTTTGGAATTGGTACCCATGGATCAGTACTAATCCATGTGTATTGTTCGATGTGACATCTGATCGATGAAGGATGGCCTAGGGATGGAGTACAAACTATGTGTGAAGTGTAGGATCGAGGTAAGCATGGATCGATGGTGATTGGCATATGGAAGTTGGACTTCGATTCTTTAAGTGCTTGCTTCGAGTTTCCATATGTATGCTCCAAGAAGAGATGGTGTTTGGCTCGAGCTTTGGGTATGTGATAGCTTAAACTAGAGACAATCCAAATAATTAGCAAAATATGGCTAAGTATAGGGATCGGTGTCGAACCCTAAGTTTGATGGCGATTTCGAATGACGATGCGACGATGATGATTCCGTGATGGGACGAGATGGCTTCGATAATGGATAGCTGTACTTTGAGATGCAGAGTTGAGGACTATGAATCAGATAGAGGGAATTGTTATAGATGGCTATGGGACACATGGTGGTATTCTACGATTGATAATGACTGTAGAGGATCGTCCCAATCACGGTGACTTCATGATGGGAGTCGTGAGATCAGTTCCAGGAGCTGCTCTACTATAGATGATGTGTGCAAAAGGATCATAGACACTCGAGGTTTCATAGGGTACTCGTGAGCTAAGGGTGTACAAGGAACGTAATGGTTGTTGGAGCATGATGGCTCTTTATTCTAGATATGATGTTTGTTTACCCTAGACTTACGTGATGGTTATTCTATTTCCTGGTCAACTGAGTGACATGGATTTGAGTGCCAATGAACCAAGATATAGGCTATTGTGACGGATAGTCTTGTATTTTACCGTGATGGGTCGGTGAATGATTTTATGTCCAATGCACTAAGTGAGCGAATGTGAGGATGGATGATGGATGTCATGTGTGTTTGATTGTTTATCAATCTAGGGATGTCACCTGATGTCGATATTATTGAGGGATGGTTTGGCTAAAGTTCCTATTAAGTTTCAAAATACACCAAACATCCTTCCCAAAAAAAGTATGTAAATCAGGTCCCTAGAATTAAGTTACTGAATAATTGCAGACATTTATGTAATTATATCCAAAAGCTGTAGACATTTCCGCAATTATTCACTGAAAAATTGTGGACATTTTTGCAATTTTTCAAAAAAAATGCAGAAATTTCCGCAATTATTCACCAAAAAAATTTATGGAAATTTCCGCAATTTTTCACTGAATAATTGCATATATTTTTGCAATTTTTGGATATAATTGCATAAATTTCTGCATTTATTCACTGAATAATTGCATAAATGTATGCAATTATTCAGTAACTTAATTACAATCTTTTTTAGGGGAGGAGTTTTCGTGTATTAAGTTTGATTTTAAGGACCCGAGTCTAATATTCACTATTATTGATGTATATATGTGTACACCCCTTAGTGCTTTGATGCATAGTACACCTATGATGACTATGATGTAGAGTAGCATATTTTGTATATATGGTAACTCTTTAGATGCAGGGACATGCCAGGTATGATCCTTTATACCATTTGTCCTATTTTAGTGGTATGTTAGTATTTAGAGATTTACTGCCACTCGCACTAGACTGTTGTCTAACCTGGGGTTTTTTGGTTTTCTTCCTATTACTCTGAGACTCTTAAATGACTAGATTAGGGATACCAGGTCTGGGGAGCATGTGGGCTTAACAAGAGGCGAGCAGGATGCAATTCTCTTGTATTATTATATTTACTCATTTGCAATTCCATTTCATAGCATTATGGAGCTTACTGGTGCCTTTATTATTTGGAGACAGTTATTTATGAGTTGTAATTTGATGTATAACTATATTTCCTATGCTATATACTATATGGATCTGTGCATTCTGATTCTTTGATTCATTCGGTTACCGTCTCACCTGTTTTATATCTAAGACGTTTATTATTATATTTTATTCGATGCGATATGAGATATATGACAAGTTCTATGTTGGTTTATTTACTTTACAACCCTTGATGGCCGTCCTGCATCGACCGACACTTCTACAGTGCACTATACATGTATATTGGGTGCCGATGGTGTAGGGAGGTCGTCATAATATAATTGAAGCTATATAATTTCCTACTATGAAAATTATATTGCCTTCTACGTGTATTTAATAGTATTAATACTTACTAGTTCGCTGCGTAATTATTCTTATTTTATACGCTTAGGCATTGGTTTCCTCATTTTCTTCTTTTCTAATAGATGTCCATTATCCATAATTATTAGTCATTAATGTCAAAATTGGATAATCCCTAATTATATTTATTTACCACACTTCAAAATCCACTTATTCTGCCTATTCAATTTCCCCATCAATGCCATATTAAATTCTCTAATCAATCCCTGTTTAACTCCTTTAACTCTCTATTAACTATAAATTTATTGCCCATTAAATTTGTTGTTAATGTCCATAGAACTCCTATCCCTTCTTTTTTATCCAATAATTGTATACGCTATAATAACTTATACGAATATTGTCGTAAAGTACAATACTCTAATGATGATGAGTATCATTGACCTTACGATGGTGGCCATTTGGAAGAGACCATATGATGTGGGTTTGAGGACTGATGTAGCTGCAGTATGAGTAGATGGCCTTAATTATTTGAGGATTCGGCCATGATTAAACATATTATTTTAAGGATATAGCGATGACATGAAACATGTAATTTTGAGCCTTGACCATAAGTGGGTGCACAAGATATTCTGGATGGTGTGGAAATGGAATGGTGCACCGATTATTTTGAAGACGAGACTATGTGAATGTTCATCAACGGTTTTGAGGATATGTATACTATGACAGAGGCATAGTCAGCATAGGAATTAACACATATGTGTTATTAGTTGGTAGGTTAGCATGATTGATGATACCAAATTATTTTAAGTTTGTGTCTTTATTTTGATGGGTTATGCTGGTTATTGATTTATGTGTATTCATTTGTTTGAACATGTATGTTTTTGTCAACCTATGTTTGTTGCAAACTTTTATTATGGCCAATTATCTTTGATTGCTGAAATGCATGATATGACTTATGAGTAGAATTGATACGATTGAAATTGTTACACCCTTTGTTGATGAAGTGTTGTTTTACGTATTGTATGATTGAGGAAGTGTATGAGTTACCATAGTATGTACATGTAAAAAAAATTAAAAAAAAATTGATTTTCATTGTTGCGAATGAATTGTATAGTAGCACGGTCGATGGTGTTATGTGATTGTTATGCTTTGCTTTTATAAGTAGTTAATTTATTATTGATGAATTTCCCTGCATTTTGTGACGATGACCGTTTATTGATTTGGTTGGGGTTTGTATTTAGGGAATTGCGTGGACGTAATTCCTTTAAGGAGGGAAGATGTAACGACCCGCAAATTTTACGCTTTTAATATTAAAGTAAATAAAAATAAATTTTTAACAGAAGAGTGAATTGAGGGTTGTATTATAACCATTGCGAAGGTCTTTCCAAGCCAATCAATTTGATATATAATTTTAATATATTTGGAGTTAAGGTTTGTGAAATAGAGGCGTTACATTGTTTAAACAATGTACATAGCTGTTTCGGGTCAAACTGGGTACGTAGCCCATAACCCAGTCCAACAACTATATAAAGGAGGCTACAAAACCCTAGCTATCACCTCTACCTTCGGTTTTCTTCCTTAATCCAAATATTCCTTCTAATTACATTTTAAGGGTGGTTATTTCCGGTAATTACAAATTGGTTCAAAAACCAAAGTGCCCAAACCGCGCATATTGCACATCGTTAAGAAGCTCACGATGATTAAAGTTGACGAATGGTCTCTGTTCTTTGAAATAGTGCACAGGTTGGCTGAAAATTGATGATCGATTCTGGCCGTCCATTCTAGGCCTTTGGGATCGACGGTGAAAAGTGGATTATAAGATGATCAAATGGCACTATTGTGTGGAGGACGATTAATTGAGTTCATCTATACAGTTGGATCGAGTAGGAGATGATTGGGGTGGTTGGAAAATTTTGGTTTAGGCACGAGATTGGTTGGTGGTGCTGATGGTTGCAAGCTATCGGAGGTCGGGGTAAGGTTAGTGGTAGTCAAAGGAGGCAGTGCAGTGGTTGGATCGAACTTAGACAACCTCAAGGCGCGACAGAGGTGAAGCAAAGGGAGGCTGATAGTAGGTTATGGGGTGTAGCGGTGAGTTTTATTTTCAATCAGGCCACTACAAATATTTGCATAATAAACCTTATCACTTTTAACAACAGTAGCTTTTCCATATGAATTCTTATTTACGCGTTGTTTCTTTCATTGGACTCAGCTAAATTTTGGATAATATAGCACTAGGTTTGCTGAGTTTGGAGACTGTTGGAAAAAACATGTTGGTATGATTTATTTATTTAATTAATTGATATCTTAATTATAAAATAGATATTTATTGATGGAAAATTATAGTTATTGGTATGTGTTGTGACATTTGATAATTGTGGTTATTTGGAATGTATTGTGCATTGCTTGGATATTTATTATCGATAGCTGTGTTTTTAGGTGTTTAATTATAATTAATTATGGATTTGAATTTGAAAATAATTAATTGAAATAGAATTAATAATAATGAGAAAATTAGATAAATTAATAATAATAGGAATTACTTTTAGAGTAAGATTTTGGAAGTTTATTATTATTAATAAATAAAACTAGATTTTAAATACTAATAATACAAATTTCAGTTAAATGAAATTTTACGTAAATGACAAATTGATTGATTTTGCGATGTTTATTTCAGAAATATTATTATTATGGATTGAGTAATAAAATAAGGAAATGTTTTTTAAATAATAACAGTTGTAATAATAAAAGAATGTTTTTCCAAAAATGTTTCCTATATTAAGGTAAATAAAAATAAAAAGGAGTTTTGGTAATTTAAAATAAACTATTGTATTTTTAGGAATAAACAGCAATAAATCAGTTTTGGAAAGTATAAAAGAGGTTTTAATGTATATTATTATTTTGATGTAAAATAATTATAATATCGTTTTGAAAAGTGATTTGATGAATATTACTTTTTTGATTTAAAATACGATGTATAGGGGTATTTGAATAAATGGAGTACAACAGTAGATATAAAGAGTATATGGATTTAAAGAGTATATTATCATAAAAAATGGGATTATTATCGTATTAGACGAATAAATAAAATGACATTATACTAAACAATAATAAAACTATTTTATAACTAAAGAGAATAATAGATGCAAATATATTGTTTAAGTGATTGCAAAATGTGTGATTAATCGGCGATTGTAATTACCACATATATTTAATGTTTGATGATGTTATCGCATTTTGGTGCAAATTTTGATGTTCGATGACACATGCCTGAGAAAGGTAATATGTGTTACACGCCAAAAAAGGATAATAGGTGACACATGCCAATGAAGGATACGGGGATTGATCATACTCTAGACACAATCTAGGGTATAATCATAGCTCATCAACTCAAGAGATGTATAAATATTTGTAACAACAAGATTTTAAGTAATAATTAATTAACATTAATAATAGAAATTTATTTAATTAAATTGGAATTTGATGGTTTATTAATAAATTGATTTGGTAATTATTTTATAAAAGGATTTAAATTGCGAAATATATTTAAGTTAAATGAGGTAAACATGGGGAAAATAATATTTTAGATAAAGATGAAATGAAATTGAATTTAACTTAAGAACAAAAACAAATATATATTTTCTTTATAATCTAATCTTAAGCCCAAAGCTCAAAATGACTTAGAATACAAACCCAATTCCATATTTTTCTTTTCTTTTATCATACTATGTTTATTCAATCTGTAACGACCCATAATTTTTTATAATTAAAAATTTGTGAATTTAGTAGAGTTTTGTGATTTAATGTTGGGAGAGATAAAAATTTGTGATTTAATAATAAGAATATAACTGGAATGAAATAAAATTGTACTAATTTAAGGTAATTGATAATGGCTTTGAATGTAATTCCAATTAATTAAAATAATTAAAAAGTTATAATTGGTTAAATATTGTAAATTAATTGTAATAATGTGTGTATTAATTTATAATTGGATTAAAAGAATAGTTGATAAATTAAAGGTTGTATTAATTAATGAAATAATGTGTAATAAAAGGTAACTGGATAGAATTAGTATTGTGTAAGTTGTTATAACATTTGTTTCTAAACAATAAACGTACAAATGTGGTTAAATGTAGAAAAGGTGACAATTGTTATTTGCTACCAATTTAATTAATCAATTACAAATAAATGTAAATAAATGTTACTTTAATGTGAGTTAATACAATAACTGCAGATTGGGAATGTAATAAAATGTACAGAAATATCAATTACACTCATAAGGCAATAAATTGATTTAATAATAAAATGAAACCAAGAAAATGAAGTTGTGGGATTTTAAATTTTTATTAATGTCAAAGTCAACAAAGGTTCAATATTATTGGAATACTGCAACTAATAAGGTAAAAGATGAAAATTGTAGAATATTTGTATAATAAATTGTAAACAAATGTTAACTATGTCTATAAAGTAATAATGGATTGAATAAAAAGATTGAAACCAAATTAGATCAATTTATTGAAATTAAATTATAATTAATTGGATTTAATTACAGTTGAAATTGAACACTGTAACTAGTGTAATAACCAACACTGAAATTTTATGTAAACTTGTTTTAAATTATTGTAAATGTCTAAGTATTCAAAAATGATGAAAATTGGTTAGTATATAAATATTGAATTATAAAGTGATTAATTAATTGAATATAAATTTATTTAATTAACGTGAAAATAGTTGGCCACTGACTCGGATTTCGACAAAACTAGTTTCATCGGATCCGTAATGGTGAATTATTGTAGAGTTTCAAGTTTCGTAGCGATCAAATTTGCCGTTTGATCGTGCGGGCTCGAAACACGTAGAGATCAAATTCAATTGAATCAATTTGTAATAAGCGGATTTTAAGCTAACTTCTTCATACGATGGTGTTAGGACTTGAAAACTATTCCATTGAGTTTAAAAACATGGATCACATCTATTTTGATATATGGGATGACTTATTTTCGTTTCGGGGTCGGAACGGGTTTTTTGAGTCGCGTAGTCATTTCGATCTAACTCTGCTTATATATGGGCTGTTATAAACCCTAGTTGTTTCTCATATTATTATTTCTGTATGTACATCTTCTTCCTCCTTCTTAAACCTAATTCCCAAATTCCAAAATCTAATTTAAAAAAAAAACCAAAAAAAAAATTGGTCCAGGTTTACTTCGAGTCGGGAAGGGGTTTTCTTTTGAGTTTCAAATGAGAAAACCCTGCAGCAACTTGGGGTCAGAGAGAGTTCGAGGCCAAACAAGGCGGATCTAGGCGCGCTTCGAGTTCTAAAGGCGAAAACCCTGGAGCGACTTCGGGTCAGGAGGCAAATGACTCGGGTCTCGGGTCATTTTGGCAAAAACTCAGAGCAAGCACTGGGTAATTGATGCGGCGACTCAAAGTAAGACCCGAAATCGAAATTTTCCAATCTTCTAACATTAATAACTTTTGCTTACAAGCTCGGATTCACGCACGATTTTCTCTATTGGGATCGTATCGGAATTCCAGACATTTTGGAACTGGTTTGGACGAATTCTGAGACTGTTCGAATTTGGGCCTTTATTTGAATTTCAAATCGATTGAAAATAAAAGGTGAGTGTTTTAACCCACTCACAACTTCTAAATTTTTTTATGTTAGTTAAATTAAATTTATTATGTGATTATAAATTAAGTGATTGATGTTTGGTATGTTTTAATTGTCATTCTAGTTCAATTTGATTTTTATTGCATTTAATCATCATTCAATTTAATATTGAATTTAAATTGTCAATTTAATACCTGTTATTCATTACCAGTTATCTGTTGATATTTATTGATTAATTTGGATGATGATTGCGATGGATGTTTGGTTGTTGATATTGGATGACTAGATGTTGTATTTTATATTGTTTTAACACTGTAAGTTCCCTATGGGTTGAAATGATACATACCCGAATGATCTATATATTAGGGAAAAATCGTTATGGGTTGAAATGATAGACTCAAGCGATTTAATGGATTTTATTTAATTTGGGATTGCAGTTTGAAATGATATATAACCGTAAAATTTTAAATTGCGGATTGAAATGATAAATATCTGTATCACTTGACCATAGGGTAGAAAATTATATACAGACACCGGATTGGTTAAATTAAATGATTTTGAATCTTTGAAATTTTGAATTCAGTTAACTGGTATTTTGAAATAGAAATTGATTTATATAAACTGAATTATTTTCAAAGCCAAAGCGTAAATGTTGAAATTGGAATTTATTTAATGAATTGTTCAAAGGATTTAGATTGGAATTTCAAAGTTGATGTGTCAAATATAAGTGAATTTATCGGAATTGAGTTATTGAAATGTTTGGGTATAACTTTGAGATCTATTTTAAAATAATTTAAACTATTTTAATCAATTTAAACTATTTTAATTTATTTAATCTATTGTAACCTACTTAACCCAATTTAATCTATTTTACCTATTTTAAACTAATTAAATTCATTTAATCTATTTTAAATCTATTTAATATAATTTACATCTATTTAATCTATTTTAAATTTATTTAATCTATTATAAATCTATTTAATATAATTTAAATCTATGTAATCAATTTTAAATTTATTTAATCTATTTAAAAATCTACTTAATATAATTTAAATCAATTTAATCTATAATTAATCTATTTAAAACAGTTTAAACCTAATAAAATCTATTAAATCTATTTTAAATCTATTTAAATCATTTCAAATCTAATTAAATCAAATTTAAGTCTATTTAAACTATTTTTACTATTTAAACTATTTTAATCTATTTAAACTATTAAAACTATTTATGATTTTCTAAACTATTTTCTAAAATTTCAGACTGTGTAAAGTTGAAGTATTTATATTTAACTCCTTGATAATGATACAACCTAAGTTGAAATTTGGAATTTACACCTTTTGTGAAATGACATATTTGAGTAAATTGATTTTGAAAGTAAATATGATTTGAAAATGATATGGTTTGAGAATATGATATTTTGATATTAAGTATGAACTGACTTTTGAAATGTAAAAGAACCATCCGGTGTGAAATAACCGTTTGGTTGTTAAATAGACCGGGATCGGATATTGTCATACTCTTTGCCAATACCGAAAACCACTTTAACATCTGTGTACATGGTGGAGATTCTAGAAATGAAGTAGGATGGTTTGGCGAACGATTTCTGTATGAGGTATGACGTGACCCTGACTCCCGTGAGTCAGCTTAGATGTGACTAAAACAGGAGCCATGCCAGGCCAAGTGAGGTCATTCCTCCGATCGGACACATTTCTTCGATACCATTCTATTACTTTGTGATTGATTTAGTGGCCACCCCTTGATTTTGATTTGGTAGTGTGTTTCAAGGTGGGCGGTAGTAGCTGCTATGCATTACCACCAGTTCGAATCCGCAATTGGTATATCTACCCTAGTATTGCCTCAAGTGTCGTGCTCACATGCCCTAGAGCACCTTTTACGAGTTTGATTTGTACCATACCTATGGAGTGCCCTCTGATAACCTCCAGTTTATGGAGGAGTTACGATACTGTATAGACTATGGGAATATATAAAATGTGTTAAGGGGGATATGGGTAACGCCTTAACGCTATTTAATACTTTTACTTTACTGTAGACATTATTATAATAGCGTATTGTACTACATAGTAGATAGTTTAACGAATCCTTAGGAGATGGAAATCCCGAACATCTCTTAAGTTATTGCACTCACGTTAGACACTGGATAGGAGATGTCAAACCCCGTGAACACCTCTGACGCCATTCCACTCATATTTATTCACCGTTGATTTAACTTACATAAGATCTTTTAGTCTGACTCGAGTGTTTGTCTTTTCAATTCGCTCGGGTCAGCCTGAGCATTTCAGGGTTGAAGACCTTATTTTTGGAGGACGAAGACGAAGATTTATACTATTGTTATTTATTATATTTATTCCACTGTATCATGTTGTTCCACTGCATTTATTTATTTATTTATTCATGTTTTATGTAACTTTGATTTTTGTGTTGTAAAAGAATAATCAAATGTATTTATAAAACAGCTTCATGAACTGTTATTTGATTATTATATTTTCTCATTCCGCTGCGAGATTCTATAATTGTTTTATTTCTTTTTGCTTTTCTTATCCACCCCATAACAATCTGCCCTTTTGAATGGTTTGAGTCCGGCATGTGTGTCTGCTTAAAACATCCAAAAAGGTAGGTCGTTACAGTTGGTATCGGAGCTTCGGTTTAGCGATAAGCTTAGCTTTGTGGGGTCTGACTCATATTAAATAGGGTAGTAATACCCTAGAATGAGTCGATGAGTGTATATATATGAGAGAGCGTATTTGTTAATGTTATAAAATGTTTTTGTATTGCGTTAATTATTTCCATTTTGTATTTATAAATTCTGGTCGGTGCATAGGATGCTATGACATCGATAGGGATTTCTAAACACTTAATAGGACAGACCGACACAATATTGTTTTGAAATATAGGTAAATGAAATAATTTTGCCTATTATATATTTTGTATACAAAATAATAAATTTTATAAAGGATATAGTTGGTTGTTATATATTTGTTTTTTAGGTAGTGAAATTTTATAAATTCTGATGGAAAAATAAGATTTACAAATAAAATGAATATAAGTTGGAATTTAGAACTTAAGTTCCAGGATTTTTAAAATTTCTTTCGAAGGGTTTTGGAATATAATGTTAGTATTATTTGGAAGTGTTTTCTGATATAAGTATTTCAAGATGATTTGAAAGAAATGTTAAAAAAAAAAGAAATTTAGAAAGTTAATAAGTTCTATACTCCCCTCTCTGTCGCTGGATGATGAGTGCACGCATCATCGACGTTCATTTTCGAGTTTCAAAGTGGGAAGATCACTGTAGTAGTTTTACTGCATGATTGTTTCAATAAATTAATCTTTCCAGATATGATTTGATATATATAAAAGATATGATTGTATATATTATTTTAAAATAATTGAAATGAAACCTAGTTGTTTAGTTCTTATGTTTCTTTAAATTAGAAATTGAAATTATGGTAATGAATGGAATCTTGACTATATTAATAATTGGAAATTTCAAAAATGAAAATAAGAAATTTGATGTTAAAATGATTAATGAAATGATAAGAATTTGAAATTTATAAACTGTAAATAAAAAGGAAAATGAAATTAAGAAATGGTAACTATTGAACATTTTGTTAACTAAATAAATAAGAGAAACTTGTGTAACTTTCTATTGCACTCAAAAAGACATATATATATATATAACTTACCAAAATGTAAAAGTTGTAATGTTAATTAGAATATGTAATAGAATATTATACAAGAAAAACTTGGGAAAAAATGAAAGTGTTCAATGGACTTACTTTTATAAATAAGAATTCTAATGTTATAAATTGTTATGAACTGAAGTTAATAGTTTGAAATGCTACTAACTAAACGTAATAGAAGTGAATAATGTAAGAAAAGTGATTATAAACTTAGGTAACATTTTAAGTTATTTATAATCAGATTGAATAGGAAAGGTGAATACTGTAAGTAAATAATTATAAACTTGAATTAATATTAAAGTCATTTATAATTAAAATGAGTACTATATAAATTGAATGATCATAACTTTAGGAACCATTGAAATGACTTAGAAATGAAGTTAATATTCAATTATACTATATATGGAAGAATGAATATGAAAAAGAAATAATCTATAAATGGTGAATTGAATTGTAAAGAAACTTACCTAATAATGTATAATCCAATAAATGAAATAAAAAAATTAACTTATTTAAGCAATGAATGTAAGGTAATAAAATGAAAGAAAATGGCATTGTATGAATAAATGGTAAATGAACTTTTATAAGTAATAACAAATGTAAATTAATGGAAATAAACACTATGTGAATGAGAAAAGAAAAGTAAATGATGAAAAAAAGGAAAATCAAACTAAATTGTAAATGTGAAGTAAACTAAAATAAAATGTATTCTATACTTCAATAATGAATTCATTATGATCCAAATAATTGAAATGGATATAACTTATGTAAGTAAAGGATGCAAATTAATGAAATAAGCCTTACATGAGTGAAGGAAAATTTAATGTGACGACCCGGGTTTTCGGACCAGTCAAAATCGCCGAAAGACCCGTCCGTTCTAAAACTACGAATGAAAACTACCAACTTAATACACAATATTTGATAAATATCTAACACTACTAAATGTATAGGATACAACTTTCAATTTTACAAGTTATCAAAGTAATCGATTTAATCTACTAGTGTGCTTTAATACAAACCCAAAATCAAATACTACAAACAAACTGTAAATCTACCGCTGTGCAACTCTGATGAGAAACAACAATATCATTACCTACAAACTCAATAAACAATGTAAATGCGGAATAAAATAGTAAGCATGAAAGATACAACAATACATGATATATGACAAACAACAAACAGAAAATGTTAGGTTATTATTGGGGCTGCATCACTACCACTTGTGACTGCCTACGTACCCCTATCTAATTGGGTACCCAATTGATACAGGATCAAGCCAACGTAGTTCTCCTACTGCAAATAGGACTCATTGAGCCTACGATGCAACAAACAATATGCAATTCCGAAAACTACCCACTTAGGCTTAATCTTCAATTTTAGATTTTTACAATCTAATTAACTTTACGGAAATTATACCTATGGACTTTATTCCCAAATTCTTATTTCAAAATTTTTGAAATATATATATCTATACATCCTTTTTATTCAAACTAGTCCTTTACTTCGGGATGTAAAAATAAATCACTTTTTGAAACAATACCAATATACAAGCATACAAAAACTATATGCTACCTGATCGGGAGGTTTCTAGCCATAATAAGAAAACTGGGTCCCAGCCTTCCAAAAATAAATATAGATATGTATATCCCTCTACAACGAGAGCGGACTATACTAAGGCTACATAACATCTGCACCTCCATTGCCCACTTTTTAGTTATGGGTTACCCGAATCATAGGTAACATAACAAATCACTTTATATCCCGAAGTGGCAAAATCATTTACACTAATAATGAAAAGTAATGCAAATCTATAATAATTTCCATTTTCAAACCCTCTCAAATATCATCTTAAAACCATTGGGTTTAGTCCTCGAAATTCTTTCCATTTTATAAAACACTTTTATAACATCATTCTTTATATAACTCACTTTTATATAAAATAACTTCAAAATATTCATTTCCAAATATTTCTATTTCTTTAAACATTTCATAAACTTTTATTTATGAAAAACAACTTTGAAAACAATTCCATTGACGTCAAATTATTATAACTAATTATAACAATTAAATGAACCAATATTATCAATAAACACCTTTCAGTCAAATCATGAAACAAATCACAAGGTGTTAGCCTACGATTGTTTTCTACTCAACCCATGCATATGAATGAATAAATTGCTCATAAACTGATCGAGCAATGTCAATAATCAATAAATAGTCAGTGCTCATAAACTGGCCGAGCACAAATCAAACAACCAAATAAGAATAATAACAAGAATAAGAACAGACTCATTATTATTAACAATTTACAATCAATAGTTAACACAACATTTATTAAAATGTGAATGAGTCAAAGGAAAGAGATTAAGATTGCATTCACTGTAAAATAATTGAATTATACTCACAGAATAAGTTATACCCACTAAACTATGAAAACAAGGAATATACTTACATCCTATTTGCTTTGATGGAGACTTGGAATACTTCACCTTTGATAATGAATTTTAGTTCTTTTCTTTAGTTTGTGAATGAATTAAAATGAGATATGTACTTGGATATTTATAGGTGAAGAGAAGGGTACTTTAGTCATTTCCTATAGCCTAACCAGATTTGACCAGATTTTGATCCAATAGAAACCAGCCTTATGGCCTAATTTGATTCGACCACATTTTGGTCCAATAGAAAACATCTTGATGGCCTAATTTGATTTGACCACATTTTTGTCCAATATAAACCATCTTGATGGCTTAATTTGATTCAACCACATTTTGGTTCAATAGAAATCCTCCTTATCAACTATGGCATAACATGATTCGACCAGATTTTGGTCCAATGGCAACCATCCGCATGGCAGAACCTGATTCGACAATATTTTGGTCCAATGGCAACCATCTGCATGGAATATAATAATCATTATGCTTTTTTGTTTCATTAGGCAAGTAATTATACTGTTCTGTTCTACTAGGCAAGTAATTATACTATTCTGTTTTTTTAGGCAAGGTTAATAATTCTAGATATAAAATCCATTATTTAATCATTTAAAAACATATTAACTATTCATGTTCAAATTAATTAAATTATGGGTTGTTACATTTTAAATATTCGAATTTGATGACCCAAAAATACGGGTCGTTACATTCTTCCCCTCTTAAATGAATTTCGTCCCCGAAATTTGAAGGACGAAAAGACATAACGAAAACCAAACAATTAACAAAAGCTAAGCACACTAAAAATATTATCGCCCATAACCCCGGTCGGAGGTACGGTGCCTTATCCTATCCATTTTTATTTATCAATTTAAGGTAGTTTCATTTTAAAATTTCTAGGATAATTTACTAACCTAGACAAATTTTACTTAGGCACCTAACCTAAGCTCTGATACCAACTGTGACGACCCGGGTTTTCGGACCAGTCAAAATCGCCGAAAGACCCGTCTGTTCTAAAACTACGAATGAAAACTACCAACTTAATACACAATATTTGATAAATATCTAACACTACTAAATGTATAGGATACAACTTTAAATTTTACAAGTTATCAAAGTAATCAATTTAATCTACTAGTGTGCTTTAATACAAACCCAAAATCAAATACTACAAACAAACTATAAATCTACCGCTGTGCAACTCTGATGAGAAACAACAATATCATTACCTACAAACTCAATAAACAATGTAAATGCGGAATAAAATAGTAAGCATGAAAGATACAACAATACATGATATATGACAAACAACAAACATAAAATGTTAGTTTATTATTAGGGCTGCATCACTACCACTTGTGACTGCCTACGTACCCCTATCTAATTGGGTACCCAATTAGATACAGGATCAAGCCAACGTAGTTCTCCTACTGCAAATAGGACTAATTGAGTCTACGATGCAACAAACAATATGCAATTCCGAAAACTACCCACTTAGGCTTAATCTTCAATTTTAGATTTTTATAATCTAATTAACTTTATGGAAATTATATCTTTGGACTTTATTCCCAAATTCTTATTTCAAAAATTTTGAAATATATATCTATACATCCTTTATTTTCAAACTAGTCCTTTACTTCGGATGTAAAAATAAATCACTTTTTGAAACAATACCAATATACAAGCATACAAAAACTATATGCTACCTGATCGGGAGGTTTCTAGCCAAAACAAGACAAATGGGTCCCATCCTTCCAAAAATAAATATAGATATGTATATCCCTCTACAACGAGAGCGGACTATACTAAGGCTACAGAACATCTGCACCTCCATTGCCCACTTTTTAGTTATGGGTTACCCGAATCATAGGTAACATAACAAATCACTTTATATCCCGAAGTGGCAAAATCATTTACACTAATAATGAAAAGTACTGCAAATCTATAATAATTTCCATTTTCAAACCCTCTCAAATATCATCTTAAAACCATCGGGTTTAGACCTCGAAATTCTTTCCGTTCTCTAAAACACTTTTATAAAATCATTCTTTATATAACTCACTTTTATATAAAATAACTTCAAAATATTCATTTCCAAATATTTCTATTTCTTTAAACATTTCATAAACTTTTATTTATGAAAACCAACTTTGAAAACAATTCCATTGATGCCAAATTATTATAACTAATTATAACAATTAAATGAACCAATATTATCAATAAACACCTTTCAGTCAAATCATGAAACAAATCACAAGGTGTTAGCCTACGATTGTTTTCTACTCAACCCATGCATATGGATGAATAAATTGCTCATAAACTGATCGAGCAATGTCAATAATCAATAAATAGACAGTGCTCATAAACTGGCCGAGCACAAATCAAACAACCAAACAAGAATGATAACAAGAATAAGCACAGACTCATTATTATTAACAATTTACAATCAATAGTTAACACAACATTTATTAAATGTGAATGAGTCAAAGGAAAGAGATTAAGATTACGCTCACTGTAAAATAATTGAATTATACTTACAGAATAAGTTATACCCACTAAACTATGAAAACAAGGAATATACTTACATCCTATTTGCTTTGATGGAGACTTGGAATACTTCACCTTTGATAATGAATTTTAGTTCTTTTCTTTAGTTTGTGAATGAATTAAAATGAGATATGTACTTGGATATTTATAGGTGAAGAGAAGGGTACTTTAGTCATTTCCTATAGCCTAACCAGATTTGACCAGATTTTGATCCAATAGAAACCAGCCTTATGGCCTAATTTGATTCGACCACATTTTGGTCCAATAGAAAACATCTTGATGGACTAATTTGATTTGACCACATTTTGGTCCAATAGAAAACATCTTGATGGCTTAAATTGATTCAACCACATTTTGGTCCAATAGAAATCCTCCTTATCAACTATGGCATAACATGATTCGACCAGATTTTGGTCTAATGGCAACCATCCGCATGGCAGAACCTGATTCGACAATATTTTGGTCCAATGGCAACCATCCGCATGGAATATAATAATCATTATGCTTTTTTGTTTCATTAGGCAAGTAATTATACTGTTCTGTTCTACTAGGCAAGTAATTATACTATTCTGTTTTATTAGGCAAGGTTAATAATTCTAGATATAAAATCCATTATTTAATCATTTAAAAACATATTAACTATTCATGTTCAAATTGATTAAATTATGGGTGGTTACATTTTAAATATTCGAATTTGATGACCCAAAAATACGGGTCGTTACATTCTTCCCCTCTTAAATGAATTTCGTCCCCGAAATTTGAAGGACGAAAAGACATAACGAAAACCAAACAATTAACAAAAGCTAAGCACACTAAAAATATTATCGCCCATAACCCCGGTCGGAGGTACGGTGCCTTATCCTATCCATTTTTATTTATCAATTTAAGGTAGTTTCATTTTAAAATTTCTAGGATAATTTACTAACCTAGACAAATTTTACATAGGCACCTAACCTAAGCTCTGATACCAACTGTGATGACCCGGGTTTTCGAAACAGTCAAAAATCGCCGAAAGACCCGTCTGTTCTAAAACTACGATTGAAAACTACCAACTTAATACACAATATTTTATAAATATCTAACACTACTAAATGTATAGGATACAACTTTCAATTTTACAAGTTATCAAAGTAATCAATTTAATCTACTAGTGTGCTTTAATACAAACCCAAAATCAAATACTACAAACAAACTGTAAATCTACCGCTGTGCAACTCTGATGAGAAACAACAATATCATTACCTACAAACTCAATAAACAATGTAAATGCGGAATAAAATAGTAAGCATGAAAGATACAACAATACATGATATATGACAAACAACAAACAGAAAATGTTAGGTTATTATTGGGGCTGCATCACTACCACTTGTGACTGCCTACGTACCCCTATCTAATTGGGTACCTAATTAGATACAGGATCAAGCCAACGTAGTTCTCCTACTGCAAATAGGACTCATTGAGCCTACGATGCAACAAACAATATGCAATTCCGAAAACTACCCAGTTAGGCTTAATCTTCAATTTTAGATTTTTACAGTCTAATTAACTTTACGGAAATTATACTTTTGAACTTTATTCCCAAATTCTTATTTCAAAAATTTTGAAATATATATATCTATACATCCTTTATATTCAAACTAGTCCTTTACTTCAGGATGTAAAAATAAATCACTTTTTGAAACAATACCAATATACAAGCATACAAAAACTATATGCTACCTGATCGGGAGGTTTCTAGCCAAAACAAGACAACTGGGTCCCATCCTTCCAAAAATAAATATAGATATGTATATCCCTCTACAACGAGAGCGGACTATACTAAGGCTACAGAACATCTGCACCTCCATTGCCCACTTTTTAGTTATGGGTTACCCGAATCATAGGTAACATAACAAATCACTTTATATCCCGAAGTGGCAAAATCATTTACACTAATAATGAAAAGTACTGCAAATCTATAATAATTTCCATTTTCAAAACCCTCTCAAATATCATCTTAAAACCATCGGGTTTAGTCCTCGAAATTCTTTCCGTTCTATAAAACACTTTTATAAAATCATTCTTTATATAACTCACTTTTATATAAAATAACTTCAAAATATTCATTTCCAAATATTTCTATTTCTTTAAACATTTCATAAACTTTTATTTATGAAAACCAACTTTGAAAACAATTCCATTGATGCCAAATTATTATAACTAATTATAACAATTAAATGAACCAATATTATCAATAAACACCTTTCAGTCAAATCATGAAACAAATCACAAGGTGTTAGCCTACGATTGTTTTCTACTCAACCCATGCATATGGATGAATAAATTGCTCATAAACTGATCGAGCAATGTCAATAATCAATAAATAGACAGTGCTCATAAACTGGCCGAGCACAAATCAAACAACCAAACAAGAATGATAACAAGAATAAGAACAGACTCATTATTATTAACAATTTACAATCAATAGTTAACACAACATTTATTAAATGTGAATGAGTCAAAGGAAAGAGATTAAGATTACGCTCACTGTAAAATAATTGAATTATACTTACAGAATAAGTTATACCCACTAAACTATGAAAACAAGGAATATACTTACATCCTATTTGCTTTGATGGAGACTTGGAATACTTCACCTTTGATAATGAATTTTAGTTCTTTTCTTTAGTTTGTGAATTAATTAAAATGAGATATGTACTTGGCTATTTATAGGTGAAGAGAAGGGTACTTTAGTCATTTCCTATAGCCTAACCAGATTTGACCAGATTTTGATCCAATAGAAACCAGCCTTATGGCCTAATTTGATTCGACCACATTTTGGTCCAATAGAAAACATCTTGATGGCCTAATTTGATTTGACCACATTTTGGTCCAATAGAAAACATCTTGATGGCATAATTTGATTCAACCACATTTTGGTCCAATAGAAATCCTCCTTATCAACTATGGCATAATATGATTCGACCAGATTTTGGTCCAATGGCAACCATCCGCATGGCAGAACCTGATTCGACAATATTTTGGTCCAATGGCAACCATCCGCATGGAATATAATAATCATTATGCTTTTTTGTTTCATTAGGCAAGTAATTATACTGTTTTGTTCTACTAGGCAAGTAATTATACTATTCTGTTTTATTAGGCAAGGTTAATAATTCTAGATATAAAATCCATTATTTAATCATTTAAAAACATATTAACTATTCATGTTCAAATTGATTAAATTATGGGTTGTTACATTTTAAATATTCGAATTTGATGACCCAAAAATACGGGTCGTTACATTCTTCCCCTCTTAAAAGAATTTCGTCCCCGAAATTTGAAGGACGAAAAGACATAACGAAAACCAAACAATTAACAAAAGCTAAGCATACTAAAAATATTATCGCCCATAACCCCGGTCGGAGGTACGGTGCCTTATCCTATCCATTTTTATTATCAATTTAAGGTAGCTTCATTTTAAAATTTCTAGGATAATTTACTAACCTAGACAAATTTTACTTAGGCACCTAACCTAAGCTCCGATACCAACTGTGACGACCCGGGTTTTCGGACCAGTCAAAAATCGCCGAAAGACCCGTCTGTTCTAAAACTACAAATGAAAACTACCAACTTAATACACAATATTTGATAAATATCTAACACTACTAAATGTATAGGATACAACTTTCAATTTTACAAGTTATCAAAGTAATCAATTTAATCTACTAGTGTGCTTTAATACAAACCCAAAATCAAATACTACAAACAAACTATAAATCTACCGTCGTGCAACTCTAATGAGAAACAACAATATCATTACCTACAAACTCAATAACTAGTGTTAATGCGGAATAAAATAGTAAGCATGAAAGATACAACAATACATGATATATGACAAACAACAAACAGAAAATGTTAGAATATTATTGGGGCTGCATCACTACCACTTGTGACTGCCTACGTACCCCTATCTAATTGGGTACCTAATTAGATATAGGATCAAGCCAACGTAGTTCTCCTACTGCAAATAGGACTCATTGAGCCTACGATGCAACAAACAATATGCAATTCCGAAAACTACCCACTTAGGCTTAATCTTCAATTTTAGATTTTTACAATCTAATTAACTTTACGGAAATTATACCTTTGGACTTTATTCCCAAATTCTTATTTCAAAATTTTTGAAATATATATATCTATACATCCTTTATATTCAAACTAGTCCTTTACTTCAGGATGTAAAAATAAATCACTTTTTGAAACAATACCAATATACAAGCATACAAAAACTATATGCTACCTGATCGGGAGGTTTCTAGCCAAAACAAGACAACTGGGTCCCATCCTTCCAAAAATAAATATAGACATGTATATCCCTCTACAACGAGAGCGGACTATACTAAGGCTACAGAACATCTGCACCTCCATTGCCCACTTTTTAGTTATGGGTTACCCGAATCATAGGTAACATAACAAATCACTTTATATGCCGAAGTGGCAAAATCATTTACACTAATAATGAAAAGTACTGCAAATCTATAATAATTTCCATTTTCAAACCCTCTCAAATATCATCTTAAAACCATCGGGTTTAGTCCTCGAAATTCTTTCCGTTCTATAAAACACTTTTATAAAATCATTCTTTATATAACTCACTTTTATATAAAATAACTTCAAAATATTCATTTCCAAGTATTTCTATTTCTTTAAACATTTCATAAACTTTTATTTATGAAAACCAACTTTGAAAACAATTCCATTGATGTCAAATTATTATAATTAATTATAACAATTAAATGAACCAATATTATTAAAAACACCTTTCAGTCAAATCATGAAACAAATCACAAGGTGTTAGCCTACGATTGTTTTCTACTCAACCCATGCATATGGATGAATAAATTGCTCATAAACTTATCGAGCAATGTCAATAATCAATAAATAGACAGTGCTCATAAACTGGTCGAGCACAAATCAAACAACCAAACAAGAATAATAACAAGAATAAGAACAGATGCATTATTATTAACAATTACAATCAATAGTTAACACAACATTTATTAAAATGTGAATGAGTCAAAGGAAAGATGTTAAGATTACGCTCACTGTAAAATAATTGAATTATACTCACAGAATAAGTTATACCCACTAAACTATGAAAACAAGGAATATACTTACATCCTATTTGCTTTGATGGAGACTTGGAATACTTCACTTTGATAATGAATTTTAGTTCTTTTCTATAGGTTGTGAATGAATTAAAATGAGATATGTACTTGGATATTTATAGGTGAAGAGAAGGGTACTTTAGTCATTTCCTATAGCCTAACCAGATTTGACCAGATTTTGATCCAATAGAAACCAGCCTTATGGCCTAATTTGATTCGACCACATTTTGGTCCAATAGAAAACATCTTGATGGCCTAATTTGATTTGACCACATTTTGTTCCAATAGAAAACATCTTGATGGCTTAATTTGATTCAACCACATTTTGGTCCAATAGAAATCCTCCTTATCAACTATGGCATAACATGATTCGACCAGATTTTGGTCTAATGGCAACCATCCGCATGGCAGAACCTGATTCGACAATATTTTGGTCCAATGGCAACCATCCGCATGGAATATAATAATCATTATGCTTTTTTGTTTCATTAGGCAAGTAATTATACTGTTCTGTTCTACTAGGCAAGTAATTATACTATTCTGTTTTATTAGGCAAGGTTATTAATTCTAGATATAAAATCCATTATTTAATCATTTAAAAACATATTAACTATTCATGTTCAAATTGATTAAATTATGGGTTGTTACATTTTAAATATTCGAATTTGATGACCCAAAAATACGGGTCGTTACATTCTTCCCCTCTTAAATGAATTTCGTCCCCGAAATTTGAAGGACGAAAAGACATAACGAAAACCAAACAATTAACAAAAGATAAGCACACTAAAAATATTATCGCCCATAACCCCGGTCGGAGGTACGGTGCCTTATCCTATCCATTTTTATTTATCAATTTAAGGTAGTTTCATTTTAAAATTTCTAGGATAATTTACTAACCTAGACAAATTTTACTTAGGCACCTAACCTAAGCTCTGATACCAACTGTGACGACCCGGGTTTTCGGACCAGTCAAAAATCGCCGAAATACCCGTCTGTTCTAAAACTACGAATGGAAACTACCAACTTAATACACAATATTTGATAAATATCTAACACTACTAAATGTATAGGATACAACTTTCAATTTTACAAGTTATCATAGTAATCAATTTAATCTACTAGTGTGATTTAATAAAAACCCAAAATCAAATACTACAAACAAACTGTAAATCTACCGCTGTGCAACTCTGATGAGAAACAACAATATCATTACCTACAAACTCAATAAACAATGTAAATGCGGAATAAAATAGTAAGTATGAAAGATACAACAATACATGATATATGACAAACAACAAACAGAAAATGTTAGGTTATTATTGGGGCTGCATCACTACCACTTGTGACTGCCTACGTACCCCTATCTAATTGGGTACCCAATTAGATACAGGATCAAGCCAACGTAGTTCTCCTACTGCAAATAGGACTCATTGAGCCTACGATGCAACAAACAATATGCAATTCCGAAAACTACCCACTTAGGCTTAATCTTCAATTTTAGATTTTTACAATCTAATTAACTTTACGGAAATTATACTTTTGGACTTTATTCCCAAATTCTTATTTCAAAATTTTTGAAATATATATATCTATACATCCTTTATATTCAAACTAGTCCTTTACTTCAGGATGTAAAAATAAATCACTTTTTGAAACAATACCAATATACAAGCATACAAAAACTATATGCTACCTGATCGGGAGGTTTCTAGCCAAAACAAGACAACTGGGTCCCATCCTTCCAAAAATAAATATAGATATGTATATCCCTCTACAACGAGATCGGACTATACTAAGGCTATAGAACATCTGCACCTCCATTGCCCACTTTTTAGTTATGGGTTACCCGAATCATAGGTAACATAACAAATCACTTTATATGCCGAAGTGGCAAAATCATTTACACTAATAATGAAAAGTACTGCAAATCTATAATAATTTCCATTTTCAAACCCTCTCAAATATCATCTTAAAACCATCGGGTTTAGACCTCGAAATTCTTTCCGTTCTATAAAACACTTTTATAAAATCATTCTTTATATAACTCACTTTTATATAAAATAACTTCAAAATATTCATTTCCAAATATTTCTATTTTTTAAACATTTCATAAACTTTTATTTATGAAAACCAACTTTGAAAACAATTCCATTGATGTAAAATTATTATAACTAATTATAACAATTAAATGAACCAATATTATCAATAAACACCTTTCAGTCAAATCATGAAACAAATCACAAGGTGTTAGCCTACGATTGTTTTCTACTCAACCCATGCACATGGATGAATAAATTGCTAATAAACTGATTGAGCAATGTCAATAATCAATAAATAGACAGTGCTCATAAACTGGCCGAGCACAAATCAAACAACCAAACAAGAATAATAACAAGACTAAGAACAGACTCATTATTATTAAAAATTTACAATCAATAGTTAACACAACATTTATTAAAATGTGAATGAGTCAAAGGAAAGAGATTAAGATTACGCTTACTGTAAAATAATTGAATTACACTCACAGAATAAGTTATACCCACTAAACTATGAAAACAAGGAATATACTTACATCCTATTTGCTTTGATGGAGACTTGGAATACTTCACCTTTGATAATGAATTTTAGTTCTTTTCTTTAGTTTGTGAATGAATTAAAATGAGATATGTACTTGGATATTTATAGGTGAAGAGAAGGGTACTTTAGTCATTTCCTATAGCCTAACCAGATTTGACCAGATTTTGATCCAATAGAAACCAGCCTTATGGCCTAATTTGATTCGACCACATTTTGGTCCAATAGAAAACATCTTGATGGCCTAATTTGATTTGACCACATTTTGGTCCAATAGAAACCATCTTGATGGCTTAATTTGATTCAACCACATTTTGGTTCAATAGAAATCGTCCTTATCAACTATGGCATAACATGATTCGACCAGATTTTGGTCCAATGGCAACCATCCGCATGGCAGAACCTGATTCGATAATATTTTGGTCCAATGGCAACCATCTGCATGGAATATAATAATCATTATGCTTTTTTGTTTCATTAGGCAAGTAATTATACTGTTCTGTTCTACTAGGCAAGTAATTATACTATTCTGTTTTTTTAGGCATGGTTAATAATTCTAGATATAAAATCCATTATTTAATCATTTAAAAACATATTAACTATTCATGTTCAAATTGATTAAATTATGGGTTGTTACATTTTAAATATTCGAATTTGATGACCCAAAAATACGGGTCGTTACATTCTTCCCCTCTTAAATGAATTTCGTCCCCGAAATTTGAAGGACGAAAAGACATAACGAAAACCAAACAATTAACAAAAGCTAAGCACACTAAAAATATTATCGCCCATAACCCCGGTCGGAGGTACGGTGCCTTATCCTATCCATTTTTATTTATCAATTTAAGGTAGTTTCATTTTAAAATTTCTAGGATAATTTACTAACCTAGACAAATTTTACTTAGGCACCTAACTTAAGCTCTGATACCAATTGTGACGACCCGGGTTTTCGGACTAGTCAAAAATCGCCGAAAGACCCGTCTGTTCTAAAACTACGAATGAAAACTACCAACTTAATACACAATATTTGATAAATATCTAACACTACTAAATGTATAGGATACAACTTTCAATTTTACAAGTTATCAAAGTAATCAATTTAATCTACTAGTGTGCTTTAATACAAACCCAAAATCAAATACTACAAATAAAATGTAAATCTACCGCTGTGCAACTCTGATGAGAAACAACAATATCATTACCTACAAACTCAATAAACAATGTAAATGCGGAATAAAATAGTAAGCATGAAAGATACAACAATACATGATATATGACAAACAACAAACAGAAAATGTTAGGTTATTATTGGGGCTGCATCACTACCACTTGTGACTGCCTACGTACCCCTATCTAATTGGGTACCTAATTAGATACAGGATCAAGCCAACGTAGTTCTCCTACTGCAAATAGGACTCATTGAGACTATAATGCAACAAACAATATGCAATTCCGAAAACTACCCACTTAGGCTTAATCTTCAATTTTAGATTTTTACAATCTAATTAACTTTACGAAAATTATACCTTTGGACTTTATTCCCAAATTCTTATTTCAAAATTTTTGAAATATATATATCTATACATCCTTTATATTCAAACTAGTCCTTTACTTCAGGATGTAAAAATAAATCACTTTTTGAAACAATACCAATATACAAGCATATAAAAACTATATGCTACCTGATCGGGAGGTTTCTAGCCAAAACAAGACAACTGGGCCCCATCCTTCCAAAAATAAATATAGATATGTATATCCCTCTACAACGAGAGCGGACTATACTAAGGCTACAGAACATCTGCACCTCCATTGCCCAATTTTTAGTTATGGGTTACCCGAATCATAGGTAACATAACAAATCACTTTATATCCCGAAGTAGCAAAATCATTTACACTAAAAATGAAAAGTACTGCAAATCTATAATAATTTCCATTTTCAACCCTCTCAAATATCATCTTAAAACCATCGGTTTTAGTCCTCGAAATTCTTTCCGTTTTATAAAACACTTTTATAAAATCATTCTTTATATAACTCACTTTTATATAAAATAACTTCAAAATATTCATTTCCAAATATTTCTATTTCTTTAAACATTTCATAAACTTTTATTTATGAAAACCAACTTTGAAAACAATTCCATTGATGTCAAATTATTATAACTAAATATAACAATTAAATGAACCCATATTATCAATAAACACCTTTCAGTCAAATCATGAAACAAATCACAAGGTGTTAGCCTACGATTATTTTCTACTCAACCCATGCATATGGATGAGTAAATTGCTCATAAACTGATCGAGCAATGTCAATAATCAATTAATAGTCAGTGCTCATAAACTGGCCGAGCACAAATCAAACAACCAAACAAGAATAATAACAAGAATAAGAACAGACTCATTATTATTAACAATTTACAATCAATAGTTAACACATCGTTTATTAAAATGTGAATGAGTCAAAGGAAAGAGATTAAGATTACACTCACTGTAAAATAATTGAATTATACTCACAGAATAAGTTTTTTTTTGAAAGGCAAGAGAAAAGAGCTCACTTTATTCACTAATGTATGATTACAAACACTAAAGCATGACTTACAACCAAATACAAACCAGTGACAATTCAACAAAATTACAACCAGTTCTCAACACTAACTTTACTGCTGTCAATAGAATAGCAGCAACAACGTAACATATAAACTAAAATACAATATAGAAATACATGCCAATAGCAGTAAATTTAATGGTCAGTGGAGAAATCAAGCTAAGGCAAAAGTATGATATCTTCATCAGCCCACATGGCAGCTAAATGACACCATCTTATTTCAAATGAAATGATTCCAGAAGTCTTCAAGGCAGCAAGATGATACATCACACAAATGGATCAGTCCTCAACCACCTGAGTATGTTACCATGAATCTGAATAAACAGCTGAGAAGAATTCTTTATACCAATACCAAAAATTCTATTATTTCTCTCCAACCATACCTCATAAATCAATCTCTTAAGTAACTTAAGCAAAAGCCTAGATCCACGAGATTTCCATCTAGTTGCTTTGAAAATATTAAACCATACAATAGAACTTACAGGCGAAGGCTTGTAGAAACCACCATTGGATAACAGTCTGTACCAAATTTGAAATACAAAAGGACAGTCGAAAAATAAATGAGTATTGCATTCAGTTTCAGACTTACAAAAAACACATAGATCCTCTGTAATAATACCAATTCTACAGAGTTTATCTTTGGTATTTAAAGCATTGGCCATCACTTTCCAAAGCAAAAAATTTTCTTTTGCACTTCAACCTGTTTTCCAAATTCTAGAATGCCAGGGAAATTGTGAACTATTTTCACAGAGAGACTTGTACACAAGCTTAATAGTAAACTTCCTTCCAGACCAGATTAGAGTATTATCAGATTTGGTAATAGGGTTATTTGAAATGAGATTCCATAAATTCCTAATTTGAAATGAACTAGAATATGGTAAAACTATACAGCCTTCATGAATAAAATCATCAACTTTAGCCTCCTCTGATATTCCAGAATTTCTTCTCAAGTTATAATCAACAATAGAACTTAAAATTAATCCCTGTTTAGCCCATGGAGAATGCCAGAAGGACAATCCTTTTATCAGAACACAATTGCATTGTATAAGAGGTATAAATGATTCTCTAAGCTTAAGAATACACCTCCAACTCCAGCTACAGCTTAGAGGAATTGGCATAGTCCAGAAATATCTTTTACCAATAAGATTGTGATTAACCCATTGAGACCATAGATTCTTATCAGTTGTAAAAATTTTGTTGAAATATACTGAGATTGCAGCTTTAATCCATTGAAAAATATTTGTTATTCCAAGACCTCCGTTGCTTTTAGCATCGAACAGTTTATAGAAAGATATAGGAATAAGCTTTTTTGAAAAAGGATCACCATGCCACAAGAATTTATTAAGAGCACTTGATATCATATTAATCAGCTTAGTTGGAAGAATATAATGCCTAGTCCAATAAGTTGTCATGGCCACAGCAATTGATTGAATAATAGTTAATCTACCTGCTTGTGATAGCTTTTCAGTAGGCCATATCAGTAGCTTATCAATAATCTTATCAAAAAGAGGCATACAATTTTGCTTGGTAATTCTAGAAGTGATTAAAGGCAAACCCAAATAGAAAGAATTTTTAGGTAATTCTTGAAGACCCGAGAATTTGATGATATCATTTTTTTCCAACGAATTTAAACCAGCAACCAAAATATTAGACTTAGAAAGATTAATCTGAAGACCAGTGATGGAATGGAAGAGTTGCAGAGTAGAAAGGATACACTGAATATTATCAAAGGTAGGCTTTGTAAAAATAATCAAATCATCAGCGAAAAGAAGATGAGTAATTAGAGGTATCTTACATTTGGGATGAAGCTGAAAGGCTTTATTAACAACAAGATCCTTGAAAAAAGAATTAAGAAGCTCCATAACAATTATGAACAAGTAAGCTGAGATAGGGTCACCTTGCCTAACACCTTACACACCCTTAAAATATCCATACAAACCACCCTCCCTCGAAATAGAATACATAGGTGATGATATACATGTATAAATCCAAGCTAAAAATGGTTTTGGAAAATTCATTTTATACATAACAGCTAAAATTGAATTCCAATTAACAGAATCAAATGCTTTCTTAATATCCAATTTTAACATGCATCTTGGTGAAATGTTTTTCCTGTCATAGCCAAACAGTAATTCCTGAGTCAAAAGAATGTTATCACTAATTGATCTACCATTGATATATGGTGCTTGATTAATGGAGACAATGGATGGCAAGACTGCTTGTAATCTGATAGCTAAAATCTTTGAAATGATCTTATAGATAATGTTACAACACGAGATAGGCCTAAAATCAGCAACTAAAGTTGGATTCACAATCTTAGGAATTAAGGCAATAGCAGTAGCAGATAGACTAGCAGGAAGCTTATTATGAAGAAAGAAGAATTGAACTGCTTTAACAATATCAATACCAGTAACATTCCAACTGTGCTGTAAGAAATGAGCATTATAACCATCTGGGCCTCCACAACTATTACTATCCAAACTAAACACAGCATTTTTAATCTCATCAGGTGTTATTTCACAAATCAGAGAATTTGATTGGAAATTAGACAAAGTAGGAAGTGAAATATTAAAGAGAGGTTTAAGATCAGTAATGAAGGAAGTGGAAGGAGCTAAAATAGAAGTAAAATATTGAACAAAGGCCTGATTAATACCATCAAAAGAATTTATCAAGTTCCCATTCATATCCTTGATCTGAAAAATGCTATCACGATTTCTTTTAACTTTAAGAAAGTTATAAAAATACTTAGTATTCCTATCTGCCTCTTTCTCCATTCTCAAGTGAATTTTCTATTTGAGAGATGACATCTCCCTCTCAATAACTTTCTCAAGATCATTCTTTAATTGTAATTCAGCATGTTTTAAGAAAGAATCAAAAGGCCTGATACACAAGACTTCTTGAATTTTAAAAAGCTCATTCCTAATCTGAGTAGAAAGTTTAGATTCATTACCAAAATTTGCTGCAGACCAAACCTTTAGGTGAAACTTAAGCACTTTCATCTTGTGAATAATATTTGCTAGCGGGTCTTTTCCAAATTGCATACTCCAAACCTGTTTCAGAATATCATGAAAATCCACCTGCTTTGTCCAAAAATTAAAAAATTTAAAAGTGTGTTTCCCTCTACTAAAATGATCAACTCCTCAATGAAATATTAATGGACAATGATCAGAAAGAGAAGGCTGAAAAATTTGATAAAATGATTTTGGCCAAGAATGAAGAAATGGAAGATTTATAAAAATATGACCAAGTTTACAAAGTGTTACATTACCATTCCTATTAGAGTTAGACCAAGTAAAATTCGACCCAAAGAATTTGACAGGAATTAGATTAGATTGACAAATAGCACTATTTAAAGGAGAAATGTCCTTAAGAGATAAAGGACAACCACCACATTTCTGATTACAAGCAAGCATACAATTAAAATCACCACCAATGAGCCAGGGGATAGAGAGAGGATTTAATGAAGGAAGCTTATCCAAGAAAACCTGTCTCAAAGATAAAGAATTTTGAGCATAAACTGAGGTAAGGAGAAAATTCAATTTTGAGGGTAAATGAATACAATTATAGTGAATGAATTGATCAGAAGCACAGATTCTGGAAAGTTTGAAAATGCAAGGGTTCCATAAAGTTAACAGTCTACCATAATTAGATTCAACAAAATTATGATCATATAACCAAGAGGGAGATATCATGTAAGATGCTTTAAGAGTAGATTGAATATCAAGCTTAGTTTCAGAGATACACATTAACTGAATTTCCTTATCCTTTAAAAGGTTCTTAATCTCAATCTGTTTAGATGGAGAATTAGCTCCCCTAATATTCCAAAAAGCAATATTATTCATTTAAAAGGAAGTGGAGGTATCAAAGGTGTAACGACCCGATATTTTGGACTATTCGCATCCGCACATGTCGGACTTGAATAATTCAAAATACCGAATTGTTAATATAAATTGGCAAAAACTCAACATATACAGTAAATAAAATAATCACAGATCACAGACACAGACACAGACACAGAGTAATATAACAATAATGCAGCGGAAACAAAAGAATAGTAGTTCATGAAGCTACTATATATATAACAGAGTTAAACAAGATACAAAAAAAGTCTCGAATACAATAGTCAAATACAATATCAGAATACATCACTGGAATCAACTGAATATCTGAAAGCTGGATAGATAGCTGGATCTCCAAGCGAAGCTCCAACTCCAAAGGTGAGTCGAATACTGGTACACTCAGTCTGACCCGAGCGTAAAGAAAACACAAAACACTCGAGTCAGGATTAATATTCTTATATCAATAAATCCAACTCAAGTGAAATAACGACTGAAATACAAGTGACTCAAAGGATGTTTGGGATAACCATCCTCTAAGGATCCATTAAACTATCTATATATACAGTAGAATACGCTAAGTAGATAATGTCTAATCAGTAAAGTACGATATCAAAATAGCGTTAAGTCATGGCCCATTCCACCCTTAACACATTTTTATTCCCAAGAGCATATACAAGACCGTAGTTTCCCCAAAACCGGAAGTCACCAGAGGGCAATCCATATACTAAAGGTACAAACCAAAATCATAGTGGTCGCGAATAGGATAATCAGTATGACAAGGTACATGAGGCAATACCAACTAGGATACTAGTAGTTGCGTGATCCGGACTGATGTTGGGCATAGCAGCTACTACCCCAACACCGCGAAACAACACTCCCATAATCGAGGGGTGCACCCAAATCGAATCACAAAAGTAATAGATATGGTAACGAAGAAGTGTGTCCGCTAGAGATGGCGATCCTCAATGGCCCGGCGCGGCTCCTGTTTTAGTCATGTCAGGGGTCGTCCAAAATCGTTCTCTTTCTTCAGTCAACGCGTTCACCAAAACCATCCACTTCGTTCTGGATCAACACTACGCGTATATTAGTTATTAAAGTGGTTTTCGGTATCGACAGAGAGTATGTCCATATCCGATCTTGGTCTCTTTAATAACTACGTATTATTACACCGATGGTCATTTAATAAATTTTCAAAATAGTTATATTTCAAAACCGACATATCATTGCCATTTCAAAACCATATAAATACGATATCACTTTTCCTTCAAATAAATCCGTTTCAAAATCATATCACTTTCTAAAGTTATATCGCTTTCGAACTCATAAGTCTTTTAAAATCATAACACTTTGGAAATCACAGCTTTGAAACCACAGCATTTTGGAAATCATAACACCTTCCTTTTAAACAGTTTAGATATTAACATTAGTATATATAATAAAATATAAAATAATTTATATTAAAAATGATTTATATTAAAATAGTTTATATTAAAATAATTTAAGAAGTAAAATATCAATAGTTTAAATATAATTTAAAATTACTTTATAAAATAAAATAGTTTCCTCAAATTTCACAAATCGATTCAAATTAACTCGAATTCAGAAATTTTAATTTAATCAAATCTCAAATCATCAATTTCAAATTGATTCAGTTTCTAAATAACCATTTCAATCTATCGATTTCAAATTCATATTTAAACCATAAAATAAGCCATTTCAATTTCAATATATTTCAAAGCTTTAAATATTCAACATTTCAATAACATCTAATACAACTTCAATTCACGAATTTAAATAAACAAAATATCCCATTTAAATTTATATCTTTTGAAATATTCATTAAAGTCACTTTTAATCAAATTCAAGTTAAAACATATCTTTAGAATTTCAAATTTTATAAATTTCAAATCAAACTTTATTTAAGTATAATTCTTAAATAAATATAATTTCAAATCAATGTCAAATCATTACAAACTCTATATTTGAAAATATAGATAAATAAATACTTAAACATATTTCATATTGATTCAAATCAACTTTATTAAATCAACTTTAATAAATCTTTAAAATCATTATTTATTAAAACCATATATTTCTTTCAAAACCGTAGAAATGTTTTCAAAACATTTATATATAGACCAACGGTGTCTGTATATAATTTTCTATCCTATGGTCAAGTGATACGGATATTTATCATTTCAATCCGTAATTTAAAATATATTCGGGTATATATCTTTTCAACCCGAAATCCCAAATTCAATTTAATTTGAAAATCGCTTGGGTTTATCATTTCAACCCATAACGATTTTCTCCTATTCTAAAGTCCGTTCGGGTATGTATCATTTCAACCCATAGTGATACTATACTAACAGGGAACTTGCAGAGTGATAACAGATATGATAATAATATAACAACGGTAACAAGCATATATCATCAGTATAAATAACAGATAAGGGTGTCAGATGTCACAGGTGAACAGATACAGATGATGGCATATATATATCAATATAAATAACAGATAATGATGTCAGGTGTCACAGGTGAACAGATACAGATGATGGCATAGGTATAGCAATATAAATAACTAATAGCAGCATATTTCAATTGTCATTTCAATTGAAATCAAATTTAATAAATAAAAGAACGTTAATCGTGAGTGATTGCTCACCTTTCGAGGCTAGAGATGCACGAGAAGATGACACGGATACGCACACTGATACGGACATAGAGATTGAGTTACGAATCCAAGCAAAACAAATCGGCACGAATTCAACGATCAAAGCTGATAATAGAAATCGATGAAATCAAATCAAAACATTCAACATAGCAACAAATAAAACATGTCCTGCGTCAAAGTTTAACAATATAATTCTATCTGCTAACGAGATCGAAATGGTCTGAAATTTGGTATGAATAAAGATCAAAACTTGTATTTCAAACTGCAAAAGATTCACTTGTTTTGGACAAGAGAGGAGAAAAGTTATGATGTCACGAACATAGACTCGGGCCATGTTTGCAGCAGTGTAAAATAATTTCTAAGTACAAAAGAACAACTGTCTGGGTCTAACTTCCAGATCCTCGACCACTAATCAAACGATGTCGGATTTGGCTGAAATTTGACAGGCATAAACTAGGTAACTTTGACTTCTTTTTAAAAATAAAATCAACCCATTCCGACGTAAGACAGAAGAGATACGATGCGTCAAACATGAACTCAGGTCGTGTTTGCAGCAGTGTAAAATAATTTCTAAGTACAAAAGAACAGCTGTCTGGGTCTAACTTCCAGATCCTCGACCACTAATCAAACGATGTCGGATTTGGCTGAAATTTGACAGGCATAAACTAGGTAACTTTGACTTCTTTTTAAAAATAAAATCAACCCATTCCGACGTAAGACAGAAGAGATACGATGCGTCAAACATGAACTCAGGTCGTGTTTGCAGCAGTGTAAAATAATTTCTAAGTACAAAAGAACAGCTGTCTGGGTCTAACTTCCAGATCCTCGAACACTAATCAAACGATGTCGGATTTGGCTGAAATTTGACAGGCATAAACTAGGTAACTTTGACTTCTTTTTAAAAATAGAATCAACCCATAACCCAAAAGATATATATATTTAAAGTTGTTTCAAAATCCACTCAAACAAAAGCATAGGCTTAAATAAGTAGCTTCGCTGATTATATATACTTGTACACAATACTTTAAACATTGTATGTATATAATACTATACTTTATGCAAAATATATACTTGAAAACTTATATATACAAACAACAAATATCAATAACTTTGTATAACAGTATAACATAAGTCGTGTAGACAAAACACATATATAATACTGAAAGTACTTGAACAGTATAACATATGTATATACTAATCATTCTAGACAAATATACATATATAGCTTAGATACATCTCAAATATAAAATTCATACAACCATATGATATGTAATACCAATATAAGTTATATAGAAAGCATGCAGACATGTTTTAAAACCCACCTATACCTATACAAAATATGCAGACATGTACTTATTAACAAAATGAGATTCTATATATATAAACGGCTATGTGGACTAAAATATACATGAAACCAAACCTATATGGTATACATATAAATATTACTGCTACCCAAACACACACAAAAAAAATGAATAAGATAAACTATATATATTGTAGCAAATATGTTCATACAAACACCCAAAATCAAAGTTTAGAAATGCTCTGTTGAAACCAAACCGAAGTCCATATACATATACAAGCAATTATATATATACTAGCATATATATGCAGCCTACCCAAAACTTAACAAATATATATATTACGTCTATATATAGGAGGCAAGTAAAAAGAAGATTACTGTTTGATCTACTGCAAGGTAATGGAGATCGGGTTCCAAGCGTGGTGGCGAGCTCGGGACGAGAGGGATGGATGCGGGTGCGGCAGGCAACACGGGTAGTGGAGATGGGCAGAGCAAGGCTGCACGGTCAGAGGGCGAAGGTTGTCGTCGGTTTGACCGAGGCATGTACGGCTGCGGCGTGCGGAAGGTGGGGCTCTGCTCGAGTTGGAGGCTGAGGATAAGTGGTCGGGAATGGAGACGATGGGTGAAGGAGCTTTGGTGGATGGTGTTACGGCGTTGGTGAGGAAGTGGTGGCGACGAGGCTTGGGGTGGAAGAATAGGTGGAGAAGGCCATGCGAACTGAAAGGGAGAAAGGGTGGAGTGGATAAATAAGTGGAAGGAGAAAGATGAAGGGTGACAGAGAGTTTGTAAAGAAGAAAGATAGAAAGGGGTGGGATGGTTTTCAAAGAGAAGAGGAGGAGCAGGTTCAGTAGAGGAATGAGTTTTTCTCAGGAAAAATAAAATAAATAACGTATAAAAAGGGAGAGGTACAGGCAATGTTTGAACGTGAATGGTTGGAGCAGGTTACAGCCTGTAAAGAAACGTATGAATAGATGGGTAATTCATTTCAAAAGTAACAGTAGGACAGTCGATTTGACGCAGATAATTAAAGCAATTTATTGCTTGATTGGATAGTACGTTTTCAATTTTTGAAACCAAAGAAAATGGTAGTCACACAAATTTTAGTACCGTTACGACGAACCATGATTTCGCTTCCGTCGCGTACCGGACCTCAAAACACAGAATTGAATATACCGTAGAGATCAGCACGACGAGACGATCAAAATGGTATACAGATATTAGCAGTACGATTTAATTATAAAAATTCGAATTTTCTAATAGTGGAAAATGCAAGAAAAACGCTGAAAAATAAGATCGACGGAGCCAAAAATGTCCGAATTTGGAAAAACGACAAACTGAAATTTTGCTCAGAAGATGATTTAGAATTTTTCTATGTAAAAATATTTAGGTTTCGGAAACATTTTATTTTCATCGTTTTTTAACTGATTAAGTTGAAGTGAATTTACGCGCGAAATAAACTTTCATATTTTCGGACGAAAATTTACCAGTTGCTATGTCTAATTAGACGCATTCCAAATATCAAATTTATATTTCAAAATTTTATTGTTTAAAATTTCCTAAAATTTCAATTAATAACGTTATTAAACCGGTTAAATTTACGGGTCGTTACATTCTACCCCAATCAAAACTTTTCGTCCCCGAAAAAGAACGAGGTAGGAGAATAGAAATGACCAGAAAGAAAACAGATTTGAAATACAGAATAACAGTTAATTTAAACCATATAATTTCAAATTTAAATTAATTGATATTCAATAATTGATTTAATCCATTTGATTTCACTAAAATCAATCTCAACTACTTCTAAATTCATTATCTTATTATCCCATTTTCTTCAATTTACAATTTCTAAAACCATAAATTTGAATAGTCTTTTATTATAATCATATTTTCTTCAACAATTTTAAATTCTTCTTTATTCCAAATTATTGTTAAATTTATTCTACTTAATATATCTAATCACATATATTAAACACATATAAATTAATTTAAACTATAAAAGTTTTGATTTAAATTAATTTATATTTACTAATTGCTTTTAAATTCAAGGTATTTTCATAAGTTGATCAAATTCAATTTGTTAATTCTTTCAAAACAAAATTTATCATATTCATCTCATTCAATTAATTATTTTATCATCTTTATTAGCATTTTTTTTATAATTAAAATCTAGTGTATAACATTTATTATAAACACTCAAATTTTATAAAATCATTTTATATTGTATATTACCCAATTACATTTTAACTTCTGAATAATTTAGGTAAGTTATATTGAAATGCAATTTAGTACTATACAAATAAAATTTTCAAATTCAATTTTCAAGTTTAAATATTTATCCAAAATTTAGCTTTATTTATAATTGAAACAACCTTTAACATAATTTTAAGAATTTAATTTCCGTTTAATTTCAAACCCTTTAGAGATAATTATGTATATACTATATATATTAAATCAAATTAAATTTAAATAATATACCTATATATATAAATCAAGTCATACTTAAGAAATTCAAATTAAAATATATTTTTCCAAACAAAACCGTAGCAAAGCTACAGAATGGTTTCTCCACTTCGAAACTCGAAAATGAATGTCGATGATGCGGCCGCCATCACCGAAATTATTTTCCAGCGACAAAGAGAAGAGTACTAATTTCAACATTTTAAAATTCTTTGAAAACGATTTCTATTCGAAAATACCTTTAATAATATACACTTTAAAACCAAAGTTGAAATCACCGGTAATCAAATTCTCAAATTCCCGATTTTTTTAAAATTCATTTCGATTCCAAATCAATTTATAAACCATGTTTATAAATTCATTTAGAACAATAAATGATAATCAAATATTATCATTCAACAACCAATTTAATTAACTATTTAATTCCAGAAAAATTTTACTTATATATTTATAATATAATCATACAAAATTATTTCATTTACCAAATTTGAAAACAATATTGTGTCAGTTTGATCTGCTCAAGTGTTTTGGAAATCCTATCGATAGCGTTGATCAGACGAATCGATCGGAAACCCAAATCAACATCAACAACTCAAACAACACAATATATTTTAAAACATTTAAATATAGATTTACAAATACTCTATCCAAGAATAAATTTTCAAAGCAAGGACAGCGATTCAAATTTGATTAATCCAATCAAAGAAAATTTTGATTTGAGAATAAGTCGGAACGAAAGATAAGATGATTATTTAACCGAATAAGGAAATAGATAATCTTATATAAATTGCAGGCAACCATAACCGGGTCGACCGTGACTTCAAGAATAAGATCGATGCTGAATTCCGAGGTAAATCAACACTCGATCTCAAGAGATAGAATTCAAGTATAGCAGGGAATAGATAGCATCGTAAACCGAGGATATAGAAATCTCCGGTAAATCGATGCCTATTATAAAGGAGTTTTTCTCCTTTACGAATCATTCGAAGATTGGCGAGACCGCCGATCTATTATAGATATCATTCAAAGTGGAGTTATGGGGTGCTCCAGAATTGAAAGAAGATGAATAGTGAAGGACACGAATGAATTTTGGAACCGTAGGGAATGTTCCAAAATTTTGAAGGAATCGAGTCAAAAGGAAGAGATTGAAACTCGAATGAGAGTGATTCTGTAAATACATTTACCCTATATGCTGAGTTTTGCCTAGAGCTACCAAAGCTCTGATACCAACTGTAACGACCCAATATTTTGGACTATTCGCATCTGCACATGTCGGACTTGAATAATTCAAAATACCGAATTGTTAATATAAATTGGCAAAAACTCAACATATACAGTAAATAAAATAATCACAGATCACAGACACAGACACAGAGTAATATAACAATAATGCAGCGGAAACAAAAGAATAGTAGTTCATGAAGCTACTATATATATAACAGAGTTAAACAAGATACAAAAAAATCTCGAATACAATAGTCAAATACAATATCAGAATACATCACTGGAATCAACTAAATATCTGAAAGCTGGATAGATAGCTGGATCTCCAAGCGAAGCTCCAACTCCAAAGGTGAGTCGAATACTGGTACACTCAGTCTGACCCGAGCGTAAAGAAAACACAAAACACTCGAGTCAGGATTAACATTCTTATATCAATAAATCCAACTCAAGTGAAATAACGACTGAAATACAAGTGACTCAAAGGATGTTTGGGATAACCATCCTCTAAGGATCCATTAAACTATCTATATATACAGTAGAATACGCTAAGTAGATAATGTCTAATCAGTAAAGTACGATATCAAAATAGCGTTAAGTCATGGCCCATTCCACCCTTAACACATTTTTATTACCAAGAGCATATACAAGACCGTAGTTTACCCAAAACCGGAAGTCACCAGAGGGCAATCCATATACTAAAGGTACAAACCAAAATCGTAGTGGTCGCGAATAGGATAATCAGTATGACAAGGTACACGAGGCAATACCAACTAGGATACTAGTAGTTGCGTGATCCGGACTGATGTTGGGCATAGCAGCTACTACCCCAACACCGCGAAACAACACTCCCATAATCGAGGGGTGCACCCAAATCGAATCACAAAAGTAATAGATATGGTAACGAAGAAGTGTGTCCGCTAGAGATGGCGATCCTCAATGGCCCGGCGCGGCTCCTGTTTTAGTCATGTCAGGGGTCGTCCAAAATCGTTCTCTTTCTTCAGTCAACGCGTTCACCAAAACCATCCACTTCGTTCTGGATCAACACTACGCGTATATTAGTTATTAAAGTGGTTTTCGGTATCGACAGAGAGTATGTCCATATCCGATCCCGGTCTCTTTAATAACTACGTATTATTACACCGATGGTCATTTAATAAATTTTCAAAATAGTTATATTTCAAAACCGACATATCATTGCCATTTCAAAACCATATAAATACGATATCACTTTTCCTTCAAATAAATCCGTTTCAAAATCATATCACTTTCTAAAGTTATATCGCTTTCGAACTCATAAGTCTTTTAAAATCATAACACTTTGGAAATCACAGCTTTGAAACCACAGCATTTTGGAAATCATAACACCTTCCTTTTAAACAGTTTAGATATTAACATTAGTATATATAATAAAATATAAAATAATTTATATTAAAAATGATTTATATTAAAATAGTTTATATTAAAATAATTTAAGAAGTAAAATATCAATAGTTTAAATATAATTTAAAATTACTTTATAAAATAAAATAGTTTCCTCAAATTTCACAAATCGATTCAAATTAACTCGAATTCCAAAATTTTAATTTAATCAAATCTCAAATCATCAATTTCAAATTGATTCACTTTCTAAATAACCATTTCAATCTATCGATTTCAAATTCATATTTAAACCATAAAATAAGCCATTTCAATTTCAATATATTTCAAAGCTTTAAATATTCAACATTTCAATAACATCTAATACAACTTCAATTCATGAATTTAAATAAACAAAATATCCCATTTAAATTTATATCTTTTGAAATATTCATTAAAGTCACTTTTAATCAAATTCAAGTTAAAACATATCTTTAGAATTTCAAATTTTATAAATTTCAAATCAAACTTTATTTAAGTATAATTCTTAAATAAATATAATTTCAAATCAATTTCAAATCATTACAAACTATATATTTGAAAATATAGATAAATAAATACTTAAACATATTTCATATTGATTCAAATCAACTTTATTAAATCAACTTTAATAAATCTTTAAAATCATTATTTATTAAAACCATATATTTCTTTCAAAACCGTAGAAATGTTTTCAAAACATTTATATATAGACCAACGGTGTCTGTATATAATTTTCTATCCTATGGTCAAGTGATACGGATATTTATCATTTCAATCCGCAATTTAAAATATATTCGGGTATATATCTTTTCAACCCGAAATCCCAAATTCAATTTAATTTGAAAATCGCTTGGGTTTATCATTTCAACCCATAACGATTTTCTCCTATTCTAAAGTCCATTCGGGTATGTATCATTTCAACCCATAGTGATACTATACTAACAGGGAACTTGCAGAGTGATAACAGATATGATAATAATATAACAACGGTAACAAGCATATATCATCAGTATAAATAACAGATAAGGGTGTCAGATGTCACAGGTGAACAGATACAGATGATGGCATATATATATATATCAATATAAATAACAGATAATGATGTCAGGTGTCACAGGTGAACAGATACAGATGATGGCATAGGTATAGCAATATAAATAACTAATAGCAGCATATTTCAATTGTCATTTCAATTGAAATCAAATTTAATAAATAAAAGAACGTTAATCGTGAGTGATTGCTCACCTTTCGAGGCTAGAGATGCACGAGAAGATGACACGGATACGCACACTGATACGGACATAGAGATTGAGTTACGAATCCGAGCAAAACAAATCGGCACGAATTCAACGATCAAAGCTGATAATAGAAATCGATGAAATCAAATCAAAACATTCAACATAGCAACAAATAAAACATGTCCTGCGTCAAAGTTTAACAATATAATTCTATGTGCTACCGAGATTGAAATGGTCTGAAATTTGGTATGAATAAAGATCAAAACTTGTATTTCAAACTGCAAAAGATTCACTTGTTTTGGACAAGAGACGAGAAAAGTTATGATGTCACGAACATAGACTCGGGCCATGTTTGCAGCAGTGTAAAATAATTTCTAAGTACAAAAGAACAGCTGTCTGGGTCTAACTTCCAGATCCTCGACCACTAATCAAACGATGTCGGATTTGGCTGAAATTTGACAGGCATAAACTAGGTAACTTTGACTTCTTTTTAAAAATAAAATCAACCCATTCCGACGTAAGACAGAAGAGATACGATGCGTCAAACATGAACTCAGGTCGTGTTTGCAGCAGTGTAAAATAATTTCTAAGTACAAAAGAACAGCTGTCTGGGTCTAACTTCCAGATCCTCGACCACTAATCAAACGATGTCGGATTTGGCTGAAATTTGACAGGCATAAACTAGGTAACTTTGACTTCTTTTTAAAAATAAAATCAACCCATTCCGACGTAAGACAGAAGAGATACGATGCGTCAAACATGAACTCAGGTCGTGTTTGCAGCAGTGTAAAATAATTTCTAAGTACAAAAGAACAGCTGTCTGGGTCTAACTTCCAGATCCTCGAACACTAATCAAACGATGTCGGATTTGGCTGAAATTTGACAGGCATAAACTAGTTAACTTTGACTTCTTTTTAAAAATAGAATCAACCCATAACCCAAAAGATATATATATTTAAAGTTGTTTCAAAATCCACTCAAACAAAAGCATAGGCTTAAATAAGTAGCTTCGCTGATTATATATACTTGTACACAATACTTTAAACATTGTATGTATATAATACTATACTTTATGCAAAATATATACTTGAAAACTTATATATACAAACAACAAATATCAATAACTTTGTATAACAGTATAACATAAGTCGTGTAGACAAAACACATATATAATAGCTGAAAGTACTTGAACAGTATAACATATGTATATACTAATCATTCTAGACAAATATACATATATAGCTTAGATACATCTCAAATATAAAATTCATACAACCATATGATATGTAATACCAATATAAGTTATATAGAAAGCATGCAGACATGTTTTAAAACCCACCTATACCTATACAAAATATGCAGACATGTACTTATTAACAAAATGAGATTCTATATATATAAACGGCTATGTGGACTAAAATATACATGAAACCAAACCTATATGGTATACATATAAATATTACTGCTACCCAAACACACACAAAAAAAAATGAATAAGATAAACTATATATATTGTAGCAAATATGTTCATACAAACACCCAAAATCAAAGTTTAGAAATGCTCTGTTGAAACCAAACCGAAGTCCATATACATATACAAGCAATTATATATATACTAGCATATATATGCAGCCTACCCAAAACTTAACAAATATATATATTACGTCTATATATAGGAGGCAAGTAAAAAGAAGATTACTGTTTGATCTACTGCAAGGTAATGGAGATCGGGTTCCAAGCGTGGTGGCGAGCTCGGGACGAGAGGGATGGATGCGGGTGCGGCAGGCAACACGGGTAGTGGAGATGGGCAGAGCAAGGCTGCACGGTCAGAGGGCGGAGGTTGCCGTGGGTTTGACCGAGGCATGTACGGCTGCGGCGTGCGGAAGGTGGGGCTCTGCTCGAGTTGGAGGCTGAGGATAAGTGGTCGGGAATGGAGACGATGGGTGAAGGAGCTTTGGTGGATGGTGTTACGGCGTTGGTGAGGAAGTGGTGGCGACGAGGCTTGGGGTGGAAGAATAGGTGGAGAAGGCCATGCGAACTGAAAGGGAGAAAGGGTGGAGTGGATAAATAAGTGGAAGGAGAAAGATGAAGGGTGACAGAGAGTTTGTAAAGAAGAAAGATAGAAAGGGGTGGGATGGTTTTCAAAGAGAAGAGGAGGAGCAGGTTCAGTAGAGGAATGAGTTTTTCTCAGGAAAAATAAAATAAATAACGTATAAAAAGGGAGAGGTACAGGCAATGTTTGAACGTGAATGGTTGGAGCAGGTTACAGCCTGTAAAGAAACGTATGAATAGATGGGTAATTCATTTCAAAATTAACAGTAGGACAGTCGATTTGACGCAGATAATTAAAGCAATTTATTGCTTTATTGGATAGTACGTTTTCAATTTTTGAAACCAAAGAAAATGGTAGTCACACAAATTTTAGTACCGTTACGACGAACCATGATTTCGCTTCCGTCGCGTACCGGACCTCAAAACACAGAATTGAATATACCGTAGAGATCAGCACGACGAGACGATCAAAATGGTATACAGATATTAGCAGTACGATTTAATTATAAAAATTCGAATTTTCTAATAGTGTAAAATGCAAGGAAAACGCTGAAAAATAAGATCGACGGAGCCAAAGATGTCCGAATTTGGAAAAACGACAAACTGAAATTTTGCTCAGAAGATGGTTTAGAATTTTTCTATGTAAAAATATTTAGGTTTCGGAAACATTTTATTTTCATCGTTTTTTAACTGATTAAGTTGAAGTGAATTTACGCGCGAAATAAACTTTCATATTTTCGGACGAAAATTTACCAGTTGCTATGTCTAATTAGACGCATTCCAAATATCAAATTTATATTTCAAAATTTTATCGTTTAAAATTTCCTAAAATTTCAATTAATAACGTTATTAAACCGGTTAAATTTACGGGTCGTTACAAAAGGTGAAGGATTCTTCCTTGTATGCCTTGTGTGAAAAGTGTTTTTTGAAGAGGATAAAGGAAGTACTTCCTGAGGTTTAAACTCTCTACCATTATTCAAATCATCAGCATTCAGAGCATTGGAAACATCACTAGAAATAGAAGGAGGAGGAAGTATAATATGACTAGGAGGAGACAAGTGCAAATAAGGAGAACTGGAATTTAAATTGGATGGAGACCGAGTACTAAATTGAGAACAACATGAGGATGACACAGAGGTAGAGCTACTTGAAGAAACAACATTCACAAAATTAGCAGTTACAGTTGAAGAGTTAGAAAGATTTCCACAAGAAGAACTAGAACCTAAATTTGATTGAGACCGAGTACCAAAATGAGAACAACATGAGGTAGATTTATTAGAAGATCCAACATTTACAACATTAGCAGCTACAGTTGAAGTATTAGAAAGATTTCCACAAGAAGGAGATGTAACCAATGAAATAGTATCACTACCAATACAATCCTGAGATTTTTCAAGAGAAGAGTTTGATAAGATAGAAAATGAATTAGAAAGATTTGTAAGGCATGAACTATCTGACTTATGAATGTCTATTCTTTTTCCTTTCTCAACACTTTCATTAGCTGATTGAATAATGTCTATATCCACAGATTGCTTTTTTTTCCAAACTCCTTTATTCCTCCTATTTACATTTTTCCGACCTTGATCAATTAAGCTTTTATTATCATTATCAATGACATAATTTGTCCGACTTTTATCTACATTCTTCACCAAAACTTGCTCCTTATTAACATCAATATCTTCAACCTTATTAACAAATTCACAACAAGCAGAATCATGACCAAAAATTTTACAATGCGTGCAGATTTTCGGTTTCCAATCATATGACAGTTGGACATCAGGACAGTTATTGCCCAATTGGGGTATAGGAATAGAGTCAGGTAAATCAAAATCAGGTGAGATTTCCACTAACGCTTTTGCATACTTAAATCTCTGTAGCTTTTCAGTGCTATTATCAAAACATATAAGCCTACCAACATGACATGCCAACCAATTAATCCCAATCAAAGTCCAAAGAATAATAGGAATTCTATGAAAATGTATCCACACAGGTACTTTCTTGACTTGAGCTTGTGAAATACCAACCGATGGATCCCACTTAGTAATAATGAACATTCTACCTCTTATAAAGATAGGATCCAAATTAAGAACATGATTCTTATCTTCTTGATTGGAAAACTTGAAAAAGAAATTATAGCCATCAGATTTGAAATCAACTTCACCTTTGAGTTTCCAAAATCTTTTCAAAAAAGTAACAACAGTCAAGAATGAAAGCGTACCATCCAAGAAAAAACCAACCAAATGATCCTCCCAGTATTTCAAACCCTCATTCCTAACAAGATCTGGTAAAACAGTAAAAGATTGATCCCGAGAAATGTCAAAATGGATAGGCTTATAAGAACCAGCATTACGTGGTAAAGATTTGAAAAGAGAGGACCAGTTCGAATTGACAGAGGAAGAATCCTTCTTGAAAGAAGAACAGAAAGAATCTAACTGACAAGGTGCAGAAGATAGATTGAGAGAAGAAAGAGGAGCAGATGAAGAGCAAGAAGTAGATGAAGTGGATGAAGATAGATTGAGAGAATGAAGAGGAGCAGATGAAGAGCAAGAAGAAGATGAAGTGAATGAAGAAAGAGGAGGGAAAGAAACAGAATCAAGAGAGAAAGAAGACGAAGAAAGAGACGCCATTAAAATTTCAAAAGAGGAGCCAAAACAGAATAAGTTATACCCACTAAACTATGAAAACAATGAATATACTTACATCCTATTTGCTTTGATAGAGACATGGAATACTTCACCTTTGATAATGAATTTTAGTTCTTTTCTTTTAGTTTGTGAATGAATTAAAATGAGATATGGACTTGGCTATTTATAGGTGAAGAGAAGGGTACTTTAGTCATTTCCTATAGCCTAACCAGATTTGACCAGATTTTGATCCAATAGAAACCAGCCTTATGGCCTAATTTGATTCGACCACATTTTGGTCCAATAGAAAACATCTTGATGGCCTAATTTGATTTGACCGCATTTTGGTCCAATAGAAAACATCTTGATGGCTTAATTTGATTCAACCACATTTTGGTCCAATAGAAATCCTACTTATCAACTATGGCATAACATGATTCGACCAGATTTTGGTCCAATGGCAACCATCCGCATGGCAGAACCTGATTCGACAATATTTTGGTCCAATGGCAACCATCCGCATGTAATATAATAATCATTATGCTATTTTGTTCATTAGGCAAGTAATTATACTGTTCTGTTTTTATTAGGCAAGTAATTATACTATTCTGTTTTATTAGGCAAGGTTAATAATTCTCTCTTGTTTTACTAGGCAAGTAATTATACTATTCTGTTTTATTAGGCAGGGTTAATAATTCTAGATATAAAATCCATTATTTAATCATTTAAAAACATATTAACTATTCATGTTCAAATTGATTAAATTATGGGCTGTTACATTTTAAATATTCGAATTTGATGACCCAAAAATACGGGTCGTTACATTCAAAATTCTGTAAGTAATGATCGTGAATTAAAGAAAATCATTGTATGAAAAAAAATGAACAATAAATGATGTGAAAAAGATAAATAGAGTAAACTTAAAAATGTTTTGGATTCTTTGTTTGTATTGGCTTATGAATTGGTTAGGAAATGATACTTCTATTTTGTATAAAGATGTATAAATAATCTATAAGTTTTATCTACGACTGTTGAGTGTATGGTTTACTTAGTAGTTTATTTATCATTTTTATATGATTAGAAGTTCTAAACTCGAACAAACCATTTGTTTTGGTTGCTATGGACGGATGATTTCTCTCTTTATTGGAAATGATGTTTGTACTGTCGTTTTCAAATGATTATTGTTATATGGTGATGTATTGTTTGTTATTTATTGAAACAACTTAAATCTTTGCTCATTTACTTAATTATTAACCTCTTTGGATTATATAAGTGAAATACAGGTTTATGGAAGCAATTGCTACTGATTTTGGTTTCATAAATAAGCGTTGTTTGCCCGACAAGTAGATACGTTTTCGGATTACGGTTTTTTAGCGGTATTATATTATTGTCCCGTTGTTTGGGATATATTATTTTGAAATATGTGATTTATTTTGTTATTTTTGATATTATTATTTCTCCCAGACCTCTTCGTACAAAGGAGACTCTATCGAAATTTTTTGTGAATTTTGGACTTAGAAAATTTTGTGAAATGTTTTCCAAACTTTCATTAACTTGAATATAAAGGATTTAATTATTTATAAATTTATATATTTTATTTAAATTATTTAATTATGTAAATTATTTGTTTATAAATTTAATATTTTTGAATAAGATACACTACGCCATAGATGGCCTATTGCAACGAAATTACAAGGTGTTGCTAGCTACAATGTAACGATAGCTATGCTAATTTTTGTCTATTGCAACATTCACTTCAATGTGTTAGCATAGATATCAGCAAAATGTTGCAGTAGCTATAAATATATTCAAATTAATAAAATTAATAAAATTTTACACCTCAGCGATCCACACCATCATTTAAAACAAAATCTCAACCGTCAATCCACACCATCAATCCACACCTTAGCAATTTTCATTTCCCGCTTTACTTTTCTTTCTCGTTCCTCTTTGTGTGAAAATTAGGGCACGGCATTTTTCTTTCTCGTTCCATTCTGTGAAAACTAGGGCACGCGATTCCAGTTGCTTTGATGCTCTGATTGATCGAATCTAGTGTGAGAAACGTTCATGGTAGCTTGCTCCTTCATTCTCCTTGATTGATTGCTCGAATTGCTTTGACTTCGTTGTCCGGTGCGATGTGATATTATTTGGTATGTTTTCTGCCTTCTGGTTTACTTGATTATTCTCGATTTTGATTACACTCGCACGCTTTTGCCGATGATGAATTGGGATTTATTTATAGGCTTTATTTCCTATAATCTCGAGTTTAATCTTTCTGTTGGACTTTGAGAAATCTGGTATGTTGGATTGTGATGATGTATTGGTATGTTGGATTTTGGTTCACTGGCTTGATTTTGCTTTGCCGATGATGAATTGCGATGTGATATTATTTGGTATGTTGGATTTTGGTTCACTGGCTTGTTTTTGATTTCTAATCTGAGCTTGTTAGCTCCTTTCTGCTGCATTTGTTAAACCAGAACTTGAACCTTTGTTAAACCAGAACTTGAACCTTTGTTAAACTTGTTCACATACCTTTGTACCTTGCTGCATTTGTTAAACCAGAACTTGAAGTATTTGTATTCTGCTGTCCTCTAGAAAACTGCTTCACTTGAAAACTTCTGCATTTTGAAAATCAGAACTTTGAAAGTGATCTTTGGTTTTCTAAAACTGTTGACTAATCTGAACATTGAGTTTTGATTTCCACGATATATACAAACATATGTGTGTTGAGCTTTGTTGGTTTTTCTTGGTCTGGACTGAACTGGTACCATGCTAGCCTTGTTCTTTAACATGAACTGATGCTCCAGGTCCTCTGTATATCATATTACTGCCTATGTTTCTCTTGTACATGCCTGATGCATTCACTGTTTTTGCTTGATGGGCTGCCTATGTGTACTGCTGTGTTTCTTGCACTGGCTTGTCTACATTTTGCTGAACCTGGTTCTTGTTTGTTTTGTTGGTTGCTTGGCCCTGAGTTGAATCCAATCGATGACTCGGGTTTGACCTTGTGCCGTGTCCTTGTATCCATGTGTTGCATTCATGTTTGGCTTATGCACTTATGAAAAGAAACAACCCAAATACCTGAGGCAAATATTATAACAAAAATATTTTCATTTTCTGTTTGAGTTAAATATTATTTTCCAGATTACTGCTTTTGAATTATATGTGACAGGTATTGAAGACTGGACAGCTGGATACAAGCTTGAAGACAGAGTCAAATCAAATGTGCATGAGTGTATGAATGCATGAGCTGAAGTCAGGTTTCAAAGAAGGCTCGATCTTCCGAAATCGGATGAATCGGGCGGTGCCCCGGACCCCCGCCGGCGCTGCGCCCGGACCCGCTTCTCGGCTCGCCTTTGGCTCGGCACTCGGCTCGCCTTCGGCTCGGCACTCGGCTCGTCATATATTTGTCAGTGTCGGTGTCTGTATAAATTGAAACTACATATGTAATGAGTGAAATGAGTGATGTAGTGAGGATTATCTGTATATGTAAATATCAGTGTTATATATCATTGAATTGTAAAATAGTGGAGTCAGGAATTTGTACTATTTCAAATGTTGAAATAAAATATTTATTTAAATAAATTACTGTTTGAATACCAATTCTGTGCAATAGCATTTTATTAAATAAATATTTATTTCTATTAAAAAATCAAATATGCTCTACATTGTGGGCCCCACAAATTCAGAAAGTTAATATCTATAGCAACATTTTGGAATGTTAGTACAGACACCTATGGATGTTGCTATAGACCCAAATATGGTTCTATTGCAACAATATTTCTTATGTTGCCTTAGATAGTCAAAATGTTGCCTTTGAGGTCTGCGGCAACGCGGCAAAATGCAACACCGAGAAAGTGTTGCCTTTGCCCTTTTTTAGCCTACAGCATCATTTTTTGGCACTTCCTGCATCACTTCTTTGGTGTTGCAGTATGCAATCTATGGCGTAGTGATATATTGATTTCTTAATTCCTTCTTTTCCCTTCTTTTCTTTTTCGAGGACGAAAAATTTTGAGTGGGGGAGAGTGTAACGATCCATAATTTTCAATAATTAAAAATTTGTTAATCTAATAGATTTTGTGATTTAATGTTGGGAGAGATAAAAAATTTTGATTTAATAATAAGAATATAACTGGAATGAAATGAAATTGTATTAATTTAAGGTAATTGATAATGGCTTTGAATGTAATTCCAATTAACTAAATTTATTAAAAATTTATAATTGGTTATAGATTGTAAATTAACTGTAATAATGTGTGTATTAATTGATAATTGGATTAAAAGAGTAGTTGGTAAATTATAGGTTGTATTAATTAATGAAATAATGTGTAATAAAAGGTTATTGGATATAATTAGTATTATGTAAGTTATTATAACATTTGTTTGTAAACAATAAACGCACAATTGTGGTTAAATGTAGAAAAGGTGACAATTGTTATTTGTTACCAATTTAATTAATCAATTACAAATAAATGTAAATAAATATTACATTAATGTGAGTTAATACAATAACTGTAGATTGGGAATGTAATAAAATGTACAGAAATGTCAATTACACTCATAAGGAAATAAATTGATTTAATAATAAAAATGAAACTAGGAAAATAAAGTTGTGGGATTTTAAATTTTTATTAATGTCAAAGTCAACAAAGGTTCAATATTATTGGAATACTGCAACTAATAAGCTAAAAGATGATAATTGTAGAATATTTGTGTAATAAGATGTAAACAAATGTTAACTATGTCTATAGAGTAATAATGGATTGAATAAAAAGACTGAAACCAAATTAGATCAATTTATTGGAATTAAATTATAATTAGTTGGATTTAATTACAGTTGAAATTGAACACTAAAACTAGTGTAATAACCAACACTGAAATTTTTTGTAAACTTGTTTTAAATTATTGTAAATGTCTAAGTAATCAAAAATGATGAAAATTGGTTAGTATATAAATATTGAATTAAAAAGTGATTAATTAATTGAATATAAGTTTATTTAATTAACGTGAAAATAGCCATTTTGGCCACTGACTCGGATTTCGACGAAACCAGTTTCATTAGATCCGTAACGGTGAATTATTGTAGAGTTTCAAGTTTCCTAGCGATCGGATTTGCCGTTTGCTCATGCGGACACGAAATGCGTAGAGATCAAATTCAATTGAAATCAATTTGAAATAAGCGGATTTTAAGCTAACTTCTTCATACGATGGAGTTAGGACTTGAAATCTATTCCAATGAGTTTAAAAACATCGAAAACATCTATTTTGATATATGGGATGACCTATTTTCGTTTCGGGATCGGAACGGGCTTTTTGGGTCGCGTAGTCGTTTCGATCCAACTCTGCCTATATATGGGCCGTTATAAACCCTAGTTGTTTCTCATATTATTATTTCTTTATGTACATCTTCTTCTTCTTTCTTAAACCTAATTCCCAAATTTCAAAACCTAACTTCAAAAAAAAACCGAAAAAAAATTTGGTCCAGGTTTACTTCGAGTCGGGAAGGAGTATACTTCGAGTTTCACATGAGAAAACCCTGCAGCGACTGGGGTCAGAGAGAGTTCAAGGCCAAACAAGGCAGATCTGGGTGCACTTCAAGTTCCAAAGGCGAAAACCCTGGAGCGACTTCGGGTCAGGAGGCAAATGACTCGGGTCTCGGGTCATTTTCGCAAAACTCAGAGCAAGCACCGGGTAATTGAGGCGGCGACTCGAAATAAGACCCGAAGTCAAAATTTTCCAATCTTCTAACGTTAATAACTTTTGCATACGAGCTCGGATTCACACGTGATTTTCTCCATTGGGCTCGTATCGGAATTCCGGACATTTTGGATCTAAATTGGATGAATTCTTAGACTGTTCGAATTTGGGCCTTTATTTGAATTTCAAATCGATTGAAAATCAAAGGTGAGTGTTTTAACCCACTCACAACTTCTAAAATTTCTTATGTTAGTTAAATTAAATTTATTATGTGATTAGAAATTAATTGATTGATTTTTGGTATGTTTTAATTGTCATTCTAGCTAAATTTTATTTTTATTGCATTAAATCATCATTCAATTTAATATTGAATTTAAATTGTCAATTTAATACCTGTTATTGATTACCAGTTATATGTTGATATTTATTGATTGATTTGGATGATGATTGCGATGGATGTTTGATTGTTGATATTGGATGACTGGATGTTGTATTTTTATATTGTTATAACACTGCAAGTTCCCTATGGTTGAAATGATACATACCCAAATGATCTATAGATTAGGGAAAAATCGTTATGGGTTGAAATGATAGACTCGAGTGATTTAATGGATTATTTAATTCGGGATTGCGGTTTGAAATGATATATAACCGTAAAATTTTAAATTGCGGATTGAAATGATAAATATCCGTATCACTTGACCCTAGGGTAGAAAATTATGTACGGACACCGGATTGGTTAAATTAAATGATTTTGAGTCTTTGAAATTTTGAATTCAGTTAACTGGTATTTTGAAATAGAAATTGATTTATATAAACTGAATTATTTTTGAAGCCAAAGCGTAAATGTTGGAATTGGAATTTATTTAATGAATTGTTCAAAGGATTTAAATTGGAACAAAGTTGATGTGTCAAATATAAGTGAATTTATCGGAATTGAGTTATTGAAATGTTTGGGTATAACTTTGAAATCTATTTTAAAATAATTTAAACTATTTTAATCAATTTAAACTAATTTAATTTATTTAATCTATTATAACCTATTTAACCCAATTTAATCTATTTTACTTATTTTAAACTAATTAAATTTATTTAATTTATTTTAAATATATTTAATATAATTTACATCTATTTAATCTATTTTAAATTTATTTAATCTATTTTAAATCTATTTAATATAATTTAAATCTATTTAAACTATTTTAAATTTATTTATTCTATTTAAAAATTTACTTAATATAATTTAAATCAATTTAATCTATAATTAATCTATTTAAAACATTTTAAACCTAATAAAATCTATTAAATCTATTTTAAATCTATTTATATCATTTCAAATCTAATTAAATCAAATTTAAGTCTATTTAAACTATTTTTACTATTTAAACTATTTTAATCTATTTAAACTATTTAAACTTGGGAGTGTGTTCAGAGGTGGGCGGTAGTAGCTGCTATGCGTTACCACCAGTCCGGATCCGCAATTGGTATATCTATCATGGCATTGCCTCGAGTGCCATGTTCGCATGCCCTAAAGCACCTTCTACGAGTTTGGTTTGTACCATACCTATGGAGCGCCCTCTGATAGCCTCTAGTTTACGGAGGAGTTACGGTACTATATTGACTATGGGAATATATAAAATGTGTTAAGGGGGATATGGGTAACGCCTTAATGCTATTTTAATACTTTTACTTTATTGTAGACACTATTATAATAGCGTATTGTACTACATAGTAGATAGTTTAACGGATCCTTAGGAGATGGAAATCCCGAACATCTCTTAAGTTATTGCACTCACATTAGACACTTGATAAGAGATGTCAAACCCAGTAAACACCTCTAACGCCGTTCCACTCAATTTATTCATCGTTGATTTAACTTACATAAGATCTTTTAGTATGACTCGAGTGTTTGTCTTTTCAATTCGCTCGGGTCAGCCTAAGCATTTCAGGGTTGAAGACCTTATTTCTGGAGGACGAAGACGAAGATTTGTACTATTATTATTTATTATATTTATTCCAATACATCATGTTGTTCCGCTGCATTTATTTATTTATTCGTGTTTTATGTAACCCTGATTTTTGTGTTGTAAAAGAATAATCAAATGTATTTATAAAACAGCTTCATGAACTGTTATTTGATTATTATATTTTGTCATTCCACTGCGAGATTCTATAATTGTTTTATTTCATTTTCTTTTTCTTATCCACCCCATAACAATCTGCCCTTTTGAATGGTTTGAGTTCGGAATGTGTGTTTGCTTAAAACGTCCAAAAAGGCACTTCATTACACAATCTCTAGACCTCACGAGACTCATGATCTCTTGCCTATAGATATTTAAAACCAATAATAATCTCATCTTTTAAAAAAATTAAAAAAAATACTATATACATAATTAATATTATCCCTAATTTGATTTTGGGGTCCTTGATTTCATTCATCATGGATGTTCATTGGCAACCTAGCTGGTGCAACTTGGACGCGCGAGGCTATTGGCGTGCGATGAAATGTGGGTGACATGGTTGGAAGTTCTAGACGTCGACGAGGGAGGTTGCGACATGGTTGAGGCATTGTTCAAAGGATGTTGGCAGCCTTATTGACTGCTTTCACTGAGAACTGAACCCAGGAACTTTGGAGTTAGGAACTTGGATCTTAGAAAGCAATGGCTAGACCACCAACAAGGAAGCAAGCAGCGGAAAGAAGCAATCAGGAAGGAAGTCAAGCGGCCTCTTCTGGAGCTGGAGAGGGTCATGCGTCCATCTACATAACTCGGGACGAGATGCAAGTGATGATGAATTCTATGCAAGAGCAGATGATGAAACGACAAGAGGAGATGATGCAGGCTCTTCTTAGGCAATTTGGATAACCAGGAACTGCAGGTGCTCAAGATCGTGGAACTGGACCAGAGGAACTCAACCAGCGGACAGATGGAGTGATTCAGCAGGGGGCAGCTCCCAATCAACAAACAATTAACAATCTAGATGGACCTAGACTCGGGGGCACACCACCAAGTAATGCTGGACCAGTTCATGGAGGGATACCGGATGACGCTACGCGGCCTGAAGTCGATAGGAATACAGGAGTACGTGATGAGGAATATGTGCCAGAATTTCCTCAAGGGCATGGGAGGCAGCCTGGAAACATGGATAGGGGGCAACCCTTGGTTGGAAACACTGGATTGGCTGAAATTATCAGGCGGACTATTCGCGAAGGTCTGACAAACAGGGATTCAGAGAGAGTTAACAAAAGTCCGTTTACCCGGAACATTAGGACAGCTAGAAATCCGCCTGATTTCAAACTACCCACTCTGGAAGTATACAACGGGAAGATGGATCCCATCGACCACTTGATGCGGTACACCAGGCATATGGAAGTGCTGGGGGCAACGGAGGAGGTTATGGCCCGATGTTTCCCCTTGTACTTGACTGATATTGCTGCTATGTGGTTCAGACAACTGGAGGACGGATCCATTGGAGCATGGACGGAACTGGTGGACAAGTTCTTAAGTCAGTTTCGAGTTCACATAAAAAGGCCAAAGAACGTGATGACACTAACGTCAATCAAACAAGGGGCGGATGAATCGCTCAGGACATTCTTAACTCGATTTAATGCAACAGTTGCTTCGGTGGATCGGCCGGATCCATCAATGGTTCTGATGGCTGCGGTATCAGGAGTCAGAGATAATTCGGATTTCAAAGTATCGTTGGTATGGGACCCACCGTTGGATCTTGGGGAATTCTTTCATGAAGCTGAAAGATTTCTTCGACAAGAGGATGCATGTTTGGACATGAGGTCAAAGGAAGTAAACATGACTAAGGATGGAGGACTACCCGACGAAAGCTCGGGTGGGGGCAAGGATAAAGGGAAAAGGAAGTGCTAGGGAGAACAAAAGTTCTCCACTTACACAGGATTGAACACAACGTTGGAGCGGATTTTCTTGGATACTCGGGATCGCCTTCCCTATCGAAGGTGTAACGACCCACTATTTTGGACCATTCAAATCGACAATAAATCCACACATGTCTGACTTGAATAATTCAAAACAATAGATTGTTAATTTAAATTGGCAAAACTCAGCATATACAGTAAATAAATAATCACAGACACAGAGTAATATAACAATAATGCAGCGGAAACAAAAGAATAGTAGTTCATGAAGCTACTATGTATATATATATATAGCAGAGTTAAACAAGATACAACAGAGGTCTCGAATACATAGATATCTCAATACAATAGTCAAATACACGATCTGAATACATCACTGGAATCAACTGAAAGCTGGATAGATAGCCGGATCTCCAAGCGAAGCTCCAACTCCAAAGGTGAGTCTCGAATACTGGTACACTCAGTCTGACCCGAGCGTAAAGAAAACAAACACTCGAGTCAGGATTAACATTCTTATATCAATAAATCCAACTCAAGTGAACTAACAACTGAAATACAAGTAACTCAAAGGATGTTTGGGATAACCATCCCCTAAGGATCCGTTAAACTATCTACTATATAGTAGTGTACGCTAAGTAGATAATGTCTAATCAGTAAAGTACGATATCAAAATAGCATTAAGTCATGGCCCATTCCACCCTTAACACATTTTTATTCCCAAGAGCATATACAAGACCTTAGTTTCCCCAAAATCGGAAGTCACCAAAGGGCAATCCATATACTCAAGGTACAAACCAAAATCGTAGTGGTCGCGAATAGGATAATCAATATGACAAGGTACATGAGGCAATACCAACTAGGATACTAGTAGTTGCGTGATCCTGACTGATGTTGGGCATAGCAGCTACTACCCCAACACCGCGAAAAAACACTCCCATAATCGAGGGGTGCATCCAAATTGAGTCACAAAAGTAATAGATAAGGTATCGAAGAAGTGTGTCTGCTAGAGATGGCGATCCTCAATGGCCCGGCGGGGCTCCTGTTTTAGTCATGTCAGGGGTCATCCAAAATCGTTCTCTTTCTTCAGTCAACGCGTTCATCAAAACCATCCACTTCGTTCTGGATCAACACTTCGCGTATATTAGTTATTAAAGTGGTTTCGGTATCGACAGAGAGTATGTCCATATCCGATCCCGGTCTCTTTAATAACTACGTATTATTACACCGATGGTCGTTTAATAAAATTTCAAAATAGTTATATTTCAAAACCGACATATCATTGCCATTTCAAAACCATATCAATACTATATCACTTTCACTTCAAATAAATTCCTTTCCAAAATCATATCACTTTCCAAGGTTATATCGCTTTCGAAATCATAAGTCTTTTAAAATCATAACACTTTGGAAATCAAAACTTGAAATTCATAATACTTTGAAATCCTAGCACTTTCCTCTTAAACAGTATAGATATTCACAAATCAATTCACATAAACTCGAATCCCAAAATTAAAATTCAACTAAATCTCAAATAATAAATTTCAATTCAATTTAGTTTCTCAATAAACCCTTTCAAATTATCGATTTCAAATGCCTATTTGAACCATAAATAAACCATTTCAATTTCAATATATTTCAAAGTTTAAATATTCGACATTTCAAAACTAAATTCGATAATTCAATTTATGTCCTAATTAAATTTCATTACATTTAGTTTCTGAAATATTTCTTTAATCATTTCAATACATCAAAATACAACTATAATTTACAAATTTATATAGACAAAATATCCTATTTAAATTTATATAAGTTTGAAATATTCATTTAAGCCACTTCTTAATTAATTCAAGTTATAAAACATATCTAAAAATTTCAAATTTAATAGATTTCAAATCAACTTATTTAAGTATAATTCTTAAATAATTAAGAATTCCAAATCAATTCAAATTTATCTTTCAACCTGAAACATTATAAATTCTATATTTAAGAATATAAATTTTACATAAATACTTAAACATATTTCATATTGATTCAAATCAACTTTATTAAATCAACTTTAATAAATCTTTAAAATCATTATTTATTAAAACCATATATTTCTTTCAAAACGTAGAAATGTTTTTCAAAAACATTTATATATAGACCAACGGTGTCTGTATATAATTTCTATCCTATGGTCAAGTGATACGGATATTTATCATTTCAATCCGCAATTTAAAATATATTCGGGTATATATCTTTTCAACCCGAAATCCCAAATTCAATTTAATTTGAAAATCGCTTGGGTTTATCATTTCAACCCATAACGATTTTCTCCTATTCTAAAGTCCGTTCGGGTATGTATCATTTCAACCCATAGTGATTCTATACTAACAGGGAACTTGCAGAGTGATAACAGATATGATAATAATATAACAACGGTAACAGGCATATATCATTAGTATAAATAACAGATAAGGGTGTCAGATGTCACAGGTGAACAGATACAGATGATGGCATATATATATATATATATATATATATCAATATAAATAACAGATAATGATGTCAGGTGTCACAGGTGAACAGATACAGATGATGGCATAGATATAGCAATATAAATAACTAACAACAGCATATTTCAATTGTCGTTTCAATTGAAATCAAATTTAATAAATATAAGAACATTAATCGTGAGTGATTGCTCACCTTTCGAGGCTAGAGATGATTTGACGATCAAAAGCTATGAATCCGGGCACGAATTTCAAAGCAAAGCTAGATTGGCACGAATTCAACGGATAAGCTGATAATACGAATAGACAAAAGCAAATCAATACCGAATTGACGAAGGTAGATGGTATAAATGAACATATATATAAATATATATACTATATACAAATCATATACAGCCTATCATTTAAATAAATGCATAACTTCCAAAATCTATATACACACACATAACTATATAGATTCAATATTTTATTTAAACTTCTATTAAAATAAATTCCTATACGTATCAATTTTTTCAATTTATATTTTTAAATTTTATATATATATATATATAGAATGAGCTATATATATCACATGTACACTTATACTTATATCATTTTAAAAAAATCAATATTTGCAATTATTATATATTAAACAAACAACATTTATAATTTTATAAACTTATAACAGTAAAATACAATACATAACATAATCATAAAGTAACGTATACATAACAACGTTACATTTGAGTTGCGAAGGCAATGTTAATATAAACAATATTATATTATACTTAACATAAAGTAACGCATCTAGTTGATCTATAGGAATGGATATATGTAGCATATATAATTAAACCCAAATATAAAGACCGATACTGTCACCTTTATAACTCACAAAATACCCAACATATAATATATCGAAATAGACAAATAAAATCAAACAGAACAATGAATGGAATTATGATATAATATATATACTAATTATACTATATTGTTAAAACCAAATCTTTTACATATCTTATAAACGTGAGTTCAAAATTTTAGCTCAAACCCAAATACCATCTTTACTACAACTATACTGCATATAACACATATAAAATTTACATATTGTTTGTTTTTCTTTTTTTTTTTTTAAAAAGTTACATATATAATCTACTGTGATGTACTTATCGTAAGCCCATTTCTTATATACGAAAACAAATCAAATATGTACTTAACCTATACATAGACATGGATTTACAAATCTTACCTTAGTTTTCTTTTAAAGTATAATATATATATCGTTATTAGAATAACTCTATTGTCTCAAAGAAGAGCATATAACTCATGTACATAAAAATATAACCGCCACTATTATACGTATACTTACTGTAAATAAAAATCAGAGGCCGCAAGGGGAGGCGAAGTGAGTTGTTCCAGGCGGTTGGAGGTGTGGTCCACGTGGTGGGTTGCGGAAGTGGACCTGGTCGAGTTCGGTCAGGCAGTGGGAGCAGGCGGAGGTGGCTACGGCAGCCAAGGGAAGGTCGGGACAAGCTGCTACGGGTTGCTTTGAAGGCGGAGTCCGGTCATGTACGGGTGAGGAGGGGAGAAAGGAGAGGAAGACGGAGAGCGGAGAAGGAGTGGATGGTGGAGCCTCGGTACGACTAAGGTGGAGGTGGAAGCATGTGGGTGATGGGCTCGGTGAGGCTGTGCTTGGTCAGGGTTGATGTGGGGACGGCAGAAGAGTGGTGATGGATCTGGGTTGCGTGGCCACGTGGAGGGGAATTTGCAGAGAGGGAAGGTTGATTTTGGATTCCCAGGCTACGTTTCTGGAGGAAATGAGCGATGGAGGCAAGTGGATATACTTCGGAGAGGAAGGGACGATGCTGTGAGGCAGAGAGGGGAGGAACGGCGGTCGGTTGTTGATGGCAGTTGCTGGCCGTGAGGTGTGGTGAGACGGAGAGCCTGGAAGTGACAAGGCGATGTGAGACGAGGTTCCTGGCAAAAGCATGGAATATATTCTCGTGATATATATATTCAAAGAACAGAGAAAATGTAAAAGGAGAGAAAGAATGAAAGAGAGAATGAACAGTTTGAGTTTGCAAATTCAGAATATATGTTTCTTTGCAAATGAACAGACTGAGAAAACACAGAGATCCATAAAGTAAATTGAAAAGATGGAGCCGTAACAGCTGAACATTGAATTCTGCAAATATTTATGACTGGTGATGTAACGACCCGTAAAATTTAATAGTTTTAAAAGTATATTTAACTGGAAATTTATGAAATTTTAAACAATAAAATTTGATTTTAAAAATTTATTATTTGGAATACGTCTATTTTAATATAGCAACTGGTAAAATTTTCATCTGATAATATTGAAGTTTATTTTCCTGTGAAATTTCATTTCAAATCAAACTAGTTAATAACAGTGAATTTAAAAGTTTTCCGAAACCAAAATATGTCAACAGGAGAAAATTTATTCAGACTATTCTGAATCAGACTGCGAAATTCGTTTTTCCAAATTTGGACTTCTACTGCTCCGTTTATCTTAATTCTGGCAAAATAGCAGCATTTCTGGTACCGATTATCGACTTTCGATCGGATGATCGTACCACTAGTATTTGTATACTGTTTTGATCGTCACGTCATGCTGATCTCCATGGTATATTCATTTGCTTGTTTCGGCGTCCGATGGACAACAGAATCTGTAAAACAGTTCACCATATCGGTACCGTATCCGTGACCTTTTGTTTTCTATTGCCTTTCAAACTTTAGCCGTGCTTTCCAAACAACAGAATTTATTGCTTTAATGACTTTTCAACATTCTATTTATTATTGGTTGACGTTTTAATATTTAATTATTTCACACGTTTCATTTCCTACTAACCCGTTATGTCTTCTCCTACCCATTCGTTTAAGAAAATTTTATTATGATTTGGTTTGTGCGCTGTACATCTCCTTTTCAGATCTCATTTTTTGGATCTAAGAATTTTTATAAAAGTATCATCTGTTCATCTCCTTTACAAGCAGATCCCTCTTTTTATCAAAGTCTTTTATTTTTGAAATCTCCTGCTACTTGATATCCAAAGCACGACTTACCTCCTCCCTTCCTTCACCGCAACCTCTTCCCACATCCTCATCACCAAATGCCACCGCCGATCTTTTCACCACCGTTCCCAAGCAGCCGAGGCCACCATCATCCCACCTTCCTTCCCGCTCCTCTGACCCGTCCCATCCACTCACATGACCTCCGAAACCCCACTCCCCTCTAGCCAAACCGTGCCACCACTTCCTCCACGTCTTCACAACCCAACCGATCCACTCATTTCCACCATCAGCCGAGACCCTGCTCTCCTCCGGCCTCCGCTGTGCTTCACCTCCAACTTGGCCTACATCCTCTCCTCTCATTATTTCGGTCCCTCCCCTCTCTTCTAGCATCTCCGCCTCACACCCAAGTCTCGGCCTCCCACCACCTCCGAGCTGCTACTCCCCTCCGCCCACGACCAACTCGCGCAGCCATCAGCCTCAACCTCCATCACCGAGACACCTAGCTCCGCTTCCCCATGTTACCGAGCAACCCAAACAGCTTCACACCGTCACTGCTCGAACTCATCAGCTCCACCACCTTCTTCCTTGTCTCAGCATCTAGTGTTTCTCCTCTCCTAAGTAGTAAGCGCATATATGTATATTTGGTTTTAAGCCTTGTTTGTATAAGATGAATTGTCAAGTTGTGTATATATATAGGTTTATCTACATATATAAGTTTATACAAGTATTTATTTCCTGTAGGAGTTATATAAGTTATATAAGTTTACATATATAGTGAATTGTATATAACTTGTTTACACATATGTTACTTTATATCTATCTAGAATAAGTATTGTATGGGTTTATTTTATATGTTAGACATATACACGCATGCCTATGAAGCTTATACATTTTAAAATATTTATATAGTTTAGTATGGTATGTTTAAATATTTATATGTATATTTTTAAACCTTCATCCACTATTAAAAATATTACATAAGCTGCATATACATATTTAGGCTGCTTTCAATTGAGAAGTATTTGCATGTAAGTTGGATAATATGTTAAACATATATATGTTTATATTTTGTCATATAAGTTTGGACTGGCTCCAGTCTATACATTAGTTTTACACTACATTAGTATGTATATATATGTTCGTTGATATACAGTGTTGTAAAAGACTATAACATATGTAAGCTTTTACAGTTTATATATATATTAAAATATATAAAGTTGGTTACTATATAATATATTCATCTCAGTTGTATATTTGATTTCCTGAGTTGTTTTCGAGATCTAACGCATATTAACAAGTTAAGTTTAAAATTTGTTTATTTTAAATCTGATTTTTGAGACATAACAGATATAGGTTGTTGAGTTGTGATGTACTATAATAAGATATGTTATGTCGATTTTGTTATAAACGTTTATCGTAAATTATAATAAGCCTGCATGCATATACTGTAAATATATACTTTTATATTTATTTGTTTATATATGTTCTGAGTTGTAACTATTATCAGTTATATATGATAGATATTTTGTTTTAAAATATGAGTTTATAGCATATATATATGTATGTTCATATATTAGCTCATATATACAAGTTACTGGAGTTTGGTTCACAAAAAATTTATTTATATACAGATTTTTTTTAGGTAAATATATATATATATATCGATTTTTTATAAAATAACTAGAGTATATATATATATATATATGTTCTATTCCTATCAAACTAATCGATTGTTCTCATCGATTTCAGCCCCGTTTTAATCGCCGAATTCGTGCCCATCTGGTTCCGTTTTGAAATTCGTGTTTGGATCCACAATTCACTTCCATTTCCGTTCATCTCTCTAGCCTCGAAAGGTGAGCAATCACTCACGATTAACTTTCTTTTATTTTTAAATTTGATTTCATTTGAAATAGCAATTGAAATATGCTGCTGTAGTTATTTACATTGTTATATATGCTATTATCTATAACTGTTCACCTGTGACATCTGACATCAGTATCAAGTATTATATGCCTGCTATTACTATTGTTTGTATCTGTTCACCTGTGACATCTGACACCCGTATCTGTTATTTATACTGATGATATATGCCTGTTGTTATATTTTTTTTAGTATCTGTTATCACTCTGCAAGTTCCCTGTTAGTATAGAATTCACTATGGGTTGAAATGATACATACCCGAACGGACTTTAGAATATGAGAATTTCGTTATGGGTTGAAATGATAAACCCAAGCGATTTTCATTTGAATTGAAATTGGGATTACAGGTCGAAATGATATCTACCTGTATATATTTAAATTTCGGATTGAAATGATAAATATCCGTATCACTTATCCATATGATAAATATATATACAAACACCGTTGGTCCATATATATATAAATATTTTGAAATTGAATTCTATGGTTTTGGGAAGAAATATATGGTTTTAACAAATGTTGATTCTTAAAATTTTATATAAATGGTAATGATATATATAGATTTAATAATGATATTTAATTGTATTAAGATGGATTTAATTCATATAATATGTTAAGTATAAAATTTATATTTGAAAATAGATTTTGGTAAAAATTTGAATAAGTTAAGGTGGGGATGATAATTTGAATTTAGTAAAGAATTTTATTTAATTAAACCAATATAAAGCTTTTGAAATTGGAATTTAAGATATGATTTATAACTTGAGTTTGATTTAAATAATTTAATGAATATTTCTTGTTTAAATAAATTTAAGGAAATATTTAGTAAAAATGAAATTTAAGGCTAGTTAAATGATATTGAATTTATTAAGTGAATATTCCCTGATTAAATAATAATAAAGCTTAATCAAGTGCTATATGAAACTGTTAAATTTAACTTTGAAAATGTTGAATATTAAAGCCTTGAAATATATTGAAAATTTAAATGGTATATTTAGAACTGAATTGAATTGATGAATTAAGCTTTGAATAAATTTGAATTTGGAATTTGAAGTTGATTTGAATCAATTTGCAAGACTTGAGAAAATTAAATGCTTACTTTATAAATTGATTAATATATATACTATCTTGGAAAATAGTTATATTTGAAATAAAATGATATTTGGGTTTTGAAGTATAAATTAAATTGAAATGACCACGGTGTTATAATGTATATTTCCACCTTGTAGATAGTTCTGAAGATCCTTAGAGGATGGTTATCCCAAACATCCTTTAAGTTACTTGTATTTCAGTTGATATTTCACTTGAGTTGGATTTATTTATATAAGAATGTTAATCCTGACTCGAGTGTTTTGTGTTTTGCTTTACGCTCGGGTCAGATCGAGTGATACAGCATTTGAGACTCACCTTTGGAGTTTGGAGCTTCCTTTGGAGATCCAACTATCACCTCAGCTTTCAGCTCTCCTACTTGATTTGTTCAGTGAAGTCATCTATTCGTACTGAAGACTTCATTGTATTTGAGATATTTTGTTGTATTTTGTTTCTAACTCTGATGTTTATATAGTAGCTTCATGAACTACTATTTTATCTATTCCGCTGCGTATTATTGTTTTACTCTATGTCTGTGATTCTGTGATTGATTTATTTACTGTATATGCTGAGTTTTGCCAAATTTTTATTCAAATCTATTATTTTGAATTATTCAAGTCCGACATGTGTGGATTTATTGTCGATTTGAATGGTCCAAAATAGCGGGTCGTTACAGTTGGTATCAGAGCTTTGGCTCTAGGCGAAACTTAGCATATATTGTAAATTTATTTACAGAATCACTTTCGTTCGAGTTTAATCTCTTCCTTTTGACTCGATTTCCTTTGAACTTTGGAACGTTCCCTACGGTTCCAAAACTCATTCTTGTCTCTCTCTATTGGTATTCTTTTGATTCTGGAGTATCCCATAACTCCACTTCGAATGATCTCTATAAGAATAGGCGATCCCGCCAATCTTTGAATAATTGTAAAGGGGTGGAACTCCTTTACAATAGGCATTGATTCACCGGAGATTTATATATCCCTCGGTTTTGATGTTGCTATCTCTTGTTATGCCAAATTCTATCTCTGGCGATCGAATGACGATTTGCCTTGGAATTCTGCATCGATCATATTCCTGAAGTCATGGTTGACCCGGTTAAGGTCGCCCGCGACTTGTATAAGTATATCTATCTTCTATTTTGAAGTTTAACTATCTCATCTTCGTTCGAGCCTATCTTCGAATTAGAATTCTATTTGATTAGAGTCCCTCTAATTTGAATCCCTATCTTTGTTCTGAAATCCATCCTTGAATCATCCTTCGAAAATCGAGTTTGTTTGTATTTTAGAAATGGTTTTCTAAACCGAAATTATTATTTTGATAAGTATGATTTTATTCTATATATAAAAGTGAAATGTTTTCGATAAGGATTTAATACCCTTTTTAAAATGAGAATTTGAGGTTTCGAAAGGATTTGTAATTTTGAAAAAAATTTATATAAGAAATTTGATTTATCTAAAAATGATTTATAACTGAAGGATTTTAAATTAGAAATTCGAGAATTGAACTCCGGTGTTTTGAAATTGGTTTTAAGATTTTGAAATATATAATAATAAGATGATTTAAAAGTAATTTCCGAATAAGAAATGTTTCAATTGATTTTAATGAGTTTCGAATGATTTCGAAGAAATTTCAAAAGAAGTTTGAGAAAATAGAAGTCCAGAACTCACTTATGTCGTTGGAAAATAATTTCGGTGATGAGTGCACGCATCATCGACATTGATTTTCGAGTTTCAGAGTGGGGGACATGCCACTCTAGTAGCATTGCTACGCGAGTGATTTTGCGAAATCAATTTTGATTTCAAATTTCGAAGTAATATTTGATATTTAAAGATATATGTATATATATATATATTTGAAATGAATTGAAGTAAGCCGGTGGTCAGTCCTCGAGTTTCAGATTTGACTTGATATAACCCTATCTATTAAAATTGATTTACTGATTTGTTGTTGATTTCCAACTCTTGGATTTGAAAATGATTTCTTCAACTATTTTAAAGGTTCGAGCACTTCCAAATCAAGGTTAACTTTTCAAAGCTAAGAAATTTTGAAAACTATAAAGTATATAAGTTTGGTATGTATGTTAAAGTATGTAGTAATATGATTTAAATAAGTTGAAACTATTTTGTTAAGCAAATGAATAAGGCAATTTTAAATTTTTCTAAATATGAAATTTAGATTTGAAATGTTTTGAAAAGAATTTGGTCTTCAAAATATTTTGAATGAAAGTTAGTTTTTAAAATATATATATATATATATATATATATATATATATATATATTTTGAATAAAATTTAGTTTAAATGTTTTAACATAGTAACATCTTTATAAAACTGTATATTTAACAAGTTGGAATAAATATATAAGTTGTACGTATGCTGTTTATTCGCATAATTAATTTGATCCAAGTTTGAGCACACAAGTTCGAGGTGAATTACACCATTTCGTGTTAGGATTTTTTATTTGATTCTCGATGGCGAATATTTGATATGGATTTTGGGCTTGATTCTAGAATTCTCTATCATAGTATATGGCTATGCAAGGAGATTGATGGCTTCTAGTCGAGAAACCATATCGAAATCCGCATTAGGGAAGTCGAATGGACAATACTAGTTCGAAAGCGAACTTGTGTGATCGAGCGAGCGATCGAATGTGATTTTGCGAAATGATGACGTATGTACATCTTATATTCTAATATCATTGATATATTCTGACGCTGAAATTGAAAGCTGTCAGGTTAGAATATCTTGCTTACTAAAAGAAAATTTCCAATTTAAATTACAAAGATATATAACCCATAAAAGCAAAGATATTCAATCCCATATGGCTCTTCATACAGCGAAATTTATTTTGAAAATTTTGATCCCTATATAAGATGGACCTTACGTAAGTATAAGATGATTTTGAAAACATTTGATTTTGGGAATGAATTGGTTGACTTAAATTATTGATTTGGAAATTTGGATTTATTTTCTAAATCTATTATTTTGGAAACTTTGAAACTAAAGATATTTAATCTGAGAAGAAATAATCTGGTGAAATTGTATATGATTTTGAAATTGAACTGATATTAAAACAAATTGAAATTTGAGAACCTTGTGTTACTAAATACTTGATTTGGGAGTGGTCGAACTTATATAAAATTGATTTGTATGAGTATGAAATTGATTCGAAAACTATAGATTTGAAAAGGTACTCAATTTGAAAGTGAAATCTTATATAATTGAAGTCTATATAAGTATGATTTGATATACTATTGATTTTGGAAAGTATTTGATTTGAAAATTAAATCTTATATATAATGGATTTTATATAAGTACGATATTTGAAAGTGATTTGAAAAGGTACTATATGATACATATTTTCGAAGTAAAGATATGGAAAGTGCCGTCTGCTTGATATCCGATTTGTGGCCACATCTTGGATTCATTCTATCGATATTATTCTCTCTGATTTTGGTTTTCCGGATATGATACTCGAGTGTCCTTCGAATTCCATGGCGTTACCCATGGTCTTACGAACTCGACTGCATAGCGTAATTCGTAAGGCAGTGATTGCGTAAAAGGTACGGATGTTTCCTGGGGGATCCAGGCGTAACCATTGTGTATCTGCGATCTATGGTCGTGTTAGTGGCGTAATCCGCAAGGCAGAGATTGCTTAAGGGGTATGGATGTTTCCTGGGGGATCCAGGCATAACCATTTTTATGTATCCTGCGGTCCACCGTTTTGTTGCATGGCGAAATTCGCAAGGCAGTGAATGCTTAAAAGGTACGGATGTTTCCTGGGGGACCTAGGCGTAACCATTGTGTATCTGCGATCCATGATTTGATTCGTTTTTTGATTGGATTGTACTTTCCATATCTGTTTTTTTAAAGTTTTTCCAGTATTTTAACTGGGTGTTGAAACAGGTCTACTAAGTACTTGGAGAATTCTAGTTTTGCGCCTGATCAACGCACTACCAGAGTCTACAGGAACAAAGATAAACTTGTTGAAACATCGAGTTATAAAAGTATTTTCGAAAGAAAATTTGTTTCGTTATAAAGGTATTTTATAATAAAGATATTTTCAACAAAGAAAATTTTGTATCAATATTTGGAATCAAAATCCTTAGGGTTCTAAATTAACTATTCATGCCCGATACTATTCCTTGAATCTACCTTATCTGCTCAGCTTTATTTATTCACCTATATTCTGCTTTTCCAAATCCTCCTTCTTCTCCTTGTTGACTATATCCTTTTAAATATTGTTTATTTATATACTATATGGTTTAATAGAAAAAAAACTTTAGTGTTATAAATATTTTAGAAGTTATTAATTAAATAAAACATATGTAAAGAAAATGATTATCGATTTATTAATAATGTTGAAAAGTATCTTGAGATAAATTAATAAATTTATGAATTATGAATTAATGTTTTCAGATAGCTCCTTTGTAAATATAAGTAATAATGTAAATAATTGTTTCAAATAGTTTTCTTATAAATATAAAGGTGTTATAAACATATAAATGGTATTTATAAAGAAAGAAAGAAACTTTACAAATGAGTTTTGAAAGTATTAAAGTATTAAAATAATTGATTTGCAAATGAAGTTTTCAAATTTTAAGTAAAATTTATATAGTTTAAATTAATTGTTTAATCTTGACTTTCAATCTATCTTTTCTGTCTGGTTGTTTCTATTCTTCTAGCTTCTTTCTTTTCGGGGACGAAAAGTTTTGAGTGGGGGAGAGTGTAACGACCCGTAAAATTTAATAGTTTTAAAAGTATATTTAACTGGAAATTTGTGAAATTTTAAACAATAAAATTTGATTTTAAAAATTTATTATTTGGAATACGTCTATTTTAATATAGCAACTGGTAAAATTTTCATCTGATAATATTGAAGTTTATTTTCCTGTGAAATTTCATTTCAAATCAAACCGGTTAATAATAGTGAATTTAAAAGTTTTCCGAAACCAAAATATGTCAACAGGAGAAAATTTATTCAGACTATTCTGAATCAGACTGCGAAATTCGTTTTTCCAAATTTGGACTTCTAGTGCTCCGTTTATCTTAATTCTGGCAAAATAGCAGCATTTCTGGTACCGATTATCGACTTTCGATCGGATGATCGTACCACTAGTATTTGTATACCGTTTTGATCGTCACGTCATGCTGATCTCCATGGTATATTCATTTGCTTGTTTCGGCGTCCGATGGACAACGGAATCTGTAAAACAGTTCACCGTATCGGTACCGTATTCGTGACCTTTTGTTTTCTATTGCCTTTCAAACTTTAGCCGTGCTTTCCAAACAACAGAATTTATTGCTTTAATGACTTTTCAACATTCTATTTATTATTGGTTGCCGTTTCAATATTTAATTATTTCACACGTTTCATTTCCTACTAACCCGTTCTGTCTTCTCCTGCCCATTCGTTTAAGAAAAATTTATTATGATTTGGTTTGTGCGCTGTACATCTCCTTTTCAGATCTCATTTTTTGGATCTCAGAATTTTTACAAAAGTATCATCTGTTCATCTCCTTTACAAGCAGATCCCTCTTTTTATCAAAGTCTTTTATTTTTGAAATCTCCTGCTACTTGATATCCAAAGCACGACTTACCTCCTCCCTTCCTTCACCACAACCTCTTCCCACATCCTCATCACCAAATGCCACCGCCGATCTTTTCACCACCGTTCCCAAGCAGCCGAGGCCACCATCATCCCACCTTCCTTCCCGCTCCTCTGACCCATCCCATCCACTCACATGACCTCCGAAACCCCACTCCCCTCTAGCCAAACCGTGCCACCACTTCCTCCACATCTTCACAACCCAACCGATCCACTCATTTCCACCATCAGCCGAGACCCTGCTCTCCTCCGGCCTCCGCTGTGCTTCACCTCCAACTTGGCCTACATCCTCTCCTCTCATTCTTTCGGTCCCTCCCCTCTCTTCTAGCATCTCCGCCTCACACCCAGGTCTCGGCCTCCCACCACCTCTGAGCTGCTACTCCCCTCCGCCCACGACCAACTCGCGCAGCCATCAGCCTCAACCTCCATCACCGAGACACCTAGCTCTGCTTCCCTATGTTGCCGAGCAACCCAAACAGCTTCACACCGTCACTGCTCGAACTCATCAGCTCCACCACCTTCTTCCTTGTCTCAGCTTCTAGTGTTTCTCCTCTCCTCAGTAGTAAGCGCATATATGTATATTTGGTTTTAAGCCTTGTTTGTATAAGATGAATTGTCAAGTTGTGTATATATATAGGTTTATCTACATATATAAGTTTATACAAGTATTTATTTCCTATAGGAGTTATATAAGTTATATAAGTTTACATATATAGTGAATTGTATATAACTTGTTTACACATATGTTACTTTATATCTATCTGGAATAAGTATTGTATGGGTTTATTTTATATGTTAGACAAATACACGCATGCCTATGAAGCTTATACATTTTAAAATATTTATATAGTTTAGTATGGTATGTTTAAATATTTATATGTATATTTTTAAACCTTCATCCACTATTAAAAATATTACATAAGCTGCATATACATATTTAGGCTGCTTTCAATTGAGAAGTATTTGCATGTAAGTTGGATAATATGTTAAGCATATATATGTTTATATTTTGTCATATAAGTATGGACTGGTTCCAGTCTATACATTAGTTTTACACTACATTAGTATGTATATATATGTTCGTTGATATACAGTGTTGTAAAAGACTGTAACATATGTAAGCTTTTACAGTTTATATATATATATTAAAATATATAAAGTTGGTTACTATATAATATATTCATCTCAGTTGTATATTTGATTTCCTGAGTTGTTTTCGAGATCTAACGCATATTAACAAGTTAAGTTTAAAATTTGTTTATTTTAAATCTGATTTTTGAGATATAACAGATATAGGTTGTTGAGTTGTGATGTACTATAATAAGATATGTTATGTCGATTTTGTTATAAACGTTTATCGTAAATTATAATAAGCCTGCATGCATATACTGTAAATATATACTTTTTTATTTATTTGTTTATATATGTTCTGAGTTGTAACTATTATCAGTTATATATGATAGATATTTTGTTTTAAAATATGAGTTTATAGCATATATATATGTGTGTGTTTATATATTAGCTCATATATACAAGTTACTGGAGTTTGGTTCCCAAAAAATTTATTTATATATAGATTTTATTAGGTAAATATATATATATATATATATATCGATTTTTTATAAAATAACTAGAGTATATATATATGTTCTATTCCTATCAAACTGATCGATTGTTCTCATCGATTTCAGCCCCGTTTTAATCACCGAATTCGTGCCCATCTGGTTCCGTTTTGAAATTCGTGTTTGGATCCACAATTCACTTCCATTTCCGTTCATCTCTCTAGCCTCGAAAGGTGAGCAATCACTCATGATTAACGTTCTTTTATTTTTAAATTTGATTTCATTTGAAATAGCAATTGAAATATGATGCTGTAGTTATTTACATTGTTATATATGCTATTATCTATAACTGTTCACCTGTGACATCTGACACCAGTATCAAGTATTATATGCCTGCTATTACTATTGTTTGTATCTGTTCACCTGTGACATCTGACACCCGTATCTGTTATTTATACTGATGATATATGCCTATTGTTATATATTTTTTAGTATCTGTTATCACTTTGCAAGTTCCCTGTTAGTATAGAATTCACTATGGGTTGAAATGATACATACCCGAACGGACTTTAGAATATGAGAATTTCGTTATGGGTTGAAATGATAAACCCAAGCGATTTTCATTTGAATTGAAATTGGGATTACGGGTCGAAATGATATCTACCCGTATATATTTAAATTTCGGATTGAAATGATAAATATCCGTATCACTTATCCATATGATAAATATATATACAAACACCGTTGGTCCATATATATATAAATATTTTGAAATTGAATTCTATGGTTTTGGGAAGAAATATATGGTTTTAACAAATGTTGATTCTTAAATTTTTATATAAATGGTAATGATATATATAGATTTAATAATGATATTTAATTGTATTAAGATGGATTTAATTCATATAATATGTTAAGTATAAAATTTATATTTGAAAATAGATTTTGGTAAAAATTTGAATAAGTTAAGGTGGGGATGATAATTTGAATTTAGTAAAGAATTTTATTTAATTAAACCAGTATAAAGCTTTTGAAATTGGAATTTAAGATATGATTTATAACTTGAGTTTGATTTAAATAATTTAATGAATATTTCTTGTTTAAATAAATTTAAAGAAATATTTAGTAAAAATGAAATTTAAGGCTAGTTAAATGATATTGAATTTATTAAGTGAATATTCCCTGATTAAATAATAATAAAGCTTAATCAAGTGCTATATGAAACTGTTAAATTTAACTTTGAAAATGTTGAATATTAAAGCCTTGAAATATATTGAAAATTTAAATGGTATATTTAGAACTGAATTGAATTGATGAATTGAGCTTTGAATAAATTTGAATTTGGAATTTGAAGTTGATTTGAATCGATTTGCAAGACTTGAGAAAATTAAATGCTTACTTTATAAATTGATTAATATATATACTATCTTGGAAAATAGTTATATTTGAAATAAAATGATATTTGGGTTTTGAAGTATAAATTAAATTGAAATGACCACGGTGTTATAATGTATATTTCCACCTTGTAGATAGTTCTGAAGATCCTTAGAGGATGGTTATCCCAAACATCCTTTAAGTTACTTGTATTTCAGCTGATATTTCACTTGAGTTGGATTTATTTATATAAGAATGTTAATCCTGACTCGATTGTTTTGTGTTTTGCTTTACGCTCGGGTCAGATCGAGTGATACAGCATTTGAGACTCACCTTTGGAGTTTGGAGCTTCCTTTGGAGATCCAACTATCACCCCAGCTTTCAGCTCTCCTACTTGATTTGTTCAGTGAAGTCATCTATTCGTACTGAAGACTTCATTGTATTTGAGATATTTTGTTGTATTTTGTTTCTAACACTGATGTTTATATAGTAGCTTCATGAACTACTATTTTATCTATTCCGCTGCGTATTATTGTTTTACTCTGTGTCTGTGATTCTGTGATTAATTTATTTACTGTATATGCTGAGTTTTGCCAAATTTTTATTACAATCTGTTATTTTGAATTATTCAAGTCCGACATGTGTGGATTTATTGTCGATTTGAATGGTCCAAAATAACGGGTCGTTACAGGTGACTGTTTGTTTCAACTGTTTGAAATTCGAATGGACACCACTATCAACAATGCAAAAGTGGTACCGATACAGTTAACAGTTTCATGGATTTCACCGCGTACCGAGCTTCGAAATACACAATTGAATATACCGCAGAGATCAGCGCGACGAAACGATCAAAATGGTATACAGATATCAGTGGTTTGATTGAATTATAAAATTCGAATTTTCTACCAACGGAAAATGCAAGAAAAACGCAGAAAAATAAGATCGACGGAGCCAAAGATGTCCGAATTTGGAAAAACGACAAACTGACATCTTGCTCAGAAGATGGTTTAGAATTTTTCTATGTGAAAATATTTAGGTTTTGGAAACATTTTATTTTCATCGCTTTTTAACTGATTAAATTGAAGTAAATTTACGCACGAAATAAAATTTCATATTTTCTGACGAAAATTTACAGTTTGCTATGTTTAATTAGACGCATTCCAAATATCAAATTTATATTTCAAAATTTTATCGTCAAATTTTCACAAAATTTCAGTTAATTACGTTATAAAACAGTTCAAATTTACGGGTCGTTACATTCTCCCCCACTCAAAACTTTTCGTCCCCGAAAAGGAAGAAGGTAGGAGAATAGAACAACCAGAAAGAAAATAGATTGGAATACAAGTAAAACAATTAATTCAAACCATATAAATTTCAATTTAAATTAATTAATATTTAACAATTTGGTTAAATCCTTTTAGTTCACTTTAGTTAAATTAATCTAACTATTTCTAAATTCATTACCTTATTATCCCATTTCCTTCAATTTACAATTTCTAAAATCCTAAATTTGAATAGTCTTTTATTATAATCATATTTTCTTCAACAATTTTAAATTCTTCTTTATTCCAAATTACTGTTAAATTTATTCTACTTAATATATCTACTCATATATATTTGACCCATATAAATTAATTTAAAACATAAAAGTTCCGATTTAAATTAATTTACATCTATTAATTTCTTTTAAATTCAAGGTATTTTCATATGTTGATCAAATTTCAATTTATTAATTCTTTCAAAACAAATTTATTTCATTATTAACTGAGTTTACTTATTATCCCATCTAACTCTATTAACATCTTTATAATCAAAATTTAGTGTATAACATTTATTATAAACACTCAAATTTTATTTATAAATTCAATTTATCTTATATATTATCCAATTACATATTCAACTTCTGAATGATTTAGGTAAGTTGTATTAGAATGCAGTTGAATAATATACAAATAAAATTTTCCCAATTCAATTATTCAAGTTTAAATATTTATTCTAAATTTTGGTTTTATTTATATTAAAATCATCCTTTAACAAAAATTTAAGAATTAGATTTCCGATTAACTTTAAACAATTTAGAGATATATATAATATATTTATATCAAATCAAATTAAATTTTAAAATAAGATACCTATATATATGTAAATCAAAATATACTGAAGAAATTCAAATCAAAATATATTTTATATTTTTTTTTCTCAAACAAAACAGTAGCAAAGCTACAGAATGGTTTCTCCACTTCGAAACTCGAAAATGAATGTCGATGATGCGGCCGCCATTACCGAAATTATTTTCCAGCGACAAAGAGAAGAGCACTGATTTCAACACTTTTAAAATTCTTTGAAAACGATTTCTATTCGAAAATACTTTCAGTAATATATACTTTGAAATTTTAAAAACCAAAGTTCGAAATCACCGGAAACTAATAAATTCTCAAATTTCTGAACTAAATTCATTTCAAATTCCAATCAATTTATAACCAAGTTTATAAATTCGTTTATTTATATTATGCAATAATCAATGGTTTACAAAACAATAAATGAAAATCAAATATTATTATTTCTGACAACAAATTCATTAACAATTTAATTTCAGAAAACTTATATTTATATATAATATAATCATACAAAACTTTTATTTTATTTATCAACTTTGAAAACAATATTGTGTCAGTTTGCTCTGCTCAAGTGTTTTGGAAATCCTATCGATAGCGTTGATCAGACGAATCGATCGAAAACCCAAATCAACATCAACAACTCAAACAACACAATATGAAACATTTTAGAATTTATTTACAAATACACTTCATCGCTCGACAATACAAGAATGGATTTCAAAGCAAGGATAGAGATTCAAATTTGATGGTCTTAAATCAAAGAGAATTTTTGATTCCATAATAAGTTCTAAACAGAAGATAAGATAATTCAATCAATAGAATCGAATTTAATTCACGAGCAATCCTAGCCGGGTCAACCGTAATTTCAAGAATAAGATCGATGTTGGATTCCGAGATAAATCAACACTCGATCTCAAGAGATGGAATTCAGGTATAGCGGGGAATAGATAGCATCATAAACCGAGGATACAGAAATCTTCGGTAGATCGATGCCTTTTATAAAGGAGTTTTGCTCCTTTACGAATCATTCGAAGATTGGCGAGACCGCCGATCTATTATAGATATCATTCAAAATGGAGTTATGGGGTGCTCCAGAATTGAAAGAAGACGAATAGTGAAGGACACGAATGAATTTCGAAACCGAGGGGACATTTCAAAATTCAAAGGAATTGAGTCAAAGGAAGAGATTGAAACTCGAATGAGAGTGATTCTGTAAATACATTTACCCTATATGTTCAGTTTTGCCTAGAGCTACCAAAGCTCTGATACCAACTGTAACGACCCACTATTTTGGACCATTCAAATCGACAATAAATCCACACATGTCCGACTTGAATAATTCAAAACAATAGATTGTTAATTTAAATTGGCAAAACTCAGCATATGCAGTAAATAAATAATCACAGATCACAGACACAGAGTAATATAACAATAATGCAGCGGAAACAAAAGAATAGTAGTTCATGAAGCTACTATATATTTATAGCAGAGTTAAACAAGATACAACAGAGGTCTCGAATACATAGATATCTCAATACAATAGTCAAATACAAGATCTGAATACATCACTGGAATCAACTGAAAGCTGGATAGATAGCTGGATCTCCAAGCGAAGCTCCAACTCCAAAGGTGAGTCTCGAATACTGGTACACTCAGTCTGACCCGAGCGTAAAGAAAACAAACACTCGAGTCAGGATTAACATTCTTATATCAATAAATCCAACTCAAGTGAACTAACAACTGAAATACAAGTAACTCAAAGGATGTTTGGGATAACCATCCCCTAAGGATCTGTTAAACTATCTACTATATAGTAGTGTACGCTAAGTAGATAATGTCTAATCAGTAAAGTACGATATCAAAATAGCGTTAAGTCATGGCCCATTCCACCCTTAACACATTTTTATTCCCAAGAGCATATACAAGACCGTAGTTTCCCCAAAACCGGAAGTCACCAGAGGGCAATCCATATACTCAAGGTACAAACCAAAATCGTAGTGGTCGCGAATAGGATAATCAGTATGACAAGGTACATGAGGCAATACCAACTAGGATACTAGTAGTTGCATGATCCGGACAGATGTTGGGTATAGCAGCTACTACCCCAACACCGCGAAACAACACTCCCATAATCGAGGGGTGCACCCAAATCGAGTCACAAAAGTAATAGATAAGGTATCGAAGAAGTGTGTCCGCTAGAGATGGCGATCCTCAATGGCCCGGCGCGGCTCCTGTTTTAGTCATGTCAGGGGTCATCCAAAATCGTTCTCTTTCTTCAGTCAACGCGTTCATCAAAACCATCCACTTCGTTCTGGATCAACACTTCGCGTATATTAGTTATTAAAGTGGTTTCGGTATCGACAGAGAGTATGTCCATATCCGATCCCGGTCTCTTTAATAACTACGTATTATTACACCGATGGTCATTTAATAAAATTTCAAAATAGTTATATTTCAAAACTGACATATCATTGCCATTTCAAAACCATATCAATACAATATCACTTTCACTTCAAATAAATTCATTTCCAAAATCATATCACTTTCCAAGGTTATATCGCTTTCGAAATCATAAGTCTTTTAAAATCATAACACTTTGGAAATCAAAACTTGAAATTCATAATACTTTGAAATCCTAGCACTTTCCTCTTAAACAGTATAGATATTCACAAATCAATTCACATAAACTCGAATCCCAAAATTAAAATTTAACTAAATCTCAAATCATCAATTTCAATTCAATTTAGTTTCTCAATAAACCCTTTCAAATTATCGATTTCAAATGCCTATTTGAACCATAAATAAACCATTTCAATTTCAATATATTTCAAAGTTTAAGTATTCGACATTTCAAAACTAAATTCGATAATTCAATTTATGTCCTAATTAAATTTCATTACATTTAGTTTCTGAAATATTTCTTTAATCATTTCAATACATCAAAATACAACTATAATTTACAAATTTATATAGACAAAATATCCCATTTAAATTTATATAAGCTTGAAATATTCATTTAAGCCACTTCTTAATTAATTCAAGTTATAAAACATATCTTAAAATTTCAAATTTAATAGATTTAAAATCAACTTATTTAAGTATAATTCTTAAATATTTAAGAATTCCAAATCAATTCAAATTTATCTTTCAACCTGAAACATTATAAATTCTATATTTAAGAATTTAAATTTTACATAAATACTTAAACATATTTCATATTGATTCAAATCAACTTTATTAAATCAACTTTAATAAATCTTTAAAATCATTATTTATTAAAACCATATATTTCTTTCAAAACGTAGAAATGTTTTTCAAAAACATTTATATATAGACCAACGGTGTCTGTATATAATTTTCTATCCTATGGTCAAGTGATACGGATATTTATCATTTCAATCCGCAATTTAAAATATATTTGGGTATATATCTTTTCAACCCGAAATCCCAAATTCAATTTAATTTGAAAATCACTTGGGTTTATCATTTCAACCCATAATGATTTTCTCCTATTCTAAAGTCCGTTCGGGTATGTATCATTTCAACCCATAGTGATTCTATACTAACAGGGAACTTGCAGAGTGATAACAGATATGATAATAATATAACAACGGTAACAGGCATATATCATCAGTATAAATAACAGTCAGATGTCACAGGTGAACAGATACAGATGATGGCATATATATATATATCAATATAAATAACAGATAATGATGTCAGGTGTCACAGGTGAACAGATACAGATGATGGCATAGATATAGCAATATAAATAACTAACAGCAGCATATTTCAATTGTCGTTTCAATTGAAATCAAATTTAATAAATATAAGAACATTAATCGTGAGTGATTGCTCACCTTTCGAGGCTAGAGATGATTTGACGATCAAAAGCTATGAATCCGGGCACGAATTTCAAAGCAAAGCTAGATTGGCACGAATTCAACGGATAAGCTGATAATACGAATAGACAAAAGCAAATCAATACCGGATTGACGAAGGTAGATGGTATAAATGAACATATATATAAATATATATACTATATACAAATCATATACAGCCTATCATTTAAATAAATGCATAACTTCCAAAATCTATATACACACACATAACTATATAGATTCAATATTTTATTTAAACTTCTATTAAAATAAAGTCCTATACGTATCAATTTTTTCAATTTATATTTTTAAATTTTATATATATATATAGAATGAGCTATATATATCACATGTACACTTATACTTATATCATTTTAAAAAAATCGATATTTGCAATTATTATATATTAAACAAACAACATTTATAATTTTATAAACTTATAACAGTAAAATACAATACATAACATAATCATAAAGTAACGTATACATAACAACGTTACATTTGAGTTGCGAAGACAATGTTAATATAAACAATATTATATTATACTTAACATAAAGTAACGCATCTAGTTGATCTATAGGAATGGATATATGTAGCATATATAATTAAACCCACATATAAAGACCGATAATGTCACCTTTATAACTCACAAAATACCCAACATATAATATATCGAAATAGACAAATAAAATCAAACAGAACAATGAATGGAATTATGATATAATATATATACTATTTATACTATATTGTTAAAACCAAATCTTTTACATATCTTATAAACGTGAGTTCAAAATTTTAGCTCAAACCCAAATACCATCTTTACTACAACTATACTGCATATAACACATATAAAATTTACATATTGTTTGTTTTTCTTTTTTTTTCTTTTTTTTTTAAAAAAAGTTACATATATAATCTACTGTGATGTACTTATCGTAAGCCCATTTCTTATATACGAAAACAAATCAAATATGTACTTAACCTATACATAGACATGGATTTACAAATCTTACCTTAGTTTTCTTTTAAAGTATAATATATATATCGTTATTAGAATAACTCTATTGTCTCAAAGAAGAGCATATAACTCATGTACATAAAAATATAACCGCCACTATTATACGTATACTTACTGTAAATAAAAATCAGAGGCCGCAAGGGGAGGCGAAGTGAGTTGTTCAAGGCGGTTGGAGGTGTGGTCCACGTGGTGGGTTGCGGAAGTGGACCTGGTCGAGTTCGGTCAGGCAGTGGGAGCAGGCGGAGGTGGCTACGGCGGCTAAGGGAAGGTCGGGACAAGCTGCTGCGGGTTGCTTTGAAGGCGGAGTCCGGTCATGTACGGGTGAGGAGGGGTGAAAGAAGAGGACGATGGAGAGCGGAGAAGGAGTGGATAGTGGAGCCTCGGTACGACTAAGGAGGAGGTGGAAGCATGTGGGTGATGGGCTCGGTGAGGCTGTGCTTGGTCAGGGTCGATGTGGGGACGGCAGAAGAGTGGTGATGGATTTGGGTTGCGTGGCCACGTGGAGGGGAATTTGCAGAGAGGGAAGGTAGATTTTGGATTCCCAGGCAACGTTTCTGGAGGAAATGAGCGATGGAGGCAAGTGGATATACTTCGGAGAGGAAGGGACGATGCTGTGAGGCAGAGAGGGGAGGAACGGCGGTCGGTTGTTGATGGCAGTTGCTGGCCGTGAGGTGTGGTGAGACGGAGAGCCTGGAAGTGACAAGGCGATGTGAGACGAGGTTCCTGGCAAAAGCATGGAATATATTCTCGTGATATATATATTCAAAGAACAGAGAAAATGTAAAAGGAGAGAAAGAATGAAAGAGAGAATGAACAGTTTGAGTTTGCAAATTCAGAATATATGTTTCTTTGCAAATGAACAGACTGAGAAAACACAGAGATCCATAAAGTAAATTGAAAAGATGGAGCCGTAACAGTTGAACATTGAATTCTGCAAATATTTATGACTGGTGACTGTTTGTTTCAACTGTTTGAAATTCGAATGGGCACCACTATCAACAGTGCAAAAGTGGTACCGATACAGTTAACAGTTTCATGGATTTCACCGCGTATCGAGCTTCGAAATACACAATTGAATATACCGTAGAGATCAGCGCGACGAGACGATCAAAATGGTATACAGATATCAATGGTTTGATTGAATTATAAAATTCGAATTTTCTACCAACGGAAAATGCAAGAAAAACGCAGAAAAATAAGATCGACGGAGCCAAAGATGTCCGAATTTGGAAAAACGACAAACTGACATCTTGCTCAGAAGATGGTTTAGAATTTTTCTATGTGAAAATATTTAGGTTTCGGAAACATTTTATTTTCATCGCTTTTTAACTGATTAAATTGAAGTAAATTTACGCACGAAATATACTTTCATATTTTCTGACGAAAATTTATAGTTTGCTATGTTTAATTAGACGCATTCCAAATATCAAATTTATATTTCAAAATTTTATCGTTAAATTTTCACAAAATTTCAGTTAATTACGTTATAAAACAGTTCAAATTTACGGGTCGTTACAGAAGGCCAGCAAGGAGGGAACCCATAGAACGTGAAAGGGCATCAGGAAGGCACTGTCTCTTTCATGACCTGGACGGATATGATACTAACAGCTGCCGACATCTAAAGGATATAATCGAGGAGCACGTAAGGAATGGTCAGTTGCGGCAATATGTCGAAACTCGTAATGCGACGGTGGAACAGGAGCAGCCACCGCCTACCTTGAACGACGAGGGCATGAGGCCCAGGAATGGTGGCTGATTGGTCATCAACTAGTTTTGATGGTTTGGAATAAGTAACAAACCTCGGGCATATGGTTAAACTAATTATGTACGAGGTCGGAGATAACCCTCAGGCATGCTCTGAGATGATGGCTTACCGAGATGCCCTGGTTTGTGAAATCTGTTTTTTCCTTTGATTTCTACATTTTCTTTTTCTGGTTTGGTTTTGGAGTTTGGTATGAACTCCCTATTTTGCTCGTTTTCTAGTTTGGATTCGGGTTTGGATGTTTGTTTTTTTTGGTTTGGATTTCTGATATGGATTTCTGGTTTTCTGGTTGAATTTGGATTTTGGTTTGGATTTTGGCTGAAAGGTCATCGAGCATGGACTATGCTCGGTAAGGGTCCGGAGAGATCGGGATTCGGCCTAGGACTTAGGCCCCATATTGTCTCCTATGCAGGTCGTCGAGTATGGACTATGCTCGGCAAGGGTCCGGAGTGACCAGGATTCGGTTTAGGACTTAAGCTACGGCATTATTCGACGTTCAGGGACACTGAACCATGAACACCATGGATTTACTTAACATAGGTCGTCAAGTGCGGATTGCGCTTGGCAAGAACCCGGAGAGGTTAAAGATTTGGATATTGGCTATGAACAGCCAAGGACTCTGGCATGGACCCGGAGCGGTCTCGGATTTGGATATTGACCCGGAAAGGTCCTAAAGTCGGTTATTGGTTATTGGATATGGATGAAACATGGACTTTGGATATCGGATTTGAGGCTATTCAAAACACACCTTCCAATAGCAAGGCATGTTTGTGGGGGAAAGTGTTAACCCGCCTTTTTACAAGGCCGTGGACAGGCGGGTTTAACTTAATCGACTGCACGTTCGTCGAGACTGGTGTACGATGGATTCAGTCGATTGGATGGATGGATGACGCAACGTGCTTGGGAGATGGAAATATGATTGGATAAAGATGGATCAACTATAATTTGGGTCTAGGAAACATGGTTCGGCATGGTGGAGGTTCGGCACAAATAGTTCGTCTGGCATTCATGTTGGAATAGCATTCCAGGAGCACTCGGCATTCAGTGGCGCTCGGCATCAGGGAGCGTTCCGCATTTAGAGGCGCTCGGCATTAGAGATCGTTCGGCATGATGGGCGCTCGGCAATAGAAACTGTTCGGCATCAGACATGGTTCGGCATGATGGAGGTTCGGCATTAAGATCGTCCGACATTGGATGGAGCGCTCGGCATAAATCTCGTTCGGCATTAAGGATCGTTCAGCATTGGATGGAGCGCTCGGCATAAATCTCGTTCGGCATTGGATGGATCGTTCGGCATCAGGGAGCGTTCGGCATTGGATGGGTCGTTCGGCATACCTCACCTCGCTCGGCATCGCACCTCGCACCTCCATACCTTGATACCTCGCACCTCCCCACGTTCGGCATACCAACTGCTCAGGATCGGTCGGCATAATGAAGTAGGGTTCGGCTATGACCTTGATGGGCCCAAACTACTCAGGAGGCCCAACAACCAGGTTTTGCCTATAAATACAGCATGTGGGTCTCCAGATGTAGGATCTTCGGCTGCTTCTTCTTTCTGCTCTCTTACTTTCTCTTTTCTAAGGCTAAGGCTACTCTGCCACTTGTAACTGTAATCAATTATGACAGCAATAAAAAGAAAACTTTAAGTGGACGTAGGCCGAAGTTAGCCGAACCACTATAAAATCTGTTGTTCTTTACTGCTTTCTTCTTAATTTTTACTATTATTCACATTATTACTCTCTACATACACACTATCTCTGAGCTGTGACTAACATTTGGTGCTTTCATCTGGATTTGGGTGTTATTTACCAATTTTGGCGCTAACATTGACTATGCATTCATTTTTCAATGAGTTAACTATGACTCACAACTATATCTAATTTGATGATTGCCATTAGTATATATATATATTTATTTATTTATATGCATCCTATTAGTTAGTACAATTCCTTGATTGAATTAATTCGGATTGTTGATTGAATTTGTTTTGTGAAATGAATTGTTGATTGATTTGATTTGTTGAAATAATTTTACAAAATGCTTTATAAAATGTTAATGTATCTTTATTTGATAAAATACATTAGAAAATAATAATGACATTGTTAGAGAAATTCTTTTATAAGAGTTGTTAAGTGAAATTCTATTTTATAATATGAGAGTTTTCTTTCATGGAATATTTAAATGAAATTATTATATTCTTGATTGATTTAGATATTGAATAAAGAACATGAACTATATTTAACGTTCGAAGCAAGTATAAAATATTTTCAATTTTATATATATTATTATGAAATAATAATCAATTACAGAAAGTTATGGTAAGACTTATAATACTATATAAATATATAAATATTTGGTTTTGAAATTGATCTTTAATTGTTTTATATAAATATTTGAATACTTGTTTAAAGTGTTTAACGAAATATTTTAATGAACTTAGTTTTATTCTTATGTTAGAATTATAATTGAGATTTTAGTATGATTTCCACATCTTTGAATTTCTTATATTATATATAGATTTTTGATATTATGAGTGATTCACCATTGAGTTGATCCGGTTGGTGATTTTACTATGATACAGTAATGACATCCTTTTGTTTGATTGTTTGGTATTTATTCTATGTGATGAGAAATCTGAATAAATAGATTAGTACCATTTGGGTTGTGGCATTCGGTAATACTTTTCTATTTATTCTTTGGACTCGTTATATAGAATAAGGAAAGGCGGGTGTGATGTATGAGCACTAAATAAATGTACTAGTAACATGCGGTTGTATGGGATGCCATTATGTTATTTATTTAGTTATTCTTTGCTCGTAGATGACACTCATACAGGGGTATGTTGTGTATGTTGTGTATGACTCACTGCGGTGAGCACGTATGGAGGCTACTAGTTAGTAACATGGTTTGTGTACATTATATGTCTGTCTACACTTGTCCAACTCCTTTTATGTTTCAAGATTGAATCAGACTAGCCAGTATCCATTCTAGCGGCCTGATCATGTGGTTGCGCCACAGATCCACGACACAGTTATTGTTTATGGTATTCAATGCTCATCACGAGATCGTTAGTTGGTTGCCCATTGTGTCGCATAGGCCAGCAGCCAGTTACCATATAGAGGCACATGTTGGTAGTCATGACCAAAGAGACTATGCATTGTTGAGCCTATGGTGGATCATTGTCATGATAATGAGAGGGGAGAGATAATGGTAATCGATGACTATAAGAGTCATATCATATGGACCATGTGTAGCTCTTGGAGCAAGCAGATGTGATGCCAGTCTCCAATCTGGTTTCAGTATATGTGGATATATATGGATATATGTGGATGTATGTGGATGTATGTGTATGTATGTAGGTAGTAGATAGACATATATTGTGTATAGATGAGATTACCTAAGACTGTGTCTAGAGTGTGATCAACCCCATATCCTTCTTAGGTAGACGACCTATTTATTATTGGTTTGTAGTTTATATCTCTTAGGGCTGATCAGTCGAAAGATTCTCCCCTCTGAGGAATGTGGTTCGAGATGTATGATTTTATTTCCAACTGGCTCAAATCTTACTTATTAATTTTATTGACTTGATAATGATATTTATAATATGAGTGAGAGAGACTATGGGCATTGCTTTACCATTGCCTGACGTTACTTAAGGATATCTCATTATCGATGCTTTCTAGATTTGTTATTAATTCTAGATACGTATGATTCACCCATACAATATTGATTTAGTGATTTTTCTTTGATGTGCTTTATTATTTGGGTGATGACATCTTTATGTATGCTTTTATGATATTTGATGTTATACAATCTAATTGAACTACCTGTGATATTTTAATTAGATAGATTTACATCATGCTTGTATATTACATATTTGTTGGTATTATAAACATCATATATTAATTACCATTGATTTAGATATAGTCTGACCTGTGTATATATATATATATATATATATATATATATATATATATTACTCGGGTCAATTCGAGACATTTCAGCAACTGACTTTGTATACTCTGTCATTAATTGTATATTATGTATTGTTCTATTCTAGAGATACACGTGTTTATTGTTTTGTACTTACACTCTGTATGTACTGGTGAGATATTTATTTGATGTTTTAACATGTACTAGTGTTAGTCCAAGAGAATATTCATGTGTGTACCCTATATAGCCTCATTCTTTGTATTATCTGACAGTATTACTTTGTAATACTCTTGGATAATATGGGTCTTGGGGTGGGGTGTTATAAAATGAAAATGGTATCAGAGAAGGACTAGAATAATACATTGTATATCTGAGACACAAGTCTTGTCCTTAGATGAGATTTAGAGTCCATGTCACTGTTGGTGTGTGGTAGAATCTTTATTTATACTTAAGAAATATTAGGAGTATACGATGATTACTGGGGTAATCATCTAGGGACGTATTTGTTAATTTTCCTATTACAGATATATTATTATTGTTTTCCCTACTATTTTAGTGTGTTTTACAAATTTATGTTGTTACTAAATTAAATGCTTAAACAACAACTATAACGATCCTGAATTTCAAACACTTCATAATTAAATATCTGAATTGTTTAAATATTGAAATTTTAGATTAAATATTATTAAAATGATTTAATGAGCTTTTTAACATACTTTTAAATCATAATTAATGTTGGTAAACTTGTTTTGGAAAAATGGTTACAAATATAAGTACTTTGAAAAAAATCGATAATATGACTGAAAATCATTTTATCAATAAACAACTTTTTAACTGTCAGAAGTAGTTCAGATTTGTTTTACATACACTTGTTTGCTTAGAAATTAAAGAAATTTAAATAAAAATATTTTTCCATTTATGCAAATAAACTTTATGGATGATGTCATGCATGAGGTAAGGGAAGATACTTAGGAAATGAGCATAAATGGAAAGTCTTAAAAGTTAAGTAAATGGTAAAGAAGAAATTATGTTTGTATTTAATGTCATGAGGGTTTTTTGGTATTTTTCCATCACATTCCTAAGCCTATATAAGGAGGGGCATACCTTGAAGAAATACACACAAAAATCAAATAAGCTTGAGATGAAGTAGGAGGTTTTAAAATTATGAAAGTGCTTAAGCACTAATCCACTTATAACTCTCTAACTTTTTCAAAAGTTAACCAAATCTTCTCAAATCTCTTCTAAACTTTGGCTTTGGGCCTAAGGCATCATAGGAATCATGATTAAAAGTAAGAAGTGGGAGGAGGTGAGAGGAAGAGAGGGATCTTGGATGGGTCATGAGCATGAAGGAGGAGGAGGAAGGTGTTGGCTTTAGTTTTGAAATGCTAAATGTTGGACCTTTAGGCTTGTGTTGATGGAAGAAGGTGGTTCTTTGGTTCTTGTAGCATTTTGCTTTGATTAGGCATGGATCTAAGTGAGTTATCTCACTATCCCTTAAGTATATATTGTGCATATATATGTTGTGTTTGGATTATAATGTTAAAGTGACATTTACTAAGTAAAGTTATAAAATTTGGACCTCTCTTGCTGTTGAAAAGAAATGATAACTTTATTCTATATAACCTCACTTCTATTACCCTCTTAACCAAGTGGCATGGCATTGACTTGATGTTTAAATGGTTGTTTTACTTGTGTGTTAAATCGAAGTAAGTTTGAAAGTGTTTGAAGCGAGAATAGTCGTTATAAGTGCACTTCCAAATCCTTTATTTTCGACAATTTTTATAAATAAATGAGAAGATCTTCTTAGGGATTTATTTACATAGCTTCTAATTACCCTAAGGATAGTACTTACAATAAATTTTTAAAGTCTTAAATCATTTGTTTAAGTGGTTAAAACTAGTCGCAAAGATTATGCTTTTTAATGCTGTTTTAACAAGGACTTTTAGCAGCATTTATAGATGTTGTAGTAAGTCGCTTATTTTTTTAAGTGTTTAAAATGCGACGTTTTGGCTAGTTTTTCGTGATTTAAATGATTTCTATATCAATTATTTATGAAATCCTTTTATGGAAGTTCTTATAAAATGTATTTGAGTATGAAAAATAGATTATAAGTTTAAATATAGTTTTAATGATTATTTACAAATTTTGAAAGTAAAGTGCTGCAAAATGTAAAACATGTTTTTAATTAAAGTATTATTTTAGTTATTTTTAGGTAACATTTTAATTAGATATTTAAAACCTATTTACAAGTATTTCTAAAGTATTATTTTATATATATAAGTTTTGACAAAGGTAACTAACTAGTCTCAATACTAAAAGCCGACGAGTAAACTTGTCTGTTTGTGAGATTCAAGAATAAAGTGTCTAGGCGAGGCTTGGAGCAACCAGTGCCCAAACTTCCCTAGTTTCACTCTTGAATGAGGAACAATGTAAGTTGAAATGTCAAAAACATGTTAATCTTGTTATTTACTTACTTATCTATAAAGGTAACTAAATTTGTTTAACACTAAAAGCCGACAAAGTAGGCTTATATATTTCTAAGAGTTAAAGATTGATGTAAAGTAGGGACAAAGCAATAGAGCTCTCACCTACCGGGCTTCTTGAACGAGGAATAGTTAAGTTAGGAATGTCGGAAATGAGTTAAGTATAAGAACATTTATTTGTATAAACAATTGCTTTGACAAGATAATCAATTAGTCGACCGAACTTAACCTATTATTATCTTATATCTTTAAAAGGGTGTTTTAAAGATAAGCAAAAGTGAAATGATTTTGGGTTTGTTGTGATAATGTGTTAATAAAATTAGTCTTTAACCCTTTTTCATTATACTTATAAATTATATCTTTAAATAAATGTTTTAAAGATAAGCATAAGTAAAATGGTTTTGGGTTTGTTGTTACAATGTGTTAATAACATTTGTCTTTAACCCTTTTTGATTATACTTACAAATGTAAATAGATCTTTAAAAGAATGTTTCAAAGATAAGCATAAGTGAAATGCTCGAACATATGTAGTTGTTTGTGGTCTATTCAAAATGTGGGAATCCATGTGTGATTCCGAGATCTATTGTGATATGAATATCCTTGTGTGTTTTCGAGATCTATTCTAGATGTGAGGATCCAATTATTCGTGTTTTGTGCGAGTGATGAAGACTCGTGTAAAAGATGCCCGAACGTGACTTCGATGTCCAGAAATGGCTAGAAATAGTTTAGGAGAATAACTTAGGGTTTGGCTCACCCATTATAGGATATTATCACTAAAGATCTAGAGTATGCTTATCAACGTTGCACGTGGGAGTGATGGTATGCAGGATCATGTATTTAGACGTGGGTCGATTATGTCTACCTTATGTTATATTCTATCTAAATATGTAGGCGCTCGGAGTAGTTTCTGACCTTTGCGCAGGAGATTGGATTTCGGCTTGATTGAAGGGATCTCCATGGAAAATCCATTATGCAAACATTCTTTAGCGGATTTGATTATACCCTCTAATATGCTACTGAATGTAACAAATGTAACCACTCCAGCTATGTTATAATATTTATAATCTACACCTTAGACATTATCTATCATATCACCTTATGCACTTATTAGATGGTGGTCCTTTTGAGGGGATAACCGTTATGGCATTCCATGCGGTCTCAAAAGTACGATTATATGCTTGCTACATATTGCTTGAGTTTCTCATACCAGACTTATGTCCGACGCTTGGTTTTTTTACTGAATTTCTCGTGTGCTCTTTCGAGTTGTTTAAGAAACGCAGGTTTTCGTTGATGTTCTTTTAAGCTCGAGAAGACGAGTTGGATGTTTCACCTACCATAGTATTTTTATTTCCACTGCATTACAATTTTATATATCAGCATTTGTGAGGACAGGTTGTTATAATTGTCCAGGCTGATGATAGTACCTAGGTTTTGTAACTTCAAAATTTCTGTATCGGAGTAAATGCTTTGTACGGTTCTTTTGATATTATATATTATCATTCCGCTATGAGATTCTAATATTTTGTTTTCTTCTTTCTTGTTCTATTTCTTTTTATTTTACCCTAACAATTCATCTTTCTATCACTTAGATGCTCGGCACGTGAATACGTAGATGTATTTGTGTTAACATTTGGAGGTCGAAAGGGTGGGTCGTTACAGCTGGTCTCAGAGCTTAAGGTTAAGCGAGAACCATCGCTTTGTTGGGTATGATCATTAGAAGATAGGGTAATGGAATGCCCTAGCATGAGTTAAGTGTATTATGTATATGAGAGCCTGTTTGTATTTCTCATAAACGTATACCTTAATGGTAATTATAACTGTGAAAATTAAATATCTTATATAAGTGAATTGTCAAAGTATAGTTCAATTAATGTGGGGATTAATGGTGTTTATTTGTTACCCTTCATTAATTAGTTTAGCCATGCTCGGCCAGTTTATGAGCATTATTATCCTTTGCGGAATGATTTGACATGCTCGACCAGTTCTGAGCATTATTATCATTTGTAGATTTAGTAGCCTAGTTGTGCTCAGCCAATTTATGGGCAGTAACTATCATTTGTTGATTGATGATCTGTGCTCAACCAGTTTATGAGCAGTTTTACCTCGTACTGCATGGGCTGTAGACAATATTTGTAGATACATTGAAACGAACACTTTGTGAATTTATTCATAGTTTAACTATAAGGCGTTTGGTAATAATGATGGGTTAAATGTTAACTTTTATAAAAATTGGATTTAGTAAAAGATGTTTATACTAATATGAGAAAGACAAGTTATTTAGGAAATAAACATTTGTGAAAGGATTTTATATAAGAAAAGATTTTATATAAGTATGTTTTATAAAACATGATTTATAAGCAAAAAGGATTTAACAGATATTTTGAGAACTTAAATTCTAGTGTCTTTGATTTTTTTTCAAGATTTTGAAGAAAATAATTGTAGTCTTATTTAAAAGTATGTATTTGGAAAAATGGTTTATGAAGTTGAGATCATGGTACTTAGTAAAAATTTACGAAGTATTTGATACCATTTTGAAATGATTTTGGTTAAGCCTGAAAGGCATGATTTGGATGTACTGAACTCACTCATGTCACTTAAAAATAATTCTGGTGATGACATCAGCATCATCGGCGTTTCATTTTTAGGTTTCTAAGTGGGGGATGCTACAGGATTGTTTTAGTAAAACAGATTTCGATTTAAATTTTGAAAGTATGATTTATTATACAAAAGATATATGTATATATAATTATTTCAAAATGATTTGAAATAAAAATCTGATGTTTAATTCTAATGTTTTTCTTTGGAAAAAGATTTGATACGAACTTTTTAATATAGCAAAGTTTTATATGTATACTATGTAGGGTGCTCAAGTGGTAGTGACATAGCCCAATAACTTTTCAAGTTTTCCCTTTTGGTTAAAGTATGTTTAATAAATTACTGAAATTTGTTAAGTTATTTTATGGACACATGTAGCCTATGCATTAGAATTGCAAGGTATGTGCATCATGATATGATACGTTGTTTGGTAGACTTCATTTGTTAAAATAAAATGGGATTTTCAATGATTTTGGACAGTTGGAAACTTCCGAGTTGTTATAGAACTTGAAGCTAAATGTTTTGTGTAAAAATATAAAGTTGAGTTTATATAACACTTGAATTGAGAAGTTAGTAAGTTAAAACAAGTTTAATTGGATAAACATACTTGTTAAGAAAATTTAATTTGATGTTTTGTATATACTCTTAGTATGTTATGGAGTATTATATGAATATGAACTTAAGTTGTATAACTATTTATAAACTTAAAGTTATATTTTATGAAATGTTTCATAGACGATTTTAGTATAGAATGGTATGCTATTTGGATAAAAGAATGTGATAAAAGATATTGGTGAAGCTAAGAAACCAATAGGATAAATAAGTAAGTTGTAAATAAATCATTTTATTCGCATGATTGATCTTAATCTAGTATTCGAGTACATGATTTCATGGAGGTTTACACTACTCCGAACAAGAATTTTTTACTAGATTCTTGACAGCGAACACTTGATACAGATTCTTGATATGATCCTAAAGTTTTCTATCATAGTATATGGCTATGTAAGGAGAACGGAAGTTTCCAATCAAGGAACCTGATCGAAGTCCGTACAAGAGAGGTTAAGTGATTTACACTAGTTTGGAAGTGCAATTTATGTGATCGAGCAAGTGATTGAATTTGATATTACATACGGATGGTCCATGTACATCGTACGGGTTTTAGTATATTTTCATGCTAAGTTTTGTTAGCTTATGGGGAGTTTAGGTGATGACCTTCGATTTGCTATGAGGTAGCATGAATAGTCTACCTAGTAATTATTTGAGGTTGTTGAGCGTACGGTACGCTTAGTAGGTTGTTTATCATTCTTGTGCGATAAGAGGATTTTGAGCTTGAGCAATCCATTAGCTTTGTTTGCTAAGTGATTTTGAATACTGTTAAGTATTTCTGTAAGATTGTTTCTTTGGTTGCTCGTGTTGGAATTTCGAGGATAAAATATTCTAAGCGGGGGAGAATGTAAGGACCCATGATTTCGAACACTTAGTAGTTAAATATCTGAATTATTTAAATATTTGAATCTTAGATTAAATGTTATTAAAATGATTAAAAAAGCATTTTAACCTCCTTTTAAAACATAAGTAATGATGGAAAACTTATTATGGAAAAATGTTTACAAAAATAAGATCTTTGAGAAAATACCGATAATGTGACCAAGAATCGTATTATCGATAAACAAATTTTAACCATCAGAAGTTGTTCAGATTTTTTTTACATACATTTATTTTCTTAGGAATTAAAGAAAATGAAATAAAAATATTTTGCCGTCTTCTCACTCACATCTGGATGCTAGACATTATAAATAATTGATATTTAAATATCTGTGTGGTTGATTGTCTATATTTGTGTTTATCTGTCTGGATTGATATTTATATTGTGATGTGCTAACATTTGTGATGCAGGAAGAAACAGGTTGGAGGGATCCAACTGGATTCCTCACAATGTAGCAATTATTTTATAATTGATAATGATACCTGTTTATATGTTGTGATTGATAAATCTGGAATTTTAAATTGATCTGTGAAATTGTTGTATAAATTATAATTCCAGAATTAAATTATAAATGAATAAATTGGGGATTTAAAAGAAATTAAAGAAATTGTTAAATAAGGAATTTGAAGGAATATAAAAATTGGATTCTGTTTGAAATGGAAAAGGTAAATTGGTAAAATTGGGATTTTAAATATAGGGGAAAATTTATAAATCTATAAATGGAAAGTATAAATTCCTGGGAATGAGTACTATGGAAATTTTAAATTGTTTAAAATAACGATGGGTTATTTTAATAATGAATAGTCTTATCCGGGAAATTAAAATATGTTAAAATGAAGTTTCCGAATATAAATTTACAATTTTAAGTGTTAATAGAATATTTTGGAAAGCCGTTTCTTCATTGGGATTTCATGTGAGTAAATTGTAAATATGGATTTTCAATTAATAAATTCTCAAATGTTTTATTTAAAAATGATTTAAACCTATATTTTAAAAGTGAATTTCCGGATATGGAAAAATTGAGTTTGAACTTCGGATGAAGTTATAGATAAGTATAGAAATGGGGAATTTATGTTGTAAACATAAATTGAATTGAAATAAATCGTTTGGATTATATGAAGGATATTTTGGAATGTTTGAATGGGAATGTATTTCCCTGGGAAACCAAGTTAGTGTTTTAAAGATTTTATTTAATTAAAAGTTAAGTTTTAAGTTGTTTAAAGAATATTTTAAGAAGTGTTATTTTTAAAGTAACAAACTAATAATTTTTAAAATCGTAATGATTTGAGAATATATTAGTAATTATTTTTATAAATGGGTTTATTTAAAGGTTGGTTTTGACTTAGGGTATTGAGATTAGTATTATTCTTTTTATAACGCTATTTTGAATTTAGTTAAACAAAACCCTTATTTTAAATCAAAGTATATATATTAATAATAGTTTTCTTCACCTATTCTAAATTTATATTTTGAGTAAATGGATAGAAGTAATTTATATAGTTTAAAATATATTTTCAGTATAAAATGTTTAACTGTTTTAAACCTAAATTGTTTTGAACTTGGTTATTTCCAATGGGAATAAATGGTAATGGGATTTACCGTGTAAAGGAAGAAATTGGGAAGTCGTTTAAAATGAGTTTTGAAATGTGAAAATATATCTTTTAAAGATATTAAAGGGAAGAATAAATAATGTGTGAGATTATTTATTGTGTGATGGATGCTTATGGACGCTTGTGAATGTGAATTGATAGTTAAATCACCGACTATCAATATTGGCCAAATGCGCTGATCGTTTCGAAGAGACCGGGATCGAGTTTCCGTATACCGGGATTCTAGGTCTGGAGACTCGAAAACCACTTCGATCCGGTTTGTACGTTTCGCGAAAACGATTTCGGAGTCGAAGATGGAGCAGTGAAGTGCAAGGGCTAGTCGCTACTAATCCTGAGGATATTTCCAAAATGGATGTAGTAGGGGTAGTGCCTTCGGTTCCGTTCGAACCCGGGACGGACTTATATGGACGAATGCTTTCGTGACATCGTCAGGTGGACGATGGGCATTCTAAGGGATATGTGCTTTAAAGGTATCGTTTAGCCTCAAGCCTCATCAACCGGGAATGACTGAAAATCAGGGGTTATGCAGCAAGGCTTCGTGGGTAGCCCCCACTTGAGAGTAAGGTCATCCCTGTCTAGATGTCCCTTTTATTTCGGCTTTGTGGTGCGGTTGCTGATCCCAACCGTGGGGTGATTTTACTTGGAATTATCCAGTAAGGGATGATTCCGGTCTTGTGTTGCAGGGGAGCGGGCGTACTCCTCGGTACTGTGATCTAGGCCACGTACTGTGACAGGTGGTACCCCAGTGCCTAGTCATTCGTTGGAAATCCATTTTCCCTACGTGCCTTGTACGGTATTTGTTTGTATACCTAGTATGCTGGAATTTAATCATGTAACAATTTCAGCTATTTGAATAAGTATTTGTAAATAGACACTATTATAATATCAGAGGATTTTTATAAAAAGTGTTTTAGCTATCGTAAGGTAAAAACCCGACATGTTTATTTGTGGCGTGGTCTTACGAGATGCTTTTGTTTCAAAGGATTTTTGAACTTTAATAATCAGTTTGGATGTATTTATGATGCGCTGGTATTCCAGACTGACTCGGGTGTTATTTTATTATAATGCTCGGGTCAGACCGAGTATATTTTCAGGATAGGTTGCTATGGAGCTCAGGAGAGGAGCTGGAGTTCGAGACGTATTTCTCGTACTTGTATTATTCCGCTGCTGTGATTGTTATATTGACTGATTGACTGGATATTGATGATTGTAATGATATACTCTGATGATGATGTATTGTATATAAACAGATATAGTTTCATTTTGTGTAAAGATCTGTTCTATATATTATATTTTATCCGCTGCGACTGTGAGGTTTTGATGTTGTTTAGTTCATTCTTCTTCTTCTACCTTCTTTCTTTTCCTACAATCTGTCTTTTCCGGCGTTCGATCGTCGGCATATTATACTGTTGAGTATTTTGTGTCGATTTTCGAGGGTCGAGAAGGGCGGGTCGTGACTAACTTTATGGATGATCATGCATGAGGTAATGGAAGATACTTAGGAAATGAGCATAAATGGAAAGTCTTAAAAGTTAAGTAAATGATAAAGGAGAAGTGATGTTTGTAGTTAATGTCATAATGGTTTTGTGGGCTTTTTGGTCGTTTCCCATCACATTCCTAAGCCCATATAAGTAGGAGCATACCCTTAGGAAATAATCATATAAGATCGAATAAGCTTGAGATGAAGTAGGAAGGTTGAAAATGGTGGAAGTGCTTAAGCACTAATCCACTTATTACTCTCTAACCTTTTCGAAAGTTAACTAAATCTTCTCAAATCTCTTCTAAAATGTAGCTTTGGGCTTAAGACATCATGGGAAACATGATTAGCAAGTAAGAAGTGGGAGGAGGTGAGAGGAAGAGAGGGAGCTTGGATGGGCCGTGAGCATGGAGGACGAGGAGGAAGGTGTTGGATTTGGTTTGGAAATGCTAAAGGTTAAACCTTTAGGTTTATGTTGATGGAAAGGGTGGTTCTTTGGTTCTTGTAGCTTTATGCTTAGATTAGGAATGGATCAAAGTTAGTTACCTCACTATCTGTTAAGTATATATTTTGCATATATATGTTGTGTTTGAATTATAATGTTAAAGTGACATTAACTAAATAAAGTTATGAATTTTGGACCCCTTTTGCTTTAAAAACAAACGATAGCTTAATATTGTATAACCTCACTTCTATTACACTATTAAACATGTGACATGGTTTTGACTTGATGTTTAGATGGTTGTTTAACTTGTGTGTTAACTCGAAATAAGTTTGAAAGTGTTTGAAGCGAGAATAGTCATTATAAGTGCACTCCCAAATCCATTGTTTTCAGGAATTTTTAAAATAAATGGGAAGATATCCTTAGGGATTTATTTATCTTGTTTTTAAGTACCTTAAGGGTAGTATTTATTGTAAAAATTTCAAGTCTTAAATCATCTTTTTAAGTGGTTAAAACTAGTCGCAAAGATTGTGCTTTTCAATGTTGTTTTAACAAGGACTTTTAACAGCATTTGTAAATGTTATAGTAAGTCGCTTATTGTTTTAAGTGTTTAAAATGTGACTTTTTGGCTACTTTTCGTGATTTAAATGGTTTCTAAATTCTATTCTTTATGAAATCCTTTTATGGAAGTTCTTATAAAATGTATTTGAGTATGAAAAATAGATTAGAAGTTTAAATATAGTTTTAATGATTATTTACGAATTTTGAAAATAAAATGCTGCAAAATGTAAAACATGTTTTTAATCAAACTTCTAAATTAGTTATTTTCAGGTAACATTTTACTTAGATATTTAAAACCTATTTACAAATATTTCTATAGTATTATTTTATATATATATAAGTTTTGACAAAGGTGACTGACTAGACTCAACACTAAAAGCTGACGAATTAACTTGTTTGTTTGTGAGATTCGAATGAAGTGTCTAGGTAAGACTTGGAGCAACCAATGCCCAAACTTATCTAGCTTCACTCTTAAACGAAGAATAATATAAGTTGTAATGTCAGAAACATGTTAATCTTATTTTTTATTTACTTGTCTAAAAAGGTAACTAACTTTTCTTAAATGCTAAAAGCCGACGAAGTAAGCTTATATATTTCTTAGAGTTAAAGATTGATATCGAGTAAGGATGGAGCAATATAACTCTAACCTACTGGGCTTTTCTCTTGAAAGAGGAATAGTTAAGTTAGGAATGTCAGAAACGATTTATATATACGAAAATTAGTTTGTATAAACAATTGCTTTGACTAGATAATCGATTAGTCGATTATCGAACTTAACCTATTACTATCTTAGATCTTTAAAATGATGTTTTTAAAATAAGCACCAGTGAAATGGTTTTGGGTTTTTTTTACAATGTGTTAATTACATTAGTCTTTAACCCTTTTTTATTATACATATAAATGTAAATAATTCTTTAAAATAATGTTTTGAAGATAAGCACAAGTGAAATGGTTTTTGGTTTGTTGAAACAATGTGTAATAACATTCGTCTTTAACCCTTTTTTATTATACATACAAATGTAAATCGATCTTTAATTTTTTTAAAGATAATCATAAGTGAAATGGTTTTGAGTTTGTAGTGACAATGTTTAAGTAACATTTGTCTTAAACATTATTAAATGGATATGTGAAAGTAGTTAGCTCCTTAAAATGGATATTTTGATGGAAATAATAAGTAAGGAATCTTTTGGAAAAAGATAAAAAAGTAAAGGTTTAATGTAACAAACCTTTTTAATGAGTTTTGAATATACTTATACCACTTAAGATAAGTATATAAATACTTTGTGAAGGCAGAAAATATAAAGGTTTAAAGTAAGAAATCTTGTTAATTTTTGAATATACTTATACCATTTAAGATAAGTATAATACTTTTTGATGTATAAAAGTAAAGGTTCAAATTAAGAAATCTTGTTAATGATTTGTGAATCTATTTATACCATTTAAGATAGTATATGAATACTTTTTGAACTATAGAAAAAGTAAAGGTTTAAAAAAAGAAACCTTGTTAATATGCTTATACCATATGAGATAAGTATATGAATACCTTTTGAAGTATAAAAAGAGTAAAGGTTTTAGGTAAGAAATCTTGTTAATGCTTTGTGAATATACTTATACCATTCGAGATAAGTATATGACTATTTTTTGAAGTATTGAAAGGAATACAAATGAATAGTAGAAATTCATAAATGATGTTTTATTAAGTAAAAGTGGTTTTACTAATAAAGGAGGTTATAATTAATAAAGATTAATTAGGATTAGAAGTCGCTTTATGTGACTTGATCGTGCTTTGTATAACTTGATTATGCTTTGTATGTTTACTCATTTATGGAAAACATTAGTCATATACTTAGCACTAAGAGTCGATGAAGTATGCTTGTCTATCTGTGGGAATTAAGACTGATGTTCATGTAGGGATATGAGCAATAGAGCTCTAACATACCGGCTTCACTCTTGATCGATGGATAGTGTGAGATGAAAATATCGGAAACATGAAATATATAAGAGACTTTGTTTCCATGTGCGATCATTCTCATTAAAATTGAATGACCAAATTCGTCTATTCAGTCTTGGAGAGATCGGATCGGTAAGTGTTTTACTTACCAAAAACCACTTCAAGGCTAAGGTAGGTTTCTATCTCTTGGAAATGGATCTATTCGAGATACAGGGAACTATGTGGAGATTCGAGATCTATTTAAGATGCTCGAACACATGTAGTCATTCGTGATCTATTCAAGATGTGGGAATCTATGTATGATTCCGGGATCTGTTGAGATATGGGAATCCATATGCGGTTTCAAGATCTGTTCTAGATATGAGGATCCAACTTGGGATTTGTTCTCTATGCGAGTGATGAAGACTCCTATGAAAGATGCAGAACGTGACCTCGACATCGGAAATGGCTAAAAATAGAGTAGGAGCATATCTTAGGGTTTGGCTAACCCACGGTAGGATATTATCAATCCAGATCTAGAGTATGCTTATCGATGTTGCGCGCATGGGTGATGGTATTTGGGATCATGTATTTATACATGGACCGGTTATGTTTACCTTATGGCGTATTTTATCTAGAGATAAAGGATGCTCGGAGGTAGTTTCTGACCCTTGTGCAGGAGATTGGATTTCGGCTTGATTGAAGGGATCTCCACGAAAAATCCATTATGCGAACGTTCCTTTGCAGATTCGATTGTACCCTCTAATATGTTGTTGAATGTAACAAATGTAACCATTTCGGCTATGTTTATATTTATATTCTACACTCTAGACATTATCTAGTATATCACCTTATGTACTTATTAGATAATGGTTCTTTTGAGGGGATAACCATTACGACATTCCATGCGGTCTCAAATGTACTGTTATATGTTGGCTACATATTTCTTGAGTTTCTCATACCAGACTTATGTCTGATGCTTGGTTTTTGTTTCCTTAAATTTCTCGCATGCTCTTTTGACTAGTCTGAGAAATGCAGGTTTTCGTTGATGTTCTTTGGAGCTCGAGAAGACGAGATGGATGTTTCACTTACCGTTGTATTCTTATTTCCGCCGCATTACTATTGTATATATATTAGCATTTGTGAGGACAGATTATTATAACTGTCCAGGCTGATGATAGTAATTAAGTTTTTTAACTACGAAATTTTTGTATCGGAGTAAATCCTTTGTGCTGTTCTTTTGATATTATATATTATCGTTCTGCTGTGAGATTCTGAAATTGTGTTCTCTTCTTTCTTGTTCTATTTCTTTTTGTTTTTATTTTACCCTAAAAATTCGTCCTTCTGACACTTGGATGCTAGACACGTGAATACCATGGATGTATTAGTGTCGACATTTGGAGGTCGAAAGGGCGGGTCGTTACAACAACTATGTTTTAAATACAACATTGATTTTGGTATATCATGGAAATATGCACCTGGTAGATTGAAATATAAATATTTCATTTAAACAAGTATATAATTAATAAACATGAATTTGATTTTATAAGATGAATAGAAATGTTTTGTGATTTTTTTGTTCTTAGTTTGTCCATAGAGTGATTTAAGAATTCTGGTCGATACGTCTGATCAGCGTTATCGATAGGGATTCCTAAATGCTCATATAAGACAATCTGACACAATATTTAGGAAAAAATTAAAATTATTAAGTGTTAGAAACAAGTGAAGATTTATAATTGATGCAAATATTGATTATTCTTATTATTAAATGATTCGGGAAGTTAAAAGAATATTAAAATCAGAAATCTTTTGGAGGATATGAGTTATAAGTTTAGTAATAATGAAGGTTTGGTAAATGAACGAGTAAATTTTATTGGAACAAGTATATTGTTAACTAGTGGAAGTAATATTTATAAAGTTTTAAAAATAAAATGGTGTTAAATTGTCCATTGAGTGTGATAATAATTTTGGTCGATGCGGGTGCACATATATTCGGTAGAAGTTCTTATACACTTAAACGAGACATGTGGACACAATGTTTTGGGAAAGATATAAATAATTTATGAAAGTTTAAATTGAGTGAGAATTGAATGTTTTGAATGGAGTAAAATATATATATATATATATATATAAGTAAAATGTTTTGGAAAGTGTTGTTTGAGATTTGCATTTCCTTCAGTCTTGAGAATATGAGATTATATTTATTAACTTGAAGAAAAAAATTATTTATAAAGGGAAATTAGAAACATATCTGATGCTATTTTCATAAAATTTTGAAATGTAAAATCTATGTGATGCTATTTTCATAAAATTTTGAAATGTAAAATGTTATAGATTTTGAGATCTAAGTTATGGAATTTTTATTCAGTTTGAATGTTCATATTTTGGAATTGAAAATATACGGCGCTCGGAGGAATAATATGAAACTAATAATAAATGTCTTTAAGTTGGATGCTTTTTGAACTAATTAATAAAACTATATGTATGAAGTATAGTAAGCATATTATAAGTGATCACTTCATTAATTTTGAGATATAACATAAAAAGAGTAATGTAGACTTAATTTTAAAGTGTTAAATCTTGTGAATAAGCTTAAATTTTCCTCATGCTATTGATGTAAATTATTTGAAAAGTAGTGTAAAATTATGAAAATTGGGAAAAAAATTAAGTTGGAAAACGTTATCCATAACATAATTAGAGATGATCATGTTGTAATGAAATGTTGAGTCTAAACAAAATAATGTAAGATATTTTGTTAAATAAAAATGATTTTTTTGGGAATTTTGGGTTGATAAAATTTTGAAATATCGATGGAATAATTTGAAGTTATTTGAGGAGAATTTTAATTTTTAATTATGGTTGAGTTGGTATGAGATGAAATTTGGAAAAAAATTGAGGATCCAAAGGAATTATATAATTTAACAATGAGATTTATGTAGGAATTAACTTCCTATATTTTCGAATATATTCTTTAATTTGAATTCTTCAATTTAATTTTATAAACCATTGATTTTTTTGATCCATGATTGTGGTGCACTTGTATGCTTTCACCCTGGTGCCCGATGAAATTGTATGTTTTGTTTTTAGTTGATCAAGGGCTTGTTGATGCATATGTCTGCATTTGTTTTGCTTTTTAGTTGCCTTAGACTTGTTGCAGTGCACTGAACTTGAATTCTAACCTAGTTTGCTTCTGTTCCATGTGCTTTTTCCCTTGCATTAATCTTTTACCTATCACTTTGTTTTGGTATATATTCACGCTTGGGTGCATTTGACCTTTGAACAATTTCATGTGTGCATGTCCTTTCACTACAAAAGAAGCACTGTTTAGCGACGGCTAATAGCCAATTTGGCTTTTTCCCAATATTGTTGGAATCCAGCCCAAATATCATCCCCCATCCAACTTGGCTTTTTCCCTGAACTCTTAGCCCTTGACAGAGTCTCTCTGTAATTTTTCCGCATCTTTTTATTCCAATGATTTATAAAAACATCCATATCCTACGGATCCACACGTACTGCTGCCTGCATATTGAATTATCATACGTGTTATGTAAAAGAGATTATATAATTAAAAAACAATCAGTAGAACAGAATACGTAAAATTGATATCATAAGGCATGATGGCATATTGTTTTTGGTTTCATATACGGCATAATTATATATTACAAAGTTGTACTTACCATAAGATCAGCCCATATTGCGTTTTTTATATGTGTTGGGATGTTATCCCACTGAGGCCAACACCCGAACATCCTACTCTTGTATGCTTCCTTCGATACTTGTAAAATGAAATCGGACGGCTCCACCTCGAACCCTCCGTAGAAATGTTGATGTATATATTCAATATATTTCATATAATATAATTCAAATAAGTTTGATACATACCCAGCACTTTTCGGAACTATCTCCGCAACTCGACGGAGATCTGGCTCAGAGCTACTCGGACCTGCTCCAAGTGAAGGTGATTGAGATGTACTACGTCGATTACGTTGCCTATCAGACATATCTGGCAGAAACATAAATATAATATCATACACTGCTTAGAAAAGAGTACTGATAACATAAGCATCACATAATCATCAATCAATATCACATAATCATTAATCATTGCATAATCATCACATAATTATTAATCAAGTGATAATCATCACATAAGCATACTCTGCACATAATCATCGAAAAAAGCATACATGAAAAGAATAATGCATAACTCAGAATGATACAGATCATATATAGTCATCATTATTATTACATAGCTCAGAATATTACAGAACATAGTCATTATTGTTAGTACATAGCTCAGAATTATACAACAAGCGATGTCATCTATGATCAGTCTTCGTCATATTCTGATTCAGACTCGGTCTCGTACTCTATATCATTTTCTTCGGTACTTACAAATGCATCTATTAAAACATTAGATTCATCCGTCAACGACCCTACATCAATGACATCGGTTATCACTATTTCAGTATTTGGCTCGAGATCCGCTTGATACGCTGCTTCATCTGGAATATTATTTCCGTCAAATGTATATCTTGCCTTCGTTTTAAAAACAGCCCACCGGTCTGCTTTATCTTTTTTTAAGGACGGATATGGAGCAAAATAAACTTGTAAAGCTTGCTTAGCTAATACAAAAGGATCATACTTATAGTAATGTGACGTATGCCTTATTTCAATTAGCTTATAATCTTTGTGCACATTAATTCCAGAGCCAGGAACATTGCTAAACCAGTTGCATTTGAATAAAAACAACTTTCTCTGCAGGTTGTATATAATATATCAACTCTAAAACTTGTGTTAAGACGCCATAAAAATCTTTTATATGCTTCTCTGGATCATCACTTCCTTTGACAAATACACCACTGTTATATGTTAATTTTTCAGCCCCATAATCTTTGGTGTTGAATTTAAATCCAATGACGAAGAATATTGGATAAGTCTTGACATTTCATTTTGGTCCGATAGCAAGATGTCGTAATCCTTCGTCAACAACACAGTTTTCTGTATCATGAACGTAGTTTGAAAACCATCCAGCAAATTGTTTACTGAGATCGCCAGATGGATGTTGTGATTCGTATATGCTGCAAATATGTATTATATTCCTTTATAATTAATATATACATGTATAATTGAATTATATATGAATTCATAATTACCTGACAAATGGTGCAACTTCAGCACAATTTAGAAGAACATATATGTGTGCCACATGGTAATCTCTATCATCTAACCATATTTTCACACATTTTCCAACAGGTCTTCCATGTTGTCTAAAAATAGATAACATTGTTTGAGAAGAATCCTGCTCAATAGTTTCTTCATTACGGGGAACACTTACGAACGATAAGTTCACATCGTTACTAAAGTAATGTGAGAAAAAAATGAAGCTTCTTCTTCAAGGTATGATTTGCAAATCGAACCTTCTACTCGTGCTTTTTGTCCAATTTTTTTCTTCAAATGATTCAGGTACCTATAACAAAATTAATTAAATTTATATGGTGGAACAAAAACCGAAATTAATTAAATTACCTCCCAAATGGATACATCCATCCATATTCACAGGACCACGAAGGAGTGCTTTAGATGGAAGATGAACAAGTAAATGCTCCATTACATTAAAAAAACCAGGAGGAAAAATTTTCTCCAGTTTGCATAGAAGTACAGGGATTTCTGCTTCAAGTTTACGTATACGATCTACCTTTAACGTCGTAGAACAAAGCTGTTTATAAAACATACTTAATTCTGTTATAACACTCCATATTTTTGCAGGCAGCAGTTCTTTGAAAATCACGGGAAAAAACTACTCATAGCATGCTTTGGGTTTCTTATTATCGTCGTATAATTGAAGTTCGGGCCGCTTACAGAAGTGTAATATATCACGTCTTGAATTCGCATCGTCCTTGGTTTTCCCCTTCATATTAAAAATTGTATTAAACACGTTGTCAAACACATTTTTTTCGTTGTGCATGACGTCAATGCTATGTCAGAGTAGGAGATTTTTCCAGTATGGTAACTCCCAGAATATACTTTGCTTGCACCAGTTATGAATGTCCGATTTACCTGGAATTTCAACCTGTACCCCAGTTTCATGTATCTTTGGGTAGTCTTTTATAATTTCATATACCTCTTCACTTATTCAAACCTTAGGTGGTAGCATACTCTCTACTCTGTTAGCTTTAAAGTTCTTTTTATCCGTTCTAAATTTATGATTGATATGTAGAAAACACCAATGACAGTCAAACCAAGAAATTTTCTTTCCATACTTTAATGAAAATGCTCGTGTTTCATCCATACAATAAGGACAAGCTAGACGTCCAGATGTGCTCCAACCTGAAAGCATGCCATACGCGGGAAAATCACTAATAGTCCATAATAAAGAAGCAAACATACGAAAATTCCTTTTTCTCAAAATGTCGTACGTTTCAACTCCTTCATGCCACAGTGTTTTCAACTCATCGATTAGTGGTTGTAGATAAACATAAATTCCTTGTGTCGGATCATCGGGACCAGGGACGACAATCGTTAGAAACATATATGGAGTTTTTATACACATCCATGGAGGTAAATTATAAGGAGTAATATTAATAGGCCATGATGAATATTTACTACCAAACTGAGAAAATGGCGAAAATCCATCCGTACATAAGCCAAGCCTAACATTACGGCTCTCTGCCGCAAATTCAGGATAAGTCTTATCGAAATGTTTCCATGCTTCTCCATCAGATGGATGTATCAAAGTTCCTTCTTCTGGTGTTCTCACACTGTGCCATCGCATATGACATGCTATAGCAGAAGATGCATATAACCGTTGAAGTCTGGAGTGATGGGTAAATAATGCATCCTCTTATATGGAACTTCTTTTCCTTTCTTTTTTCTTGGTTTGTATCTTTCCTTGTTACATATTCTGCATTTAGTAAGATGAGCGTCTTCTTTCCAATACAGCATGCAACTTTTTACACATGTATCTATCTTCTGGTACGACAATCCAAAAGCAGACATAAGTTTTTTTACTTTATAATGACTATCACACATCAAATTATTAGGTGGCATGTGTCGTTTTGCAGTTTGTACAACTGTTGTAAATGCAGCTTCTGTAAGATTAAATTTCGATTTCATAGTGATGTATTCGGCGGTTACAGATAATTCGGTTCTGCTTGTACATCCATCCCACAATGGCCTCTTAGTAGAATCCAATAAATCATAAATTTTTTTAGCTTCCGCGGTCGGCTCTTCGTCAACATTTTCGTTCCCAACATCACCTTGGTCAAAGGTAGGAAACATTGATCGTGCAACATCTTGCACCATGTTTTCTATAGGATTGGTCATAGTATTATCGTCCTCTAACACTACAGGATTAGGTGTAGGTTGAACAAGTTCTCCATGACGAGCCCATAAGTAATAATTCGGCACAAAACCAAATTTGTACAAATGTACTTCTACTACATCTGGTTTCCAATGCTTCAGATGTTTGCACTTACTACACGGACAACGAATGTCTACGTTATTTCGATTATTAGATTAAGCAAATCTAATAAATACGTATACATCGTTACAGAAACGTTCTTTTATTGATCCTTTCATACCTTTTCGAGGTTCATACATCCAACTACGATCGAGAAAATAATCGAACATATTTCATGATTTGTAAAATGTAGGTTAGAAGATTGAATAACACACTTCATATTAAAGTCTTGTAAAAATTCATATATAACCCTTTACTATTTTAACAAATTCAAATAAATACTACATTTAAATTTTCAATTCTTAAGTTTATTGTTTTTTTACTTTGACGGCCGGTTATCCTACTTCCTATTACAAACACAATAACATAATCATATTTTATAAATCATTTCAGGTTAAACGATTCTAAAAAATTTCGGCAGCACTTCCCTTTATTCCCTGTATCGTACACAAATGCATGTACACAGGGAAAAAAGGAAGTGCCATCGAAATTTTCTGAACCGTTTAAACTGAAATGGTTTATAAAATATGATTACTTTATTGTGTTTGTAACTTGTCCAAATACTAAGACAAATCCAACAAATGTTGTATCAGATGAATATAGATGTCCGTTCTGTGGAAAAACGAATATCCATATAACGATCATATACAACACTTGTCAGACGGGGCCAAAAATTCTCTAAGGGGTTCACATAAATAAAGCACAAATTAAAAAATATTAATATTGAAGTATTAGTGGTCTGTAGTGAAATAATGATCTTAAAAAATATTTAGTACAATAATGCCAAATAGAATTCGTTTAATTATGAATCAAAATCCATGGGAACTATCAGTAACTTGGAAAATATGCCTTATCTCACAAATGGGAACTATGAGTTACTATTTTAACAACTACAAAAACTATTTTATAATTCATTTAACTATTTAAATATTTATTAATTAAATCTAAAATTTTAAAACGTATTTTAACTTTTGTTTAACTACATAAATTTTAATTAACGATTTTGTGAACTAAATAAGTAGTTAGCACTTACAACAGTATAACAAACATTCTCGTAAACTTATCAATAAACATATTATTCAATAATCATGGACTATTTTTTGGATTTTAAATTAGCCATAATTTTTAACAACATAGTAAACAATAAATTCACTAATTAATACCACCAAATCAACACTAATTATCATCACCTAATATGCAATAATCACCATGTTCAAACACATAATCAACTAATTTTTTAAATTAGGTTTACCATTATATACCCAATTCAAATAATAAACTATATATCATAAACTAATAACATATATTCATCAATTCCAAACCCCTAAATCATCCTATTCCAAATCCCTAAATAATCAACTAATTTAATTTAAACCTAAATTAAACAAAGATAATGGAAAATAGGAGATACCAGCAAGTTTGGAGAGGTTGAAATTAGCGACGGAAGGTTGCGACGGCTCCTGGTGGCGGAGGGTGGCGGCTCATGGCGGGGGGGGGGATCTGAGTGGATTTGGGGAGAGGGAGAATGAAAATGTTTTCTTTCGAGTAGCAGGTTTGTATAACGCGATAAGCGACGACTAGCAATGACCGCTTTTTTTAGCCGTCGCTAGGCTTTGTCGCTTTCTGAAGCATTTCTAGTAGTGTTTGCTATATATGTTGCTGCCTTTAGTTACTTGGGTTCATCTGGATGCTAACCTTATGTGTTATGTTCATGCTTTTTTTTGTAGCTCGACTATATGCACTTGTAATACTGACCTGAACTCTGTATGCATGCATGTACTATCCTGTTCTCTTCGATCTTACTGTTCCATACTTGATTTCTTTTATGTCTTCTGATCACCCCTGTATATTTTTGTGTGTGCTCTATCCTTGAGTTTGTTGTGCCATGATGGTGATTTGACTGACCTGAATTATTTTGTTAATGCTTTATACTTGTTTCATGATGTGTGCACTGATCTCCATCATCATCTTAGTTGCTACTTGGCCTTGATTTTGGTGCATTAGCTTGTTGTTAGTGCTACCATATTCTTGCTGCACTCCTTTACATGAACACTTTTTGAACCTGCCCTTGCATGTGCACTGAGTTGATCTACCTTGTTTTTGGTATACATATTTTATCCGGTCTTGTTTTTGTTGCTGCCTTGTCTTGTTCAATTTTTTTGAGACAAAAGGATGGGACGATCCCAGCCTATAAATAACATAACCATCACAGTGTTAAAGCAGTTACAAATACTTCCAATTACAACCACAACACAAAACCCCAAGTTTTACCTAGCAAAAAAAACAACATAGAACAAGCACTATATACAACATACACTACATATTAACTGTATGGCATACCGCACCTAAACACAGTCAAAATATACATAGGCATAACAAAAGATCAAAGAAGATAAAAGGCATGCTGACTTCAGATATCATCTTCATTTCCTCTTCTTCTCTTCGCCACCCTTTTACCAATAGTGTCTTGACTTTCTTTGACTCTTATCTTCAGTCAGGGAGATTGAGCCTCCATTCCTGACCATATAGACAAGTACTACCTATCCAGAATGCTATATTAGAAATAACATTTCTAATTAAAATTTCAAAAGACTTAGAAATTTTAATAAAACACCTATTATTCCTTTCAATCCATATAATACAAGATAAGCTCAAATTAAGCAAATCAACTAAGCATCTATCAACAGAGTCAGTTATAAACATTTTGTCTTCCTCCCAGTACCAATATTGATCATAGAAGTGTAGTAAATTATTAATTAAAAGACATTTCAAGCAGTTGATCCAGAGAAGGTAAGTAAAAGGGCATTGAAAGTATAGATGACTAATATCTTCATCCCTATAACAGCAAAAAACACATTTTGTATCTGTAATCATTCCTTTGTGATTGAGGAGAACTTTAGTATTTAACTTCTTGTTGATAACCAGCCACATATGCATTCTTATCTTCGGTGGAGCATGAGCTTTCCACAATGTTTTGTGATACTTGATTTTCCTGCCTCCAAAATTCATAAGCATGTAGATAGAACTCACTTTAAATTTCTTTCTGTTGTCTAACAACCATTCTGCTTCATCCAAACCATCTTCAAGAGAGACTTGATCAAGTAATCTAACAATCTTAAAATATTGAATAAAACTATCACCCTCAAGCCTTCTATTAAAATTTAAGTTCCATTTAAATTCACTTTCCTTGTGAATGTACAAATCAGCTACCTTTGCATTTTGATTAGAAGAGGTTAAAAACTGATCTGGGTACAGATATTTTAAAGCAATGTCAGATATCCATTTGTTATGTCAAAACATAATTTTCCTTCCATCACCCACTTTCCATTTTAGCCCTACATTAAAAATTTCCTACTGTTTCATTATAGCTTTCCAGAAGCTTGAGAGTGAACTGAAACATCCACTATGAACTGTCCATTGTAATAAGCTAACTCCATCCATTGCTTCCACAATGAATCTCCCACACCAACCATTCTCCAAAGCCACTTACATAATAACGCACAGTTTAATTCAATAAGTGAGACAACTCCTAAACCACCTTGGACTTTAGATTTGCATACAATCTCCCATGTCACTAAGTTATTCATGCTACTGCCATTTCTACTTCCTTTCCAAAGAAATTTTTTTCTAATACTATCAATTTTTTTTATAACCCACTTAGGCAATTTATAAAAAGACATCCAATATAGAGATAAGGCTGATAAAACTGAATTCATCATGTTCAATTCGAATATATATAGGTGTATACTGTTTAGCGTTATCCATTCTAGTCTGGTTGCACTTATTCCTTCATGCACTTGCACTCATACTCCATATGTGCATTCACTGTCCATATCTGACCTGAAACCATGTATATTTTGCATGCTAGCCTCTCACTCTACCTATTTTAGCTGCATTCACACGTTTAACATTTGTCTGGCCTTGACTTGGTGTATCACCGAACCATGTATAATTCCCCTTTAATCTTCCCTTGCTACTGCACTGGCCTATTGAGATGCATCATTGTCGTACCCTTTTCTGCTTTTGTCCATGTGCACTGTGTAGTGTTGCACTACTTTATCCCTTTTTGGTTTGTACATGAGCCTTATTAAGATGGTTTTGGTCTTTGATGGTCTCCTCATTTGAAGCTTGTACATGTCTGTTTGTCTTCTTGCACGCTACTGCTATGTGCATGCCTTATGTTATCTTAAGCCTTTGTGTAGCACTGTTGTAAGTTTTGCTGCACTACAATTTGCCTTGTGCTAATTCCATCCTGCCTTTGTGTATTTTTCTGCTCTTCTTTAGCCTAACTATATAGTTATGCTTGGTGCGCTTGTACTTTCTTCTCCCTGTTTTGCTTGTGCACTAACACTGGCTGCCTTGTTCATGTTTATCTCGAGTTGTTGAATTGCTTGTGTATACATGTTTACACATTGTTCACTTCACTTTGAATTTGCACTTCATTTCTGATCTGGTCTTGAGTTTGTTATACTAAACTTATTTGTGCACCTGAGTTGTGTTCTGACCTAGTTTGCTCTTGTAAATATGTACTAATTTCCATGCACATAAATACATACGTATATATTGTGAAATTTTTGATGCTTTGTACTTTAGTTGATCTAGTGCACTAGTTGCTGCCTTGTTTATTGTTGTCTCTTTGCTATTGCCTGATGTTGGGTGAATTTCCACCACCGGACCAACCTTAGCCGAACCAAAGTCTACAGGCTGCCTAACCAACACCTACCGAACCAAACATCTCCACGTCAATACCGAACCAGCATCACCGGTTCAACCACCGAATGAAGCATTACCGAACCACCACACTCCTACCACCGGATCAAGGTACACCGATTCACTCGTCTTCTTCCACCGGACCAAGATGCCGGACCAACTCAATACCGAACCAACTTGATGCCGGACCAACTCAATGATGAACCAACTCCATGCCAGACCAACCATCGCCGGACCAAATGCTACCGAATTGAGACGTGCCAGGCCAGATCACATCAGCCCAGGCCCACCAGCGGCTATATACATCCAAGTCCCCTATCCCCAGCCTCACTCTATAAATAGAGGGGCAGGGGTACAACAATGGGGACAAGTTTGAGAGCTCAAGCACGGAGAGAACTTTCAAACAACTTTCTTTTACTTGTATCAAAGCTTTGTACTTGTAATCTAAACAAGAGAAGAGAAATAACATATAAAGTGGACGTAGGCACATTCTGGCTGAACCACTATAAATCTGCATGTCTTTTTACAGTTTAGCCCCTGCTTTTCATATATTTGAATAAATCACCCAAATCACTAAGAACAACATAAGATCTACTAAATCATATGACTTTGAGGTGTTTGACCATTTTTTGTGCAAACATTTTTGGTGCTTTCACTAAGAGCTAGAAGCTCGAAGCTTCAGCTTCATCCACTTAACATTTTTCCTAACAGCATCGTTCGCCACTTGGAAAACATGCCTCCCAAATAGAGAAAAGATGTTAACAAAGGAAAGAACATCGCATCCAGCAGTCTTCCAGATCCAGCTGTCACGAATCAAGTAAATCGTCCTCCTCCAGCACCAATACCAAATGAAGGACAGGCTAATCCGACCACTCCTGCCACAGAATAGCCCGCAGAAATTACTAGGGCAGATTTTGACAGGGTTGTGGTTGAAGTAACTAACCGCTTCACGTCCCAGCAGGAAGCCTTGGTGGACCATCTCATGTCACGCTTAAGGGATGCTGAAGAGTCCAACCGCAACACTAAATCATGGGGTGAGTCCTAGTCTGGAGGATCTCAGAGACAACAAAGGTCTTCCTTCTTCGAAGGAGCTAACGGCAGAAGTAGCCATGGTAGGAGCCGAGATCGAGCACAACCCGAATTTAGGCCTGAGGAAACGTTTAGTACCGAACCCAACGGGGGAGGTACCGGACGAAGGTCAACTGTAGCTGAGCCTGTCATACTACCTAACCACGGAAACGCCAGTGAACGGGGCCGAGCAAGAGTCCAGCCCGAAGTTGGACCCGAGGAAGTGCTTAGATCAGAACCCAGTAGGGGAAGATCAAGGCAAGGGCCAACTGTAGCTGACCCTAGCATGCTCCCAGAAGATCAAAGGCAGCCACTGGAAAATATGAGGAGTGATAGACGATACCATCCCTACAGGTCATCTGGACGGAATCAATCCCACATAACAGAACCAAACTCATTTCTATCTGCTCCAAATTCTGATGAAAGGATGGCACGCTTATTCAGAGAGTGTGTCCAATGGGAGCAAAGAGATCGAGGGATAGGCGCTAGGGTAACCAGCCCTTTCGCTCGCAATATCGAAATTGCTATCACCTCCCGAGAATGGAAGATGCCAACAATGGAACCTTACAAAGGAACCTCCAACCTCGTTGTACACTTATAGAGGTACACACAACATATGCTCATGAGTGGAGCGACAGAGGGAGTACTGTGCAAATGCTTTCCGCTCTTCTTAGCAGATCTCGCTACCTCCTGGTTCTGTCATCTACCCCAGGGATCCATCAGCTCGTGGGAAATGTTGAAAGAAAAGTTTATCAGTCAGTTTCGCATTCATGTGGAACAACCTAAGGACGCTTATTCCTTATCCAGCGTCAAACAGAAACCTGGAGAGAAACTGCAGCAATACCTAACCCGATTCAATGCCGCAGCAGCCGCAGTCCAAGATGCCGATGAGAAGCTTATCCTAATGGCCCTCTGTAGTGGTGTGCATCCGGACACTAAATTTGCTAGAAGGTTGACAAAAGAAAAACCAGCTACTTTACCCGATTTCTTCCATGAAGCCGGGAAAAATATGAGGCTTGAGGATGCTGCCGTTGAGGGGCAGTCAGGACAGCAAAATAAGGCAACTCACAGCAACGCCCCTGCTGTGGCAAGGGACGTTCGAAGAAATGATTCCAGAGACAATGCTGGGGGCAAGAAGGGAGAAAAGCGCCTATATCGGCCAGGACCGAGATTCGACACTTACACTCCTTTGAACGAGACCGTCGAAAATATCTTCCTTGCCACCCAAGGCGAAGTTAGATACAAACGCCCACCATACAAGAAGGAATCAGATAACGCGCAGAAGTCTAGAAAGTTCTGCCGCTTCCACGAATCTCATGGGCATGATACTAATGAATGCCATCATCTCTGGGACTTGATTGAGGAACACATCAGAAGGAAGAAACTGGAACGCTATGTAAAAGGTCATGACAGGACTCCAGCTCCTGCCAATGAGAACCCAAGGCTACCCTCACCGGAGATCGGCAGAGGAAACCGCAACACTAGCGGCTCTAGTCAAGAGAAGATAGTGGTCCATACCATCTCGGGAGGATCGCACATCGCAGACAGAAGCTGGAAAGAGATGGAAAGATATGGAAAGTCACTTAGAGACAATAAAGACTGTATCAATTCGGTTATAGAAGAGCGCCACCCGAAGCGGAAAGAAAGTGATGACATCACATTCGGTAAGCGTGACCTAGAAGGAAGGCAATACCCTCACATGGATCCCATGGTTATCTCTGCCCGGCTCGGCCCCGCCGAAGTTTACCGAATCCTAGTAGACACTGGAAGCTCAGTAAACATCCTGTTCAAACATGCATTCGACAAAATGAAGCTATCAATGAAGGATGTATCTCCCTGCGATAAACCACTACACGGTTTCACTAGGGATGCAAAGATGCCCCTCGGGCAACTGGACCTCTTTGTTGAGATTGGAAGCCATCCCCGCTCCGTTGTACGGAAACAGACGTTTGTGCTAATAGAAAACCATTCGGCCTACAACGCATTCTTAGGAAGGCCAGCCTTGTCTGACTTCCAAATTGTCCTAGCCCCATGGTGCCTAAAGATGAAATTTCCAACAGACAATGGAATAGGGGAAGTAGAAGGAGACCAGGACGTTGCTCGAGACTGCTATGTGACTAAACTTCGCAACAACCATAGGAAGGATAAAGGGAAGGGTGTAGAGGTTGCCCTCTGCACGAAAAGTCTAGAAGCGTAGCAACTAAATAAAGCCCCTCCTCTTCGATATACCAGCGACCCTTTCAATGAATTAGACCCTAGGGACAAAGAGGAGGAGGCCACCGCCGAGCCTGCAGAGGCTATGGAGTTTGTATCTGTAGACAAGCACGACTCAAGTAGACTGTTGAAAATTGGGTCCCAACTAAAAGCAGAGTTGAAGGAGCAACTCATTGACTTTCTCCGCCACAACTTGGATGTATTCTCATGGTCACACGCTGATATGACCGGAACTCCCCCGATGTAGCATGCCACGTACTAAACATTGATCCTACCAAGGCACCCGTAAAACAAAGAAAGAGAAGTATGGGAGCAGAGCGATCGGCAGCCCTCGATGAAGAAGTAAAGAATCTACTCGCCAATGACTTCATACGAGAAGCCATCTACCCGGAATGGATAGCTAACTGTGGTGACCCTCACTCTAAAATACATAGATTTTTTTTTATTCAAGAGGAATTCATCACTAAACCCCAATTCTTTTATATTTGAATTTTTTTAGTTTCCAAATATTTTTCCCAAGACCCTGGATTTACTAATATAATCATATCAGTATACAAGGATTAAAACAATTATATATTTGATGATATACAATTGTTCCTTTATTATTATTAATATATATATATTTTATATCAGAGTCAATTTAAATCAAATTGAAAACAAAATATCATACAAGCTATTGACAAACCACTTATTTCCTTTTTAAATCTTATTCTACTGCCAGAGGTATATTTTTAGCAAATTTTAACACCTAAACTTTTTATCTGACTATATATATTAATCTGCCTAAATAAGGCTATTAGCATTTATTTGTTCTTGTGACAGTTATTAGGCTCATGCATAAAATTATTTCAAGATCCTACTTGCAGTTAGGAACATTAAAAGTTGATTTCCTAATCACTGTTTCAAATTAAACAATTGAAGTTAGATTGCATTTTTTTAAGTTTAACATTGTACAGATTTTTGTTGCTTGGTATATCACTAAAATTGCTTGGTGTTATCTAAGGGCTGCTTGGTGCTTTTCTTGGTTTTGTCCCGGATGCACTCACTCTTCATAAATTGAAATGAAGAGGTTCCAGGCTCCAAGGGTTAGACCCATGGCCACCTTGGCTGGTCATAGTCCCTTATTTACCACTTTCAAACCCATGTTTATCAAATAGACTTTTTCAAAAGCTTTTCCTATTACCAGCATAATTCTTCCTTATGTATGTTCTTGGGGGATCATCCATTTTTGTTAGCAACCAAAATCACAAAGTGCTTCCAGGTTTGTTTCTTTCCTAATCTTTTTTTTTTAAGTTCAGTATCTTCCAAGTCTACTGCTCTCATAGTGCTATTTGAAATTTAAATATTCAAATGCATACAAACTTCCAGAACTCATGCACTTGCCAGTATCATTTACCAGCCATGCACAAATTCAGATCATTAGAATATTCTATAAAAAGAAATCTTGAGAGTTCATTTCAAAAATCAATCCCCTTAGCTGTTTAATTTCCATAAGGCAATAAAAATCAGAGATCAAATATATATACACATATCATATATATATATGATATGTCTATCAGACATTCATCAAATAAAGTAGTAGTTAACCAAACATCATCATTGATCACACACAACAGGTTTTTGCTTAAGTACATATTTTCAACCCAAATACTTAGAATGTTTCCTACAAGTACTTCAATTACAGAAATAAAATTTGTCTAGTGATTTCATTACAATGCAACTGCAAATTTTAAAACAAGTCTCTCTTATTTATACTAGCAGCCAATGCCTTCTTTACTCATCATGCCAACTTCAATTTCCTGCAAGCAATTCATTTAGCTGCCCCAAAGAATTTTGAAACACCCAGATAATTGCAAGGGCAACCAAAAGGGTCAGTTTACACTGGTATGAGCCTTTATCAATTTTGTATACATATACATAATTTTAGTAATCTTGCAGTGCCTTCCTAGTTTAACAGGTTTTATACTAGCAGGTTTTGGTTCATACAAAGTGATGCAAACATACAATCATCTATTTACACAGCAAACAGTTAAAATAAACATATGCAAATATACTCCAAATTTCACCCAGCAGCTAACCAGATCATCACATAAATCCTGGTTAGTTTAACTCCCTGTCTAGATATTCATAACCCAAATTTCTATAAATCCCAATCCCATTCCTTATTTAATTTATGGTCTACATCTCCTTGTCAAATGAACACTATGTATGCATTGTGAAGGAAACTCCCAGGTTGTTTAAATTATTCCAACACACAAAGGCCTCAGGGTGCAGTTGCACCATGCATATACTTGCTTCCACCTGAAGTAAGCAGATCATTGACTAACCCCCAAGCGACCAATTTAGTTTTTCTTACATTCATATTTCAGAAAGATATAAATGCTTGTATATCTTCTGGTTCAACCCCATGTTCCCCCCATTTAATCTATATCCATGTTTAATGATGATGAGATGGAACAAAAAAAATGCTCAAATCATGTTAACTCTAAAAGCCTACTTACAGATTAATGCTCCAAACAAAAATGCACTAATAAACATCCATATCACCCATAACAAATCATTTCAGAGATTCAAATAACTCATAATATTTTTAGGCTGCCTGCAATAGGACTTAATGCCATTGCATACAAAGGATAAATACTCACATAATGTTTTTCCTTTCACTGCCTTAATTTCTTAGAACAGTAAATCCCCCAAAGCCTCAAGCTAGTGTTTCTCCTTGCTTATTTTATTTTTGTTTTGATCCCGAGAGAGTGATGGTTTTGGCTATGTGCAGTTATATATAATTCCATTCTAGGGTTTAAGAAAATGGGTAATTCCCCTGATACCCTTAGATGTTTATTTACACATCATATTCCTGTGTGAGCATAAATTGAAAATGCACACATTTTGGGTACTTTAATTAGCTATTTCAGGGATCATGCATTTTTAAACACTCAATACTATTTTCATGACTCTTTTCTACCCATGCAATAAGCATGTGACCCTCAGTTTCTTTCTTTTTTACAAGTTTAAGAAATCTGAAAATCTCCTTTGTATATTTTTTCTACCTATTTGTTATTTCCCCTTAATCATGCATACTATCATACCTTATTATGTAATGTAAAATCATTTACCTAAATTTTTTGCTTGGAATAAATATGGGATGGAAATTTTTATTTGATTCTATATATGTGTGTATATATATTTCTGCCTTTTTGTCAAATCAGCAACTCCTTTTATATTTAAATTAAAAATCTCATATATTATGCTAATTATTTCTGGCACAATTATAAGACATATAAACTTTTGCATTAAACTTCATTTTATTTTATCTTCATATAAAACAGCAAACACCCCATATCTATTAAATGTATATATATATATTTACATAATTCTTTGAACATAAAGCTATATTTATTTTGAGTTCCAATTTTTCTTCTAACTACCTTAATTCCTTGCATTTTATCAAACAGAAGCACCCATGCAATTTTATTTATTGCCAAATTCTTTTCTGTTTTAATGCAATATATATATTTTTATATATCTCAGAATTTCCTAATATAAATATATATATTATTTTATTTTATTTTATTTTATTTTAGGGTCATTACACTAACCCGGTACTGGTGAAGAAGGCTAATGGGAAGTGGCGAACATGCATTGACTTCTCCAACCTAAACGATGCCTGCCCAAAGGATTGCTTCCCACTTCCCCGAATCGACCAACTTGTAGACAGGACAGCCGGGCACGAGCTCTTATCTTTTATGGACGCATACTAAGGGTATAACCAAATTCCTATGCATGCTCCCGACCAAGACCACACTAGTTTCATCACCGACCGGGGTTTATACTGCTATAAGGTAATGCCTTTCGGACTCAAAAATGCAGGAGCCACCTACCAGCGCCTCATCAACAAGATGTTTGCAAGGCTAATAGGGTAAACTATGGAAGTATACGTGGATGACATGCTGGTAAAGTCAATGAAAGCCAACGATCACGTAAGCCACCTAGGCAAGATGTTTCAAGTACTTCGCCAGTATGGAATGAAGTTGAATCCTCTAAAATGCTCCTTCGGAGTGTCATCAGGAAAGTTCTTAGGATTCATCGTCCATGCCAGAGGGATTGAAGCAAACCCGGAACAAGTCCGAGCGCTAAGGGATATCAAGATACTTTCCAATCGAAAGGAAATGCAAAGCCTGAATGGAAAAGTGGCCGCCCTAAGCCGATTCATCTCCAAAGCAACGGACAAGTGTGTCCCCTTTTTCGAAGCTCTAAAGAAAGACAAAGGAAAGTTCGGATGGACCGACGAATGCTTGACCGCTTTCCTTAACTTAATCGAACACCTCCAGAAACCACCGGTACTCTCGACTCCAAGCGAAGGCGAAGAATTATACCTATACCTTGCTGTGTCATCTCATGCCCTAAGCGCTGCCTTGGTAAGGGAAGACAACCGCACGCAGCGGCCAGTGTTCTTCGTCAGTAAGAGGTTTATGGGGGCAGAAGTCAGATATCCTAAACTTGAGAAGCTAGCATACTGTTTACTAATCACATCACGGAAACTGCGTCACTACTTCCAGTCCCATTCCATCAAAGTTCTGACCGATCAACCACTGAGGCAGGTACTCCATCGTCCCGACACTTCTGGGCGACTACTTAAATGGTGCATTGAACTAAGTCGGTATGATATCACCTATCACCCTCGCACCGCCATCAAGGGACAAGCCATGGCTGATTTCATTGCAGAATTCACTACCAACGAAGATAAGGAGCGATTGGAAATAGCAGAAGATATCAAGTGGAACCTCTTTGTGGATGGTGCATCAAACGAACAAGGCTCGGGGGCAGGTGTGGTAATAATCACTCTCAGGGGAAATAAGCTGCACTATGCTATAAGGTTGGAGTACGCTGCCACCAATAACGATGCAGAATATGAAGCAGTGATAGCTGGATTAGAACTTGCCATAGAAATCGGAGCCAATTCTTTGTGTCTTCATAGCGATTCTCAACTTATTGTTAATCAAATACTAGGAGAATTCCAAGCTCGAGAAGAACGACTCATAGCATATTTAAAGAAGACCAAGTTACTTCTCAGCCGATTGGACCACTAATTAGTCAAACACATCCCTCGGGAAGAGAACCAAGAGGCCGACGAATTGGCAAAGCAAGCAAGTGTGAGAGACATCGCCATCTTCGGAGCAGTAACCATCTCAAAGCAACTGGCCTCAAGTTTTGAGCAAGGGAATCTGATAGCCACAACCGAAGAAGCAACTTGGATGACTCCCATCCGAAACTACCTACAAAGCGCCACGCTACCCAACGGGCGTAACGAAGTCAAGAAAATCTTGAGGAAAGCATCCCGCTACACAATACAAGAAGACATCCTCTATCGGCGCGGATTCTCTAACCCGTTATTAAGGTGTGTCGCTGGGAGAGAAGCCAAGGAAATCTTATTCAACATTCATCAGGGAAGCTGTGGAGATCACACTGGAGGGCAGACATTAGCGAAAAAGATACTCCGATATGGATATTTCTGGCCCACCTTAAGCAAGGACGCCTTAGATTTTGTTAAAAAGTGCGACAGATGCCAGAAGTTCGCTAAGATTCCGCGGCTACCAACAACTGAGATTACTCAAATGACCAGCCCTTGGCCCTTCGCAATATGGGGAATTGACTTAATCGGCGAGCTACCAATGGGCCGAGGCGGGGCCAAATATGCTATAGTGGCAGTCGACTATTTCACCAAATGGGTGGAAGTGGAACCTCTGAATAAAGTATCTTCAACAAAAGTTATTAACTTCTTGATCAAAAATGTTCTGTGCAGGTACAGAGTCCCACTCAAAATCATATCAGACAATGGGCTTCAGTTTGACAGCAAGGAATTCGCCAACTGGTGCCGAGAGCACGGAATTTACAAAAGCTTCTCGTCCGTGGCGTATCCCCAAGCAAACGGACAAGTCGAAGCCGTCAACAAAATTCTGAAAACTAATCAAAAAGAAACTCGAAAAATCAAAGGGCGCTTGGGTGGATGAACTCCCTACGGCACTGTGGGCCTATCGCACATCTTTCAGAACATCAACAGGGCATACTCCTTTCTCTTTGGCATACGGATCGGAGGCTATGCTCCCAGTTGAAACCATCATGCCTTCCCACCATAGGATCCACTATAACCCCGTAGAGAACGAAGAACTCCTTCACATGTCTTTGGATCTAGTTGAGGAGAGAAGAAATGATGCAATCCTTAAAGCAGCAGCCCACAAGCAAAAAGTGGCAGCACAATACAACTCCAAAGTCAAGCATCGTACCTTACAAGAAGGGGATCTTGTCCTCAAGCGAATCTTCCCTCGCCCCGGAGCACTAGACCCAATCTGAGATGGACCATATGTAATTCATAAAGATCTCCACAATGGAGCTTATATTTTGTCAACAGTGGACGGAGAGGTGTTCCAGAGGGCATGGAATATCCAACACCTCCGTCGATACTTTTCTTAACTTGTACTGCCCATATGAAGTGAATTAACAAAGAGAATCAGTGGACGTAGGCCTTTTCGTGCCGAACCACTTTAAAAAACCTTGTCTCTTTTGTAACTTGTTCCTTTATATCTTGGCTGCTTGTTAACTTTATCCTTTTCTGTTGAACAAAATCCTATGCGTATAGCATTTCCACTCAATGCACTCCACAGTGCAACTTCACCTGGACAAGACCTAACAGGTACTATGCGAATCTATGCCCTCGCCAATGAGACACTTTTACTCCAGCATCCCTCTGCTGCGGGTTAACTCATTGCTCGCGACGGCCCTTAAAGCCAACTGTAAAGAGCCGATTATAAGCCACCGAGAAGGCCGATTATAGCCGAGGCAGCTCATTACGGCGTTCGGCTCGCCGGCAACTGTGAACCGACTATAAGCCCCAACATAAGGTGTGGCCAGCCAGGGGCAGTTCACGGTTGACGATCGACACCCACGCTAGCCGGCCACAGTAAATCGAATAATACCCACGATTATGGGCCATAATGGCCCGGGTAGTTACTGTGCGCGATCTCGGCTCCGATGTGTCTTAAGTGCGGCTGTGGTAAAAAAGAATTAACTCCCCGCGAAGGCGTAAGATGGGTGACAAACGTCTCCAAGACCCACAGCTAGGGAAAGTGACTACAAAGCCCGTTTGCCACGAACTTAAGCACATCGACGGCCTTCCGTGATTGGAAGTTTTACTTTTTCACATATTTCAATTTTACTTAAGAAACTCTTCTCCTATCCTTTGTAACAATCCCTGAAGTACAGGACACAGAACAGGAGACACTTACTAATAGAAGCGGATACTCACAGCAAGATACTGGACCGCATCCCTTACTCGGTCACACAGGATATTCAAAGCTGCCATCTACAAGCAAAATATAAAGGGCGGTATTTCCTTCTTTCATATGTAAACACATGACTATAATTTATTCACACCTCACGCTAACATTGCAAATCATGAAATTATGTTTTAAACAAGAACCTGACATCAAACACAATTTGATTACAAGAATATGCATAGCTATATTTCTCATACAACATATCAAAATAGCAAAAAACATTCAAAAGACGACAAAATCAGCTTAAGTTAAAGAATTACACGTCAAGAATAGAGCTATTTATTACAAGTAGCAAAAATTACAACCTAAGAGTTACTCTACTGTTTTAAGACTAACATATACAACCATGTCAAGTCCATAAAAAAGAATTTTCCAGGTCTAATCAAGAAGCCGGCTGCGTCGGAGTCTTATCCTTGTCCTGTTGCCCACCTGTCCGGTCAGAAAAAGGATTCGTTAGTGATAAGCAACCAAGTTAATGGAAAGACTAGAGAGGAAGACTTACCAGCATCTGCTCCTTGATCAGCTTGATCATCATCCTCCGCTTGCACACCTGTCTCATCAGCTGCAAGCAACCGCATGCCCTCCTTCACCGCCACCTTTTCCTCTTTGGTAAACTGGGCGGTAACAGCATCCCTCCTAAAGGCCACGCCACCCTCCTTATCTGCCTCAGCCTGGGCCTCCTCTAGAGCCCTGAGATAGATCCTAGCCATAACCCGAGGGTAATCATCCATCCAGGACAAGTTAACCTGCCTCCAAGTACGAAAGTACATATCCTGGAGCATCCCCTCCATCAGCTCCTCGTTCTCTTCAAACTCCCTCGCCCGAGCCTCGGAATCCGACAACCTTACGACGGCGGCATCTCTCTCCAATCGGTATCTCGAGCAGTCAGCCTGAAGGGATTTCCGCATTGCCTCCATCTCCTCCCTCAACTTGGCTTGAGCAAGCTCTGCAGCCTCAAGCTTCCCAGACAACTCCTCTATCTGCTCAAGATCCGCTTTCCGAACCTCATCCACCGTGGCAATGGCCATATCGATCCGTTCCTTGCAAGTAGCCTCCATTTTCCGCAGTTCGGCCCGGCTGGCCTCTTCCATAGTTTTCTTTAGACGTCCGGAGGCGGCCTCGTGATGAGAGATCTGGATGGCCTGATCAGCGAGTTGCTTGGCCTGGTCGGAAATCACTAACCACAGTCTTATGTTGGCACTCCCAATCTCCTCCCCGGCCTTGACCAGTCGGGCATGATGCCCTATCAACTTCCTGGTCTCCTCAGCAACCCGGTCGATATTTGCTTTAACTTCGTTCCCTATAGCGACAACCCGAGTAGTGAGCAAATCAAGGTCCAGAGATTTGGCCTCGTCAAACACCTTTACCATAGGGTTGCGAGGAAGAAGGTGCTCACCGGTAACCTCGTCGAAGGAAATATCATGAGAACTTGGATCCAGATCAGGATGACCCGCAAATGGATTACGAGCCAAGCCAGGACGATCAATCTGAGTAACGGTAGGGTTTTCAGACAGGTGCGGAGAGGGTGTGAATTCAGTATCCTCCTCCGTAATATCATGAAGAGGCTGAAATGGGGGCTGAGGACCAGGTGAAGGCTCGGATAGGGAGCGACTCCTCTTTCTCTTTTGAATATCCTCTCTAATAACCCCGAGAAGAGGACGGTAGCCGACTACATCCCCGGAACGGTGGGTCAGAGGCTTCGGCTTGGCGGAAGCTTTGGAAAGCTTGTATTGTTCAAGCCTGTGCCGAAGATCTGAGGTCTTGACCATTTTACCTACTCCTGATATAAAAACCAAGTGTTACCAACATGTATTGGGCCATCACTCAAGAATAAAAAAGTAAAGTGAAGTTCACCTTGAACCGCCGAAGTTGTTTCGGTAGAGGCACTCCCGGAAGACAGATCGACGCCGGTCCCAACGTTATCGGCTTTCTGGGGCTTATCCGTCCCCTCCAAACCCTCGAAGGCATGGCGGAAAGCGTCATCCGTCCACTCTTGCATCTCGCCTACTTGCTCGGAAGACAAAGCCCCGACACCGTCGCCACCTCCAGCACCTTCTCCTCCATCTTCGCCTTGCCCCTCCTCCACGTCTCCCTCCTTCGGGATATCTGGACATGAGCTGGGAGAGGGACCGTCAGACTTTTTGAGCTTCTTCCCCCCGGCAACCGGGTGTTTCGAAAAGGGCCTCCTTTTACTGCTCTTCAACTCGGCCCCTTCTTTAGCTTGGGCAGCCTTCTCTTCAGCCGTGTCCCTCTGCTTGACCACGGACTGCTGTGGAAGGATCAAGTTGTACTCCAAGAGTGTAGCGTTCCTAATTAGGTAGGCAGCCGACCTATCTCTCCCAGTAATAGCTTCTATTTCTGCTGCCGTCTGAACTAGGCGGTCATTCTCCACGACCGCAAAACCACCTGTCGCTAGCAAAAATAAAAACACATGAGAAAGAGTATTGCAACCAGAACGGGAATTAAAGATAAAGCTTTGACTTACATCCGGAGGTGAAGCGCCGAATAGAAACAGAGTCATCCCTGACAAAGAACCATTCCTTCTTGAACATGCTGTACTTGGAGTATTAATCCAGGACCGGCTTAAAGGTTACGGCCGATTCCAAGCTGATGTAGGGAGACCCTTTCTTGTAGCCTCTCGGGTTGTACAAATACCGGATCTCCCGGTTGGAAGGAGGACGCCCATATCTCCTCTGGAAATGACGAAGAGACTCACCAGAATGGCATAAGAGTTGGGATGAAGCTGGAATGGAGCTACCTTTAGATATGTGAGAAAGCTGATTACCCAGGCGTTGAGAGGCGGGATGGCACCACACATGCAATGGTATCTGCTGTAGGCAAAATATCCTTCGGGAGGATCATACGGCATCACTCCCGCATCCGGTAATAACATGCGTGCTCGGTCGATCCCGAAGGAGCGAGATATAACGTCGAGTTGCTCACCCTTAAGTAAGCTAGGAAAGCAATCGGGAGGCGAATTAAGAAGTTCTTGAGGACCGTATCCATCCACTAATGATCTCGGGGTGGGCCCGTGACGGACAGGTCCTGGCTGAGCTGGGGGCATGGTGGAAGGCTCTTCTCTGTCATGAGATCTCTTTTTCTCTGATCGGGTTTCTACTCTTTGAGACATTTATCTGCAAACACAAAAAAGCACGTTGTTAGAACGAAGAATGCAGAAGTATGAAACAAGCAAGTGCGAACAGTCTGGGGTTTTCGTTTGTGATTTAAAAAGCCCAAAAGGCCTGACAGTTCATTCGGCATTCCCGATACTACAGTTCATTCGGCATCCCCAATACCGCAGTTCATTCGGCATCCCCAATATCACAGTTCATTCGGCATTCCCAATACTACAGTTCATTCGGCATCCCCAATATCACAGTTCATTCGGCATTCCCAATACTACAGTTCATTCGGCATCCCCAATATCACGGTTCATTCGGCATTCCCAATATCAAAAATCATTCTGCACTCAAGTACCTATGGAGAAGATTCATTCGGTAATTCAAAGTATAAGAGCCATTCGGTAACTACCTGATTCGGTAGTCAAGGATGATCCGGCAATGACTTTGATTCGGCAGACGAGAATTTCGATTTGGCTGACTTCAAACGGTAAGGAATGGTGGAGACATAAGGCTCATACTTATAGGGGGAGGTTGATTGACCGGACCAGCCAGTTCGGTTCTCAGGCCGAATGAGATTAACAAACTGAAACAAAGCACAACATATGTTAAACATATGCCCTACTTTGGGGGGCAAATGTTGGGTGAATTTCCACCATCGGACCAACCTTAGCCGAACCAAAGTCTACAGGCTGCCTAACCAACACCTACCGAACCAAACATCTCCACGTCAATACCGAACCAGCATCACCGGTTCAACCACCAAATGAAGCATTACCGAACCACCACACTCCTACCACCGGATCAAGGTACACCGATCCACTCGTCTTCTTCCACCGGACCAAGATGCCGGACCAACTCAATACTGGACCAACTTGATGCCGGACCAACTCAATGATGAACCAACTCCATGCCAGACCAACCATCGCCGGACCAAATGCTACCGAACCGAGAAGTGCCAGGCCAGATCACATCAGCCCAGGCCCACCAGCGGCTATATACATCCAAGACCCCTACCCCCAGCCTCACTCTATAAATAGAGGGGCATGAGTACAACAATGGGGACAAGTTTGAGAGCTCAAGCACGGAGAGAACTTTCAAACAACTTTCTTTTACTTGTATCAAAGCTTTGTACTTGTAATCTAAACAAGAGAAGAGACATAACATATAAAGTGGACGTAGGCACATTCTGGCTGAACCACTATAAATCTGCGTGTCTTTTTACAGTTTAGCCCCTGCTTTTCATATATTTGCATAAATCACCCAAATCACTAAGAACAACATAAGATCTACTAAATCATACGACTTTGAGGTGTTTGTCCATTTTTTGTGCAAACACCTGACCTTGTGTGCTTGACTAAATCTATCCTGGTTGTGATTCTACACCCCATGTTTCCATCTGCTTTGTCTTGCTCATGTTGACACTTTGCTGTCACCTGACCATGTTTAGTGTTTAGTTTAGTTTCTATAGTCACTTGTATTGAGCATGTAGTTATATTAATTAATAAATTCATTACATGCTGACATTATATTCATATGTATGTTGATCTAAGGCAAGAAATACTGCATATTTGATCTTGCATGCGCAAGTGGTTTTCTAAAAGGAATGACAAACCAATGTTTTTCTTTTGTTTTGTTCCCTCCACTCTAATGTACCTGTATGTTTGTCAGAATGTAAGTGAACTGATTTAAATATAGTTTGAATGTGTGTGTGTATATTTGAATCAAATTCAAGTAAGGTTTACACTTTCATTTAGCGTAAGCTTGCTAAGTGCTGGGGATATAAGTTTGTTTGCCTGCACATAAATAGGTCTCAAACAATAATATAAAACTTGATCTTAATTACAGTGCAAACTTGAAAGACTCTGTACGTCAAGGTTGTTACACGTGCATGTCAAATAAATATACTTTCTTGAACTCAAATTATATTTTTCTTTCATGTTACCTTGCATCCCTTTTATTTATAATCTTCACGTGTTCTTGTATGCCATGTTTTTTGCCATTTGTTATCCTACTACCATGCATTATCTTGTATTGCTCATTTTTGGCTTTAATGGCTTATTTTGTTTTAGTGCATTTAAGTTTGGAAAATTGTAGTAAATTCTTATATGTAGTATTAGTCATATCTAGCTATTTCATTTAACTAAGAATTTTAAAAGAAATTTTGAGTGATAAAATTTTATTACGAAATATTTTAAAAGGTTATTTAAAGAGAATTAGAATTCAAATCAAATTTGATTTGTAGTGAAATGATACTTTTTTGTAAATCTATAAGCTATTTTTATCTATAAAAAAAGCGTGTATACAAATAAAGTTGAAAATGATACAATTACGTTCTGTATAATTAATCCGTTATAGATTTCTCCTCATAGGAAAGTGCAAGGATGCAATTTTATTAAGGGAGGAAGTTTGTGACAACCCGATTTTAAGTAATAAGTAATCAAGATTAATAGTAGAAATTTATTTAATTAAATTGGAATTTGATGGTTTATTGATAAATTTATTTGGTAATTATTTTATAAAAGGATTTAAATTGTGAAATTGTGATATTTGAATTTAAATGAGGCACAAATGGGGAAAATAATATTTTAGATAAAGATGAAATAAAACAATAGCTTGGATTAAATTGAATTTAACTTAAGAATAAAAAAACATATATTTTCTTTATAATCTAATCTTAAGCCCAAAGCCCAAGATGACTTAGGACACAAACCTAATTCCACGTTTTTCTTTTATCTTACCGTGTTTACTTATTCTCTAGACTCATGAGACTCATAATCTCTTGCCTATAGATATTGAAAACCCATAATAATCGCATTTTAAAAAAAACAAAAAAAACTACATACAAAATTAATAATATCCCTAATTCAATTTCGGGGTTCTTGATTTCTTTCATCATGGATGTTCGTTAACAACCTAGCTGGTGCAACTTGGACGCGCGAGGCTATTGGCGTGTAATGAAATGTGGGCGACGTGGCTGGAAGTTCTGGATGACGACGAGGGAGGTTGCGACATGGTTGATTCGCTGTTCCAAAATATGTTGGCAGTGTTATTGAGTATGCGTTCATCGTTCGATGAGTTAATTACAACTCACAACTATATCTAATTTGATGATTGCCATTAGTATATATATTCATATACATCCTATTAGTTAGTACAATTGCTTGGTTGAATTAATTGGGATTGTTGATTGAATTTGTTTTGTGAAATGAATTGTTGATTGATTTAATTTGTTGAAATAATTTTACGAAATGTTTTATGAAATGTTATAGTGTATCTTTATTTAATAAAATACATTAGAAAATATTAATAACATTGTTGGAGAAATTCCTTTATAAGAGTTATTAAGTGAAATCCTATTTTATAATAGGAGATATTTCTTTCATGGAATATTTAAATGAAATTACTATATTCTTGATTGATTTAGATATTAAATAAAGAACATGAACTATATTTAATGTTTGAAGCAAGTACAAAATATTTTAAAGTTAATATATATCGTGAATAATAATCAATTAAAGAAAATTATGGTAAGACTTCTAATACTATATAAATATATAAATATTTGGTTTAGAAATCGATCTTTAATTGTTTTATATAAATATTTGAATATTTGTTTAAATTTTTAATGAATTTTTTTAATGAACTTTAATTTTATTCCTGTGTTAGAATTATAATTGAGATTTTAGTATGATTTCCACATATTTTAATTCCTTATATTATATTTAGAATTTTGATATTATGAGTGCATGGTTGAGTTCAATTTGGTTGATGATTTTACTATGATACGGCGATGACATCCTTTTATTTGATTGTTTGGTATTTATTCTACGTGATGAGAAATCTGAATAAACGGATTAGTAATACCATTTGGGATGAGGCATTTGGTAATACTTTTCTGGTTGTTCTTTGAACTCGTTATATAAAATAAGAAAGGGCGGGTGTGATGTATAAGCACTAAGTAAATGGACTAGTAACATGCGGTGGTATGGGACGCCGTTGTGTTATTTATTCAGTTATTCTTTGCTGGCAGAAGACACTCATATGAGAGTATGTTGTGTATGGCTCGCTGTGGTGAGCACGTATGGTGGCTACTAGTTAGTCACATAGTTTGTGTACATTATATGTCTGTCTACCCTTGTCCAACTCCCTTTATGTTTCAGAAATGAATCAGATTGACTAGTATCCACCCGGGTGGCCTGATCGTGGGGTCACGCCCTAGATCCACGACACTGTTATTATTTATAATATTTGATGTACATCATGAGATTGGTAGTTGGTTGACCCTTGCGTCGCATAGGCCAGCAGTCAGTTACCATATAGGGGCACATGCCGACAGTCATGACCGAAGAGGCTACATGTTATTATGCCTATGGTGGATCATTGTCATGATATCGAGAAGGGAGAGGTGTGGTAACCGATGACTGTAGGAGTCATGTCATATGGACCATGTGTGGCTCTAGGAGCAAGCAGACGTGATGTCAATCTCCCGTCTAGTTCTGGTATATGTAGATATATATCGATATATGCGGATATATGTGGATGTATGTAGGTAGAAGATAGACATATATTGTGTATAAATGAGATTATACCTGAGATTTGTGTCCAGAGTATATCAACCCCGTATCCTTCTTAGGCTAACGACCTATTTATTATTGATTTGTTGTTTATATCTCTTAGGGCCGATCAGTCGAGAGTTTCTCCTCTCCGAGGACAGTGGGTCGAGATATATGATTTTATTTTGAGTTGGCTCAAATATTACTATTTATTTTATTGATTTGATGATGATATTTATAATATGAGATTGAGAGAGACTATGAGCAATGCCTCACCATTGCCTGATGTTACTTAAGGATATCTTATTATTGATATTTTCCAGATTTGATAATGAATTCTATATACGTATGATTCACCCATTCGATATTGATTTAATGATTTTGCTTTGATGTGCTTTATTTTTTGGGTGATGACGTCTTTATGTATGGTTTGTGATATTTGATGTTATACGATCTAATTGAGGCTATCCGTGATATTTTAACAGGATAGATCTACATCATGCCTATATATTACATATTTGTTGATATTATAAATGTCATATATTAATTATCCTTGATTTAGATATAGTTTGACTCATGTGTTATATATATAATACTCAAATCAGTCCAAGACATATCATTTACAGGGAGATATGACCAACATTTGTTTACTTTGGGCTTAGAGGAGTATTACATTAGGATGATTACCTACTATTTGTATGATATTGATTCACTGTATGTGTATATATAATTGACATTTGTGTTGTATTTAGTTCTTATAATATTATTGTACTAAATATATATTGTATGTTATCGCTGCGACTGACTCTGTGTACTCTATCATTAATTGTATATTATATATTGTTCTAATCTAGAGATACATGTGTTTATTATTTTGTCCTTGCACCGTGTATGTACTGGTGAGATATTTATTTGATGTTTTAATATGTACCAATGATAGTCAAAGAGAATATTCACATATGTACCCATATAGCCTCATTCTCCGCATTATCTGATAGTATTACTTTGTAATACTTTTGGATAATATGGGTCTTGAGATAGGGAGTTACAGTATCCAGATATATCAAATACACCAGAATCAGATGGGAGACTGACGGACAAACCGGCTCTAGGAGACTACACACATAATTAGCAAACACGACACACGCATTCTACCAACATGGCTCCTACAGTCTTAGTTACCATAACAGACATCATGGCTCACCATTAATGTGTTCGACTATGAAAGAACTCAAGCACGACCCTAAATATGCCCCTAAATGGTAACAGGCCGTTGGCCTAGATGATACAATACATTGCCGACACACGGCTAAATACATTGCCGACGCATGACTATAATATTCCAGACATACAGCTATATGGTGCCACAGATCCGAGGCATGACCACCGCGATTAGGCCGCTAGGATGGATACTGTTGGAAATGCGGATTACGGATCTTAAGGCTGGAATAACACTAGAGGGGGTGAATAGTGTTTTATGGATTTTTTAAATCTTTTTGAATTTTATTTAATTTAAACACCAACAAATGCAATTCACAAACATAGATATAATCACAGAATCAGACACAGATGCAATACTAAATAAAAGCAGTAAAGGAAAGAACACACCAGGATTTTATACTGGTTCGGAGTTACCCTACATCCAGTCCCGTACAATCATACAAATTTCTTATCAAAATAATTTCTCGGATTACACCCTCGGTTTCAAGGCTACGAGGTACACCCTTCTGTATTTGAGTCCAGGGTAAACTCTCTTGATTTAACCAGGCTACAAGATCAGCTAATTGATTTCCAGGGCTACAATCACACACAATTGATTTCAAGGCTCAACCGCACTTTTTACTCAAGAGTTTGATTTACAAAAGATTCTATAACTCTGAATAGCACTTAGATCTTACAGAGAGTGGCAGAGAATCAAACAAGAGATAATCAAGTTTGATTCACTTGGTATTTCGGCAGAGTATAGTTTAGGATTCTTTAGAATAAATGTGGAAGATGAAGAGGAGAAAAAATAAATGAAATTTGATAAAAATTCATTTAGAACTTACTGGTATTTATAGTAGAGCAACAGCCATATCTATTCGTGAAAGGATACGATGAATAGATAATTCTTATGAAAATTGAAAATAACGGACACCATGTCGACATGGGGGGTTGAGGGATGTCGACATGCTCAAGGAAAAATTGATGTTTTGATTTTCTTACTAAAATTGGTTTCTATAATTTGTCAAAACAATTTCTAAACTTTGTAAATATATTTGAATATAGTTTAAACATATAAAAGAGTTTAGAAAATATTTTTTAATATATATTTTAATCTATAAAGTGATTTAAAATCTGAGTATATAAATATTTTAAAGCTAAATATTCAAAACAAGAGATGATTTAAAAACAAGGACAATTTTGAAATCAAAATATTAAAAATAGTTTTGAGGCTAAAATATTTCAAATAAGAGAGATGTCTTTTTGAAAAGAAAGTTTTGAAAACATTTTTTTAAAAACAAGAGATATATTTTTGAAAAACATTTTTATAAAATTACTGGATATCAAAATAGGACCACTATATGTTCCACTAGATATTATCGTGGGTTCCATCCCACTAGAGTTCCATCCCTTTAACGGGCTCGAAGTGGATTCCATTCCACGAATAAATTTCGAATAAATATGTAAGTGCTTTCAAGAAGTTTTAACATAATTCTAGACTAACTACATTTTCTTGTACTGTTTGAAATCTTGAACTCTTGATAACTTGATTTCTTGATACTCATGAGTCTTCAATCTTGATATCTTCGATATTTCAATTCATCAGTCTTGTATCTCTATACTGTACAGTCTTCATTCTTGGTACCTGTATGTTTATATTTTGCATATACATATATATCTAAACCATAACGTTAGTATTTATATTTTATAACAAGTCCTAAGGTTGTTGTCATCAAAACCGTCATCTTAAGGACTAACAATGTCCCCTTTTTTGATGATGACAAGCTATGTTTATAAAATATACTTCACCTACACTATAACTCCCCCTAAAACTAATAACTCCCTCTTAATCTATTAACTCCTCCTTAATATAGGCCTAACTATCCTATTTTATAATTCTCCCCCTTTGCCATCAACAAAACCATCTTAAAACCATAGAACTATAAAACTCCCCCTTAAATTAATACTAGAACAAAGTATAGTAAATGGAATGTGAAAGACATTACATAATTATGTTATGATTATTCAATACATAAATATGTATAAGTATATTTCAAACAATCCAATCAACACACACATCAATGTCAAACAAACCAATCAAGTCAAATAAGTCAATCAAGTCAAACAAGTCAATCAAGTCAAACAAGTCAATAGAGTCAATCAAGTCAAACAAGCAAATCCAATCAAACAAGTCAATCAAAACATACTAGACAAAACAAAAACTAATAACCCTATACTATAAGACAATAATAAAAACTCCCCCTAAATAAAATACACTTGTTATGTGTACATGTATGCAATATATAGTTTGTAATGTAGTATGAAATGTATGACATATGCAATGTAGCATGAGATATGCAGAATGAAGTGCAACTTATGATGCAAATGATTATGATATTTCATGTATTGTAATTTATGATGTAATATGCAATGAAATGTGATATGAAATAGGATGCATAATGATATGTAATATGAAATAGAATGATAACGAAGTAAAAATAATAATATGCAGAATGATATGATGATATATACTTTGGTAAGAGATATTCAGATTATAAGATAAACATGAGTGATAAGTAATATCTAATTGACAAGCATATATATATATATATATATATAATTATGTGTATGTGTGTATGTATGTATTCATATATCAAACTATTTATTATAAATCACTTCAACCAAACAAAGGTAATACACACCAATTACTAGACTTAGGTTAAGGAAACTAATGAATGGGACTGAAAGAGTAGTAAAGACAAGAGTTTAAAGGTAATAAATGATATTAAAACTATAAAATATTCATGAAAGGTAGTAATCAAACTCAATATCAAAATCAAATTGCTAAGAAATATGGATTTAAACTCTATATATATGATCAATATGGTTTTAAAAAATTAATACCCTCCTTATTTAATTTCTTCAAAATAGTTTTTTTTAACTTAATTGTTTTTTGTTTTAAGAATCCAAACTTCCATGTTTATAAAATACTTAACTTACTAATTAAAACATATATATTAAATTATTATTGATTAAAATATTTAGCAAGATGTTTAAACACCTTTTAAATTAAAAAAATATCATAATGAAATATTAAATAAAATAACAAAGATTGAAAAACTAAAATAAACATGCGTTATATTAAGGCCTCTTACATTAAAATTTTTAGTTAATTATTAAAAAATATTTAAGCATGAAATTAATTTTAAAATATTCTAATATAAGTTAGAAAATAACTCTAAAAGAATAGAGAAAAATACTTAATTTAAATATCATTTTTACATAGTTTAAAGTTTCAAATAGAAAAAATAGCATTTACAGAATACTATAAAAAGTTTTTGCAGTAAAATATATTCAAAAAATTATAAAATAGAAACTGCAGCATTTAACAAATGTTGTGAAAAGTTTCTGAAACACTACAACGTTTCTTAGCACAGTAATGCTATAAAAACGAATTTGCAGTGCTTAAAAAACTTTAACAGAAGCAAAGACAGCATTTCATAAATGCTATCTAAAGTTCTGGGCCTATTTTTAACATGATTTTGCACTAATTTTACGACTAGATTTTGACATGTAAATAATTGATTTTTGACCCAATTTTTTTATAGTAGTTAATATAATTAAAGTAAACAAAAAACATAAAGAAAAATAATGAAAAAACATGTGTAAAGACACTTGGCATTATGCATGTAAAAATGCTTTTATTAAAGAACAAGTGTAATGACACGTGTCATTTTGCATGTATGTCACTATCTATTTATATGACAAGTGTCATGTGATGTGGCGCAATCTTATTAAATGAAGAAATCTATAAATAGAGCCTTATTCTAACATTCTAAATTCATTCTATTAATTTCTTAAAATCATAAACTTAGTATCTTAAAAGAAATAGAGTACGAGAAGCAAAAACAACATTAGAAAAGTTGAAATCACGAATGAAGGTATGCTTTTCTACTTAGTATAGTTGTAATAAATTAGTAGTAAGAATTTATTTGAAAGGAAACACATTTTAAAAGACTTTATAAAAATTTAGACTGGTATATCGATATATATACCAGGGTGTGTCGATATATGGACCAAAATATCAAAACTTATAAAAGAGATAAATTTCTATACCTAACTAAATGCATAAATATATATTCCTAAATGCAATAATAAAGATGAAATAATAGTAAAGCGTACCACTTTTTTGCACTCCTCTATCTTTCTAACTTTGTTGTTCTTCCATTGTCATGAACCGCACATTTATATCTTTTAGAATTTGACGACGAGATCTGTTCTATTGCGACGGGCTTGTTTTTCTGATTATCATAGTATATTCATTTGCTGAATTTGAAGACCATATGAGAAAGATACAGATGATTTAGTAGATTGACCAACTTGGCGCCAAAACTTTGAATTTGAATTTTGAATGAATGGACACTTCAATCACTATAAATAGGCCCAACGGTCACCACTTTTCATAAAACTTTCTCTTCTTCTTCCCGTTTTTCTATTTACCATCAAACTTCTAGGAGAAATATCTCCTTTGTTTCTTAGCGGAATTGGATGAAACTAGCGGCAAATCGAAGAGGAAGGCAAGGGCTACGATCTAAAAATAGTTTGGTGACGAATTTGGATGGTATTGTGGTTCAACAGGCCAAACAGTAAGAGAAATGCAGGAAATCCCGTACACAGTTTTCAGTTTTGGATAGCCAACTTCAAACTGTCATATCTTACACAATTTTGATCGGAATTTGATGATCCACCCATCAAAACAACCGTGAGAACAAGAACTACAATCTGGAAAAGGAGTTGGGATAAAATACTCAAATCTCTAGATGCAATTTGAAGAATACCATTGACAGTTTTGCTTTCCTTTTCTCTTTGTTCACCAAAACTTCATTTGACCATAACTTGGTCATTTCTTGACGTATTCGCACGAAACCAGTGACACTGTGAAGCAGATGGAGAGAAGTATAGTATCAAATCAAGTTGTAGATGAGAATCAAAAGTTTTATATTGATATAGTATCCATTTCATTGTCGATTGCCATTGTATATCCATTTGTTCTTCTTGATCGATGAATGATTATCTGGTATCTTTTAACCAACAGCCATTAGACATAACTCTTCTCCTGCAAAACAACATAACCTTTTAAAGAATCAAGCGACTTTTCAAAATAACTAAATATAGTTTTAACCAACAATATCATAATGGTTATGTAACATATTCATATGAAAATAGTGTTAATAATTTTATCAAAAAAATTGTCATTTTTAAAATTTTCAAAAATCAGATTATGAGAATTTTGAAAACCAATGCTCTAATACCAAATGCTGGAAATACGGATTATGGATTTTAAGGCTGAAATAACACTAGAGGGAGGGTGAATAGTGTTTTATGGATTTTTAAATCTTTTTGAATTTTATTCAATTTAAACACCAACAAATGCAATTCACAAACACGGATATAATCACAGAATCAGACACAGATGCAAAAACTAAATAAAAGCAGTAAAGGAAAGAACACGCCAGGATTTTATACTGGTTCGGAGTTACCCTACATCCAGTCCCGTACAATCGTATGGATTTCTTATCAAAATAATCTCCCAGATTACACCCTCGGTTTCAAGGCTACGAGGTACACCCTCCTGTATTCGAGTCCAGGGCAAACTCTCTTGATTTAACCAGGCTACAAGATCACCTAATTGATTTCCGGGACTACAATCACACCCAATTGATTTCAAGGCTCAACCACACCTTTTACTCAGTTTGATTTACAAAAGATTCTATAACTCTGAATAACACGTAGATCTTATGGAGAGAGTGGCAGAGAATCAAACAAGAGATAATCAAGTTTGATTCACTTGGTATTTCAGCAGAGTATAGTTTAGGATTCTTTAGAATAAATGAGGAAGATGAAGAGGAGAGAAAATAAATGAAATCTGGTAAAAATTCGTTTAGAACTTACTGGTATTTATAGTAGAGCAACAGTCATATCTATTCGTGAAAGGATATGACGAATAGACACTTCTTTTGAAAATTGAAATTTGAAAATAACGGAAACCATGTCGACATGGGGGGTTGAGGGATGTCGACATGCTCAAGGAAAAATTGATGTTTTAATTTTCTTATTAAAATTGGTTTCTATAATTTGTCAAAATAATTTCTAAACTTTGTAAATATATTTGAATATAGTTTAAACATATAAAAGAGTTTAGAAAATAATTTTTAATATATATAAATTTAATCTATAAAGTGATTTAAAATCTGAGTATATAAATATTTTAAAGCTATATTTAAAACAAGAGATGGTTTAAAAACAAGGACAATTTTGAAATCAAAATATTAAAAATAGTTTTGAGGCTAAAATAATTCAAACAAGAGAGATGCCTTTTTGAAAAGAAAGTTTTGAAAACATTTAAAAAAAACAAGAGATATATTTTTGAAAAACATTTTTATAAAATTAGTGGATATCAAAATAGGACCACTATATGTTCCACTAGATATTGTCGTGGGTTCCATCCCACTAAGCTTCCATCCCTTTAACAGGCTCGAAGTGGATTCCATTCCACGAATAAATTTCGAATAAAGATGTAAGTGCTTTCAAGAAGTTTTAACATAATTCTAGATTAACTACATTATCTTGTATTATTTAAAATCTTGAACTTTTGATAACTTGATTTCTTGATACTCATGAGTCTTCAATCTTGATATCTTCGATCTTTCAATTCATCAGTCTTGTATCTCTATATTGTACAGTCTTCATTCTTGGTACCTGCATGTTTATAATCTGCATATACATATATATCTAAACCATAACGTTAGTATTTATATTTTATAACAAGTCCTAAGGTTGTTGTCATCAAAACCATAATCTCAAGGACTAACAAATACTAGCCAATTTGTTTCACTCTCGAACCAAAAAGGGAGTCGGACGGTGAATAGACAAATACTGAAAATATTTTTATATTTATATTTATATATAATAGCTAACACATAGCTACACACTCATGCCGACACACAGCTATATACGTGATTTACTGTAGCAAACCACATAATAAATAAACCCCCCTATGAGTGTCATCCACGAGCAAAGGATAACCGAATAAATAACACAATGGTGTCCTATACCATCGTGTGTTACTAGTCCATTTATTCGATGTTCACACATCACACTCGCTCCTTATGTATTCTATATAACAAGCCCATAGAATAATTAGAGAAATATTATCAAAAGTCTTATACCAGATGGTATTATAACTCCATTTATTCAGTTTCTAGCTACACAGAATAAAAATCATCATAAACAAAATATTCTAAGTATAGCAATATCACGAATCCATACAAAAAGAGGTTATCACCATATCACACCAAAACACCATTCAAATCTATATCAATAGTGAATCGTTTATCTAATCCAATTTAATGTACAAGAAAAGGATAATCAGAAAAGTAATATAAAATAGATTATTCAATTTAATATATATAGAACAAACAAATCAATACTTAATAATGAATCATTCACAACATATAATCTTATATAAATAAATACATAGAAATAGGATATATATATATATATATATTCTAGAATTAACTAGATAATTATCTAAATCAAGTATTATTTATTCCTTACAACAAATAACTAATATCTCAATATTTTATAAAATGTAATAAAAATTTAATATTCACCAATAACATTAGAAATTCCATTTCTTTCTTTTGAAATCCCAAAATAGTTTGTAAAGCTAAATATTGCGCATAACACTTATTCCAATGTTATCTACAACTTAATACTATTTTAAATAATTATAAAACATCCAAATCAATTTAATATGTTTAAAATCAGATAAATACATTTTCAAAACTTGAATTATATATAAAAATTTCATAAAATATACTTTGAAAATTATAGAATATCAATTAAGGCATATTTTTCTAGAAATTTATAGGACTTTTATATTTTTATTAAAATCAAAAATTAAATTTATATTAAATAACCAATATAAAATTTAATATCATTAGATATTGAAAAAAACTTTTCTTTATCCAAATTTATTAATGCAAACATCTTTTCATTTCAAATTTTTTTATTCATATAAATTATTTATATATATAATTATATAATTTTATAAAAATGCACAGGCACATACACATAAAATCGCACAACCAGTCGCGGCCACTGGTCGACCATAAGCAGTTGACCGGTTGCCCTAGGTGGTCGACTGGTCGAAGGCGTATTTATGCAAACAATCGCCACTTTTAGGTGATCTCCTCCTTCCTCCTTGCCTTTATCACCTTTAATTCAAAGCACACAACATTATTCACCCAAATATCATTCCAATTCATGCATATATATATTTACATATATATAGTATTATAGGGTTAGACATATATCTTGTGAGTGAAAACACTCACATGTACACTACGTTTCATCCTCTTCTTCTTCCTCCTTGATCGCACACACCCAAAAACCCATAGCCTCAATAAAACCCAAATTTGTTCCTTATGCAAGTGTATATTGGTGTTGAGATGCATATATCCAAATTACGGAATTTAAAATAATCTATTAGATTTTATATTGAATTTCAAAGTGACGTGTTTTGGTTCGATTTTGATTTTCTGAAGTTAAAAAAGGAACGATATAAGTCGTATTTATAAAATAGGGTGAAACATTGAGAGAAAGGAACAGTCTGGAGATTAAAAAATCAGGATTAAGGCATGGTGATGGGCTATTGGGCTTTGGGCTAAGCTTTTATAAGTGTGTATATATATAATTAATTTCTTTTTATAAACTATTTTCTATTTAGAACAAATTAGAATAAAATTCCAAATAAAAGTTTATATACAGAACAATTGATTATCTACTTATCACTATAAAATTTCTAGAATTTAGTTTCCTATATTTTAACTTATTTAAATTTAAATATCCAATATACTCAATTTAAACTCGATATTAAATACTTTTCAAATTAATTCACTCCGTATTCTTAAACAAGTATTTATTCCCAAAACTATTAAATTTCATCACTAATTACCTTGTTATAAAATTCCAATATTCTAAGATAATTTCAAATCATTCATTTAAACTCCACAAATCCATTTTTAATTAATTAAATATTCATCATTGGTTACATATAAAAACAAGATTGTTACAGACTTCCCCCCGAACAAAATTACATCCTCGTTCTATAACAAAACTAATAACTCCATAATTATAAAATACTTTATTTTAATAAACTTATTATCCAATATTATTTTTCAACATTTTCATCTTATACACAATTCAAACATCACTCAATTTTTTTTTCGAATTAACTTCAAAATATTTTACAAAAACCCAAACCTTATCAACAAATTCTTTTACTAAACTTTCAATGCATGATTTATTACACATACTTTTCAATATAATCCTTAATTTCTAAGCCTCTTAAAACAAAATTCTTTACAATTACCATTGTGTTTCAAAACTCTCATTAATATAAATATTTTAATCAAATTATAAAATTTAATATTTTCAAAAAAAAATGATGTTTCTCATCCTTTGATAAATATTTTTCCAAAATAATCAAATCACAACACTTTAAGTCACAAATATATCCACTATATACACTCATGTTACAAACAACTATATATATAACATGGAAGACGATAATCACATCCTCACATATCAAACAATTTCAAATTTTAATATATATAAACACACACCCCGACGATGCCTCGCCATGAATTTCTAGTGGCTCACTTCGGCAACTGGCTGCAGTGTCACGCCACGACTTCAGCTATCCACAATGCTCAATGGCTGCAATCATCATATAATATATATATATGCAAACACAACCTTATTATCTCCAGAACACTCAATATAATCATTCATAGCTCAAAAATATGTTACCATCCTTTGAAATATTATATCACTTTTCAAACTTAACAAAACATATCTAAACTTTTTGTCCTTATGTCTCATTCTAGTGTTTAAGAATCCCTATCTAATACGTGTGCACCCGCATCGACCAGAATTCTTAAAGCACTCAATGGACAAGTAAACACGATTATTTCAAAAATTTCTAAAACACTATTTGTACAAATCCTTTAACATACTTGCCTGTATAAAAAATTATCAGTTTATATCAAATTTAAGCAAGTACCATACTTTATTACAATACCTCCAATTAAAACATTTTCTAATATACACTAATCATATCCATATATGTAATGACCTCACCACGATACCCAGATTAGCAAAGAACATTACAAGTAATGTCGTCTGCAAATCCGGGGAATACAACTTGTTAAGGGCGATCAAATGTGAATATACCGTTATACTAACATTGACACGTCATTTATACCTTTTCACTTAATATCTGAACTGAATTTGATGTGTAAAGTATTAATACAAAGTAATAGACACACCGATTTCTCAGAATCAGAACAATATATCATATAAATAATAGTCACAGATCACAGCGGAATAAATCTCAACTTACACATATACAAATTTTAAGTTTACAAGATGAAATACTAAGCTCGATTGTTATACAAGTTTAATAATTCTCTAATCTCAATTGTATATCTGATAAACATATTCATAGATTTCCTAAATGAGATAAACTAAAAAGTCAAAAGTATTTATCTCCTTGCTAGCCCAAACATCGAAAGGTTAACTTGTCTTGTAACCTGAAAAGTCTCAACCTGACTCGAGCAAAATAATACCCTAGTCAGACTATCTCTAAATATCCAATTGGATGAGAACATAATTTAACACAAGAATAAACAACATATAAGTAAATACAGGTGTCTAGGATATAACGAGTTAGGGAATTAATTTAACTCAGAATAGGGTATAAGTTTAAGTCGCAGACACAAACTAGTCATTAAACACAGAATAATAGATTTAACTTAATTTAGCATCCATCACAAGACATAAGAATATATATTTATTTCACGAACACAAGACACAAGAATATATATTTATTTCATGAACACAAAACATAGGAATATATATTTATTTCACTAACACAAGGCATAAGAATAAATATTTATTTCACGAACACAAGACCCAAGAATATATATTTATTTCACGAATACGGAATAGTCACAGAATCCAAATACCTAGAATCCAAGAGATCTTACTCAAAACGACCATAATGATCGTACACAGAACAGTAGCAAGCAAGCAAACAATTTGGTATCGCATGAACCGATCTAATACCAGGGATCGTACAGAGGACGAGAATCACAGGATCACAAGAAGATCTCAAGGGTAGCAGCCATGACCGAATCTTTTAGATTTATTTTAGATATTACACTTGAAAAGAAATCCAGAAGTAACTTCTTAAGGATCTAGCAGCCCCTTACCACACACCAAAAGACAGTAAACTCTAAAGTGCCAAATACTGTCGCCTTCAGTAATTACTACAATTTAACCAACACGTTCCATACCATATGGTGAAATCCAAGTATTTACTAAAAGCTAGTAAATATCACTTATTGCGGATACCACTGGAAAACCTGAACTACATTCTCTTAAGGATCTAGCAACCACTTGTCGCACATTAGAAGAGAATACAACTCTAAAGTGTTAAATACTTTCCCAAACACGATCACCAGAATTTAACCAAGGCATCCCATACTACTCGGTGGAATTCGAGTATTCGCTAATGGGTTAGTAAATTCCACTCAAACATTCTATTCAATGAGTTATACCGTATTCAACGAAGCTTTATTCGAAAACATTTAAAACGATCGGTACCATTAAGTCGAATAATAGTACTTCCCAAATTATAGAATTAAGGTTCTCAAAGCAATTTTTCTCTCTGATTTTTATTATTTAAAAAAACACTTGTTATAAATTTTCACAAATCCACTTATTATTTAACTTTAAATAAATGTTCACTTGTTTAATAAAATATTCTATAATCCTGAATTGTTCCAAGGTTCCACTTATATACACAAAGTTGTCTCAAATTTCCATATAGTTGTATTATTCACAAAACTGTACTTTAAAACAATATTTCATTACTCTTCTAAATCCATATTAAAATATAACCATTTTATTTAAAAATAAACTAAGTTTATGATTTTCAAAACTACATTTCCAAAGTTCATGAATACTATATTATTTAATTAATAAAACCGTAATACTTATATTCCAAATCCATAATCACTTTTATATAAAAATATATTAGTTTTGTATTTCCAAAGGCATATTTCCAAATCCATAAATATTATACTAACCATGCTTAATATATAAAATAACTTGCTAAAAAATCATTTTTATTATTTATTAACTTAATTTAGAAATAATTCTAAGATTTATAAATATAAATAATTCACTTTCGTAAAATTACTTGTATACGAAGCTTATCAACTTATTATGCTTAACTCAAATTTAAGGTCTAAAGATATGCAGTTACGACAACATAAAACTTATAATTTTATAAAACTTAAAACATGGAACTTATAGATAAAAGTCTATGCTTTCAAAAAAAGAAAAGATCATCGAATTTGGACTTAAGGTTCAATAGATATGGCAATTTCATTTCAGGTTTTAAAAATATCAAACTCAGAAAATTGATATTCACAGGTCTGAGGCATTCGGTTTCCATTTCGACAATCTAAACCTAATTTTTTTTAAAACTTACAACATGAAAGTTGTTTCTTAATGTCTCAGCTTTCGATCAAAAACATGTTTGCATAATTTAGATTTACAGTTAAAAAGTTATGGCAATTTTACTATCAGGTATTAACTTAGAAAATTTGATATGGCTGTGCTATAACATCAGTTTCAAACATAATTTAGACACATTTAAACATAGTATTTCAAAAAATGCACAGAAGATAACATTTAGCTTATTAAAAGATATTTCTACCACAAAAAGATTGAACCAATTCGGATCATTTGACACCAAGTTATCGCTGTTTTACTACAGCAATTTTCACAAATAATTTTCAGCAAACAAATTTCAACAATTCAATCATATGCAAGCAACAAACAACTATAGAAATCAAAACAATAGTAAAACTTAGCATGAAAACCTTGTTTACTATAAAAATGAGTAATCACTCACTTTCTAACATCTCTAAACACCCAAAACATAATATGCAACCTACTACATTTACCAATATCAACATACACAAATGCGCATGCAATCTGCAAGGAAGGTTTTAGGGAAATGCATCTCTAAATTAATTTAGAGATTCATAATTCATCAAATTCATAATTATCATAAACATATATCAGTACATAGACACAAACAACAAGATTTAGATATAGCGGTGAGTGCAAACTCACCTTAACTCCTTGTTATCAACCCTAGAACATTCCCTAACCTTGCTAGTCGCCAATCTTCACCAAATCATTCTCAAAACCCTAACTTTGATCCCAGGACAGCAAATAAAAGAGATCAAAACAAGGCAAAAACTAAAAATAATATACCTAGAAGATATAGAATGGATAGAGAGACTCATCAATATTTTCTCCTATTTTTTCCAAAATTTTCTCTAATTTATTTGGCTAATTATTTTAGCTTGGGCATAAGAGTTTTGATAGAGGGTTCGGTTTCTTTTAGTCTATAAATGGAATTGCATGTATAGAATATTGAGGAAGGAGATAAGGAGAAAAGGGCCTATCATATTTTCTCTAAGTGTTGGTTAAGTGGGCTTAATATGAAATGGACCCAATAGCTAATTTAATTAAAACAAAGGTTTTAATTCCTTTTCTCTCATTTAAAACATACAATGAAAATGCAAACAAAAACTCTAATTTTTAATTGCAAAACAAAATTTAATCCTCTTCATTAAAAAATGTTTTATTTCACAAAATCCTATTTTAGCCCTAAAATTGGGGTTTAGAGTAAAGTGTTAATATGGAGAATTTTTGTTGAAATGCAATTTTTGAATGGAAAACCTATTTAAGAAATGAAACTCATTTCTTAATTAAATCTAATCAATTATTCTCAACACTAAATTTAATTCCACAATTAAATTTCCCAAATTACAATTATAAATTAATTATTCTTAATTAAATTTAATTAATTAGGTAATTAACAACAGGGTTGTTACAATACACTTATCAAACACTCTTTGAATACTAATATTAAATCAAAATACCATTTTAATAAACATTATATTATATCAAACTGTAACCCATTTAAGTAAACATTATAAAATATCAAACAAATACCTTACACATTAATAGCAAACAAAGATCAAACTTAAATTCATTTTACAACTTTAATAAAAACATGCAGATATTCAGTCATCAATATTAAAAATTAATTCAACACAAACAGTTATCATTATCCAAAAAATACAAGCAACAACAACAAATGCACTTAGCTGAAAACTAGTAAATAAAATTTCCAGTGCGCACTCTGATTAAAATCAAATCAAAACATAACAATTCAATATTAAGCCACTTAAGGTCAATCATTTATATACTCATACATAAAATATCTAGATTCAAATATCTCATACATATAGAAAATAAAAAATACATCCCCAAATGATAACTATGGTAATCATCATATACTCCTACCATTCCCAACTATAGGGTAACCCCCAAACACACCCAAGGGGTCAGGACGCTAAGTCTCATCTAAGGTCTAGACTCATGTCTCTTATATATAATGTATTGTTCGGAACCTGCTCTGATACCAAATTTAACCCTCTACCTCTATACCTATGCCATCCAAGAGTATTACTAGGTAATACTGTCAGATAATACGAAAAATGAGGCTATATGGGATACACACATGAATATCCCCTTGCGCTAATACTGGTATATATTTAAACATCAAATAAATAACTCACGGATACGTACACAGTATCAGCACAAAGCAATAAAAACGTATGCCTCTAGGATAGAACAATACACAATGTATATAAATATCAGAGATTAAAGATTCAATCGCAGCGATAAAATATAATATATAAATATAAAAGTATGCGCGATATATATAACAAGAGTAGACATACAAGAGGAAATACAATACATGATGCTAAACAACTACAATAAATACTAGTCTCCTTTATGCCCAAAACACAAGCTGGTCATATTGTCCCTTTACCTGAAAAGTCTTAGATTGACTTGAGTATTATATAAATAACACATGGGTCAGGCTATGTCTAAATCAAAGGGTTAATATACATAAGTAACTCAATATATGTTGGGTGTAATAATATGACAACACCCATAATGTCAATAAATATGCTGTAATGTAAGCATGGTATATAATTAAAATATCATAGACAATCTCAAACATGTCATCACCAATATAGAAAACATTTTAAATCAAAAATCATAGAATCAACATCAAATGGGTGAATCATTTGTAACCAAAAATCGACATTTAAATCCCGAAAATATCTATAAAGAGATATCACCATGTATAATCAAGCTAGCACATAACTTAGCCCAAATTTAACACTCAATCTCAATAAATAAAAATATCCGTAGTATTAATTTAAATTATCATCCATAAACCAAAATATAGTAATGGCGATACACGCCAATGAAAGGTATAATTAGTGACATGCCTGTAAAAGTATAGTTGGCCACATAAATCTATAAAGAATATTCAGAGACACACACCTAAGAGGTATAATTGGCAATACATGCCAATAAACAGTAGTCAGCGACACAAGCCAATTAAAAAGGCATTTGGTAACACATGCCTGAGAAAGATAATAAGCGACACATGCTAAAGAAGGATAATATGCAACATACGCCAATGAAGGATACAGGGATTGATAATACTCTGGACACAGTCTCAGGAATAATCATAGCTCATTAACTCAAAAGGTGTATAAGCATATGTCTATATCACACACATCGGAATTAGATGGAAGACTGACGGACACACCTACTTCAGGAGACTACACATGTAATTGGCGAACACGACACACGCATTCCACCAACACGGCTCCTATAGTCTTGGTTACCTCGATTGACATCATGACTCATATCCATTAGTGTGCTAAACTACACGAGAAATTGGTCATGACCCAACACATGCCCCGAAACGGTAACAGACTACTAGCATAGGATAAATAGTGGGGAATACATATCGCCGACACACAGCTATATACATTGCCAACACATGGCTATATACATTGCCGATACATGGCTATAATATTGCCGACACATGACTATAAGGTGCCACAGGTCTGGGGCACGACCATCATGATCAGACCGCTTGGATGGATACTACCCAATCTGGTTCACACCCGCATAATAAAGGGAGAATTGACAAATATTGAATATATATATATATATAATAGCCGACACACAGATACATACTCATGTCGACACACAGCACGATACATATGCCTACACACGACTATATACGTGACTCATCGCAATGAGCTATATTGTGATGACCGCACTATACCACCGGCAATAATATAACTAAATAATGCGCTACAGACGTGTCCAGGAAATATAGGATGATCATCTAAGTTCAAATAAGCAAATGCAATCTATAACCTGTCGTATATCTCACAGCGCATGAAAAAAAATATAATATCACATATACAACAGAAGAGACAATAATAACAGTGTGAACCAACCAACAACATCATAGTTTAATACCGACAGAGTTATACATCAATAGTAGAGTTATACAACAGAATTAAACTCAACGCCATCTAAAATACAGTAGTAAGCAGAAATAGGCAAGCTCTATCATGGGCTCCATAGTGTTGCTCAGCGGAATAAGCATAGACTCCATATATGTAAATAGTACATAATAGCTCCATCCAGCTCGTCCTACGAACAGCTACTGCGTCACCTAGACCTGTTATATACTCTACTCATTTTAAGAGTATCCAAGATAATAAGAAGCAAAGCATAAAACCTCGAGTTAGACAACAGTCTGATGTGAGCGGTAAATGAATCCCATAATGCTATATAGGTAAATATGGTAAGGAACAAGGGTACACCAACCATACATGACATGTCCTTACAACCAATGAGTTAGCACATAATAGTATGATATGCTACTCTATGATACTATAAAGGTATGATACAACATACAATAATGGATGTCCCAATATCCCTATTTACTGTACCTACTCCCAATGATATCTCGAGTGATAGCCCAAAAAACAACTAAGCAACCATAACATCCATCAAACAATCCCTACTATCACTCTTCCCTTATGCCCTGAATATATGATAACTTGTATGACCATCTTGCTGTCAGGGACTAATGGAAAATCTCGGTTCTCCTTTGTACTCTCGTATCTCACAGCCTAAAGCTGGTTACTTGTCTCGCAGCCTAAAGCTGGACACTATACCTAAAAGGTCCAAGGTATATAGGTCCCTCATTTGATCCATAGGTGCCCCCACTTACAATACCCCTGCTTCAAGTACAACAGAAAACAATCCGAGTTATCAATGATTCCTTGGCACTTTCAATCAAGCCCTCCTTTGCTCCTTTTTGGACACCGTGCCCTTCTTGCTTAATCCAATTTCCATTATCTAGGAACCTTCCATGTTCTTCCACTCCACAGCTCCCAATATGAGCCCTTTAAGTACCTACTCCCTACATAAGTCAACCGAGGGTTATGGAGTCCTCAATCTTCGACAACTACTTCCATCATGAGTAACAAATCAAAGATTCATGGCCTTCATCTTGCTATTACATCGTCATCCAATCTGATACGCACAAGCCACAAGCTCTAACACGACCTATAGAACATCAACAACAGTCCCTAGAAGTTCCACCATCCTTAGTCTCACTATATGAAGTTGGTACCAACCTCTCAACTTGATGCCGACATGTCCACTTAGCCCCTCCATGACTAAGTTTCTTTCCACTCCGTTCTTGCTTCTAGTACTTCATACCTAGGTGCTTTGACCCTAACCTCTCTACCCAAAACATATCATCATAGAGCAAGTCCACTCTTCAAAGAAACCAACTTCATACCCTAGAAACAAGTCGTCATGGCCTTAAGCACTTGACCAATCATCAATCCAACACCATAGGCAACCTCCACTAGCAATACCATTGCCCTCCCCAAAGTTGCCACCATCATGGACTCGCCCTCACATGTTGGTACCGACTTCTCATATCGGTGCTGACATGTGTACTTAAAGAATTAGAGCTCACGATTTGGACCCAAAGCTTTTCCTATCCACCAGAGCTTCCCCTCTACCAGAGCTTCCCTTCCAAGTTTTATCCAATTCTGACCATCCGTGCCTTTGATATGCTCAATTCTCCAACCCAACTTCCTATGCAATCACAACACTAGCAAATAACATCAAATCATATCATCTAAATATTGAATAACAAGTAATTTCATCCAATCGAACATACAATCTGTCAAAACGAGATAAACATGTCAATTTATAACATAGATAAAAACAAGTTATCCATTGCAACCTTTTATCAACATCTGGCATTATAAAACTGAAGCGCGTACTCATGATCTACCATTCGGAGTCTAGTAATTTTGAGCCGGTTGCTTTTCTGGATTTTTTTGGTTTGAATCTGCTTTTCTTTGATTCCAGCAGTTGAATGTTGAGTAAGTATATACACACATATATGTACACACATTTTTATGGCATTCCCTAAGCATATGTACATACACATGCATGCACATATAGGTCATTATCCTTTTTTATCTATCATTCAGTACTGATCCATAAGTATGGATTAATACTGATCCATCCCTTGAAACATGGCTAGTCTGTTGCCGAGAAATATGATTAAGGCTTATATTACTCGATCCATCTCACTTTCTTCCCACTTTCTTTTGCCATTTATTTTCGAGTTCTTATCTGCCATTAGAGTGCTTTCCAAAACTTGAACTTCCACCCCCACTTGACTTTTGAAATCTCGAATCACTGCCGCCATTTTCTCACTTGCATCCAACCCCACGCTACAGGACACCCTAACCACATGGACCTAATCCATCTCCAGCAACTCAAAGCACAATCAAATCGATTTTCTTTTATATGGTGTGAAGCCATAGGTAGGCGACGAAGTTGGGGACTGATGTTGGTGAACTCCATATTGACGTTTGTGCTATGGATCGGGAGAGATAGTAGAAAACTTGGCTAAAATCCATCTAAGGGGATGGATCGGCACCGATCCAACCCTTGGTGGATTTTGTGCCTTAAACCAACTTTAGAACCATGTAATGTCGAATGATATGCAAGTTTGTTTCACAAACTATCTCCCAATTTCCAAGACATACCGAATGCATGATGATGACGTGAAGTCTTTTGGGATGGTCAGCGATGACGGTTACTTTAGATAGTATCCAGATTTTTAATTGGACTATTTTAAAATATTGGACACTAACACTGCATGATACTACACAACACTGTAATCTACACCACACTGGGCTTTAACAATAACATAGGGCAGCCTTTTAACCTTTCTGATATAACTTATGTGTTGAGCTTTGATAGTTATGGGTCATTGGCATTCCGAGCATATCTCCGCTCAAGCTACAGGCCCACTAAATTCTAGATACATCGAATCAGATTCCGAGTCAAGCTCGACCACGGTTCCATCTGTACGACAAACTTCGGTGCGGTCTATACCTTAGCCTGAAAATCTACAGGTAGAACAACCTGCTCCAGAAGTTCCAATAGAGCCTAAAGTCAAAGTTGCTCCCGATACACTTGACGCATACTAGATGATCCTGTCAACTCTGTTGCATAAAAGATTGAGGAAGGATCACTCAGAAGAATTTGTGAGAAACATGGCATCCCATTCAAAGATGTGTTAGTTCCTACACGCCACTATAGAGCACAACATATGCCAGTTAGGTATACAACATGAAATAAGTACATGTGCCTAGCAGGATGTGTTCCACTGTTTATCCAGTTTATCCGACGAGTCCTGCAATTTATGAGGTCGGCTCTAGCTCAGCTCCATCCAAACAGCTACGCATTCCTTCATAGCATGTTCATCATATTCGCTCACCGTTTAGACCGAGTTCCTAGCAACAAGGAAATTAAGTATCTGTATAGCTTCAAACACTGTAAGAGAAATCTTTCCCTCACTTTCTAGAGCCATCCTAGGGCTACAGAATTGTAATCGGTACCTGGAATAAATCGAGCTACTTCCAAGATGAATTCTTTTTCGTTCGCCGTCCGCCTGGATTCGCATAGTGATAGTTGTCCGAATGTGAGTTTCATTCTTGTCCTTTTCATAGGAGTCCATATTTATAGTTTTATTATCATAGAAAATCCTTTTTCCATTCCTCACAGATGTACCGCATAGACCTAGAAATGCAACCTTAGTCGAGACTCTCCGACAACTTCATGAAATTCCGAAGATATAAAGGGAGGCTAAGACACTGCTCAGTGATAAGAATATGTGGACCTATAACTTTTTGGATACAGATCATAATTTTGGTCCTGCTCTAAGGCCGCTGATAGTGATGAGGACGTTTCTTCATTTGGAGATAATGGAGATCAATTACCGTTGCACTCGGTTCAAAGTCCAGTGGTCGAGACTGGCGATATATAGGAGCACACCAAAGAAGGTGAAATCAAAGATGAAGGTGAAAGAGGAGGTAATGGAGAAGGAGAGGGCCATGCTGATACTGATGCGGGCCACAATCTATTTGTTGAGCCCGTGCCACCATGGCACTAGTCATGACTCTGGTTCTAGTCGGCCTTCAAGCCATGATAAGGGAGGTCGAGAGAAGAGTTATCAGTCACACAACTCGTCATCAAGGCATCGATCCAAATCTAAGTCGCCCCAATCCAAGGGTTCAGGTAAGCACCTTAACCGTCCCAATGACGTTTCTAGCGACGACATCTCTCGCTGTCCCTCTTCGGCTTCCCTTCCTACTAAGCAGACATTGCCATCTCATGCTTCTCAGCATTTCAATCGATCGTCAAAGCTTGCTGCTCCTAAATCTTCCTATCAGAAAGCTGATAAAATGCTTATTAAGTAGCCTGTCATCACAATAGAGTAGCCGGTCATGTCCAACCCTCAAATGGCTGAACCGCAACATTGCTTCCTAAGGATCCGCTTTAAAGGCAATAAGTTTGCTCTTGATTTGAAAACTATTCTCCCACGGGTCAAAGACTATATGGTAGTTTATGTCAGTGATGCCTATGACCAATATTTCATCTGGAAGAGGTTAAACGAGCAGATCTCTGAATATGCAAAGAGCGTAGGGGTTGAGGCTATGGGACTGCGATTTATGTTGAACTAGAACAATTAGACTATCGCTTAGCTCGATGTAGAGGTTGCTAAGTTGAAGAAGGCACAGGCGGATGCCAAACAAAAAGCCAAGGAACTGAGTGAGATAGTCAAGTGGGAAAGAAAGGACCATTTACGTCAAGTGGAATTCGTTCTGCATATGAACCATGAGATAGCAAAAGAGGTGGAAGAGCCGAAGGCGTAGCTCTTCATGGAGAAGAAGGAGAAGAATAAGGCCCTTACAACAGCCCAGGGCTACTGTGTTGAGATGCTCGACACTCGCAAGTAGAGAGAAGATGCATTAGCCAAGGCTAAGAAAGTGGATGAGTAGGTGGCAGTCGCGGAGAGTTGGGTCAAAGACAATTTCGAGCCATTCATCATCAATTACAATGCCAACATATTAAAATTCTATGATTTGGTGTGACTTAGCAAAGACTGTCCCCGAGCTCTAGCGTTGGCATCGGAGCAGATCATGTAGGAAGAGCAGCAAAATTTAGAAGGAGGCGAGGTGAGCTGGAGAGTGAGATTCTAAGTCCAGATGAAATTGAAATACTCAGGACTGGTGAACTTATTTTGCATCCAGAGTTGGCTGTGCTCAGAACTGGTTAACTTATTTTGCATCCAGAGTTGGCTTCCATGGTCCAGAAAGACCAAGCCGAAGGCTCCGAGACTACTCCTCAGGATTTCATCATATGGCTCATTTCTAGGCCCCAAGCTACCTCTATCACTCTGCCTGTCTCCTTGTGCAATCCAGATGCACCGCAGATGCCAAAGACAAGCATGTTATCCCATATTCTGGAAGGGAATTAGAATGGCACTCCTGCTCATGCAGAGCTTCAGTTAGGCTGAGGTATCTCATTGACCCCACCAATATTTGATAAAGCTCACATGACATTAGTCGATGTCGCTAACCTCTCGTTTCAACTTTCTCAAATTTAAGTTCAAGCCGCAATAACAAGTCTCCCAAAGGAAGGCTCCTAATTGGGTCAACAAGCAACAATGATCGAGTCAACAGCCGTAACTATTTCTGGGACAACTCCAAGCAATCTGGTTGGTGACACTCCGAGTCCAGGTATGGAAATAATTCATCCTTGGAAGAGGAGACGACTATTGAATTCCTCGGAGCCTAGGTTGAGGGGGATGTTGTTATAATCAGGACTTCAGACCTTTTATTAGGGCCCAACATGCAAGAGTTGTTAGAAGAATAGGTTTTAGCGGCCATTTAGATTATGCAAGAGCCAGTTGACTTATTTCCTCCTCCTTTATCTATTGCTTTGCTTGGTGAGACAATTTTTTCTCATGTCTCTTTACCTATGTCGGGAAGTACTCAAAGCGCGCATGCCGGTTCATTGCTTTACACACCTCCAAAAGGCAAAGGAAGTAGGGGCAGAAGTAGAAAAAGGCCCGACGATCCTACTAGGCCATCCACTGGAGATGGGAAGAAGCCGAAGAAACAAAAGCACAATAAGTGAAAGTTTTCTTGTTTTCGTGTTTAGCAGTAGGACTTTGCTTTTTTGCTGCGAGTCTTGTGTAGGTTCAGCCCTGCGTTTTCTTTCAGTTTAAATGTTAATAAATCTTGTACTTTATTCCCAAGTCTTATTTTGTATGTTGATATTAAAGACTTTTCTATTATGTTCAAGTCTTGTATTAATTTGCTTAAATTTCGAGCAATGCGCTTTGCTTTCAATGTGTTTGTGACCCATCCCTTATCAAAATCATTACCAGACTAAGTTTTTAGCTCGTACTATTATTCGTTGGCCTAGTCTCGTTTGACTAGATAAGAGAATCAATGTCATGCCAATTCAGTAAGTGAAAAACGATCACTAGAGCGCCCGACTCTAGGTGCTCATAAGTGACCATGCCTGATTTTAGAATTTGGTCGAATTCCAATCATCACATAAGATGGTTTAGATATCCTCTTGAAGGAAATTTCAAATTCACTTGCACCTAAATACGAGCATTGATCGATGTGACTCGCCTTAAATGGCAAGTTTGGCTTCCTTCGTCGGGATGCGTGTTTTGACCCTGCCAACTCCGGGCACTGGTTAGAGCCAACCACTAAAGACAATGGTTTGGACATCCCTATCCTTGATGTTATCTTACAATCGCACCTAGCTCTAGGCACCAATCGAAATTTGTAGGTAAGGTCCCGGCTATCTTCGGGTATAGACCTTTTGTCTTGCTTACTTCGGGCAAGGCATGGATGCTCCGCTAGACTTTGGGCACAGCTGTAGAGGCGAACTGTCTCGTTTAGCCTTTTGAATGTTCATACTCCTGCCCCCAAGTCGTGGGTTAAGGGAGTTGTCTGGCATCTATCTTTGGATGCTAAGTATGGTTTTACTTCAAGGGTCCGATTGTGGACCATAGAAGTTCGGTTGGCACCTATCTCCGGGTACCTAGAAACCTTCATTGAGCACATGCAGGTTCATTCATGTTTATCACTATTAGCAAAATTATAGCTACGCAAACATAGAGTCACAGATTCGGGAAGTCATTTCGCTTTATAAAACATGGAAAATGGTGGATTCTGTCTTGTTACATCTAACCTAAATATTCACAAAGTCGGATTTCAAGTGAAATAGTGTCATAAATGTTCGCTATTCCACGCTCGGGGAAGTGAGACCCCATCCACAGTTGCTAACTTGAATGTTTCATCTCTAAGCTTGTGTTTGATTACGTACAAACCTTCCCAACTTAGGCCCATATTTATGGGGCCTGAGAAGATTCGTTTGAGAACGAGGTCGCCAAATCTCAAAGGTCTGGCTCCTGATCATGGTGTTGTATTATCTGGCAATCCGTTTTCGATGTGTAGCTGCTCTCAGATCAGCTTCATCATTCTTCTCATAGACCACCTTGAGAGACTCTAGCAAGAGCTCCTCGATCTTCTAGGTTATTAATGAGTCACTCGATGAGAAGATACTTCGAGTTCAAAAGGAAACATAGCCCCTGATCCATAGGCTAGGGCGAAAGGAGAGTGGTCGGTCATGGACTTGTAAGTCATTTTATAAGCCAAAAGTGCTAATGGTAATTCATTGACCGACTTGCCCTTGGCTTTCCCCAATCGCTTCTTGAGAATGGACTTGATAATTTTGTCCACAACTTCTACCTATCCATTTGATTAGGGGTGTTTAAACGCTGCGAATCTCTTTTTAATGCGATGTCGGTGGCAGAAATCCTTGAACTCGACGCTATCAAATTTGGTTTCATTGTCAAGGATAATCATTTTTGGGACCACATAGCAGCAGAAAATATTCCTGACTATGAAGTTGTTCGCCTTCTTGGTAGTGATCATGACAAGCGGCTCCACATCAGCTCACTTCATAAAATTGTCAACAACGACGATGGCCTACTTCGCACCACTTTTAGACATCGGTAAGACACTATTGATATCGATACCCTAAATAGTAAATGACCAGGGGTTGACCATTTGCGTAATCTCCTTCGATGAGGCTCTAGGAATCTTCATGAACCTCTGGCACTTGTCACACCTTTTGGTGTAATAAGCTACGTCTAGGTTGACGATTAGCCAGAAGTACCTGTGGCGAAATAGTTTATTTGCTAAAATTTGCCCCTCGGTATGGTCATCGCAAGCCCCCTGGTCAGTCTTCCAAAGGACTCGCTTGGTTTCATCATTAGCAACAAACTGAAGTAGGGGAGCAAAGAATCCCTTCCTGCATTGTATTCCTTCCTGAATAATGTGTCTTGAAGGTTGACGAAGACGCCATCATCATTCGTTATTTCTGTCGGGAAGGGTCCCCTTTTGTAAGTAACTCTCGATCGAAGTCACCCATAACTCCTTTTCAGACTCAGCCTCCAAGATCCAATCAACGTCCATCCAGTCAATGCTCGAAGTCGATAATATTTCCATCGAAACCAGACCTATGACTTGCACATCTCCAGAACTGACCAACTTAGCCAGTGAGTCAGCCCTCACATTTTCCCCTCTAGGAATATGTGTTATGGTGTAATATTTAACATCACTAAGCAGCTCAAGGGCTCGGTTTAGATAAGGAACAAGCCTTGCTCCTTTCGCCTAAAATACTTCCCTCGCTTTGTGTACCACTAGCTGGGAATCACAGAAGATGTGCAATGTTTTAACTCCTAGCTCCTTGGCATCTTGAGTCGTGTGATCAAGGCCTCATACTCTGCTTCATTGTTCGTTGTGGGAAAGTCGAGTTTCAGAGCATAAAAAATTGAACATTCCACAGGTTTCACCAGTACAACACCAATAGCAGAACAACATTTATTAGATGAACCATTTGTGTACACCTTCTACCTGTCATTCTGCTTTCCACTGCTCTTTGGAGTGTCATCTCGTGCAGTGCATTCAGCAATGAAATCCGCCAAAGCTTGACCTTAGATCGCTCTCCGAGGATAATAGGTTATGTCATATTGGCTTAATTCAATGTTCCATTTAACAGCCTTCCAGAGGTCTTAGGTCACTGTAGGACCTGTCTCAAAGGCTGGCCGGTTAGAACTTTGATTGGATAAGCCTGAAATAAGGGGCAGAGCTTCCTCGAAGTGATCAACAGGTAGTATTCGAGCTTTTCTAGCTTCAGATAGTTTATTTCTGCCCCTGTTAACTGCTTGATGATGTAGTACACTAGCCATTGGATTCGGGACTCCTTATGCATGAGTACGGTGCTCAAAGCATGCATCGACACTGCCAAATAAATAAACAAGTCCTTATCCTCCAACGGCTTTGACAGAATGAGGGGTCTCTCTAAGTGATCCACCAGAGCCTAGAATGCGTCTATACATTCTTGTGTCCAAGTGAAATTCCTCTTCCCTTTCTTGATCACTTCGAAGAAAGGGATGCATTTGTCAGTGGCTTTGGAGATGAATCGACTCAGGGCGACGACCTTCCCATTCAAACTCTAGACCTCTTTGATCATTTTCGGGGCTTTGATGTTCCTTAGTGCTTTGATCTTTTTCGGATTGGCTTCGATTCCATGGGAGTTCACGATGAAGCCTAAGAATTTTCCTGATGCAACACTGAATGAGCATTTCAAAGGATTAAGCTGCATCCCGTACTTTCAAAGAACGTTGAACATCTTTACCAAATCATCAATGTGGTTCCTCGATTGCCGTGACTTCACGAGCATATCGTCCACATAGACCTCCATCAAGTACCCTATCTAATCTTTAAACATCTTGTTCACAAACCTCTGGTAAGTTTCTCCAGCATTGTTCAATCCAAAGGGCATGACTAGATAACAGTACGGTCCTAGGTCAGAAATAAAGCTGGTGTGTTCCTAGTCAGGGATGTGCATCTTAATATGATTATATCTAGAGTACGCTTCCATTAATGAAATCAATTCATGCCCGACCGTCGAATCCACCAGCTGATCAATCTTGGGAGTGGGAAGTTATCCTTTGAGCATGCCTTATTTAGGTCTGAATAGTCGATGCATTTCCTCCACTTCCCATTAGCTTTTTTCACCAGGACTTGATTAAATACCCACTTCGGGTATAAGGCATCATGGATGAACTCGTTGTCTTTCAACTTCTCTGTTTCTTCTTTGCGTGTAGTGGATCTCTCCGAATCTAGGTTGTGGCGTTTTTGTTTCACATGAATGCATTTAGGATTTAGATTCAATGCATGGCTAGCTATCTCCGGCAATATTCCACATATGTCAAAGTGAGTCCAGGCAAACACATCTAGGTTCGCCTGGAGAAAACCAACCAAATCCTTCATCATCCTCACATCGAGGTGCAATCTGACCTTCAAGGCCCGTGTAGGATCATCCTGGCCGAACGGGATATTAATCGTCAACTCGGCTAGAGCTTCCCTCACGTCCTTTGGCTCTTTACCCTGATCCATATCCTAATGGAACCGACTGTGCTACCCATGCCAAGGCTCAAGCGGTGGTTGCTATGAGTCCAAAGCCTTGATGCAGAGAGTCCTCTCCATACCTTTCCTTTCTCCCTTTGCTTCATCTCTTTCAGCTTAGTGACATAACATTTCCGGCCAAGAACCTGATCAACTTGCACTATTCCCACACCATTCTCTGTTAGGAACTTCATCGTTAAGCACTAAGGAGCTATGGCTGCTTGAAATTCCGCAAAGGCCGGTCGGCCCAAGAATGTTGAATATGCGACTATATGATTTTTGTTTGATGATAATAAACATATATATATATATATTCATTTAAATGTATTTTTTAATGTATTATTTTATTTTCACAGATTAAATAAATATTTGCTGAATAAAATAAATAACACAGAATTTAAAGTCAAATAGATATTTTATTCAAACAAATATTTATTACAATTTTGAATAGTACAAATTCAAGCTCTCACTATATATATACAATTTTCAATTACAATACAAATTTGACTACATCACAATTCTCATCTACAAATGTACCTCACTATATCACTCATTCACTCGTATTTATCTTCAAATCCAGTCCAGATTGAATCCAGCATCTGAGCTATCTGCAAAAATATACACTGACGCAGTAAAATTGAAAATAAAATATTTTTGCAGTATAAAATAAAATGATATTTTGAAAATATTATTTGCCTCGGTTATTTGGGTTGTTCGTCATCATTTAATTTTGAATTCATCATACACGAACAGCTTGTGACATACACAGTGTATCACTGTATATGCCACAAGGCCGTGCACACCAATGCACACTTGATACAATTACAGGGACAGGTGAGCATAGGTCAATCCCCAATGAAAAGCCGGGTTCAACTCAAGTGAAATAAATAAAGTCACGACACGAACACAAGGTCAAACTCGAGCTGCAAGCTGGATTCAACACAGGTGCAATCAAAACTATGGGTCAAGATACATACAACACAGTCTCGACCAAAAAGGTTCAGTGCTATACACTTGAAGACATATATATCAGTGTACATATATAAGCACTGAAACAAAGAAGCAAACCAGACCAATTCAGGTAGTGTAATAGGTCAGGGAAGCAAACAAATGACATCATATAAACCAGAGAGACCAGCCATGACTAGAGAGAAGCCAAAGCAAATGAATGAAGTGAAACAAAACACAAGCCAGTGAAACAGCATAAACAAGCCTGGCATGCAAATACAACATGTAGTGATATACAGTGATGTATGAAACAAGTCAAAGAACCAAGCTACAGATTGAAGCACACTGGAATACACAATGCAAACCAGGATGAACTCAAATCCATACAACAGCTCAAAATTCCAAATGCAACGAGATGACAAACCAATATACAGTGCAAACAAATGTACAAAGGCAGGACCAAGCTACACAATGAAAACAATGCAAACTTCAAGCCTGGCAACATGGAATCAAAGTGAAGACTCAAGTAAAATATACACATGAAGTTCAACAGAAAGGTGTGCGTACACATTGATACCAAAATACAAAGAGACAATGCTACAACTAGACTTTGAGTCGAGCAGTGACAATATACATGAAACCCAAAGCTAACGCATATCTATATATACATGATACAATTAATGCACAATGAAGACAGACTAATCCAAATAACAATGAAAGTGTGACAACAGTGGTGCATCATCCTCAATAATGAAGTTTTTTCAGTGCATATGCATACAACCAAATTTAAGCACCAGACTGGAGTACGTCAAACCAGAGACAAAAATGAATGAATATCACATGAACCAAGACTACAAGGTACAATGTGAACTAGCCACAAACAACATGATATGCATATATACTTATATAATTAGTTGCAGTAATCAAGTCATGGTTCAAACCAGAAAATACTACAAAGCCTTTAATAGTTATAACAAAATCAAGTCGAAGCCGTGAATGAACAAGTCAGTGGCAAAGTCAAAGATTATCACTGTCAACAAGCACAAAGAGAAATTCACGGAACCAAAATCAAGTGCCAGAGAATCGAAGCCGTAATGACCAAAGAAATTGAACATTTAAAAAATCAACACCATGGTGGCCAAGCAAGTCGAAATCAAAGCCGTGAGAATAAAGCAACGAAAATATTGGAATTGAACAAGTCAGTGCAAATCATCAACATTCAAGTTGAATCGAACGGCAAGCCAAAAATTATTAGACGAAGTCAATGAATTTATACGAATGGAAATATAGGAATTTGTATCCTATATAAGCAATTAACATCATCAGCATTTTCTTCATTCGAGTTCAAGCAACAACTAAAACGAACAATCATTCAACTCGAATCAAAGTCGAGAAAAGTATAAATCGAAAAAGGACTAAACGTACCAATTCAATTCAAAGCATCACCCAATATCGACTTCGCAGCCGCAAGCTAACTCTGACAGAGGAAAGTATTCGAAGCATCTTCAACAAATTGAAGCGGCGCCTCAAAGCCCTAATTTTAGAGCAAAGAGGAACGAATGAGCAGCCATTGAAGTACAAGGAGTCGGTCGATAGAATAAAAAGAAAAGAGGGATGATTTTATCACTTTACTATTTTTGGCCGGTTATTTTATATTTAGGCTTAATTTTTAAATTAGGGTTTTGAGTTGTTTTTTATTTTAATTTATTTTTAAATTTAGATTCTTCTTTTAAACCATAGTAATTTCTAGTCGTGTGACTAGGGGACAAACTACGTGGCGTAGTTTGAGAATTCGCAACTCAGTGGTTGAGTTGTTGCAGGGTTTTGAGCGTAGAGTTAGGATTAGTCAATAGCGGGTGTCGCGAGTTTACGTGTGTAAGCGTATGACTATCTAATTTCTAGTAGAAACCTTCGGGGCATCACGTAGGCAGGGTTTTGCCGAAGCTGGGTAAATCTATGTGTTCTATTTTCTGTTTTTATTCTGCTATTACCTGTGCCGCTATTATTCTGTGATCTGTGTTGAAATTATTTTATATAAACTTCCGCAATAATTTGTATAATTGATAGTATCACCCTATTCACCCCCTCTAGGGTGAAATCGATCCTACAAGTGGTATCAGAGCTAGGAACAAAAGCCATTTTTGTTTTAAAAAATCTGATTTTTCAAAAACCAATTTTTGTTTTAAAAATTTTAATTTTTAAAACGGCTTCTTTTAATAATGCTTTTGCTGAGGGTCAGTCCATAGTTAGACCACCAATGTTCAATGGTGAATATGCTTACTGGAAAAATAGGATGGAAATTTTTCTGAAAACCATTGACGCTTGGGATATTGTTGAGACAGGGTATAAAGCACCAACTATAATTATAAATAATCAGGAAATTAATAAACCGAAGGACCAATGGATAGAGCTAGAAAATAAATTACAAAATGCTAACGCTAAAGCTATGAATTCTATTATCTGTTCATTAGATCAATTTGAATTTAATCGTGTCTCACATTGTTCAACTACGCAGGAAATATGGCACACACTCAAAGTAACTCACGAAGGAACGTCTCAAGTCAAAGAATCTCGCCTTGCCATGCTAAGCAGCGAATATGAGAACTTCACAATAGCGAAGGAAGAAAATGTCAAAGAGATGTACGGACAACTTTCCAATATCGTATACAAATCAAAGGCTCTTGGAAAATCATACACAGAATTGGAGATAGTCCGAAAAATCCTCAGAATCCTTCCACGAAGTTTTGAAGCCAAAGTGACTTCCATTCAAGAATCAAAAGATTTGAAAAAAATGAAAGTTGAAGAACTCATCGGAAACCTCACCACTTACGAGCTATAGATGAAATTCAAGGAAGAGCATGAAGGAGGAGACACTCGAAAGAAATCAATAACTCTTAAAGGGACAACTGAAAGTGAAGATGATTATGATGATGATGATGATGGTGAAGCAGAACTAATAGTATTAATAAGAAGATTCAAAAAGTGGAATCGCAAATATTGCAATTCGGCCAAAAATCATCAAGTAAGGAGTAGAATAAACAAAGCACTAGACAACCCGGAAGAGCAGAAAGTCATTTGTCACAAGTGCAATAAACCCGGTCATATCAAGCCAAATTGTCCCCAAAATCGACTCAGCCAAGGAAAGAAACTGAAAAGGAGAAGTTTTGCAGCTACTTGGGATGAAAGCGATGAAGATGGAAGTGATAGCACTGGCAGTGAGAGTGAAAAAGCAAATTTGTGTCTTCATGGTGAAATAACTGACAGTGATGATGACGAGCCAAGTGAGGTATCAAAACTTACTTATTCATAATTACTTATATATTTTCACGAGGTAAATGGGTGCTTTGAACGTCTTAGTGAGAAATATGCTAAAATTGAATCACAAAGAGATAGTTTGATAGAAGTAAATGAACAGCTTGAACAATTAGTTAAAAACTATCAAAACAAGTGCCCTAAGTGTGACAAGTGTCCATTGTTTGAAGAAGAAATCAAAAAATCAGAAATTAATATAAAATCACTTGAAAATGAAATTCTTACTTTAAAAGAGAGTGAAAACACAAGGAGAGAAAATTCTATTAAAAGGTGCACTCAATTATTAAACGAAAATGAATCTCTCAAAACACAAGTCCAACAATTGACTACAACTTTGGAAAAAAATTCCAAAAGCGAAAAATCATTAAATATGCTATTAGGAAAACAAACAGTTAATATTGATAGACAAGGACTTGGGTATATTCACCTTGAACGTATTAATGGAAACTTTAATCAAGTAAATTCTAAGTGCACAATTTGTGGAAAAACTGGACACAATCAAAATATTTGTTGGTATAGACCCAAAAATGTGAAAACAATTCCAATTTGGGTTCCAAAAGGCACAGATATAAAATCCCTCAAAGTTAAACAAATCTGGGTGCCGAAAGGAACATATATATATAGTTTTGGGTCTCCAAAAAATAATTTTTCAAAATGTTTTGCCACTAACAACCATGGACCTATAAAAACAAATAGGTCACAAAAACCTTTTATCATGTAGGTGTGGTGGCAGGCTAAGGAACATCAACTGTGTTACTTGGATTCTTGCTGTTCCAGGAACACAACGGGCGACAAATCACAGTTCCTTAGCCTAGTACGAAGGTGACAAAATCACAATGGACAACAACGAAAAATTTATCAGCAAAGGTAAAACAGGTAACGATATATTTAAACAATTATATTAAATGTGATAATCTGCACCATAATCTGAATTAAATCAGCCAGTAATGTGATAATGAAATGAATGTTGATAATGATTCTGACTTTTTCAAAATTGTTGGCCAATTATATTCCTATGTCAAGAACACTTTAAAAATCTCTTGAGTTTTTGAACTATTTCATATAGATTAATGATGGTGTTCTATTGGTTGATGATACATTTGGTTGACTCTATTTTCATGGTTTTTTGTTTATTGGCACGGCTTCAATTTAAAATCCAAAAGGATTTCATTTAAAAGTTGTAAAAAGGATTTTAAGGAATTTGTTGCAACTTCATGATCTGGTTTATAACTAATGATAATCTTGAGTGAAAGAAAATTCAGATGCAGATTACACTGGTAATCTAGTTGATAGAAAAATTACTAGTGGAACATGATTTATGTTGAGACATTCAGTAGCTGCATCGAATTTCAAAGAAAATATCTGCATATTTTTCATTTCAAATATTTTTCAAATAGCAGACAATTTTCCTATAAAACCCCTTCTAGAAAATCATTTTTGTTGACCTTGTTTCAGATTAGTCATTTTGAAAATTTTGATAATTATCTTTGAATTAGATTTTAAATCACTACATTAACTAATCTGACCCCCTACTAATTATCGAAAAGGTAAATAGTGAGTGAAAAAGTGATGAGTGTTGATATTAATCATATATTATAACTTGAGACGGTATAATTAGTAAATTTCTTTAGAAATTTAAACAAGAGTTATGAAGACTTTTGTTTGGTAAAAATTCCATGACCATTTCTAATTCTATCATATTTCTATCAACCATCACTCATCAAAATCCAATATAGAATGTCAATATGTGGTATTTTAAACCGGAATCATTTGTTTTCCATTTTATTATTTTTTTTAATAAAAACATCCAAAGTATTCACTCTCATTTAAAAGTCCTCACGGTTATGCATGGGTGAATTACTTGGATTTTTGATTATGTGCTTCCATGCTCATTTAAAAGTCCTCACGGTTATGCATGTATGGAACGCATATCAAAATTGATTAATTAAATAGACAAGTTGATTCTAATCCCATTTAAAAGTCCTCACGGTTATGTGTGATTAGAAGATACTTGAATTCATTTTTTTTTAATTTGGAACACTACTAATCTCATTTAAAAGTCCTAACGGTTATGCATGGTTAGTAGATATTCAAATTCCTGATATAAATATACCACAAATAGACACAACTATATTGTTTTATATGGTGACATCATCCCTATCATTCTAAAGTGGAATATGCGTCAAACAGAGTATTTATGATTTTTGTTTGATTTTTTATTGAAATTTAATATTTATACTCAATTGAGTATTAATGTTGTATTAATGTCTATCACTTTATCTCTATTTTTCTAACACTATTATTCTTTTGCTGATAACAAAAGGGGGAGAGAAAAGTTAAGATTTTGGAAAATAAAGGTCAAATATTTTCTATTTGCATCTAGGCTCATTTGCATATTTTTACATGCATATATGAAGGGGGAGCTTGTGTAGAGAGGGAGCATTTAAATAGGGGGAGCAAATTGAATGATCAAATACATTTAACAAATTCAAAATCTTAAATATATGTTTGTTATCATCAAAAGGGGGAGATTGTTGAATATGAGACTATATGATTTTTGTTTGATGATAATAAACATATATGTATATATTCATTTAAATGTATTTGTTAATGTACTATTTTATTTTCACAGATTAAATAAATATTTGCTGAATAAAATAAATAACACAGAATTTAAAGTCAAACATATATTTTATTCAAACAAATATTTATTACAATTTTGAATAGTACAAATTCAAGCTCTCACTATATATATATACAATTTTCAATTACAATACAAATTTGACTACATCACAATTCTCATCTACAAATGCACCTCACTACATCACTCATTCACTCGTATTTATCTTCAACACCAGTCCATATTGAATCCAGCATCTGAGCTATCTGCAAAAATAAACACTGACGCAGTAAAATTGAAAATAAAATATTTTTGCACTATAAAATAAAATGAGATTTTGAAAATATTATTTGCCTCAGTTATTTGGATTGTTCGTCATCATTTAATTTTGAATTCATCATACACGAATAGCTTGTGACATACATAGTGTATCACTGTATATGCCACAAGGCCGTGCACACTAATGTACACTTGATACAATTACAGGGACATGTGAGCACAAGTCAAACCCAAAAGAAAAGCCGGGTTCAACTCAAGTGAAATAAATAAAGTCACGACACGAACACAAGGTCAAACCCGAGTTGCAAGCTGGATTCAACACAGGTGCAATCAAAACTATGGGTCAAGATACATACAACACAGTCTCGACCAAAAAGTTTCAGTGCTATACACTTGAAGACATATATATCAGTGTACATATATAAGCACTGAAACAAAGAAGCAAACCAGACCAGTTCAGGTAGTGCAACAGGTTAGGGAAGCAAACAAATGACATCATATAAACCAGAGAGACCAGCCATGACCAGAGAGAAGCCAAAGCAAATGAATGAAGTGAAACAAAACACAAGCCAGTGAAACAGCATAAACAAGCCTGGCATGCAAATACAACATGTAGTGATATACAGTGATGTATGAAACAAGTCAAAGAACCAAGCTACAGATTGAAGCACACTAGAATACACAATGCAAACCAGGATGAACTCAAATCCATACAACAGCTCAAAGTTCAAAATGCAACGAGATGACAAACCAATATACAGTGCAAACAAAAGTACAAAGGCAGGACCAGGCTACACAATGAAAACAATACAAACTTCAAGCCTGGCAACATGGAATCAAAGTGAAGACTCAAATAAAATATACACATGAAGTTCAACAGAAAGGTGTGCGTACACATTGATACCAAAATACAAAGAGACCATGCTACAACCAGACTTTGAGTCGAGCAGTGACAATATACATGAAACCCAAAGCAAACGCATATCTATATTTATATATATGATACAATTAATGCACAGTGAAGACAGACTAATCCAAATAACAATGAAAGTGTGACAACAGTGGTGCAGCATCCTCAACAATGAAGTTTTTTCAGTGCATATGCATACAACCAAATTTCAGCACCAGACTCGAGTACGTCAAACCAGAGACAACAATGAATGAACATCACATGAACCAAGACTACAAGGTACAATGTGAACTAGCTACAAACAACATGATATGCAGATATACTTATATAATTAGTTGCAGTAATCAAGTCATGGTTCAAACCAGAAAATACTACAAAGCCTTTAATAGTTATAACAAAATCAAGTCGAAGCCGTGAATGAACAAGTCAGTGCCAAAGTCAAAGATTATCACTATCAACAAGCACAAAGAGAAATTCACGGAACCAAAATCAAGTGATCGAATCCGTAATGACCAACGAAATCGAATAGTTAAAAAATCAACACCGTGGTGGCCAAGCAAGTCGAAATCAAAGCCGTGAGAATAAAGCAACGAAAATATAGGAATTGAACAAGTTAGTGCAAATCATCAACATTCAAGTTGAATCGAACGGCAAGCCAAAAATTATCAGACAAAGTCAATGAATTTATACGAATGGAAATATAGGAATTCGTATCCTATATAAGCAATTAACATCATCGGCATTTTCTTCATTCGAGTTCAAGCAACAGCTAAAACGAACAATCATTCAACTCGAATCAAAGTCTAGAAAAGTATAAATCGAAAAAGGACTAATCGTACCAATTCAATTCAAAGCATCACTCAATCTCGACTTCGCAGCCGCAAGCTAACTCTGACAGAGGAAAGTATTCGAAGCATCTTCAACAAATTGAAGCGGCGCCTCAAAGCCCTAATTTCAGAGCAAAGAGGAACGAACGAGTAGCCATTGAAGTACAAGGAGTCGGCCGATAGAATAAAAAGAAAAGAGGGATGCTTTTACCACTTAACTATTTTTGGGCCGGTTATTTTATATTTAGGCTTAATTTTTAAATTTGGGTTTTGAGTTGTTTTTTATTTTAATTTGTTTTTAAATTTAATTCTTCTTTTAAACCATTGTAATTTCTAGTCGTGTGACTAGGGGACAAACTACGTGGCGTAGTTTGAGAATTCGCAACTCAGTGGCTGAGTTGTTGCAGGGTTTTGAGCGTAGAGTTAGGATTAGTCGATAGCGGGTGTCGCGAGTTTACGTGTGTAAGCGTATGACTATCTAATTTCTAGTAGAAACCTTCGGGGCATCACGTAGGCAGGGTTTTGCCGAAGCTGGGTAAATCTATGTATTCTATTTTCTGTTTTTATTCGGCTATTACCTGTGCCGCTATTATTCTGTGATCTGTGTTGAAATTATTTTATATAAACTTTTGCAATAATTTGTATAATTGATAGTATCACCCTATTCACCCCCCTCTAGGGTGAAATCGATCCTACAAAGAAGGCATTATGAGCAAAATAAATATCCAACGCAACAAAAGTCACGACCTGCACTCTCTTGTAGTTTCCCTCTCCAAGCACCCATGGTAGATTCACACATCCCACTGGCTCAGTAGCTGTCCTATTAAATCCCTAAATCCGAGATTGACACGGCTTTAAGTCCTTACCCTTCAAAAGCATCTAGTTGTAGGCTTTCTTGAATAAAACGTTGATTGAACTCTAACAGTCAACCAGCACCTTCCTTACAATTGCAAGGTAAATCATGGCCGATATCACTAGTGGATTAATAGTCGTGGCTCCGCCCCGTCATCTCTCAATTTCTAAAAACAATGTCATCTATCATAGTCCTGAGTTGTTTTATCGAAGCACCGTCTTCGACAGCAAAACAGCTCTCGTTTACTGCATGCTTCAAAGCATCCACATATCGCTCCACCTCGTTCCAGCTCTTCTTAGCTAGATGTGGTCCATCGATAATAGTATTAACCAAACGCTTCTCAAGCCGCCTGGGCTCACCAACTCCAAGCATGTCTTGTCCCTAATGGGGATTTAATGTCCCTTGCTCGCCATCAAGTGGGGCTTGCACAAACTATTGCAACTTCTTATAGCAAGTCAAATCTTCGATTGCATCACACAGATGTCTACATTCCTTGGTGTTGTGACCGTGCATCTACAAAACTTTCCAGACTTTTTCTCTTTCTCGGTCGACTCTCTTGGAGCCGACTTCCTGTATTGCTTGGTACCTCGAGTAGCCAAGTATATATTCTCAATCGAGTTGTTTAATAGAGTATAGTTGTCATACTTTGGAATTCTTGAATGTCTCCTTAAATTCGATTTCTTATCTTTGGCCCATTGTTGTTCTTGCTCTGTCCACCGCTTCCATTTTCTACATTGACATCTACATTGCCAAAATTTCCTTCGAACTGTTTCATAGCAACATTAATTTGTATTACCTCGGCAGACTGACCAACTTCAGCTTTCCAAGTGGAAGAATATGCCTCTTCTAAGCGTAAGAAATAAGTTTCCTTCCTACAAAACACAATCATTGTCAGAGGTGGTTTTATTTTCAACTATTTCCCAAAGTCGGTATCAGGATGAATTCCCCAGATCAGTTCCATCGACATAATATTTTCCTAAGGATTGCTCACCTCAGTTACCATGGTACTAAATCATTGCAGAAAATCCTTTTAATATTCTTCCCTCCTTGGAAGAGGTTGCATAGCGACATGGCGTCCTTTGGATGGGTAGTGTGCATACAGAATTACTCAATGAACTTTTGTGCCAATTGCACGAAAGATGATGTGGATCTCGAGGCAGCCGGGCGAAGCACATCATCGCCACCCTTCTAGGAAAATCGAAAAACAATGGCATCTTAAAGCATCAGTAGCTCTGGCAGAATCCGTGTGCCAGTCGTATTTCATCAGATGTTGCCTCAGATCCGTCTTTCCATTATATGACAGTATCGTTGGAGTCACAAACCTCCTTGGTTATTCCTTGCATAGAATCTCTTCTATGAACGAATTTCGGCTTGAGGAGGAACCCCAATCATCATTACTTTGATGCTGGCTTTCACTTACAATTCTCCTCACCATTTTAGCCAAATCTGGCTTAGGTAGATCTACTAAACGGCGGTAATTGTGATCCACCCCAACTGTTCGGCCCAACAAATACACTTGGTTATGTTCATGATAGCTAGGTTCCCCTGACTCAGGGGGAGCCGTTCGTTCAGTAGTTTGATATGCATGACTTCATCGTGGCAGATTCACAACAACCGCTTGATTTCCAGCATTCTGGCCATCTGCAACATGACTAGAAGCCATGTCAAAACCGTCATTCAAAAATCGAGCACTAGAACCACCATGTGATGGTTCGATACCGATCCCTCTTGATGGATTGGTATCGATCCATAAACCTTTACCATGATTTGCATCTAGCCTTTGTTTTGATGTTCCAGTCACTTTTTGAACCATCTTTTGTTTCATGTTTCTCTGCCTTTGCTATAATGATGAAGGACTGTCAGATTCTGAACCAAAAGGTGTCAAGTTCCTTCTGCTTCTCCTATGGCTGTTAGTCAACTGGTTCAACAAATCTAAGCTCTGTTTCATTTGCTAATTCAATTCATCACGGCTTTCCTAGAGCTTGTCCTCCATTTGCTTCATCATAAGTCCATCCCAACCCTGGTAATCACATCCGTGGGTTCTAACCCTCAGTAACGGTTGGCTGTGCAACCTCCTCAACATGTTGGGAATCAACATTCACAACATCCTTAGCATCTCTTGAAGTGTTGGATCGATCCCTTTGAGGGCCATTCAAAAAATTACTTCTAGTAGACTTTCTGGAAATCTAAGTAGTTCAAAAGAGTAAAAAACAAAGAAATTGGATCTCTCTCTCGGATTTAAGCAATCCAATAGTAGATGATGGATCCAAACGGCCTGAGAATCACCCTCTCAATGAAAGCACCAAAATGTTAGTACAAAAATATGACACAAACGCCTAAGAAATTAAGTAGAGAATGAAAATGAAGAAATGCAAATGAAAAATGAGTAAGAATAAGTCACTAAACGTTTATAGTGGTTCATCCAAGTTTTTCCTATGTCCGCTTGAGATTTCTATTGCATATTTTGATGTATTGCAAGTACAGTTCTTATGGATCAATAGGGATCCACCGGTGATTATAAGAGAAATATGTAAAAATTGTAAGGAAGCAAAAAAAGATCCTCGAAAATGAGCCCCTACCTTCTATTTATAGCTGTAGTTTGTCGAGAAATGCTCCACCACGATCTCCATATTCCACTAGTAGTTAGCTTGGAAAAAACATGGCCATGTCAGCAAACAGCTATGGATCAGTACCGATCCATAAGATCCACTCCTGGATCGATTCTAATGCTTCATGTTGTGGTGATTTGTTGTTAGCTTCATGATTTCTATTTTGTTTGCACTATCAGAAGCTTGTTTTTAGAGTGATAAGATGGGTCGGTGGTGTAATTGAGTTGTTGATTTCAGGTGCTCAAGTCGTTTGTCGTAAATTACATGTGGTCGATCCAAGGGGCTTGAAATAGGTTATTGGCATCATAACTTGGTTGTAGGAGGGAAATGGGGAAATTGTATGGAAACTTTATGGGTTGGTACTGATCCATGAGGATGGATCGGTATCGATCCATCAGTTAAATGGATTTGGCTTTGGAACTTTGTTAGATGACCATGCTCCCATCCTGTAACTCTGGGTTCACTTGGTTTCTAGACTTTGTGGCTATCTCTCCGGGCTTCCTACCTCGACATTCTTCAAATTTGACTTGTCTATTCTTTTCAAATACTATATGTTCAAAAGGCCGGATAACACTAACTACAAGCTTAAAAGGAGAAATAGGAACTATATTGAAACTTTATTAGATAAAAAGAGAGATGAGATCTTAAGACTCAATAGAGAAGAAGAATGGTTATGTAAGGACCTAAATGAGTCAAATGGTAAATATGTGAGACTCCTAAAATGCCTCAAATACTTTGAGGACTTTAAGAATAACCGGGTTTCTCCACTACTTCGAAAATATCATTTTCATCAATCTAACATTCATAAGGAGAATTAAAAACTAACTACCCTCTTTTAGATGTTGATCAGCTACAGAACCAAATTAATGGAATACCTTTATTTAGTCTACGTCAGGTTTCCCATGATTGATTTTTCCTTTTTAGGCCATGATTGTAGAGGCCTAATTAGTCATCTTCATAAGAGGTACCTGGATGAGCATGGATCAGATCCATATCCCGGAGAATGTTGGAACTTGCCTAAAGTTTCCACCGCTCCTTTAACTATTAGCTCCCTTCCTCTAGAAAAGATCAATTTCAATAAAGACGGATTCATTACTGGGTATTATAAGGAGTCAATTTTTTATGAACGTTCACGAAGTTATTATATAGTTTTAACTTTGTATCTAAGTTGATGTTGTAATGGCATATTCATGCAAAATTAATGTTTTGGCTTTTAACTTTTTTATATCATCGAGGTTCTGGTTTCTGAGTCTACTTATGTTTCAACTTTATCCCATATCTCTAATGATACCCTATGTAAATTTGTTAGACTAAAAAGGCCTTTTAAGGAAAATTGCTCCTTAATTAACCAGTCTCGTCTATTAAAATATTGTTTCCTCCGCGATTGCCATTATATGTATACTTAATTTCCTAACTTGGACTTTAATTTTTTAGAAGACCAAAGAGACCAATATCTCTATGAAATTCGAACCAAGTGAAACTACTGTGTTGCAAACTTAGCCCCCCTGCCAAAGAATGGAATTATTGAGGATTTCTTCCAGTCAATGCTCCTTATGTTGGAACTCCTTTTAGCACTACATTTTCCATTTCTCCTACATCCTTCCAAAAAATTCAAGATGCTTTTTCTTACCCCAAGAATTAACAATGTTGAAGTGCACGTGTGGTTATTGTTGTTTCTATTCAAATGTAATGATGATGGTTGTATCAAACTATAAATAAAGTATTTTGTTGTTGTTTCTATCTTCGCCTACTAAAGATTATTTATCACTTATTCTTAATTTAGGAAAAGGAATTGCCTTTATCCCTCAATGATCCCAGCCTTACTCAACATATTGAGAGCATCCAGTCTAAGTTAGCGACGGCCATGGGGAATCGCTCCACTCGTTCCTTTTTAGGTTTGACGGCCATTGATGGTGCTGTAGCCAAAAACTGGTATCAGAAATATATCCAGTTGAAATCTATTTTAAGAACTTCTTAAGAAACAATTGATGATCGTTAAAAGAAAATTTCTTCCAAGGACGATGAAATTCTTGATTTAACTAAAAAGCTTAATTCTTGCTTTGATCCTCAACGGTTGGAATATGATGAAAAAATTGCATAACGTAATTAACATATTCTTGATTTGGAAATGGACCACCTGAAATCTAAGAATGAATGTCAATCTTACGAACTCATCTTGACCAAAGGTATAAAAGGACTTCCTACTCCAATACCGATGAAAACCTACAAAAAGATCTCTCTTCAATTTCCTCCTCGTCTTGAGGTCGATCAACACACAGTGGTGCTGTGGTCGCTCAAGCTTGTCACTAAAAAATGAATCCGGTAATCTTGTTAGACTAAGCATGTCCTTTAAGTTTAAATGTAATTAAAAAATAAAGGAGTATTGGAATGATAAGTATACCGAAGCACTTTCAAATCTTAGATTTGAAGTCAAAACCTTGGAACACAAAAAGAACACATTGAGGATTTAGAAACTCGAGACAGATAATAGTGACTTATCTCATCAAGTTTCCCAACTAAGAAGTGCTAACAGACTTACGAGAAGGTATTACTTTCTTAGATCAACACTATTGATTCCCTTGACGTTGTCCACCATAAGGAAAAGAAATTAATGAAATACCTCATTGTGGCAATTTAGCATATTATTGATCCTCCTTCCACATTGGAGACCTTAATAGAAGAGGTAAAATAGCTTAAAAGGCAGTTAGAGCTAATGAAATTCTATTCCACTAGGGAGTTTCAACTTGATTCACTAGTGGATTATTTAATTGAAGTCATGGTTGCTTTTGATTTAAAATTGACTTCTGATTTTTAGGCTTGGAAAGAGATTATCGACTAAGAAAGGCTGTGGCTTCCAACTATCATAGATAATAACACTTCATCCGGTATGGGTGTTCTAATTCTCCCAAGGAGATTGGGGGTCCTCCTACTTTATACAAGAATGCGGGTTTATCTAGCGAGTCCCACTCTTGTGTTCTGGTGGTTGGAGGGAAAGGAAAAGAGCTAGCCTATCAACACCGTCCTCTTCCTCACCCTCAAGGACCATGAACTTTTGCAAAAGTCATTCTTATTGGGAAAGGAAAATTTTCTTTTGTAATGTGATGGTTATATAATAAAAAGTCTTTTTACATACCTGTTTTATTATGTGTTATCCATCTATACTTTTGATGGAATCTTTTTAATGCTCCCATTTGCCTATCTTATAAATGCTTCAATCGGGTCCAATAATAGTTTGAAATTCCCTGTTGATTATATTCCTTAGATAGGTGCCTTAGAGGTAGAACCCAAGGCTTTTTGTTCATATCCTTTGAATGGGTGCAATAGCCAGACCCGGTGGCGGGACTAAAGGCTTAATTGACCATTGCTCTATGAATGGGTTCTTCGACCATGTCTTATAGTAGGACCAAAGGCTTCTCGTCCATCTCCCTTGGATGAAAGCTTTGATCAAGCCTAGTAGTAGGACCAAAGACTTAATTGACCATCACTCTATGAATAGGTACATCAGCCAGGCCTTGCGGAAGGACCGAAGGTTTCTTATCCATCTCCCTTGGAATGGTGCTTGGCCCAAGCCTTGTGGTAGGACCAAAGTCTTTGATTGACCATCTATCTTTGGATGGGTGCTTTGACCAGGCCTTGCGGTGAGACCAAAGGCTTCTCATTCATCTCCCTTAGATGGGTGCTTTAGCCAGGCCTTGTGGTAGGACCAGAGGTTTTATTGAATTGTACTTCTATTTTAAATCATCTCCTTTCGATGTCATATTTTTTTTCTAAATTATGTCCAAGATGTGCGACTATCATTTGTGATATCCTATTCATTCCTTTTTCTAGGGTCTTAAAAGTTCATTTTCCACAATCTCCCGCAACTCTCCTTTTCTTACATAATATTATATAATTCTCGATAAGATTTTGAAATTATTAGTACTATGTCCATTTGTTTTATGGTAATTGTAGTATTCACCTCCGTCATGTTTTTCTCCCTTTTTGCACTTCTCATGGGAGTCCAATAATCTAGTCTTTGCTTAGTAAGAAATATACCCTTTTTAAGAGAAACTATTTTTCTTTTTGGCCCCTTAAGAATGTGGTCTCCTTGCTCATTTCGGTATTTCCTTTCGAGTTCGTAACTTCTCTTTGGCATTTAATTTCATTTTCATTGTTTAAAGACCTCTTTCTTTCCCTTTAAGGGATGAGCTAATAATATCTTCCCATTTCTGAGTGAATTTGTCAAAATCACGGTTTAGTTTCGTTTCAAATATTATTCCTCTAGCTTGGGATTAAATACTTCATCATGCTCGATCGAAAGGGTCATCTCTTAACCTGATATTTCTCTTATGTCCTCAAATTGGCTTTACTTTGACTAGTTCATTTGCTATGGCGAAAATTGGGTTTCCCTTGTATGAAATGGATTCATACTCCATCCACTTAGGTTATACTGGGAAAATCTCTTCTTTTCTTCTAAAGTTAGAAGTGCTAAATTCCTTAGATTTAGTTCTTGTTCCTTACTAAATTGTTAGACATTCCATGGATAAGCCTAAGTGTTTCAAATGAGGTTCTGAAGATCCTTGTTGAGACTTAATCACCATGATCAAGATTTGGATTAGATAAATTCTGTTCTCTATCCAAAGATGACTTTCCCTGAGCTTAACTCTCGATGAATGCACCATTAATGTTAGGTCAAAAATTAGCCCATGCCCTGTCAAATATGAAAGTCAAAATAGGTGACTCCTTTAGTCCAATATGCTAGTCATAGGCCAATTATGCAAGTTAAGGGTCTTTATAAGTGTAAATATGCAAATAGGAATTTCATTCAAGTCCTTGATTACAAAACCTTGATTTCAGTTTGACCTAAGGCCATTAAAATCTCAATCTCAAGCTTTTTCTTAATTACACAATAAAATGTAAATTAAGGTAAAAAAACAACTAGGAATTGGTCCCTTTCTAGTTGGGGTACATGCCTATTTATAAAGAGCCTTATCCCTTAGGTTTATGGCATGTGTCATTTGTGAAAAAATGAACAGTCGTGATTTTCCAACATTGCACATGTTTGAGATGACATGTGGAACTAACTTCTTCTAGTATTTCCATGATGATATGACACAGTCAGTCCCATAGGACGATGCAATATGTTAAGCTAAGGCATTAATTTTTTTAGTATATTCTTCAAAGTGCAATAGCTCTGAATTATCAACCTTCGCTAACTCAATTCATCGATAATAAATAGCCTTAAAGCATCAACCCTTGATAGCACAATCCATCAATGTGCAATAGCTCAGAAGTATTAACCCTCGATGGCACAACCCATCAACATGTGATAACTTGGAAGTACTAACCATCGATAGCATAATCTATCAACATGCAATAGCTTAGAAGTATCAACACTCCAGCACAATAAACTAACATGCGATAGCTAGAAGTATCAACCCTCGATGGCATAATCCGTCAACATGTGATAGCTTTGAAGTACCAACCCTTAATAGCTTAGGAACCTCAAAAACCTTCCATAGCTCTACATTTCTCTTATCATAGATAACTTAGGAGCCTCAACATTTGACAGCTCTACTTTTTCTCTTATCAAACATTGGCTTTGGTTTTATTATCTTCCTTAATACTATCCTAACTTATTAGGGTTCGAATTTGATCTTATGTGAATGTTTTGATGATGATTAGCATGTTTAAATGATTAAAAACATCAGTTGGTTATGTTTGGAAATTTTAATAAAGAATTTGCTCATGTTTAAGGGTAAAATATGAATTATTCTAAGCTAATAATTCAAAATTGAAATATGATATTTATAATAATGAAACAAAGATGTGTTTTAAATTTTAAAAAATTTGGAATTTAATACGAATTTTCTATGTTGTAAAAAAAGTTAATTTCGAGAAATTAATTATTAAAATAATAAAATTAATTATTTTAACATGAAATTTGACAAAAGGGTAAAATGTGATAAAATTGATTTTTGATGAATTTTTGGGAATTTTCACATCAATTTTCGGTTTCATATGAATTAATGGCAAAGGAAAAAGGGCAATTAACCAATGATAATTAATTAATCAATGAAAGATGTTATTAGCCCATTTTTGAAAAGGAACTGTAAAGATAAGCATTAGCCAATGAGAATTCAACACCAAATGGGATTTTGTTTAAAGTTAATACTTAATAGGGCAATGAATCGGTTTTCAAAATTATTACAAAATCACCACTTAACTCATGATAGTCTATATAACCCACGACAACTATAAATGGGTTAACGTGCAATAGCATTCTAGCTATCTACCCACGATAGCTTAGGAAGAGTAATAAAATGAAAGCTCAATTGAGCTAAATACATGAAAGGTAAGTATGGAACTTACGGCTATAAAAGGGATAGCACACGAAGGCTATAGAAGGGGTAGCTCAAAAATTCTGTAGAAAGGATAACTCACAATGGCTATAAATGAGACAGCACATGATGGTTTCAGGCAAAATAGCACGATATGGCCTCAGAAGGGATGACACGCCATGACTAAGAATGGGATAAAGCACGATGGCTTTAGCCGAGTTAGCAATTAATGGCTTTAAGTGGCTTGACATACAATGGCACCTGGTGAATTAGTATGCATTGATATGTGCAAGATTGTATGCAATGGCTATAGGGAAATTAACCGACAACCATTACTTAAAAAATAATACATGATAGCTTGCAAAACTATTGACCCACGATGGCTATGGGATTTCCAAATATACAATAACATAACCTAACATTCAAAAGCTATGGGATAACTAGTTCATGACGACTAATCATGACTCACGAAAGTGTAGGATGCCATATTTTCTAAGTAAAATGAGAAAATTCTTAGGGCACTTTGGAAGACAGTTTTCAAGTGTTAATGAACTATTTCATAGGGATGAAATAAAAGAGGAATTTTGATAAGTTAAAATTGTGTTAACTTATTTTTGAAATAAAGGAAGTTTTAGAGAAGCTAACAAATGATAGAGTGCCATTTAAATTAAAAGATAAAGATGTTTATCTAAAGAAACTGTAGCTTACATTATAAATAAATAAATGAAATGGGTTGAACTATGATCATAAAGATATACCGGCTCATGGAGTTATTGGATGGCAGTGTACCTTGACTATTAGTCTAAAGTCCAATGGTATATGGCAGGGTGCCATGATAGTGTTCAACCTAAAACATTTATAAATTCTTAATGGAATTTAAGGCAGGGTGTAATGGCATGGTGCTAAATCATCGGGGTGGTGTTATAACTAAAATAAATAAATCGGCAATGTGAACGATAGTGGTTCAGGGACTAAAAGGGGCTATTGACACTTAGAAAAGACGCTTAATAGAATCGATTCGTGGTGTTTACATTTAACCTTTTAGGAGATCCGGTATGGATCTAGTCTGGGTGGCTCCCATTAGTGGAATGAGCATCCATCTCATTAGGTGATGTTCTTCGAGAAAAGATAAATTAGTGATAGAAATGCCTAGGTAGGTAATCACTAAATAATTTAATTATAACTAAATGATGAAAGCCTAAAATAAGAGATTAGGTGATGATTGAATGGATGATGAATGATTGGATATCGTGGTTCATAACTAATGATAATTATAGGGTATACTTAATTTTAATTCATATAGACATCATTCATAACTGGATGATAAGCGTAGGTTACACTTCATGATTGGATATGTGCATGGTTTATTTTTATGTAACATTTGTTTACATGATATGATATATTATGCTATGATGACGAATTGAGGGAAAAACTATTCCATGTTTACAGCGTATGGATGACTAGGATAAAGATTTTACTCATAGAGACTTTATGTCTAACCTGTGTTTTTGTTATTTTCCATAAACTCATGGGTACTCATTCAAGTAAGCTGAGTTTATTGATCAAACATGTAGCTTTTGAAGGATGAATAAAGATTCTGAAAATGAAGCAGGAGGCTTGTTTATAATAAAACGTACTTTGAAATTCCATTGTGTAAAACCAGGATTTATAACTTGTTATGTGTTGTGTCAGAATCCTCATGTGTTGAACAGAACACTACTCTATCTATGTTCCATTTATACTTACCCTTATATGGGCAATGATTTTGTTAAAATGATGTTATGAATTATGTAATGAAAAAGTTATTCAATTGCTCTATTTACTTATGTTGTGCAAATAATACTGGACTCATTTTGCCGTAGGAAAATGTTTTTGGTGATGACTGCAGCATCATCGACGTTTATTTTTGAGTCTTGGTGTGGGGGATGTTACACAACAACTCCATATATCATGACAGCTTGTCTTGACTTCAACTTTCAATAGCTTGCTTAAATCTTCAACCTGCAATGGCTTATGGCCACCAACTTGCAATAGCTTCATTTACTATCAACATGCGGTAGCTTGCCTTGGATCTCAACTTGCGATAGCTCCATTTACTATTAACATGCGATAGCTTGCTCTGGCCTTCATCTTTCGATAGCTTTATCCTCCCAAAATTTACAATGACTTTATTTTTCAACCAACGATAATTAGCATTTTTGGGGATATATTTTCCTTTATGTGAGTGATCATAATTTTTACAGATTAAGAATGAGCTCGGATGTGGTAAGCATTGCTAGGAACTCCTTTTTTGGAATTAAGGAGGGGGCAGGTTCGATGGCGGCTAACCCCACTTATAGAACATGATCTCTAAAATGGTCGAAACATAGGTTAAAATGCCTAAGTTTCTTCTAATGATAGTGGTACTCAAGTGTAGGCAAAACGTTCCTTTGAACGTGGTTGACTATGGAAGTCCAAGATTAGATTGATACTTGTGAAAGGATCTTTAAGGACTTAGAATTGGAAGATGTAATAAAGAGGAAGCCGACATCTAGACAGCTACAAGGGTTAGCGATGGGTTGGTGGAGTGTCATTAAGATTACTACCTAGAGGATCAGATTACCGGAGAGCAATTTAAGATGAAATTTGAGGAGAAATTCATACCTATAGTTTAGAAATTGGTGTTGTTTCAAAAGTTTGTTGATTTAAGGCATGGAGATATAACTATCTTGGAGTATGTAGCTAAATTCAACAAGCTATTGAAGTATGATCTATCTTTTGTTGATACTCCATTGAAATTGAACAAGAACTTCATCATGGGCTTGGACAATTATATAGTAGAGAATCTGGTGGGAAATATTGACGAGTCCGTTGAGAAGCTTGTTGAGAAGGCTCTCCGACATGAGAGTCTGTAACCTAAATCAAAGTCGACAATTTTCTCCAACGATGAGCAAAAGCTGCAAACTATCGAGGGAGGCAAAAGGAAATGGAACAAAAAAAAAAGATGTAGTTCTATAACAAGGGTGGCTAGAAGAAGGGCTAGTGGGAGCCTACTTCCTAAAATGGTAAAGAGAAGGGCCAACTTATCAAAGATCGCAAAGCTAATGGAATAAGTATGCAACTGCAACAAATTTGAGCATATTTAGATGGACTATCCCGAACATTAAGGTAAAAGCAGATAGTAAAAGCATATGCTCTCAATGATGTTCCAACTTCATCCAATGCTCCATTAGCGAAATAGAAGGGAAAGTGCGTCATCATTAAAGGTATGCTTACCATTTATAATGTTCTTAAATGTATTTTATTTGATACCAAGGCTTCACATGCCTTCATATCTAGTTACATAGTAGATAGGTTAGTATTGAGTCCCTAGATAGTTGACTGACCTTTGATTGTGATAGACCCAATTGGATGCTCAACTAGCTTATGTACGGTTTGTGTTGGTTTGGTCTTATCACATCACGAATGTTCTTTTGTTTGTTATTTCTTTGTTTCGGCTTTTTTAGGGTTAAGAATTATTTGGGGATAGACTAGCTTAAGAGGTATGGGGTAATAGTGGATTGTGAGAGGTTATTGGTGATGATAGACTAACGATTGGTGCAGATTGGATTTAGGTTGCCTAACAAATGATGGGGTGAAGTTATCTCTATTTATTCGCTCGAGGTCCTACATGTTGAGTTGTCATTAGTGCTTATAGTTAGGGAGTATCCAAACATTTCAAAGGAGATGACTGGATTACCACCACGCATGGAGACAGAGTTTCGTACAAATTTGGTGAAGGATGCCAGAACAATAGTTATGCCTTTAAGGCATATGGCACCTAAAGAGTAGAGGAAACACGAAATGTAAATGAATGATCTATTCGGATGAGGGTTCATTTGACAAAGTACAACAAAATGGGGAGAACCTGTAGAATTCACCACTAAGGCAAATGGCTTTTCGAGGTTGTGTGTTGATTACTGTGATCCGAATAAAATGACGAAGAAGAAAAAGTATCCACTCCCATGTATTGATGATTTTTTTGATCAACTCCATAACGTGATGTTATTTTTCAGTAGGACTTATAGAGGAGGTTTCACCAACTAAGAGTGGATAGAAAGAGTGTGCGGATTATAATGTTTCATATGCCACTTGGATTTTATGAGTGGTTGGTTATTTCGTTTGGGCTAACCAATGCACCAACATACTTTGTTGATCTCACAAATCATGTCTTCAAAGATCAGTTAAATAAGTTCGTGCTTGTGTTCCTTAATGATATTCTTGTCTATTTATGGGCAAAATAGGAATACCAGACACATTTTAGCATTGTGATGGAGGTGTTGAGGAAACATGGATTGAAGGTGAAATTTTCGAAGTGTCAATTTGGAGGGGGGAAGTGCAATTTTTGGGTCATGTTGTTTTTGAGCAGAGAATTGTCGTAGATCTTGCAAAAGTTGTGGCGTCAGGATTAGGATAACTCAAGAGTGCTACAGAGGTGACAAGTTTCCTTGGACTGGCGTGATATTATAGATGTTTTATCAAGGACTTCTCTAAGATAGCAGCAAGGTTAACCAACTTGATGAAGTAGAATCGGACTTTTTACTTGGGAAGCAAGTGGGATCACACATTTGTAGTATAAAGGAATGGTTGATGAGTGCACCGGTGTTGGTCATTTCGAATGGAAATGAGGAGTTGATAGTATATATAGACGTCTGTGGTAACGGACTAGGCGTGGTATTGATGCAGAAGGGTAAGGTTGTAGTGTATGCTAATCAAAAACTGAAACCGCATGAGAGGAAATATCCGACTTATGGTATGGAATTTGTGATGATTTTATTCGCTTTGAAAATTTGGAGGCGCTATCTATTAGGAGAGAGGTTCAAGTTGTTTATTGTCCATAAGTCATTGAAGTACCTCTTCTCTCAAAAGGATCTAAACCTTCATTAACGATGATGGTTGGAATTCTAAGCCTCCAACAACTTCTACATTTACTATACACCTGGTAAGAGAAATGCAATAACCAATGCTCTGAGTAGAAGACATTCCACTTTAGGTGCGATGTTCCTAGTGTAAAAGCAGCTTGATTATATTATTAGCTATGACTTTAGACCTCGATATGAGCTAGAGCTAGAGATGTTGGCTAGAGTGATTATTAGACCTACTTTGATTGAGCAGATCAATACTAGTCAGAGATGTGATGCCAGAACAATGAAGATCATAGCTAAGACTGAGAGTAGACTAGAGTCTGAGGAGATGAAGTAGTATGGACTTGATGAGATGGTCTTTAAGGATGGGAGATTATTTGTATCTGATGTTGATAGGTTGAGGGATGAAGTACTATGAGAATGCCATCATTCGAGGTTGATTATATGTACCGAATGCAATAAAATGTACCGTTATATGAAGTAGACATTTTATTGAGCGGGGATGAAGAAGGATGTTGGGACATTCATCTCAAGATGTATGAATTGTTAGCCAGTAAAGACTGAACATAAGAAGCCAAGTAGTTTGGTGAAACTACTTGAGATTCATGAATGGAAGTGGAAATAGATATTGATGGACTTCATCGATGGATTGTCAAGGACTAAAGGAGGGTACGATTGCATATGGGTCATAGTTAATAGATTAACGAAGAGTGCTCGGTTCATACCTGGTAAATCTATTAAGACGGATCCAAGTCGGCCGAGTTATATGGGAACTGGATAGTGCAATTCCAGGCATATTGAAGAGAATTGTGAGTGGTTGAGACCCATTGTTCATTAGAGGATTTTGGAAGAGCTTACAAGAAGCATTGGGATGGAGCTGCATCTAAGTATAGCTTATTACCCACAAACTGATGGGCAAAATGAGAGGGTGAATCGTATCTTAGAAGATCTCTTGCAGGCTTACATACTTGATTTTGGGGGATCATTGGATGATTACTTGCATTTAGTAGAGCTTTCATACAACAATGTTATTGGTCTAACATCAACATGGCACCATTTGAGGCGTTATATGGTTAATTGTGGAATGCTCCTTTATATTGGGGGAAGCAGGTGAGAAACTGATACATGGTTAGATATGGTTAGAGAGACATCAGAGGAGTCGAGAACATTCGAAAACGAATAAAAGCAACTCAAAATAAACATAAGAGTTATGTTGATAAGAGAAGATGTGATATTGAGTTCTCTGTTGGTGATATGTTGTTTATTAACATCTCTCGGCAAAAGAATGTTGTTCGATTCGGTATTGAAGGGAAGTTGGCACTAAGATTCATAGGTCCTTTTCTGATTTATGAGTGGATCAGGAACATTGCTTACGATGTTGGCTTAATGTAGTAGATGGCAAGTGTGCACAATGTGTTTCTCTATAACGACCCATAAATTTAACACTACAAGATATTAAATTAATCAAAAATGAATTTTTATTAAAATAGCAAATAGGTATCGAGTTTATAACCGTTGTGGAGGCCTTTCTAAGAAGATCTATTTTATATAAAGTTTTGATGAATTTGGAGTTACGGTTTACGAAATAGAGGCATTGTCGTGTTTAAATAGCACATATAGCTATTTTGGCCAAATTGGATGCATGGTCCATAACCTAGCTGAATCCACTATATAAGTGTGGCTAAGTAACCATAGATGTCACCACTATCTTTAGTTTTCTACCTTAATGCCAAGATCAACCATAATTCTCCCTAAAGGTAATTAGAAAATTAATTAAAAAGTGATTAAACTAAATTATCTGAACCCTATTGAATTACATATGGATTTTAAGCTTTCTACAAGACAAAGAGGTGTTTGAGATTTGTTTTTCCATCTGATACTCCAGTTGGCTAGAAATTGACGAACAATTCTTAGATGTCAAAATTAGGGTTTTCAATTCAACGACGAAATGTTGATTACTTGTCGATTTGAGGGTGCAAGCTTATTGGGGACGTCGATGGGATTTGATTATACAATTAGATCATGTTATAGCGGCTTAAGTTAGCCAAAAATATTTCCCAAAGGCGGCAACTAGGGTTGGCGAGGCAGTTTCAAGCGACGGTGAGGGTGTCACGTGGCCATGGTTGGGTGCAGAAGTCGAAGCAGATTTTGGTGGGGGCGGTGGAGAGTGGAATGGCGGCACGGAGTGGCGTGTGGTGATGATCGAAGTTGGTGATGGGGGAGGGTTAGAACGAGATCGGTGATAGAGGTATTATAGCTAATATATTATTTAATTTATGATTTATAAAAATACCCTTCACATTATAACTTGAATACTTCTACATACGAACTCCGATTCACATGTAGATTCTGAATTCCTGGCGGTTTGGTCTAAGGATTGTTACGTTTGGAGACTGTTGAGAAAAGCACATTATTAAGGTTAGTTTAATTTAATTAATTGAATTTTAAATATTAAATGCATATCCGTTAATGAAAAAAACTATAATTTTTAATATATTTTATGATATATTGGTGATTGTTTACATATTGTGGGTATTTTAGATATTACGCCTTGGGTCAATTGTTTATTGTTGATTGGTGTATTATTGGATTTTAATTATAATTAACTATGGATTTAAAATATGAGTGTAATCAATTAAAATAAAATGGTGAAATTGTGTATTAAGGGAGAGAATTAGATAAATAATTAATAAATAACATCATTTATAGATTTTGGATGATGTTTGTAAATAACATTGGTTTAATGAATTAAAAGGAGATTAATGGAAGAAATTTAATAAGGTTATTATTTATGAATTTCTAGGGAAATTCATAAATAATAATGGAAAAATATATTTTAAACTAAAATTAGAAAGCTTATCCTTGTTATTCAATAATATTAGTAATGGCTGATTTTATTTATCACATGCATTGCTTTATAACGATGAAATTGCTTTTGGAAATAATGCGTGCAATATTTATCCACCATGACTATGTGTGTGTAGTTAACTATGGTTTTATTGATGACTTAATGTTTGTGTTACTAATATAGTGGTTTAGTACACATTTGATTGGTTTATACCTACACTAACGGTGTCTTACTAATAGTTGATAATTAGTATATGTGAGTATATACGTTGTGATTAGCTTATTTTATGTTCAAGGTTGACAATATGTGTTGTTAAATGATTGTATTAGTGACAAGGTATGCTATTTGCCCCATATTTATAATGACTAATTAGAATTGTTTTGGAGAGTAGAGTTTCCTGCTTACATTGGTTGCAATGGTTGCATTGGTTTCGTTGGTTGTGATAGTTGCATGGATGTTATGGTTGATTTGTGCTAATGACTATTTAGATGTAGGAAAATAGCAGGAAAATAAACCACGTGGGATCGATCTCCCAAAAGGGGTACGTAGGTAGTCTTTTCATATGTAATAACTATTGAGCCTATGACCATAGTGTATAGAGTTAGGCGCAATCCAAACATAGTTGAAATATTTTTCCATTTATTTTGTATATTTCGTTACAAGTGTGAAGTTGCAAGGAAGAGCAGAAGAGGGAATGGAAAAGTAGAGTAGGATATATCATGGATAGCTGATTTGCTCTATTCTTCTATACCATTGTCATATTGTTAATAAACTAGTGATACTTGATACATTGAAATGTAAATTGTGCGATAATGTTAAAAAATAACTATATTATCAAGCTAATATTCATTTATTTTTATAATTGATTCCATTGTGAGGCTTTCTTTTATTTTCAAAATTTTGAAATTTTCAATTGTAAAACAAACGATCCACTACTTTTAATATCAAAAATTAGTTGCATCATATGTTGAGACATTTGTAACTGATTTCAGATGTTGAAAACAGTTGATCATTACAGTTGGTACAAGAGCGTGACTCCGAGCCTTGGATTGACTTAAACATTTACGGTATGTTAATTTTCATTTTGGTTGGGTTAAAAATATAGAATGAGAGAGCGTTTTAATTGACGGTGTGTTTTGTGTGTACCGATTGTGTGCATAACAACCATTGCCTTATCCTAGGATGTTAGTTATTTATGGCGACCTTTGAGTGGAAAATAAATTTTGTCGGAATGGGGTAGGATGAGCATTTATAGGAGGGCTAAGTGCTGGTTATTACCCAAATGACACACATGTGAAATAAAACTTAACTTTAAAAAGTGGGCCTACTTTTATGAAGTTTAGACTTGAAAGGTTATATAAAATAATATACATTTTTGATTTGAAAGATGCTCGAAATAAAAATGTATGTTTTGGACTCAAAGTGATTTACCAAATTTTTAAAAAGGTGAAAACAAGTATTTGATTTGATAAAAAATTGTTTTGAGGAGTTTTGCGGAAAAAGCTATTGTAGTAAAAATAAATTGGAACATGGAAAAAATAATTTGGAGAAGCTTTTTAATGGAGACAATCTTTGAAAGTACTTTTGTTAGAAATGTTTCAAAAAATTTCATTTTGGAGTAAAAAGTGAGAGGGATGGTTTTACTTGGGAAAAATGTTTTGTTTAAAAGAACACCCTTGAAATTTGAAAAGCTTTTATGTGAATGTAAATTCTGATGAAGAAAATTCATTTTAGAAAAAGGATTTTGATTGGGAAGGTACCCAATTTTTAAGAGAGAATTTTTTGTTGAAAGTATATGCGAAGATATTTCTTTTTTCAAAAAAGATGTATTGTAAAATATCGTTAAATATTTTGAGAAAATATTATGGGGAAATATTTTGCAAGGATGGAAATAATTTGATTCAAAAGTGAATTTTTGAAAAGAAAAGAAGTAAAATATTTGGTTTGAAAAAAATTCTAGAAGTGTATTTTATTTGAAAAACTTTATTTGAAGGTTGTAAAAACTAAACTGGGTGGTATGGAATGTGAGACGACTGGTGTTGTGAGTTTTTAGTTTGTCCAAAACCCATTAAGATGACGTACAAATTATATGCATATTTTATGTGGCTTACCATAATGTGTTGTAGGGATGTCTAAGAGTAGGGATATGAGGTTATGATTACCCATTTTGATGTATGGAGTTGAGATATTTTACTTAAGTAGTACTAATTTGTTTGGATTGAATTGGTTGTGTTATTTATTACTTGTTGACATTGATTAAATTATTCAATTTATATCATGTTATTATTGTTTACTTGTGTTTATTAATGGTTTCTCATTAGTTTATCTTATGCATTATTGAGTTGATTATTTTTGCTTGCATCATATTTTTGATTGATTGTTTGTTTTACATAGATTTGCTTAATTGTTAGTTGTTTGTTGTTTTCCTTGTTATGACTGGGTAGATTGTATGTAAGGATCCATTGCATGCTATTGTTAATTATCTTATGATAAGGTAGTTTCCCAATATTAACTTTCCGGGGATGTGCATTGGAAAAACTAATGAGATGATAAGTGATATTTGGATCAGTTATGGTGGATGATAATGAGATTTTCTCTGGTTGACTTCGGGCCATGCATAAGGAAAATGGTGGTTTGCTTAGGATCAAATGCAAGGAAATTATAATAGCCAAGTGAAGTGTTCTAAACTTTGACAAATTGATGATGTGAGACATTTTATTGAGTACTTCAAGTCGGAAGTGAATGTATGGGACTAGAGTAGTCCGAGAAAGCACATTCGATAAGTTGAAGCATGGTAGAGGGACATGAGATGTTCCAAATTGAGTTTGCTGCCGAAGGGATCATTGATAACTCTAAACGTGATGAATTTTTCAAGGGGCAAATGTATGTGAGGAAGCTCACCTGTGTACCCAACCGTGAGACTATCTAGCCTACTCTAAGAGGGTAGTACCTATGAGATAGGTATCTGAACGAACATCAAATCCAATTATGGCATGAGATGTTGTCGACTTGAGAGGTTATAGAGTGAGTTATCATGTATCTAAGAGACCTTGAAAAAGTCATGATAAAGGAGGACTTTGAGAAAGTCGTAATGGAGTGTGACTCCAGAGATGGTTGTGGCAAAGTGAGGCTTTGAAGAAAATAGTGGCGAATGCATGATCTTGAGAAGGTCATAGTGATTTAAGACTTTGATAAAGTTGTAATGAAGGGACACTTCAGATATGATCATGGTGAATTGAAACTTCAGTGATGATTGTGGTGGAGCAAGGCTTTGGTAAGGATCATGGTGAAGTACGACTTCGATGATGATGCGTGAAAATATAGAACCTTGGTAATGGATGATATGATGTGAAACCTTGGTGATAGTCTAATTCGGCTTGGTGATGGTTTTTATTTCCCGACTGTATATGAGGGATCAGGGAATCGAAGATTGATGCAAGTGCAGCATTATTTTAAGGAGGTAGCCATAAGTGGGTGCAAATATTATTTTTCAAGGTATAGGTATGAGATGTTACACTGATTGTTATAAGGATAAGAATATGAGGCATTTCATCGATAGGTTAGAAGATATACATATTATAGTGGAAGGGTAGTCGGCATAGGGATTAGCACATATGTGTTGGTATAATGGTGTGATGATTAACATTTTCTAATTGTTCATTCTTTACTTTAATTAGCTGTGTTTATTATTGATTTATGTATATTCTTATTATGCATGCATGTTTGGATAAGCCTAATTTTTTTTGTGTATTTTCATTATAGGAGGTTGCGTTTGGATTGCTTAGATGCATGTTGTGACTTTTATATGGAGTTGATCTATGGTTGGGATTGTTTCTCTCTTTATTGATGGAGAATTATTTTTATATACTATAGTTTGGATGCACAATTGAGAAATTGTTGGTGTTACTATAGTATGTGTATTGGATTCATTATTGCGAATGAATTGTTTGGTGTCATGATTGGTTGTGTTGTGTGGATGTCATGTACTACAATTAAAGATGGTTGATTATGATTAATATACTTCCCCGTATTTTATGATTGAGCCTATGATAAGACTTTATTGATTTGGTTGATGGTTGTATCTGGAAAATTTGTGATGGCATAATTCTTTTAGGGAGGAGAGAATATAACGACACACAAATTTGACACTACAAAAATATTTAATTGATCAAAATGAATTTTTAATAAAAGGATGAATTGAGTATCGTGTTTATAACTGCAGTGAAGGTTTTTCCATAATGATTAGTTTGATATACTATTCCGATGCATTAGGAGTTACGGTTCGTGAAATAGAGACATTATAGTGTTTAAATAGCATATGTAGTTGTTTTAGGCCAAATCGGGTACACGGTCCATAACCTAGCCGAAGCGGCTATATAAGCAAGGCAACAGAACCCTAGTTGTCAGCTCTATCTTGAATTTTCTTCCACAATCCTAAAATCAACCTAATTCACTCTAATAGTGATTAGCAAATTAGTTAAAACGTGATTAAAATCCAAAATGTCCAAACTCCATCGAATTATATATGAATTCGAAGCTCTCGACAAGAAGAAGAGGCATTCTAAGATTTTTTTTCTATTCAATGCTCTAATTGGCTAGAAATTAATGAACAACTCTCAGTAGTTATAACTAGGGTTATCGATTCAACGGTGAAATGGTGATTATTGATCAATCAAAGGGTGCAGGCTTGTAGAGGACGTCGAGGGGATTAGATCTATATGGTTGAACCATGTCATGGAGGCTTGAGTTGGCCAAAACGTTGCTCAAAGGGGGCTAGGTTTGGCGAGGCGGTTTTAAGTGACGGAGGGAGTGTTGTATGGCCATGGTTGGGTGCGGAAGTCGAAGCAAGTTCTGATGGTGGCGGCCGATCGTGGAATGGCGGCATGGAGTGGCGTGCAGCGATGATCGAAGTTGGTGGCTGGGGATGATTCAAATGAGATCGATGTTGAAGGTACTGCAACTAATAAATTATTTAATTTATAATTTACCAAAATACCCATTGCCTTATAACTTGAATATCTTCCACATACAACTTCGATTCACACGTGGTTTCTTCTATTAGGCTCGTGGCGAAATTCCAAATGAGTTGGCATTATTTATTAGAGTTTGAAAATCATTGAAATATATGCGTTGATATGGTTAATTTTAATCTAATTAATTTAATTTTAAAATATTTAAATGCATATCCATCAATGAAAAGTTATAATTATTAATATTTGTTATGATATATTGGTGATTGTTTGGATATTATGGATACTTTGGATATCACGCCTTGGGTCAATTGTTTATTGTATTATAGGATTTTTAATTGTAATTAATCATGAATTTAAAATATGAATGTAATCAACTAAAACAAAATGGGTGAACTTGTACAGTAAGAGAGAAAATTAAATAAATATAAACAATATTATTTACATATGTTGGACGATGTTTGTGAATATCAGTGGTTTAATGAATTAAAAGGAATTAATGGAAGAGATTTAATAAGGTTACCGTTCATGATTCTGGGGAAATTCATAAATAATAATGTAAAAATATATTTTAAACTAAAATTATAAAAGTTATTATTATTATTTAATAATGTGAGTAATGGTTGATTTTGTTTATCACATATGTTGTTCTATGATGATGAAATCGCATTTTGATGCACATGCGATATTTTTCAATCATTACTACATGTGTGTAGTTAACTATGGTTTTATTGATGTCTTGGCATTTGTGTTACTAATATAGTGGTTTAGTACACATTTGATTGGTTTATACTTATATTGATGGTGTATTACCAATAGTTGATAAATAGTATATGTGAGTATACATGTTGTAATTAGGTTAGTTGATGTTTGGGGTTGACATTGTGTGTTGTTAAATGTTTGTAATGTATAATGGCTAAGTGTGTTATTATTGTTGTTACCTCATATTTAAATGTGTTAACTCATTTCTATTTTTATTTGAACGAACTATCTTAGTAAACATACTTTGAAAATAATTTTAACTTCATTTATTATTATTTAAAAGATATTTATTTGGTTATTAAAATCCATTATTTCAATATTTAAAAATGATTTAAATATTCAAATGTAAAGTGATTAATATATGGATCGTTGCACCTTTAAAACTTAAGTTCATATTCATACAACACTCTTCTACATCCTAAGATTACATATACAAATTCATATTTGTTTTACTTAACCAAAATGTTCCACAGATTAAAAACTTGTTTGAATTTACTATTTCCTCAATCTCATAATTACGGAAACTTATCTTCTTATGTTTTTACAAAAAAAATTAGCTTAAATTTCACAACCAATTCGGAAGTTTTCGACTGTCCAAAAACACCGAAAATTCCATTTCATTTAAATAAATGAAAATTACTTAACAACAAATCATAATGAGATGCTCAATCCAACTGTCCTAATGAATAGGAAACATGAGTTCAAATAATATTTCAATTGAAAAATTCAGAATCAAACACCCGGGTTTTACTCCAAATCATTTGGAAATAATAGTAATATACATATCTCCTTTTTGTATATCAAATCATACCATTCGGAAATTTAAAATCAAAAACTATTTTACCTAGAGAACTCTAAAGCCAAACTACCATGGTAGCAATCCGTCACTTAGAAACTCAAAAATGAACACTCATGATGCTGCAGTCATCACCAGAATCATTTTCCAACGACCGAAGTGAGTTCAGTGATTTCAAACTCTTTTAAAAATCCCTTTAAAATATTTATATTCATAAATACTTCCAAATAATGCTATTATTATTTTCTCAAAGCTTTTGAAAAACAATTTCCAAAACACCGGGATTTAAGTTCTCAAATTATCAATTTAAATCATTCATTTATGAGCTCTTTTTATAAACCATACTTATAAAATTTCATTTCTCAAATGTATATCTTTGGTTTAGAATTATAATAAACAACCTTTATTAAAATTTAAATTTTAACTCAACATTAACATCGAACGCCTTACAGTAAACCATGAAACTGAATTCACAAGGTGTTCATATTTAATATAATCAAAATAGTAAATGCTCAAAAGCTATCTGAGTACAACTAATCAAACGATAATGAAAATAATTGAATATTATCATTTCCTAATAAAAAACACACCATAAATAACTATATCAATTTTTGAAAATTATTCTTTTATATATAAAATATAATCTAGGTAAAATTATTCCGTTTACCCCTTTTTTCAAAACAATACTATGTCAGTTTGCCTTATTCAAGAATTTAGAAATCCCTATTGATATAGTTGTTCCTACTGTATCAACCAGAATTGATAAACCACTCAACAGATAAATCAATAGAATATAAAATATTTATATAGCACTAACAATTACGTGCTCATATATATACACTTTAACTCATTCTAGGGTATTACTAACCTTATCTCTAATGAGTTTTCCCCACCAAAGCCTAGGTATTCGCTCAACCTAAGCACTGATACCATGCTGTAACAACCTGCCCTTTTCGACCCTCAAAACTCGACACTAATACATCCACGGTATTCATGTGCTGAGCATCCAAGTGCCGGAAGGACAGATTGTAGGGGAAAAAGATAGAAAAGATAGAAGAGAATCTCACATCATGACAAATAATATATAATATACAACAGATCTTGACAAAAGAAAAACTATAATATACATACATCCATCAGAGTAAAACTAACTATCATCAGCCTGGACCTTTATAACAACATGTCCTCACAAATGTAGATAAATATATAACAACCAATACAGTGGAAATAAAATATACGTGAATACGTCTTGGAGGCATCCAACAAGTTTTTTGAAGCTCCAAATAAAGGTATCTCGTAAACCAGCGTGAGAAACACACATCATATGGATTTTAATGTTATAAAAATCTTTCAAAATAAAGGTATCTCGTAAGACCACACCACAAATAAATATAGATGGGTTTTTATCTTATGATAGCCAAACCATTTAATAAGAAATCCTCTGATATTATAATAGGTCTAGGGCCTAAAATAAATATTGAATCATAGTCAAAATTGTTACATTAATTAAATTCTTGCATAATAAATATACAACTAAATCCGTAAAGGTACTATTGGAGAACGGATTCCATACAATGACAAGGCACCGAGGTACCACCTACCATAGTATACCTCTAAAAATGTACCAAGGGCCTCGCCTAGACCATTGGCGGCACAGAACTGGCCTACCCCTTACTAGATAGTACCGAATTTGTTATCACCCCCGTTGCTCTGCAACCTTTTCCTTGAGAGCTCTCATGCACACCCAATTCATATATATATATATATATATCTATCTAAAATGTTGATGACATACCCTAATGAGTGCGACCCACATAGCCCTGCTGCATCTCCCATGTTTTAGTCATTCCCAGATGTGAGGCTTGAGGCTACGTTTTATCTTTTATATAGTAATCCCACTTGGAATGCTAACACTGCACTCTAGGGACAATGCATTGCCAGCATTCATCCATACAAGTTGTTCGGGATAAGAACAAACTTAAGGCACCACTTCTACTACATCCATTTTGGAATCATAGTCAGGATTAGTAACAAGTAGCTCTTGCACTTCAAAGAACTCCATCTTCAATCGCTTTCAAGATATCTCCCATTCAAATGCTTACGTCGGTTCGAAATGGTATTTGGATAATATATCTGAACCCGGTCTCTCCGAGCCAACAACGATAATTTAAAACTGGCCAAGATTTGATAGTCGGTTATTTAACTATCAAATAACAAATAATTCAACTAGAGACTTAACCAAGCATGGTTAATCACAAAGCTACCACTTAATTAATCATTTCGTTAAATAAAACTACTTCGTAAATACTTGTATCAAAATCCTTTCACAAAGCTAAATCCATAGATCCTCTTTACACTTTTCAATACTTGAAAAATATCGATATACTTATCTCAACTATATAAGTATACTCATAAAAGCATTTCGCCTTTAACTTAGAAAACTTTTCTATATACTTATATTAACAATATAAGTATATTCACAAAAAGCTATATTTCCAATACTTAGAAAATATACCCATATACTTACCTCATCGGTATAAGTATATTTTACAAATCTTAAGAAATATTCCATTTTCAAATCCTACTTATTTGGGTTAAAAACAGACGTTGTTTAAAACATCGATAACAATAAACCCAAACACTTCCTTTTGGTGTAAGTAAAACAGGTCGTATGGAAATTTAATAATATATACTTACCATCACTTCCCGATTTCAACAGTACTATCCCTCGATTAACATTGAAATCGAACAAGTAAGAAAACTAACCATGCCTCGACGCACAATCTTAATTCTCAAGATAGAGACGAGTTTCCAAACCTCGGAATTTTGTGTTAAGTATGAAAAGAACATTTTCCGTACCACCGTAAGTTGAAATGATCATTTACGAAAATCGGGTCTCGTTCTTTTTATAAATTCCTTTTTATAAAATATCTTTATAAAACTACTTATATTTACAAAATCCTTTTATAAAATATTGTTTATAAGACTCCTTTATAAATATCTAAACATAATTATAACCTTCTTTTATACATCTCCAAATTTATTTAATGAACTCCTTTGTAAACATCCTTTATATTTTTTATAAAACTCTTTTATAAAACTTTTTTTTATAAAATATCATTTATAAAACTCATTTTAATAAATCTCCAAATATATTTTCCACTCCTTATAAAACTCCAAATTCATTTATAAAACTCAATTTATATATTTCTAAATATAATTACAAAGCTCCTTTTATAAAACAAAACTCCAAATATAAAATCGTACTCCAAATATAAAAGTCATATACTTTCCATAATACAATCATCCTTAATATTGCAATAAATTCACAACCGTGATTTATTACTCCAATTTATCAAAATGATAATATTTTCCTTTTTGTAAAATACCTTTATAAACTATTCCTTTATTTATAAAATACCGCTTGTAAATCTCTCTTTAACTTATAAAATACCATTTATAAATCTGTTCTTTTATTACAACATTTTATATAAAATTTTGCACAAATATTCATTTTTAAAATATTTCTATCTTCTTTTAAACACCAAATCACTTTAAAATAAAAGATAACCCATTTTATTTCCTTTAAAATAAACATTCACTATTATAATAACTTTTCTATAAAGATAAATACTTTCCAAAATAATTTAAAAACATTTACATATATTAGTAAAGAATAACATAAGAAGTTGAACTAAAATAGAGAAGTACAAAAACTATTTTAAATAAAATATCATGGAAATTACCAAAAAGGTTAAATTAAAAATCATATTTCCAAATCTAAACCAATTCCAAATCAAACAGCAATTTTTGTAGTATCTCAAAATACTGTAACAAGGCCAATAGTTACTATAGCACTTAACCGATGCTATTACTACCTTTTCCACTAAAAAGGTTCAACTTATAACATATGTCGGTGTCACATCCAATATGGTCAAACAATCAAATTTCAGCATTTAACAATCTATATAATAGGTATATGATTGAAATAAATCCAACAAGTACATAACTAGAATTAAAAATCATTACAGTGAGATATCGGGATTTATCAACAAATTTTCCCTATATTTCAATTTAAACATCATTTGCTTTTAAAAGCGGATATTCTACCAAACCAAACCAATAATTTATCTAAGTAAAAAAGCATTTTATCTACTATATATCATACCGATTATCCAAAAAGGCGAGTTTAACTCACTGAAATTCCAACAGATGCTTAGGTGTTCCAGTTTTGAAATAAAATCGAACGACTTCCAATTTTAGTCCAAAATTTCACCTACTCCAAAATTGAAAAAATTAGTTCCATCGTGTAGCTATAGCCATCACGAGCGTAACGTAAAAGACCGCGTCTTGATTGGACCTCGTATGGAGAAGTTATTGAATTTATAAATTATTGAGTTAATTTAAATATTTAATTTACATTAAACATCCTTTAAACTTTAACTACCCATTTTAATCTTCTTCCCCAATTTACAAATCTCTCCTGCCTTTGCTTGTGCATGAACAAAAATGGACACACCAATCGGCCACCTTCTCTCCTCCCTACCTGTAATGACCCTAATTTTGACTAACATTATTTAAGACATTTAATTAGATAAATTAAATGAAGTAATGTAATTGGGTAAGGGATTGAGATTTTAATAATTTAAGGTAGTCGTGCCTTAATCAACCAATAAGCCCAAGTGAATTAAAATGAAATAAGTAAGAGGAATAAGATAAGGGAAAAATAGGAATAAACCAAGTTCTTATACCATAAAACCTTCTTACTTTCACTCCTTATCCATTCTAAACATTTTCAAACAAATCTAAGAAAGTTCAAAGCTTGGCCAGCCACCATTAAGGGAAAACAAAAGGAAGATAAGCAAGAATTCAAGTAGAAAGCTTAATCAAATCAATTCAAGAGCCAATCTCAAGCTCCTTAAAAACAAGCTAAGGTGAAAAATAGTTTACATCTCATTTTTATTGTTTTCGGTTTTTAGATGAGATCCAAATTTATTTTGCAAGTAAAATGCCATGATTTGATTGTTTAAATGGATATATAAGCTTGTCGAGTATTTATGTTGCTTCATATAGATTTTATGATAAGTTTTAATTTGAAAAACCTATTAAATGACATCCCAATGACTTGCGTTATTGATATAAGGTCAAAAATATTATTCTAGAGATGGATTTCAAGTTTCATAATTTTTTAAGTTAATGTGGATTTATTATAAATTTTCTGGAAAAGAAAATAGTCAAATTGGGTTTAAATTATTTTCGGCAAAAATATGATAGCCTTAGGTATGAAATTTAAATATGTTAGAAAACATATTCAAAATGATTTATGGGAATTTTTAGAGAATTTTCCTTAGTATTTTATTATGGATATAAAATTATTTAAGGTATGGGGACTTAAATGTTTTATACGCTTCTAAAAGGTGAAGGAGCTAATTTGCTAAATGTTTTTAATTATTAATTACTGAATTCGGCATCACTTTTAGAAAAGGATTTTGAAAAAAAGAATTGGGAACCAATTATATGTTGACAAATAAGGCAAGTTAGTTGGAAAGATATTACTTTAAAAGGCTAATAATCAGTTTTGCAAAGAATGACTGCTTTACCACTTACAGCAGCTACCTTTCGACCCCATACTTCCACCCCAACCAAGTTGAAACCAATACACATGGTATCAATGCCGTGGTACGTATTGGATTGGAGTTAGACGGAAGGCATAGAGTCAAAACATGCTTTCGAAGGGGTAGAAGCTACTATATTGACTACGAACCACTTATGTTTATAAAGGAGGCTTTCGAAGGAGTTATACTAGCTTTTGACTTAGTCAAATGTGCCTTTGTTTTATCGAAAGGACTTTCGAAAGGGGTTGCCACCTTTTTATTTTAACATGATGCTTTCAAAGGGGTTCGAAACCTATGCTGCCACATTCAACCCTTCGAACCAATTCTTTCGAAAGGGTACTTTTGCCTTTAAACTTTGAAGCCGCTTCTCCATGCTTTCGAAAGGGTTGGTTTTGAAACCATCCACTTTCTTTTACTTAGGAATAATGCTTTCGAAAGCAATGCTTTCGAAAGCAATGCTTTCGCCCCAGTTCTTTTAAGACCCTTTGTTCTATTAAAAGATAAACCCAAAGGTATCGAAAGGAATGGTTTTAAATTGTTTCGAAGCTATGTTCCACTAACTTGTACATGGAGCTAATACTTTTGAAAGGTTTGTTTTAAGTAAGGAATTTTAATACTTTTGAAAGGTATATGATGTAGGTTTCGAAGGGGAGGTACCCTAATGTTTTTGAAAGGTTTACTAGAGTCTTTAAATAGAAGGTTTCCAATGGTTTCAAAAGGCAAGTTTAAAGTATTTTGAAAAGAGGATGCCTAAGGTTTTATAAAGCTTTCAAAGGGATACTTTCAATGATTTCGAAAGGTATGTTTTGGCCTTTTGGCCTTGTGTTTCAAGGTAAAGTAGTTAACTTATTTTGATTGGGGTACTTTCAATGAATTCGAAAGGGGCTGTTTAGAGTTTTTAAACAAGGGTTTCGAAGGTGATATCTTGGACTTAAAACCTAATGTATTCTAAGTTAAAGAAGGGCTTTGACTTGTTTTAAAGGGATAGATAACCCTATTGATTTAGGTTTTCATCAACATTGTTTTGTGTAAAGCATATACCATGGAAAAGATATTTGAGTAAAGCAAAGAGTATAATTTTCTTGCTTAAGTATGATTTAAAGGGTTTAATCAATTTGAAAGAAATGTTTTCAAGGAAAATTTGATGGGGTAGTTAACCCTATGTAAATAACTCGGATATTCCATATGGGACTGGTATAGGGTCGCGCCTTATACTTTAGTTAATAGGCCCTAGCTAATATAAGTCCAATATTCCAATGCGATGTTACACACAGAATGGAATATACAGAGAAAGATAGGTTATTGGTGAGCCTGCAAAACCATTAAGATCAGTTGACCCTGAGAGAAGTAAGTTAAGGACAGACCGTCCATAAATGCGTCTAACATAAGTTAGATAATTTATTTTGTTTTTTAGGCCTGAGTCAGCCAATGGTTAATAGTTAGCCAAACAAAACTATATTATTCGGACAGATAATCCACTGATTACCTGATTTATGTGCATATATGATATTGCTATTATTGCTTTAATCAGTATTGATTATAGGTTTCTGATTTGCAAAAGATTTGTTTTAGAAAATGATATTAGTGAGGGGAAACCCGTTCCGCTAAGCAGCATGGTCTCACTTAATATCAGTAAATCGAGATGTAATAATATTATTCACATCCGGCTTTATGTTTGACTCGAAGTTTATGTTTTCCCTTTAAACTCTCAGGTGCTCAAAATTAATTTGAGTAGATTGAGAGTTAAGGTTTTACAGGCTTAGTATGTGGACGAATAAGCTTTCGAAGACGTGTAGGAGGCAAAGTTAGGTATATAGGAGTAATTAGTTTTATTTCCGCTATGATTTATTTAAAACTGATATGTCTATTTAGTACTTTAATCATCCAAGGGGCCATCTTCATATGTCACTCTTGGCGTAATTTGTAATAATTATATTTGATCAAAACCTGGGAATCATTTTGGGATTATGTATCTAAATATGAAATATTGATTTGAAATGTAATCATAAAAGTTGTTTTTAAATCTATGTTGATTTTTATTTCATATTCATGTACTTCTGATATTATGGATACCGTTAACATTACCATATTTTGTCACCGGAAGTTAATACTATAAATGACTATAGCATATGTAGCGCTTAACTTCGGGCCTCAAGATAAGGGATGTTACAACTTGGTATCAAAGCATAGGTTTATGAAAAATTTAAAAGAAATTTCAAACTTAAAATGATTTTGAAAACTTCATCCTAAGAAATTAGAGAAAAGATTGGGGTATGCGATAATGCTATAGTAACGTACTTGGGGTATGCGATAATGCTATAGTAACGTACTTGTATTTGCTATACATAAGTATACACTTTATCTCTATTCTCACATCTCCATTAGGATATTCTTCTATATCTTACAAAGACTCGAATGCAGATTTACGGACGTAAGATATGGATGCTAGAAGTGGAAGAGTTAAAATTGGTGAGGAAAGCACCACAACTAATGGGAATGCCAGACCAAACACTAGAAGGAATCCAGATCCGGCACAAGCTACTAATTTGGGTGCTAGAATGACGCAAGTAGATATGGGAGCTATGTATCAGTTCTTTGTTAACATGATGCTGGCTGGAGTTGCTGCGGGTTTAGTTGGAGGAAATGCTAAAGGAGGAAATCATGGAGCCCCAATGGTCAATAACTATGCAGTATTGAGCAGAGATTATGCCAGACTTAGAGGGAAACCGTTTATCGGGACTGAGGACGCAATTGAAGTGAAGAATTTGTTACTTCATTGCGAAAGGATTTTTGCTGATTTAGGGCTCAATGATGAGCAGAAAAGGGGGCTTGCTTCTAGGAAATTACAAGGAGCAGCACTGTACTGGTGGAACGGTGTTACGATATGAGTTAATGAGGAGACCATGAATTGGGTGGAGTTCGGAAGGAGGTTTGAGGAAAGATTTATATCGGAGATTTCAAAGTCAACTCTGCTCAGGAAGTTTGTTGAGTTAGAGAAGGGAGACATGACGGTGCTTGAGCATGCAACCAGACTTGAAGAGCTATCAAGATAGGGATACGCTATGGTTGATACAGTTATTAAAAGGAACGAGAAGTTCATTTGCGGGTTAAAGCCTGAGCTTGATAAGGACACGTTATCACATATTAGATATCTGTATGATGTAGCTGTTGAAATGGCTTCGAGGTAGGAAGAGATGCTTTCTTTTCTTGAGGGTAACAAAGTAGGAGGAGCTCAAGGAGGATAGAACCAGAAGAGGAAATTTTTCCATAAGAATGGAGCTCAGAAGAGTGGAGCTGTCAAGAAGGGAAAGACAGAAGTTATCTGTTATAAGTGTGATAAGAAGGGACACTATGCTCATGAGTGCCAGACAGGTAAAGGGAAGAAAGCTGCTGATAAGAAAGGAGTGAGTTGTTTCATCTGTGATTAAATTGGACATTATAAGAACCAATGCAAGGAGTTAGCTAAGGATGGGAAAGGGAAAGTGTTTGCATTATAGCCAGCTACCTCGAGACCAACAGCAGAGGAAAAGGTAAATGCTGGGTTAGGAGGTACGCTTTTGATTCATGGTGTATCAGTTAGAGTTCTATTTGATACCGGTGCATCACATTCTTTTATATCTCATTGTTTGGTAGATAAGCTTAACCTAGAACCCTCATACCTAGTTACCTCCTTAAGGGTTGCGAATCCGATAGGAGGATACGCGACACTTGGGATGAAGTGTGACCAATTAGAGATTGAATTGTTAGGTCATACATTTTTTTGCAGTTTGCATGTGTTTGATTTCATAGGGTTCGAAAGTATTCTGGGTATGGATTGGTTAAGTAAATACGATGCTAGGATATTTTTCCATGATAGGAAAATGTCAGTTAGATACCTTGATTGTTGTGATCATATAATATACTCTATAGAAAACCCTAGTTTGAGGATAATGCTTTGTTGGGTGTTGTGGAGGTAGAAGATGAGTTAAATCGAGTTTTCGTTGTTAGAGAATTCGCAGATGTCTTTGAGCCCGTAGTAGGACTACCGCTAAAACGAGTTATTGAGTTTCAAATAGATTTAGTACCAGGAGCAGAACTGGTGAGTAGACCGCCAAGCAAAATGACACCTACCAAGATGAGGGAGCTAAAGGTGCAGTTGGCGAATTTGGAAAATAAGAACTTTATCAGACCAAGCAGTTCGCCATGAGGAGTAGCCGTAGTGTTTGCAAGGAAACTGGATGGATCGTTGAGGGTATGTATCGATTATCGTAAGTTGAATGAGAAGGTGGTAAAGAATCGATATCTGTTACCTAGAATTGACGATTTGTTCAACTAGTTGAGTGGAGCAAAAGATTTTCCCAGTTGGATTTGGCATCAGGGTTACATCAGCTTAGAGTGGCTAAGGATAGTATTCCTTTGACATCATTAGAACCAGATATGGATCGTACGAATGGTTAGTAATGCCGTTCAAATGCACCTGCATTCTTTGTAGATTTGATGAACCGAGTTTTCTAAGAGCATCTGGATAGGTTCATATTGGTATTCATAGATGATATTTTGGTATACTCTAAAGATGAAAGAGAGCATGAAGTTCATCTTAGAGTGGTGCTTGAGATGCTGAGACAGCATCAATTGAAGGAAAAAATTTCAAAGTGTCATTTCTGGAAGAAAGAAGTGAAGTTTCTTGGCATGTAGTCTCAGAGAAAGGGTTGTCTGTAGATCCAGCTAAGATCAAGGCAGTGAATAGTTGGAAGAGACTCGAGACAGTGACTGGGATAAAGAGTTTTCTTAGATTAGCCGGTTATTATCGGAGATTCATTAAGGATTTTTCATGGATAGTAGCACCGATGACTAAGCTAACTCGAAGAGAGGAAGTTTGTCTTGACCGATAAGTGTAAAGAGGAATTCCAGAAGCTGAAACACTTATTGACAAATGCACCTGTGTTAGTTGTTCCAGAGGGGAATCGGGACTTGGTGGTGTACATGGATGTGTGTGGAATAGGGTTAGGAGCTGTGTTAATGCAAAGAGGTAAAGTGATTGCCTATGCTTCTCGACAGATCAGACCGCATAAGGTTAGGTATCCAACTCACGATTTGGAATTAGCTATAGTAATTTTCGCATTGAAGGTGTGGAGACATTTACTTTTGGGAGAAAGATTCGAGTTGTATATGAATCATAAGTCATTGAAGTATCTATTCTCTTAGAAGGAGTTAAATATGAGGCAACAAAGGTGGTTAGAGTTTTTAGCCACTTATGACTTTGGTATTGAGTACACACCAAGAAAAGGCAATAAAGTTTCATATGCATTTAGCAGGAAACATCAGAATGCAGTATTGGCAATGATAGCTAAGTGGAAAGATTTGGAAGCATTAACTACATGCAGAATATAGTGGAGATCTAAGGCTAGGTCTAATAAGGGAACTGCTATGTTGTCATGTCTAGAGGTTCGACCGGTGATGATTGAAAAGATCACTTCTAAGCAAGGGGATAATCCATTGTTAGCTGAACAGATCAAAAAGTTAAGGAATGGGAGAGCGATAACTTGAAAGATTTTAGTCTTGACCAGAATGGGTAGTTAAGAAAGAAAGGAAGACTGTGTGTTCCGAATGTGGGAAACATTAGAAAAGAAGTTCTTGGAGAATGCCATCGCTCAAAGTTCACTATTCATCCAGGAGGAACTAAGATGTATCAGGACATGAAAAGAAGTTTCTTCTGGGAAGGCATGAAGAGAGATGTAGGCTTATGGGTGAAGCAATGTCTGAACTATCAATGGATAAAAGATAAACATCAGAAACCAAGTAGGTTACTTCGGCCTTTAGAAGTTCCATTATGGAAATGGGATTCAATCTCAATGGATTTTATAGATGGGTTGCTAAGGTCGAATCGAGGAAATGAAAGTATTTGGGTTATAGTGGACAGATTGACCAAGAGTGCTCATTTCATTTCAGTTAAGTCAACCAGGATGGCAGCTGTTTTGGCTAAATTATTCATGAAGAATATAGTTAGACTGCATGGAATTCCTAATAGTATAATAAGTGATAGTGATTCCTTATTCACTAGCGAGTTCTGGAGGAGTCTACATGAGACTTTTGGTACCAAGCTCAAAATGAGTACCGCTACCATCGGCAAACAGATGGGCAAATGAAAAGAGTTAACAAAGTCTTAGAAGATTTGTTACAAGCTTGTATACTAGATTTTGGGGGATCATGGGAAGATCATCTACACTTAGTCGAGTTTTCGTATAACAACGGTTATGTAACGATCGGAATTTTTAACAATTTTTATAACGTAATTAACTAAAATTTTGCTTGAAATTAAACAATTAAATTTAGCAATGAAAATTTGATATTTGGTATGCGTCAATTGAAGCATAGCGAATGGCAGATTTTCGTTGGAAAATATGAATGTTAATTCTGTTGTGTAATTTTCAACTTCAACTTAAAAACAGTTAATTATATGAAAATAAAATGTTTTCGAAATCTGAATATTTTTATATAATAAAAATTTAAACTATTTTCTGAGTGAGACGTCGTATTTCGTTTCGCCAAATTTGGACTGCTCTAGCTCCGTTTATCTTATTTCGACGAATTTGCAACAGTTTGGCAACGAATATCGACTTTTGATAGGATGATTGTATCGGTGATATTTGTGTATCGTTCTGTTCGTTCCATTGTGCTGATCTCCACGGTATATTCATTTGTGTGTTTCGGTGTCTAGTACGCGGCGAAACTCGTGAAAATGGATAACTGTATCGGTACCCGTTTATGTCCTTTTGTTCTTATGTCCATTCATTTGCCTAACGTATTATACCAACAGTCACTAGCATTTATATTTTCAGAAATCCAACCCTCGGCTTTTGCTTTTCCCCGTGGTTTCATTTTATTTTGGTTTGCTAATTCGTTTTCTCTCTCTTCCATTCATTTTGTTTATCCTCTTCTTCTTGAGAAAAAGAAAAATAATATTATATTAATATATATATAACCATATATATTGACAGCTGCTCCTATTATCGCATACCAAAACAATCGCCTGCTCGATCTTCTCAATTGCTTGACCATTTGTTCCTGCCTTTCGCCTGCACCAGCTAGCCGCATCCAGCTCCAAACCTCCGCCCTCGACAACTACATCGCCCACGTAGCAGCCTACACTGTACATAACAACCCCTTCACCCTTCTCCTTGCTCGCCTGTATATTTATAAAATTTGAAGCTTTCTTGTTTAAGTGTTTCCTGAAGCCTTTCCTCCTTCATTTTTCCATCGCCTAAAGCATGTACTATGCCACCTTCCATTCCTCTACTCTCCACCTGCGTGCTCCGCCCTTCACCCCTGACAACCGCCGGTCAAACCCCGCCTTGAACCCCATCCACTTATGGCTGCCCGTGCTTCCACCAAACTCCCCTGACCTGCTACACTATTCCTCACCAATAACCAGTTAAACCGATCCATTCCCTATTAGTTTAGGAATCCCTATGGGTTGAAATGATACATACCCAAACAATCTTATAGATTAGGGGAAAATCGTTATGGGTTGAAATGATAAATCCAAGCGGTTTCCATTGATTTGAAACTTTGGGATTGCAGGTTGAAATGATATATACCCGTAAATATTAACTATTGCAGATTGAAATAATAAATATCTATATCACTTGACCATAGGATAGAAAACTATATACGGATACCGTTGATCTAGTTTTAAAAATGATTTTCATGGTTTTGAAATGAAATATATGAGTTTTGATTTTGAAAAAATATAATAAAAGATTTTTATTTTTAATATGTGTAAAATTTTAGAGTTTAAATTATATGTTTTGGAAATTGTAAAATTATAAGTTAAATTGTGAAAATGTAAATTTTAAGACTTTACTTATATTTTATTTATTTTTAAAATATATAAATTAAGATTTAAATAGATTTAAATAAAAAGGTTTAATTTAATTTAATTTAATAAAATTTGATTTAACTAATATATATATATATATAATATGTTTTTAAATATTTGTTTAACTTTATATTAATATTTGAAAATAGATTTTTTTAATAACGTTAATAAATTACGGGTGGAAAGATAAATTGAAATTGATTTGTAATTTAATTGGTTTGAAAATTTAATATAAATAAGAATTGATTGGAATCTTATTGATTTTGAGGTTTAAGATATGACTTATATCACTTGATTTAATTAGAGGTGATTAAATGAACATATTCAAATTTAAATAAAAATTGAATATTTAAATTTGATTTAAGTTTGAATTTGAGATTTTATTTAAATGTTCATAAAAAGTTATTAAGTGAATATTTCAAAATTAAATAAATTAAAGTTTGATATTTAATATTTATTTTTGATTTAAATTTGTAATTTGGGATTTTATTTAAATGCGTATGAAAATGATAAAATGAATATTTTCAGATTTCAATAAAATTAAAGTTGAATCTTGAAATATAAATGAAATTTATCATATTGAGTTATTGTGAATTGTTTGAATATTTAAACTTTGGAACCTATTGAATTTGAAGTGGTTTAAATTTGAAGTTCAAAACTGGATTTGAAATCGATATCAATTAAAATGGTTTAATGAGAATTTCAATTGATTTATGAAATTGGAAGAAACAATTCTAATTATGAACTAGTTTTGATATATAAACTATTTTAATATATATGTACTATTTTTAATATATAATTATTTTTAAATATAAACTACTTTTAATTTATGACTATTTTTAAATATAAACTATTTTTAATACATAAATATTTTTAAATATAAAATATTTTTAATATATAACCATTTCAATATATAAACTAGTTTCAATATTTAAACTGTTTAAGTTGGAACTGTTATAATTTAAATTTAATGGATTTAAATGCAAATATTTTGATATGATGGTTTATACTATTTTTGGTTATGACTTTGGAAATGAATTTGATTTAAAGTAATATGATTTTGGAAGTGAATAATGATTTTGAAGGCGATATGATTTTGAAACGGGTATGATATTTTGATATAAAAAGTATGAACTGTTTGAAATAAAGATGACCATGGTGTGAAATAAGCGTTTGGTTGTTAAAGAGACCGGGATCAGATATTGTCGTACTCTCTGCCAATACCGAAAACCACTTTAACAACTGTGTACATGGTGAAGATTCTAGAACGAAGTAGGATGGTTTGGCGATGATTCTATATGAGGTATTAACGCATCCCTGACTCCTGCGAGTCAGCTTGATGTGGCTAAAACAGGAACCATGACGGGCCAAGTGAGGTCGCACCTCCGATCGAGCACATTTCTTCGATACCATTCTATTACTTTGTGATTTTATTGGGTGCACCTTTAATATGGGAGTGTGTCTCGAGGTGGGCGGTGGTAGCTGCTATGCGTTACCACCAGTCTGGATCCTCAAAATGGTAGTATCCTACCCTGGGCATTGCCCCGCATGCCTTGTCACATGCCTTATTCGCGCCTTCTACGAGTTTGTTTTGTGTCGTACCTATGGAGTGCTCCGTGATAGCCCACCGGTTTGGTGGAGTTTACAGTACTGTATAGACTACGACATTATATAAAATGTGTTAAGGGGGATATGGATAACACCTTAATGCTATTTTAACAGTTTACTTTACTATAGACATTATCTATGTAGCGTATTGTACTATGTATGTAGATAGTTTAACGGATCCTTAAAGGATGTGAATCCTAAACAGCCTTTAAGTTATTTTGTATTTTTGTTGACATTTCACTTGAACTGAATTTACCGGGATAAGAATGTTAATCCTGACTCGAGTGTTTTGTGTTTTGCTTCATGCTCGGGTCAGACTGAGTGTCGCAGCATTTGACTCACCTTCGGGGTTTGAAGCTTTGCTTGAAGATCTGTCTCTTATCTATTCAGCTTTGCAGTTATCTCAGTTATTCCCAGTTGTTTATGTTCAGTCTTGTCTATAGCTTTTGTGTTTAAGACTACTTTGTACTTGAGAATTTCTATTGTATTTTGTTTCAAACTCTGTTGTTTATATAGTAGCTTCATAAACTACTATTTATCTATTCCGCTGCTTATTGTTATATTACTCTATGTCTATGATTCTGTGATTGATTTATTTACTTTATATGCTAAGTTTTGCCAATTATAAATTAACATTCTGTTGTTCTGAGAAATTCAAGTTCGACAAGAGTGGATGATTGTCATTTGAATGGTTCGAAACAGTAGGTCATTACAAGTTATCAGACTAGTATAGGGATGGTACCATTTGAAGCTTTGTATGGAAGGCTATGCAAATCTCCCGTTTGTTGGTTAGAGACCAGGGATGGGTTAGTTCTTGGTCCGGATTAGGTTAGGAAAGCTGCATAAAAGATTAAGTTAATTCGAATTAGAATAAAGGAAGCTCAGTCTAGGTAGAAGAGTTATGCTGATAAGAGATGGAAAGACTTAGAGTTCTCAGTTGGAGATCATATTATCGTCAAGTTATTACCGATGAAAGGTGTAATCAGATTTGGAAAATCGGGAAAATTGGCACCAAGATTTGTTGGACCATTTCCTATTATAGAAAGGATAGGGAAACTCGCATATAGAAAGAGTTACCAAACAGTTTGGCAGGAAGCCACGATGTTTTTCATATCTCTCATCTAAGGAAGTGTATTCGAGATCTAGAAATTACTATTGCACCGACTGTGTTAGATGATTTAGTAGTGGAACCGGATATGACTATAGTTAGATAACCAGTTCGTATAGTTGGGAGGGATGAGAAGAGGTTAAGGAGTAAGATAGTCAGATTAGTCAAAGTCTAGTGGAGTGACGACGAGGGAGACTGTACTTGGGAATCCGAGAGCAGGATTAGAGATACTTATCCTAACTTATTTCATGGTATTTTTTACCTTTATGATTGATTGTTATGGGTACCTTATCGTAATTTCGAGGACGAAATTCTTTAAGGAAGGGAGTCTGTAATGACCCTAATTTTGACCAACATTATTTAGGACATTTAATTAGATAAATTAAATGAAATAATGTAATTGGTTAAGGGATTGAGATTTGAATAATTTAAGGTAGTTGTGTCTTAATTAACCTATTAGCCTAAGAGGATTAAAATGAAATAAGTAAGAAGAATAAGATAACGCAAAATAGGAATAAACCAAGTTCTTATACCCTAAACCCTTCTTACTTTCACTCCTTATCCATTCTAAATAATTGCAAACAAATCTAAGAAAGTTCAAAGATTGGTCGGCCACCATTAAGGGAAAACGAAAGGAAGATAAGCAAGAATTCAAGTAGGAAGCTTCATCAAATCAATTCAAGAGCAAATCTCAACCTTCTTAACAACAAGCTAAGGTGAATAATAGGTTACATCTCATTTTTATTATTTGCGGTTTCTAGATGAGATCCGAATTTATTTTGCAAGTAAAATGCCATGATTTGATTGTTCAAATGGATATATAAGCTTGTTGATGATTTATGTTGGTTTATATAGATTTTATGATAAGTTTTGATTTGAAAAACCTATTAAATGACATCCTAATGACTTGCGTTTTTGATATAAGGTCAAAAACATTATTTTAGAGATGGTTTCAAGTTTATAATTTTCTAAGTTAATGTGGATTTATTATGAATTTTCTAGAAAAGAAAATGGTTAAATTGGGTTTAAATTATTTTCGGCAAATATATAATGGCCTTGGTTCTGAAATTTAAATATGTTAGAAAACATATTAAAAATGATTTATGGTAATTTTTGGAGAATTTTCCTACGTATTTTATTATGGATATAAAATTATTTAAGGTATGGGACTTAAGTGTTTTATATGCTTCTAAAAGGAGAAGGGACTAATTTGCTAAATCTGTTTAATTGTTAATTACAAAATTCGGCGGCGCTTTAAGAAAACGATTTTGAAAAAAAAAAGAATTGGCAACCAATTATATATTGATAAATAAGGCAAGTTAGTTGGAAAGTTATTACTTTAAAAGGCTAATAATCAGTTTTGCAAATAATTACTGCTTTGCCACTTACAGCAGCTATCTTTCGACCCCATACTTCCACCCCAACCAAGTTGAAACCAATACACATGGTATCAATGCTGTGGTACGTATTGGATTGGAGTTAGGTGGAAGGTATAGAGTCGAAACATGCTTTCGAAGGGGTAGAAGCTACTATATTGACTACAAACCACTTATGTTTATAAAGGAGGCTTTCGATAGCTTTCGACTTAGTCAAATGTGCCTTTGTTTTATCAAAAGGACTTTCGAAAAGGGTTGCCACCTTCTTATTTTAAAATGAAGCTTTCGAAGGGGTTCGAAACCCATGCTGCTGCATTCAACCCTTCGAATCAATGCTTTCGAAAGGGTACCTTTGCCTTTAAACTTTGAACCCGCTTCTCCATGCTTTCAAAAGGGTTGGTTTCGAAACCATCCACTTTCTTTTACTTAGGAATAATGCTTTCGAAAGCAATGCTTTCGCCCCAGTTCTTTTAAGACCCTTTGTTCTATTAAAAGATAAACCCAAAGGTTTCGAAAGGAATGGTTTTAAATGGTTTCGAAGCTATGTTCCACAAACTTTTACATGGACCCAATGCTTTCGAAAGGTTTGTTTTAAGTAAGGAATTTTAATACTTTCGAAAGGTATATAATGTAGGTTTTGAAGGGGTGGTACCCTAATGTTTCGAAAGGTTTACTTGAGTCTTTAAACAAAAGGTTTCTAATGTTTTTGAAATGCAAGTTTAAAGTATTTTCAAAAGAGGATGTCTAAGGTTTTATAAATCTTTCGAAAGGATACTTTCAATGATTCTGAACGGTCTATTTTTAAAGATTTCGAAAGGAATGTTTTGGCCTTTCGGCATAGTGTTTCAAGGTAAGGTAGTTAACCTATTTTGAAAAGGGTGCTTTCAATGAATTCGAAAGGTATTGTTTAGAGATTTAAACAAGGGTTTTGAAGGTGATATCTTGGATTTAAAACCTAATGTTTTCTAAGTTAAAGAAGGGCTTTAACTTGTTTTAAAGGGATAGATAACCCTTTTGATTTAGGTTTTCATCAACATTGTTTTATGTAAAGCATATATCATGGCAAAGATATTTAAGTAAAGCAAAGAGTATAATTTCCCTATTTAAGTATGATTTAAAGGGTTAAATCAATTTGAAAGAAATGTTTTCAAGGAAAATTTTATGGGGTAGTTAACCCTATGTAAATGACTCAGATACTAGAATAACAGATGAGACTGGTATAGGATCGCGCCCTATACTTTAGCTAATAACCCCTAGCTAATATAAGTCCAAAATTCCAGTGTGTAGGGCTTTGTCATAGGTAAGACTAAAACGATGTTACACAAAGAAAGGAATATACAGAGAAAGATAGGTTATTGGTAAGCCTACAAAACCATTAGGATCTGTTGGCCCTGGGAGAAGTAAGTTTTGTACAGACCGTCCAGGAGCGTGTCTAACAGAAATTAGATTATTTATTTTGTTTGGTAGGACCGAGTCAGCCAATGGTTAGTAGTTAGCCAAACAAAACTATATTGTTCGGACAGATAATCCACTGATTACCTGATTTATGTGCATATATGATATTTCTATTATTGCATTAATCAGTATTGATTGCAGGTTTCTAATTTGCAAAAGATATGTTTTAAAAAGGGATATTAGTGAGGAGAAACCCGTTTCGCTAAGCAACTTGGTCTCACTTAATATCAGTAAACGAGATGTAATAGTATTATTCATACCAGGCTTTATGTCTAACTCGAAGTATATGTTTTCCTCTTAAACTCTCGGGTGCTCAAAATTAATTTGAGTAGATTGAGAGTTAAGGTTTTACAGGCTTAGTAGGTGGACGAATAAGCTTCCAAAGACGTGCAGGAGGCAAAGTTAGCTATATATGAGTAATTAGTTTGATTTCCGCTGTGATGTATTTAAGACTAATATGTCTATTTAGTACTCTGATCATCCAATAGGGCATCTTCATATGTCGCTCTTGGCGTAATTTGTAATAATTATATTTGAAAAAAAAATCTGGGAATCATTTTAGGATTATGTATCTGAATATGAAATATTGATTTGAAATGTAATCAGAAAAGTTGTTTTTAAATCTATGTTGATTTTTATTTCATATTCATGTGCTTCTGATATTATGGATACCATTAACATTATTGTATTTTATCAGCGGAAGTTAATACTATAGATGACTGCAGCATCTGTAGCGCTTAGCTTCAAGCCTCAAGATAGGGATGTTACAATACCTCTCTCAATTCACCACGAAATCACATCCCGTTCGCGCCGACACATCCCTCTTCCTCTCCTCTCCACGCTCCACCCACCAATGTCATGCCCGCATGTTCACCTTAAAATGCAACCAGACCCACTCATCCATGACCTATACAAGTCATGACCCCAAACACCCCATCGCACCCTCCAATATTCAACTACTATGTGCTATTCGACCTCCCAAACCTAAAGCTAGCTTCAATATACCCTTCCATCGCCTAAATTACAAAAGAACCTAAACCCTAGTTCTCCATCCACTGCCCAAAACTACCGCACCGCCTCAACCTTACCGTACCTATCAAGTTGCATACCAAATCTAAGATCTAAGCTCAACGAGATCAAAGGAACATGTTTTGAAATTTTTAGTGGAGTATTTAATGAGGTCTGTATTTTCAAAATTTTCATTTTCTCTTTGTTTTTGATTTTGAAAGATGTAGGAATGATGAATGGCACTGTGTAAGATGAAAAGAAAGCAAGCGTGTTCAATAAGCTAAATCTCTAGTTTATTTTAAAATTGAATCTCACGTAAGCCATCGTACAGAATTTCGGTCGTGTAAGGGCCGCAAATGACAAAATAAAAATACAATCGTGCACAAAAATGTGACACGATCTCAAAATATAATAATATACACTGATTAGCTGATTCTATAAAATCATGAAAATATCGTCGTTTGCCAGAAATCGTCAAATGATAGTTTAAATAATTTCCAATTAAAAATTATGGAAAAACCAAATAAATTAAATTTAAAATATGTCAATAAAAATCGAGTCATTTATATTTTAATTTTATTTTCTTATTATTTATTAAATTTGAATCAAATCTAAATATTTAAATAAATTAAATATTCTCGTTTGAAGCGTTAAGAATTTCGGGTCATTACACAATTCAAATACTTTTACACTCTATTCAACTTCATTGTATAAAATTGAATAACAAAATTTCTATTTAAACTACGGAAATAGGCAGTCAAAACTATAACCTTACATGCCATTTTTTAATTTATTATTTTCAAAACCCTTAATCAGATCCAAAGAGAATAATAAGAAGTGGAATAAAATGTAAAACATTAAAATTGCAATATCTACATAATTCCATTCTTTTAATATAGAATAATTGAGATTCTAACATAAGAATTAATGTATCGCTTTAGGGTAATTTAGGGTTTTAGTGTGATGTTTTTGAAAAAAAAATTCCCCAAAGGCATATATCAAATCCAAGTTATGCTATACAATTACTAAAATAAGATAGACTAAGATTTCCACTCACAATAAGTGCTCAACTCTTCCCTTTTTGGATTTGTTATGCCTGCTTTAATCTCTTACAAATCTCTCCTTTTAGAAATATAAAAGAATTGTATACGAATGAGGTTAAGAAATTTTGGGATTGGAGGAGAAAAGGATTAGAAATTGAATAATCAACATCTAATATTTCTTACTTGAAACCCTAAAGTATTTTTTAATGTTTGAGGAGAGAGACTGACAGAGCTTCGCTTGGTTCCCAAAATAATTTGTGAGTAAAAGTGAGGGGGCTAGGCTCTAATATCTAGTGGTTAAAATGCACCAGTAACGTCGTATTGAAGTCGGTTTAAAATAATAAAATTCGGACCGTTCAAAACGTGAAAATCCTAGCCACCGCCAACATTCACTGTTCGATCGATCCTAGGGAGCGATCGACCGGTTGGCCTATTTTGGGACCGTTTAATTTATTCCATTGTGTATTTATTTAATTCTTTAATTAAATTTTAACGTTAACATTAATTTTAACGTTTACTTAACCCCCAAGTCTAATTACTGTTAATTTATAAATTTCAAATTTTGGAGTTAATTATTTATTTTGATTTGAATTCTATTTAAATTCTTCTAAATCCAAAAATTTCAAACATCCATAATTTTTTTCGTTTGAGCTCCATTTTTAAAACATTTTATATGGAAATTGATCAGAAAATTGCCATAACTTTTATGGTCAAATTTTGATATTTTTTACAAAATTTACATTTTTACTTATCTTATTTAGTTAATTCATTTATTTCTTATTAATTTTTATGGAGTGTTACATTCTCCCTCCCTTAAAAAAATTTCGTCCTCGAAATTTCCCTAAGGGAAGGATAGCGTAACGCGCATTAAGCATTCATGTTATGCAACCAAGTTATCTACAAAATCATCTACTCAACCAAAAGTGCATTGATACTATGTATGCGGACATACTATAGGTGAGCTCAATCCTAGCGTGAATGCAAGTGTCATGACATATAGGCATGTATGCAACATCTTAAACAGGCAAAAAGATTTCTATATTAGTGCAAATGTGATAGTGAAAAGTGTGGCAATCATCTCCTACCATCCAATCTAGCAACCATGCAACCAAAACCTAATTTTGGAGAGAAAAGTTTACTAGTGAAAACCTCGGGACGAGAAGTCCTAATGCTTTCCGTCGGATCCCCCCTTTATACTCGAACCATCCTAATTTCTTTATTTTAGAGCTTCCGAGTTTCGTGCTCCATAATGTGTGTGGTGGCATGAGATGCTACTGACTCTATCTCAATATCCCTTTATTAATCAGGCTCTACTACAGTTGTTGTGCTATGAAGGCATTTCCTCAAGTGTGAAACATGAAAAACATCATTGACTCCTGCCAACTTTTCCGGTAGCTCCTCACGGCAAGCAAGTCTTCTTATTCTTTCTAAAATTGGGAAAGGCCCACCAAATCTTGGTTCTAACTTTTCCGACTTTCCAAATCTCACGACCTTCTTAAATGAGGAAACTTTAACAAACACCATGTCCCTTACTTTAAACTCTAACTCCTTTCTTCGTTTGTTCGTATAGGATTTTTGGTGGTCTTGTGCGGCCTTCATACATTGCCTATTCAACTCTACCTTTTCCAAAGTCTCACGATTTAAATCTGGTCCGAGTAGGATTTTGTCGGTTGTTTCCCACTAACAATTTAGAGATTTGCATGGCCTCATATAAAGCGCTTCATAGAGTGCCATATCAATCGTCGATTGGAGAATTTGACTAAAGTTAGGTGATGCTCCTAATGTCCTCCAAAGTCCATGATGCAAGCTATCAACAAATTCTCTAAGATCCTATTCACCCTTTCGGTTTGACCATCAGCATGTGGGTGGTAAGTAGTGCTAAGATTCAATGAAGATACCAAAGCTACCTGCAAAGTCTTCCAAAATTTGTTGATAAATAAGAGGTCCCTATCACCAATGATGCTAACCGAAATTCCATGAAGTCGAACCACTTCCTTATTATAAATTTGTGCTAATGATGCTACGGTCCTATTGCTCCTAACTGGAATAAAATGGGCGCTTTTAGTGAGTCTATCCACTATGATCCAAATTGCTTCATTGCCTCTTTAGCTCCTAGGAAATCCATCTATAAAGGCTATCGAATATGCTATCATTTCCAAGTTGTAATCTCCAATGGTAATAAAAATCCTTTGGGCATTCCCTTTTTTTGCCCTTATCTTTTGGCATGACAGACACATAGAAATAAATTCAGCAACCCTCTTCTTCATCCCTGGGCAATAGAAAATTCTGTTCATATCCTTACACGTCTTATCTCCTCCCGGTGGATGGTCATTCTTAAATGGTGACACTCCATGAGCTAAAATTTATTTTTCCCAAAATCCTAAAGTTTTTGCGATTTTATTCCAGTCCTACCTATAGTTTATGGCTAGTTGAGTGTCCTTATAAAATTCCCTTTTTTATGTCATTCCTCAATATGTATATAATTATCTAATGGTTTAATCCTATCCAAAAAATCAACACAATGAGAAAATAGGAACATATCTTATACCATATCATATGCTTATCCAATAACCTAAGGGAGATAACTAGCGATAACAATCCTAAAAGCTCTAAAAGAAAACTTTGCTAGAAGGTGTCATTTATCATCAACTAGTGTTAATGATGTTGGGGTCCTAATACTCCTTACTAAATTGGGATAGAGATTCCTATAATGTTATTCTACCATCACCAACTTCCTTAATTCTCCTTTTTAGTTTCTAATAAATGTCTATCACCTATAATAATTGGTCATTAATGTCAAATTTGGACAATCTTTAATCAATCCTCATTTAACCCATTTAATCTATTTACCAGTTTCAAAATCCACATATTATGCCTATTCAATTCCTCCATAAATATCATATTAAATTTCTTAATCAGTCCTCATTTAATTCCTTTTAATTTTCTATTAATTGCAAATTTATTGCCCATTAAATCCGTAATTAATGTCCATAAATTATAGTCCTATAATTACTACACTGTTAATAACTAATACGAATACCATTGTAAATTACGCTATCTATATATTTTTATTTTTGTACGTTCAACGCGGTTATAGATGGGTATATATAGCTTATTTCTAATTAGTAATTTCAAAACTGGAACATTCTTTTTCACATTTTAATTTATTAGAGCTATCCTTCCAAAAATGATTACCATTATAATTTACCATGAATTAACTAAAAGTGAGATCTTTGCTTCATTTGAAATTACAAGGAATTATTTCTTTTCTTTTATAGGAATAAAAAATGTAAACTATGGAAATGAATATCCATATCTTACACAACACTTTTCCTTTTGGTATATCCCTTGTTAATTCAAATGACATGCATTTATACACATTTTAAAATTGGATAGTTTATGGAAATTACACAGAATCTGCTCCAAATAAATCAAAATATAGAAATTCACATTCCAAGTCAACTAGGGCAACCTAATTTACAACCCAATTATAGATCTAGAATACCTTTAAAACTTTACCATCATTCTACAAATAAATATTTGGAACTGATCTCAAATTTCCAGATTGGGTTGTACATATTATTCCTATTTTATCCATATCTTAAAACCTTTACCATGTCTTACCTAGGTAGTAATCCCTACCTACTCCATAAAACAATTTGGTTTAGTCCTCACCATTCTTAAAACTTATAATTTAACAATTATAAAGTATCTAATCTAAAACATTTATCTTTGAAAATATAAACTTAGAAACCCTTTTTGTAAATTTCAAAAATTTCTTAGTCCCCGAAAAGGAGCCCTGAAATTTTTTTCATTCTTCTAACCAACTTTACATTTTTAAGGACTTTCTACAACAGAAATTTATTTCTTTTAAAAGTAGGATTTTTAACTCAAAACATTTAAAACTCAATTATTAAACGAAACTGTTATTAAATCAAAAATTCAAAAATTGCTTAGTTCCAAAAATGAGCAAAATAATTTCCCTTCTCAAAAACTTTCTACACTAAAGATTTATTCCTTTAAAAGTTGGTCTTTTAATTCAAAACATTCAAGAACTCAATTATTATACCAATTAATCATTTTTTTCAAAAGCATCTTCTATAATAATGCAAAGTGGAGTAGACAAGGTAAACTCCTATCCTATCATTTATCATATTCCTATTACTTCTCTCCTATAATATCTTTATTAGATTACTAATCATGTTTTATATAAGTTCGTAATGCTATTTCTATCCAAATTTCTTAACATTGCCCATGTTTATATTTCTTTTACCTAAATGGCTTCTACATCAGTTGTATCCCCCATATTTTCCTTATACGAGAATGTTCCTCCTATCATAGTTATTAGGCATTCCTACCTTTCTACTCTCTATACCTTATTTTTAGTCAAGTTTCATTTCCATTTATTCCCCTTATAAAAAAATTAAAAAAAGGAACTACCAGATTTGTGAAATAGGAAAAGAATCATCAAGTTCAACCTACGTTCTATTTTACATTTATACTAAAAACAAACTGTGATGACTGTCTTATATCATCGGCGCCAATAATATACGAATAATGCATTATCCATGCCAGGCCGATATAAGATGATCATCAAGATAGAAATAAACCAATATAGCATATAACCTATCATATCTCATAGCGCATGGATAAAATATAATATCACAGATATAACAAATGAAACAGTAATAACTATGTGAGCAAATCATCATCAGAGCAATGAATCCATAAGGTTATACATTAAATGCAGTGGAGTTTATACAACAGAAGTAAACTCAAATAAACTGTCTCAACAAATAGTAACAAGCAAGCACTATCACGGGCTCCACAACATTGCTCAGAGGAATAAGCGTAGACTCCATATATGTATATAATACGAGATAGCTCCATCTAGCTCGTCCTTCGAATAGCTACTATCTCACTTAGACCTATTATCTAGTCCACTTATTTAAGAGTACCCAAGGTAATAAGTGGCAAAGCATAATACCTTGGGTCAGACAACAGTTTGGTGTGAGCGGTAAAGTGTCTAAAAATACTAAACAGGTAAATATGGTAAGGAACAAGAGTATATGAACCATACCTGATTTGTCTCTCAACCGAAGTGTTAGCATACAACACTATAATATGCTACTCTACAATATTACAAAGATATACCACAAACCAAATAAATGATATCATTCTTCCAAATATTCCTATCTCCAATACCTACTTTCCCAGATACCTACAAGTGATAACCAGCTAAAGAGAGCAAACATAGCATCCATTAAACAATCCAAACTATCACTCCATATGCTTTGAATATACGATAACTCATATGACCCCAAGCCAGGGACTAATTGAAATCCCGGTTCTCTGTTGTACTCTTGTTTCTCGCAGCCTAATTCTAGATACGTGTCTTGCAGCCAAAGCTAGATACTATACCCAAAGCTATTGGTCTAAGATATACAGATTCCTTCATTGACCCAAGGGCATCCCCACTTTAAATACCACTGCTTCGAGTACAACTGAAAACTCTTTGAGTTCATCAGTGATTCCTTAGGACATACACCTGATCTCATCTTTACTCCATTTGGATACCGAGCCCTTCTTGTTGAATCTGGTTTCCATTATTTATAAGGAACCCTTCCACGTTCCTCGATCATATGGTCCATCCCCTTTACGAGCCACCATCTTTGGAACCTACTCCCAACATAAGCCAACATTCGAAGACCATAGCTTCTCATCATGTTGTTATATCATCATCTAGCCTGATATGACCTTATACGAATAAGATAAAAATATTTTACGATCCACCGATACGTAAAATACAGGTCGTTACACGAACAATCACTTTATCCAAAAATCGAAAACATTTAACTCAACCAATTTTGAACTAGAATTTCAAAAATGAAAAATATTTTAATCAGAAACTTTTGACTCAAAAAAATTTAAATTATGAATTTCCAAATTTCCTTACTTTTTCAAAACAACAACTTTCTATTTAATCCTTTGAAAAACCTATTTAAAACATTTCAAGGAATTTTTCGAAAACCTTTATCAAATTGTTTTCCATGTGGTTGGATTTATAAATTGACTTTAATTATCTTTTCTATTGAACTTTCCTTCTTCTCCACCTAATCTTTATAAAAATCCGATTATCTCTAGTGGTGATTAATGTACATATTCTTATGGGAACTTGCTCCCCTTCCTTCTTCATGTCTTGTTTCACCCCTAACATTCCTTGCTTCCGGATGCTTGCGACATATAGGTTCTTATCTCCCATCTGTCTAGATGAAATATATGTCTTCAACCGGCAATCTATCAAAGTCTATAATCATAAGGCAGTCTAGGTCCAACAAAGGAGTCCAGTACCATTTAGCTTCTGGGTGCTTCTATCTGTCGTAGTCATGCTCTTCTTAGCCCACTCTTCACGATACGATCTCTGTCCAGTGGGGTAATCAGGATAGGAGTATAAATTTAACTCTATTTATTTTTTCCAACTCACAGTCACCTCTCACATCCTTTCGGAATATGGTTGCAACTACTTCTATAGTTGGAATTTATAGAGTTACACATATGTTCAAAATAAGTAAATATATATTATAGGGTTTTTGAAAAACATTTTCAAAGATAACAAGTACGTTGTTCATATGTATCTCTATCACCGTTGATCGAGTAACCTAAGCTCCTATACCAAATGTAATAACCCATCTCGAAACAGGGCTAATTTTTGACCCAGAAAATGCCCATCAAACCTTAGACTCATTCCAAAGTTGGCTGTTGGTTGGTAAAATTGATTTAAAGAACAATACACAGAGCTATCTATCTACACATTCAAAATCTCACAGCGGAAGGATATAATATCAAAATAATACCCAAATCATTAAAAATTCAAATGTCAAAAATAAATAACATAATCCCACATAATAACACCAAATATTCATGGTACAATATCTTAAAATATATCTTGTCTCAATGGGTACATCGAAAATATAAAATAACATATATAGCTAAATAACTACCACAAGTCTATGTCTCCGCCACTGTAACGTCCCAGAATATGACCACTTTAAAATATACTATTTAAAGTTATTTTAAATATAAAATATAACATTTTGTGATTTAAATAATACTAGATAGGATTTGCAAAGAGAAATATACACAAAAATAGGAATAATTGCTTATATCGATAAAAGTGACAAAACCCTGATTTCAGAAAAGTAAGTTTCAATGGTTAAATATATTATTTTAATTAATTTATGAGTGTTATATTTTTAAATAACATTATATAAATTTATTTTTAAATTTGATTTACATAAATAAAAAGTTTAACTAAAACGTCAAAATATGACCGTAAAATGTTTTGTCGAAATTTAACGTTTTGTTCAATATAAGTTGTCGCAAAGTTTTTGCACATTATTTTCTTATATATGAACATATATTCAAATAGTATAAGTATTAATTAATTCAATAATCAATTTTACTTTTACTAAACATACTTAGAAAATTCTAGAATGTAATTAACAAAAAGTAAGCATAAAAAGACAAAAAAGTGTTATAAAAGTCAAAAAGTAAACATTAAATCAAACAAACATAATTATTATATTCTTTACTTATTACTTAAGTGAAAATAACATAAAGTAATGATTTGAAATATGATGTTAAGTGTTGAAAAAAATTAGTTTGCTTAAAGTATAAGTAAAAGGGTATTTTGGTCTTTTTACAAAATATTATTTTAATCCAAATTTTTTCCTATAAATACCAACACACTTTCTCACTTTTTTACACACCTTTTTTCTCCATTTTCAAGCTCTTCTTCCACTCTTTAATGGCTTCCATGCCTCTCTTAAAAAAAATTCTAAAAGCGTAACAAAGTAATGGCAAAAATAATTGACAAAAAAGTATACCACTTATGTCAAGTTCAAGCTAGTAAGTTCCATCCATCCACCCAAGGCCATGCCCACCTAGAAGTTATCTATACCTCTTTTCATCTCAACTTCTATAATAGTGAAGCTATAGCCGGATTTTGAGAAGTTTTGGAAAATAGCAACAAAGCTATAGTCAAATCCGTAGTGACAAAGTTAGCAAAATTGGTAGAAAGTATGGTTTAGATCTAGAGTTTTCTTGCCTTAAAGTTTGACGGTGTGGAATCCAAAGTGAGTTATTTCTTCCTTTAAGTTCATTAAAACCATTGCTAAGTTAAAGGAACTTTAACTGTTAAGTGTTGTTTGAAAACCCTTGTTGAATGCTTGTTTACTTTATTTGCTAAAACAATGGTTTTATTTTCTTGTTTGACTATTTGGATGGTTAATTAAGTATTTTAAAATTTAGAAGTTAAATACTTAATGGGGTATGCAAAAATGACTAGCACACGTGTTTTGTCTGTGAGATCCAAGGAGACTTGGGCGAGGGATGGAACATGTTGAAGGGAAAGCCCGGATGCTCCAAAATAAATATCAAACCGTTTTAACCCAAGATAAAATAAAAAGTGTTATAAATATTTGATAAAATGAAGCTTGATTATCATTTATTATTCTGTTTATTTCATTGATTGTTTGGATTGCGCTCGGTTAGTTAATGAGCACTATTATTATTTACTGATTGTTGACTTTGCTCGACTAGTTTATGAGCAATTAATTATCCATATGCATGGGCTGGGTAGAAATCAATTGTAGGCTAACACCTTGTGATTTATTTCACGATTTGGCTATAAGGTGTTTAGCGGTAATATTTAGTTCATTTCAATTTAACGAATTGTTTTGAAAGTTGGTTTTCATAAATGAAGTTTATGAAATGTTAAAGAAATAGAAATATTTGAAAATGAATATTTTGAAGTTATATTATATAAAAGTGATTTGTATAAAGGTTTTATAAAAATGTTTTATAAAACGGAAAGAATTTCTTGGACTAAACCCGATGGTTTTAAGATGATTTTTAAAAGGATTGGGAAATGGGAATTATTATTGATTTGAAGTATTTTTAATTATTAGTGTAAATGATTTTGCCACTTTGGGATATAAAGTGATTTGTTATGTTACCGATGATTCGGGTAACCCATAACTAAAAAGTGGGCAAGGGAGGTGCAGATGTTCTGTAGCCTTGGTATAGTCCGCTCTCGTTATAGAGGGATATACATATCTATATTTATTTTCAGAAGGCTGGGACCCAGTTGCCTTGTTATAGCTAGAAACCTCCCGATCAGGTAGCATATAGTTTGTATGCTTGTATATTGATATCGTTTCAAAAGGTGATTTGTTTTCAAACCCCGAAGTAAAGGACTAGTTTGAATATTAAAGATATATATATATATATATATCAAATGTTTTGAAATAAGAATTCGAGAATACAGTCCGAAGAGATAATTTCCATAATGGTAATTATATTTGAAAAAAATCTAAATATAAAGATTAAGCCTAAGTGGGTAGTTTTGGGAATTGCATATTGTTTATGCATCGTAGGCTCCATGAGTCCTATTTGAAGTAGGAGAACTACATTGGCTTGATCCTGTTATCTAATTGGGTACCCAATTAGATAGGGGTACGTAGGCAGTAATAACTGGTAGTGATGCAGCCCTAATGATAACATAACATTTTTCTGTTTATTATTGGCTATATATCATGTATTAATGTACTTTTCCTGCTTACTATTTTATTCCACATTTGACATGTTTATTGAGTTAGCAGAAATGGTTATTGTTGTCTCTCTCATCAGAGTTGTGCAGTGGTAGACTTATTTGTATTGGTATTTGGTATGTATTAAAGCACACCAGTAGATTAAATTAATTAATCTGGTAACTTGTAAAATTGAAATTGTATCCTATACATTTAGTAATGTTGGATATTTATCAAATATTGTGTATTAAGTTGGAAGCTTTCATTCGTAGTTTTAGAATGAATGGGTTTTCGGTGATTTTGACTGGTCCGAAAATCCGGGTCATTACAGCCACTATCTCTGAAAATCTGCATCATCATCTCTAACTTGTGTTGTATTGAGGAGGGATTCAGAACAACAACGGTCAGTAAATAAAAAACTTAAGCCTTTCTATAATAGTACTTGGGCAGTATAATTTAAATAAGAATATATCTTACATATCCTAACCATATTGTAAGTCCTCCAACTATAAGCCCTAAGGCTTTCCCGGTCCAATTCTATAACCATTACTCTTTTAACCCAATAAATAGTCGTCAATAATGTCCTAACAATGTAAGGATAACACCGAAGCCACTTAATACCTTCTAATGGGAACTAGGCAGACCATGACCAATTAATACCTCATTCAAGGTTGGTCCCCGTAATTTAATACCTATCCCAAGGTGGACTCCTCTTTGGTACTATCTAGCTGACATTGCACAGAATCTCTTCAGGCCATTTAATACTTCAAATCTGAAGTGGACCCTCCCCAAGATACCTCTACTATGCCAAACCACTAAACCTAACCATTTAATACTTCTTTCATAGGGAAGAGAGGGGCCCTCAACCAGCCACTTAATATCTTCAACCCTAAAGTAGGTCCTCCATATTATGACCCATAACCTAACCGTGACGTCTTACATTAATCTGACTATTCGTAGGTACTAGTAGCCAGATTAACTGGGTAGGTTACCCTATAGAATTTGGGACTAACCTCGTGTCTTCCATGGTTACTTATTACAGTCGATGTCTCACATCAGCCCCAAAGTCACACTATTAGTAGCCAAATTTGCTGGGTAGACTTTTATGTGCTTTTGACTGACCTCGCATCCCCATAACTTAGTCATAATCTATAACACTCTTAAGATATTATAACACATCTCACCGCATTCCATATCAAGGCCTTATAAGAAAGATCTTATTTCGCCTTCACAATTTAACTTCTTTCCTATTAGAGATTTAATGATAATTAATAGTCTATTATCTACGTAGTTAATACTTTATAATAATACATTATTTATGGTAATATAGATACACACATATACGTGCCTAAAATATTTCTAAGCGTGCGAAGATTGTACCCTAAACTAATGTTTAAATGTCAAAACTTTAAATTTATACAAGTCTAATTCCATACCAACAAATGTACTATATATCCAATATCAACAATTTAATTAACAAACTTGTATAAATATCCATACCGGACTTATTTTATACTAAAATAGCGGAATCAACACTAATAAAAACTTACAATTTAAAAACATTTGCACTATATTCAACTTCTTTGTATAAAATTGAAAAAGAGAATTTCAATTTGAACTACGAAAATAGGTAGTGCAAACTATGAATAAAAGAATTTGTACTTTACATGCCATTTCCTAATTTATTCTTTTCAAAACCCTTAATCGGATCTAAAGAAAAAGAGAAGAAGTGAAATAGAATGTAAAACATTAAAATTGCAATATCTACACAATTCCATTATTTTAATATAGAATAATTGATATTCTAAATTAAGAATTGACATTTCTCTTTAGGGGAGTTTTGGGTTTCTAGTGTGATGTTTTCATAAACAAAATTCCCCAAAGGAATATATCAAATCTAAGTTATATTATATTATTACTAAAATAACCAAGACTAAGATTTCCACTCACAACAAGTCATTAGCTCTCTCCTTTTTGGATTTACGCCTGCTTTAATGTCTTACAGATCCCTCCTTTAAGAAATATACAACAAGGGAATTGTATACGAATTAGATTCAGAAATTTTAGGATTGGAGGAGAAAAGGATTAGAAATTGAATAATCTACATCTAAACTTTATTGCCTAAAACCCTAGAGTATTTTCTGAATCTTTAAGGAGAGAGACTGATAGTGCTTAGCTTGGTTCCCAAAATCATTTGTGAATAAAAGTAAGGAGGTAACCTCTTATTTATAGTGGTTAGAAAGCACCAGAATTGTTGGATTAAAGCCAGTTTAAAATAATAAAATTCGGACCTTTCAAAACAAGAAAACCCTAGTCGCCACCAACATTCATCGGTCGATCGGTCTACCATACGCAGTCGACCACTAGCGGTCGGCCGGTCCTCGGGAGCAGTCGGCCGATTGGCCTAGGGACCATTTAATTTGTTGTTGTTGTGTATTTATTTAATTCCTTAATTAACTTTTAACATTAACGTTAATTTTAACGTTAACATTAATTTTATCGTTTTCTTAACCCCCAAGACTAAAACTGTTAATTTACAAATTTTAAATTTTGAAATTAATTATTTATTTAAATTTGAATTCTATTTAAATTATTTTGAATTAGAAAACTTCAAATGACCATAACTTTTTCGTTTGAGCTCCATTTTCAGAACATTATATATGGAAATTGATCGGAAAATCGCCACAAACGCAAAGACATAACTTTCGAGGTCAAATTTTGATTTTTTATAAAATTTCCATTTTTACCTTTATCTCATTTATTTAATTCATATATTTCTTATTAATTTTTATGGGTGTTGCAAAATTATTTCATAGGCACTCAAGAACAATCTTAACCTCCATTTAGCGATTTTATCCTTGATTAACCTTCGCTTAGTACATCAAGTGTATAAGCATTTTCTAATATAAGAGATAATATAACATTCATGAGAATCCCTTTTGCCGATGTGTAAGGGATCTTATATCATATGTCACATACTAAACATTTTAATATAATGTTTGTGCATATAAATTGGGACAATCCCAACATCCTCTCATATTAGGTATAAAAGATGTATTTATCAAATCCTACATCGAGAATGTAAAAAACCATACTTTATTATAACACGAGCACATCGTTAACCATCAGTACTACATTGTTTATTTTAGAAATGTTTTATAGCCTTTTTAATTTTATTTCTTAGATACACTCACTTCTTCTGCATTTTGACTAATAATCGAATTATTTGATATTCTATTAAAATAATCGCTCAAATGTGATGCTTGTAGAACATCATTGTTGTATTAGCTCCTGGATCATATCCAGAAACCTACAAACCATAATATCACTCCTACTAACTTCGATGCATTTAGGTTGTTGTGTGCAAAATATCTCTTCAAAATCATTATTTAGAAGTTATATTTCAACATTAGTGTGTCTAAACTAAAAATCGAATTGTGCAATAAGTGCCTTTAATATTCGAATAGTCTTAAGTTTGTTGGCTACCAAAATTATCCCACTAATTTCAAATTTTGGAATTAATATGGCTATTCCTTTTTATGAGTGCTTTTCTTGAATAAAGTACCACTCGTACTATCAAAAAATATATATGGATATTCCTTTTCAACTTCGCTTTATTAAATTCCAACAACGTTGATCTTCTTATCGAAGGCTCATTTGCGGCTGATAGATCATATCCTTTCTAGGTACAACTATCAAAATCATATTTTGTTAATTTACTTGAAATCCATTTTGGATTTAAAGCATCATGCTATGTGGTAGGGTACATACTCTCTATGGCTTTCAAGAAGTGAGCATACAGTTATTGTTAATAATTTATTTTCCCAACATTGATAACAAACCCATAGTTTCTTTTCAATGTGTGAGAATTCTTTTTAGACATTCTAATATAATTCTATTCGTCTTGGGTTTGGTTAAGTTCACTTTATCTCTATATAATTTGTTACTATGTCAGACTCTTGGATCCTATCCAAGTTCATCATACTACCGCTAATTTCTCTAGAAATAATGTCCATCGGTTAGAAGGTGATATGTCTTGAAAAAAAATTTTATTTCATAATGGGATGGAATAGGCATTCAAAACTTCTGAACTTCCTATAAACTTACATAAAACAGATCTAATTACGAGTTTACGAAACTCCATTCATAGCGTAAATTGAATAACCACATATCTAAATCTATTTAAGATCGAGGTTCTTCTCTAATTCATATCTTATATGAAATCACAGACTATACTCTTTTATGAAATTAAGTTTAACATGTATACTTGGTCTTAAGTAAATATCCTTATAGAAAAATAACTCAACTTCACTCATTATTATTTGTATTTTGTCCAATAAAATGTGATTACTCCTTATCAATATATCATTATGAATCATAAGATAAAGCGACTTTAGAGATGAAATCCTATTCATTTTTAGGTAATATTGAATTTTTTTCTAATATACTCACATATTCGATTAAAGAAAACTATTTTGTCCCCTTGGTAAGTTTTTTTACTTTCGTTTATATTTTATGAACTTACCATAGATACCTAAATTATATATCAAATACATATGTTTATCCTGGATAATCCATCGGTGAATTTAACGAAGTAAGTAGATCCACTTTGGTAATATAAGACTTGGGACTATAAAAATCTATATGTATCATTCTAAGGAGTTCAAAAACTCTTTTGTTGCTCCCATTAAATGGGTGCTTTGCCCTTTAGTAATTTGAGATATAAATTACAAATACCATATGATTTGTAATCATATGATTAATAAGTCATTTCTCAAATATATAGCTTAGTTTATAATCCTAAAATACATTGTTAAATATTTTATATGCTTCTATATTTACTATGGCTAACCTATCACTATTGTTATGAAATAAATACCCTCATGGAAATGTCAAACTACAAATTTATTTTAAAATTAATATTCATATTATAACAAAACTGCTTCTAGTTTTAGTTAAGACTATAACTACATATTATTTCATAAATAATTTTTGGCATATATGGAAAGTAATCTTCGAAAACTTGGTGCGTCCACTAGTAAATGTTATATGGCATGCTCCCACTATATTTGCTATTATAATAACAACATTTTAAATACATAGTTCTATTTAACTACTTACTACATGTTATTTATTTCCTTTATTGAAACCAATTTATAGCTAAGAGTTTTAGATCAAATATCACGTACTCAAAGAAATAATTTTTATACAAAAACTCTAAAATAAAAGTACATTTCGAATAAAAACTATATTTGTAATTCTCATATTAAGCATCTTCAAATATTATAACCAATTGCATTTTTAATGTCTTTTCATAAAACAAAAGTGACCACTCACTCTCTTCATCCCAACCGTGCTAATACCATTACCATTCTCAAACTTTCTGTAACACCCCTGATTTTAGTCTAATATTATGTAGGAAATTTAATAGAATAGATTAAATAGAATAATGTAGTGGGATATGGAGATGAGATCTGAAAATTAATAAGGTCGGGCCATCATTAATAAATTAAGCAAGATTGTTTAAACTTAATCTAAGGAGGCATAATGAGAAAGGTATATTAGGAATAGATTCTAAAACCGTCACCCTCTCATTCATTCTCATTTTACAATATTAAAATAATCTAAAACCTATGGGAAGAGGCCGACCATCACTAGGGAAACTAGAAGAGGAAAACTAAGGAAAATCAAAGGGGATTCCAAGGAAATTAAAGGCTTTATCAAATCCCAACTCCAACATCAAATCTAAGGTGAATAATAAGTAAACCATCTCTATTTCTTATTTTTGAATTAGGCTATGGGTAGTATCTGAATTTTTTTGATAGTTTTGCCAAGTTATGGATACATAATTATTGTTTGGATAGAATAATGATTTGTGAAATTAATTAGAGGGTTTTAAGGGTAAAACCTATGTTTTTGATCTCTAATTGCTTTATTCTCTGATATGTCATGTAAAACCTTAATTTGAAGATAGGTATTTAATTTTATAATTTTCAAGTTAAATTGAATATTTTATGAATTTCTTAAGGTGGAAATTTGGTTTATTTGGGCTTTAATTTTGAAAAATAATTTAATATAGTTTTTGGCCCCAAAATTTTTATATGACAAAGAGTATGATAAATTTGAACTTTTGTGATTTTTTAGGATTTTTCCCAAATAAATTTGAATTTCTATGAATTTATTATACTAAATAAGTATATAAATTAATAATTAATTAACGATATTAACTAATTAAATGAATAAAAGGTTTTGGGAAGGTAAATATGAATTCGGTAAATTCTGAAAAGAAAATAAAAAATCTTGTTACCAACCAATCATATTTTGAAAAATATTTGTAGTAGGTAAAAAGAATTTACTTTGAAAGGGAAGAAAACAGTTTTATGATAATTACAACCATGCCACTAATATGCGGTATTCCCACTTTGTTTGGCATTAGTAATTAAAGGCGGCATCGACATAGAACAGTGCATGGGATACTTATACCTTAAGTATGGGATGCGTTGGGCTATGCATGCAGCATCGTCAAAGGTGGTATCATCTTACACCTATGATAGGCAGCATCGGCATAAAAAATGCCTAGGATACTTACATCGTGGGTATATGACGCATTGACATGCACGCGGCATTGTTGATATGAGTATAGCGTGTTTTAGGGTTATGGGAAGCATTGATGGTGCGAGTCATCGATGCCGACACTATAGGTTTTGCGGCATAATAGCCAACGTATAATATTTTTGGCGTCCTATAATTTCTTATTTTTGGCAATCTTGCTAGGCGATATTGGTGCCACATTTCTTCTATATCACCAATAAGGCTCTATAGATCATGTCGCCTTGTTTTTATGATAAAAGTTTTGCTTTGAAAGGTGGATAAACTATATCGTATGTATGTCGACAACCATGTTATCAACATAAGTTTTTATACATAAAAAAATATATGTTTTGTCTTCTAACCTTGGATAAAGGTTCGTCATGGGTTATGTGAGGTATTGATGCCGCCTCTCTTCATTTTATATGGCCACAATGCTTAGTTTTATGAAAATTTAGACTATGTTTTAAAGGGCGAGATAGCCAATGTTAAGAAGGTCGATAACCTTATGATTTCGGCAGTTAGCCATATGATTTATAAAAATCTAAAATTTTGTTTTCTAACCTTGGATAGAGGATCAACATTGTACAGTGCGACATGAATGCCACAAATCTTCTATATAAATGATGGCAAGTCGAAGGTCTTTATTTTGACATTAATTGAGGATACCAATGTATGTTATTTGATTTGCTAATTGTTTCATGAATTCGACATTAATCATTGGGGACACCAATGCACACCATTTCAACATGTTATAAGTTAAAGGGCATACGACCTAATTGAGGACACCAATAGACATGGGTTGAACATTTGGTTAAATATGAATTAAATTGACAAGTGATAGGGTCATAGTTATCCTAGGAAAACTATGGGATGTGTGATGGATAGTCCACATCATGTCGGAGATGGATAGTCTCCATATGGTTATAGAAGGGTTCATAGTTATTCTAGGCAAACTATGCGATGTATGATGGATAGTCCACATCATTTTAAATAAATAAACCATATGTGATGGGTAGTCCATATGGGAAGGGATAGATAATCCATAAAGTTGTTTGTATGTGAGATGGATAGTCCATATAACTTTGATAATGAAACCATGTGGGATGGGTAGTCCATATGGTAGGGCATGGGAAATCCAAATAATTACATGTGAGATAGGTAGTCCACATAAATATAAGATGGATAGTCAATTGTAACTAAAATAGATAAACAGATGAGAGTTAAGACGGATAGTCTAATGAATTAGGACGGGTAGTCCAATACATATTGCATGATTGCAAATACTTATTTTCTATGTCTTAACCATTGTGGATGCAGGAACAAAGTATATGGTTAATGTGTTTTATTTAAGATACGAGTGAAGGAAAAACTCATTCTGCTTAGTGGCGTGGTCTCACTAGATATCTATTTTCGGTTCGAGATGGTAGGTTATTTTTCACACCAGACTGTTTGCAAAGTTTTTGTTTTTCCCTTTAAACTCTCTAGTACTCATTTGAGTAGGTCAGAGTAAGGGTTCTCAAGTTTTTCCAATTATACGAATAAGCTTCCGGAGACATGCAGGAGGCAACTTACCTATTTAGGAGTTCTTATCTAATCCGCTGCGTTTTTTGATTTTGTCTGTTTGGATTAATGGCAAGTTATATCATTGTCAGGTGTTAGACTCTAATCCGTTAAGGGGGCATCTTTATATGTCACTCTTGGAGTATTCTGTAGTAATTATATTTTCTCTGAACGTGAGATTGCAAATAGGATTATGTAATGAATATGGAATACTATTTGTAAAATGTAATGTGAAAGTTTGCCATTAAATTATGTGTAAAAATTTTCATATTCATGTGCTTCTGATGTTACTGATATGGTTAACAAAGCAATTTTGTCATTGGAAATTAATACTATGGATGACTGCAGCATCCATAGCGCTTAGTTACGGACATCAAAATGGGGGATGTTACAAGTTGGTATCGGAGAATAGGTTTGTGTAAAACTTAAAAGATTAAAAGATTTTTGAAAACATAATCCTAATGTATAAAAGAACAAGATTGGGATAACGCTATAGTAACGTACTTTTATTTGCTATATATAAGTGTGTATTCTACCCCTCTCTCTTAGACCATTCTTCTGTACCTTACTAAGGCTCATATGCAGAATACGAGAAAGCAAGGTATGGAAGCAGGAAACGGAAGAGTGAATGTAGGTGGTGGAAGCACCACAACCAACGGAAATGCTCAACCCAACACTAGATGGAATTCGAATCGACAGACAAATGCTAATTAGAATGCCAATAAGAGTACTAGAACCCCACCAGTAGATATGGGGACTATGTATCAGTTTTTTGTCAACATGATGCAAGTCGGACCTACGATTGCTTTAGCTAGTGGAAATGCTGCTATTACAGGAGGAGTTAATCCCATGGCACCGGTTGGTAATAACTATGTCAAACTGATCTGAGGTTATACTAGTCTTGGAGGGAAGCCTTTCCTCAGAACTAAAGATGCTATTGAAGTGAAGAAATTGATGTTCCATTATGAAAGAATTTTTGCTAATTTGGTTCTGAATGATGAGCTAAAAAAAGGTTGGCTTCAAGACAGTTGCAAGGAGCTGCTTTATTCTAGTGGAATAGGGTGACCGTAGGTGTACTAGAAGAGGAATTGACTTGGGTTGACTTTTGAAGGAGATTCGAGGAAAGATTTTTATCTGAGGTAGCCAAGTTCGCCCTGCTCAGGAAGTTCATGGAACTGGAGCAAGGGGAAATTTCGATGTTGGAATACTCTGCTAAGTTTGATGAGCTATTTAGGTATGGATATCCTACCATTGACATTGTAACAACCCTGTATTTTACAAATATTTTTAAATTGATTTTTCCAGATTCAAAAGCTTTATTTATGAAAAAGAATAAATTTTGTTATTTTAAATATAAACTTTGATTTGATGTGGATTAGAATTCCAAATATGACTAAATTTAATATTTCCAGAAAATGTGAATTTTGGTCAATAGTCAAACTTTGACTTTTAAATTTAAATTTTAAATATTTGAAATTATAAATTTTATCTTTTATTATGAAAATAGATTTAATAACATGAATACTGCTTTTCGTTTTGCTGAAAACGGGGTTAAAATGTAAAAGTTATGTACATTTCAATTTTTAGTATAATTTGTTTTATTGTGCAATTTTGCCTATTTTAAATTTTATAAATCATATTTTCTTTCTTATATTTTGTTTTAATATGTGTTAATATGTTATTTTATGTATATTTTGTCTTTTTATATTTTTATAATGATAATGGAATTTTTCCAAAATTTACTGTATTTATTTTTCATTTTTAAAGGCTGTTTTCCTATTTTCTGCTATTTTCTTCATTAAAAATTATATGTAAATTAAATTTTAAATATTTATTTTGTGAATGTATTTTTATTTTATGTTATTATTTATGTTTAAAAATATATTACAAGCTCATATGAATTTTCTAAAGTTTATACCATTCATTTTCAATTTTTCTAGCCTAGTTGACAATTTTTGCTATTTTCTTGATTTAATTATTTATAATTAATATTTATTTATTTATATTTTTTTTATTTGTTACATTTTCGAATTTTAACTGAAATTATATGTATTTCTAGATATTTAAACTTATTAAAAATAAATAGAGGAAATTTGAAAAGTTTTAAACTCTTGAAACTCCTAAGGCTTTCCATCTCCCGACCTTTCATTTTCCCAACTATTCTCTTAATTGTTTTGGGCATGTAATCTACTCATTTCAGCTGCATTTTTTTTTCACTTTCAGGAAATTCATTTCTCCTCCTCTCACAAAAAAATCACGGCTATTCTCCTTGTCCTTTTATGATTTTCTACTTGAATTTGCACATGCTCTCCACCTTCATAGCTGTATTCCCCTTCCTCCAAGCTGTGGTTGACCACCACCACCACTTTTCTCTGACCATCACACAGCCTAACACCTCTTCTCTTCAGGCCAAGCCAAGCCATGATGAAGATCATCACAAAAATCCATCTAAACTTGCATAAAACTCCAAAATAATGCACTAGTCACCACTATTACTTCACCTTCATCCACCACCTTGGCCACCACCATAGCCGCCACCACCACATTGTTTTGACCACTTACCATCACCCCTTACCTCTGTCCAGATCTGGAGCAAGCATGGCCAAGCCCAAACAATGACTAGACCGAGCCTAGTGTGCACCAAAACCACTCCTTTTGGCCTTGACTCTTTGTCTTCTTCATGTGTAACTCCTACCATCATCATTCCATTGTTTTGCCTTCTTTTTGCTGACCATTGGATGAGTATTTCAGGTCTAGACCGGATCATAGCTGAGCCAAATGATGTCATGGCCAAGCACTTGAATGGTTCAGGCAAGGTCAAGTCATCTATTTCTTTGTTGCTCCTTATTTAAAATTGTTTCAATATTGTTTGTGTTGAATATTTATGTATACATTGTCTTGTTTTTTATATGTATACAAGGCAATTATATTTGGCTCTCCCCTCTCAAATCATATTCATGTTGTCGTGCCTTCAAAGATTCTATGTTATGTGTTTGGTCATCATCTCCAGCTTAAACAAGTGAGTTATTCTCACCAGACAATATGTACCTATATAACTAGTAAATTGACACCCTGCGAATCTGTAGAAATATATTATCATGTTATATATGCTTATATTATTATCATATGATGTTCACACCTGTTATTACATCTGTTATATCATATGTTACTGTTATTTAATATTATTCTGTTATTTATATCTGTTATCACCATTGCAAGTTCCCTGTAGATTAGAATCACTATGGGTTGAAATGATACATACCCGAACGGACTTTAGAATAGGAAAAAATCGTTATGGGCTGAAATGATAGGCCTGAACGATTTTTATTTAAAATTATTTTAACTTGGGATTGCGGGTTTGAAATGATAGAACCCGGATTTTTCTTTTTTTTTACTGCGGATTGAAATGATACATATCCGTATCACTTGACCTAAGTTAGAAAATTATATACAGGCCCGTGGTTATTTTATAAACTGTTTTGGATATTTTTAAGTATTTTAAAAATTATAAATTTATGAAATTTGATTTAAATAGATTTTGAAATGTTTTAAAATAAAGAAATTATGATTTTTCTATGTGTTAAAAATGTAATTAATGAAAGGTTTAACTGGATTTTTGAAATATAACTTAAGTTGGAAATTTGGAATTTTGGTTAAAAATGATATTTAAGTTATATAAAAAAATGGATATTAAATTTTATTTGGAAATGGTAAATATGATAATTTGATTAAATTTGAATTTAAGTGATTTATTAAAGTATTATTGATTTTTCTATGAATTCAAGTGGTTAAATAAATGAATGTATAAAAGTGATCTTTTAAAATATAACTTGACTTGGAAATGTGAAATTTGATTTTAATTAAAAGTTTAAGTTAATTAAATAAAATTGGAAATTTAGTTAAATTTGTGAAATGGTAATTTAAATTTGAAGTGTTAAGTTTATTTGTTGAAATGTGAAGAATTGGAAACTTTTACACTTAAACTTATTAAGTAAATTGTTGAAAATTGGATTTTATTATAAGAAATTTATTGTGAAAGAAACGTGTAAAGTTCTAATTAATGAAAGAAATATGTAGAGTTTTAATTTATGAAAGAGACATGTAAAGTTTTAATTTATGGAAGAATATGTAAAGTTTTTAATTTATGAAAGAAACATGTAAGTCTTAATCACTGTAATATTGAATAAAATAATAAATGCCCTTTTTGTAATAAAACGTAAATTAAAACGTACATTTGATAATGTAAGTGTAATTAGTGTAATATTGATTAAATGATAAATGCTCTTTACTGTAATAGAAATGTAAGTTAAAAGTACATTTAATATGTAAGTTTTAATTTATGTAAATGACACATTTTAATGACTAAAATAATAAAGTTTCTTTATTGTAATGATAATGTAAGTTAATAAGGTACTCTTAACTTAACATAAGAATTTCAGCATTGAATTGGATATTACAGTAACAAAGTTTATTTAACTATAAGGCTATGATAAAATGACCATGTTAAAAATTTGTAAGTATATAAATACTTTGATTATATAAGATGTTAAATTGGAAAGTATTACATTCCAAAAATGCTATGATTACTTAAGGTTACATTTCCAAAATGCTATGATAATTTAAAGGAAGATTTCAAGTTTAATAAATTAAAGGAAATATTAAGTGATTTTGAAATTTGGGTTTTTTTGAAATGATGTATTATTGAATTGGTTTTGAAATGGAAATGATATATTTTTGAATTGGTTTTGAATAGATATGTTTTGGGTTTGAAAGTATGTATTAGTTTGAAAAAAATGATATGATTTTGAAATGGTTTAAAGGATGTATTTTGATTTGAAACATAAACTATTTTGAAATTTATAACCACGGGTTATAATAACGATTGGTTGGCAAAGAGACCGGGATCGGATATGGACATACTCTCTGTCGATACCGAAAACCACTTTGACAACCGTGTACGCGGTGGAGATTCCAGAATGAAGTAGGATGGTGGCGACGTTCTTAAGGTATGTTACGTGGACCCAACTCCCGTGAGTTGGCATAAGGTGGCTAAAACAGGAGCGATCTCGGACCAGTGAGGTAGCACCTCTTCTCGGACACATTTCTTCGATATTATACTCTTACTTGTGATTTGACTAGATGGCCATCCTCCGATTTGGGAATGTTGTTCGAGGTGGAACGGTAGTGGCTGCTATGCGTATCCATCAGTCCGTGTGCGTAATTGGTATATCTACCCTGGCATTGCCTAGTTGTGCCGTGTCACCTACCATATCGAGCTTTACTACGATTATGATTTTAAGATCCGACCGCGTTAAGGTTCTCCATCCCCTTAACGCTATTTTCTATATGATTATACTTTACTTATTTAGACACTATTATAATATCGAATATTACTACATAGTAGATAGTTTAACGGATCCTTAGAGGATGGGCGGTCCCAAGCATCTTCTAAGTTACTTGTACCTTTATTACAGTTCACTTGAGTTGGTTTACATTATATAAGTATATATTGTCCTGACTCGAGTGTTTTGTGTTTTGCTTTACGCTCGGGTCAGCCTGAGTTATTCACAGATTTGGATTTCCACTCTCTTGGAGATTTGAATCGTTGGAGATTATCTGCTTGTCTTGTCCTATCTATTTCAGTTCCGTTGTTCTACTCAGCTTGTACTTGGTTATTTTATTGAGACTTTTGTTGTACTCTATTTCTTCTGTTGTATCTTATGTAACTCTGATATATTTATATAGTAGCTTCATGAACTACTATTTCTTTTACTTCCGCTGCATTATTTTACTCTGTGTCTGTGATCTGTGATTATATTTATTTACTGTATATTCTGAGATATGCCAAATTTTAATTACAACGCGGTATTTTGAGCAATTCAACTCCGGCATGAGTGTCTACCTATACACTTATAATGGATGCGAATGGTTGAAAATATCGGGTCGTTACAGTTGGTATCAGAGCTTTGGCTTTGAGGCAAAACTTAGAATGTATGGTAAATTTATTTACAGAATCACTTTCGTTCGAGTTTGAATCTCTTCCTTTTGATTCGATTTCCTTTGAATTTTGGAACGTTTCCTGCGGTTCCAAAATTCATTTGTGTCCCTCACTATTCATCATCTTTTGATTCTAGAGTATCCCATGACTTCACTTCGAATGATCTTTATAGTGAATTGGCGATCTCGCCAATATTCTAATTTTCTTGTAAAGGGGTGAAAATCCTTTACAGTCAGCATCGATTCACCAGAGATTTTATCTATCCTTGGTTTAGATGCTAATATCTTTTATTATTCCAAACTCTATCTCTTGAGATCGAACGTAGATTTATCCCAGAAAAATCCACATCGATCTTATTCTTTAAGTCACGGTTGACCCGGTTAAGGTTGTCCGCGATTTATCTAAGCTTACCCATCTCTCTACTCTGTTTAACCATCTTGTCTTTTGTTTCTAAACTATCTCCAAACATTTTGAATTGTACTTGTAAATCTATGTTTTGTTTTATATATGGTGTTGTTTGAGTTGTTGATGTTGATTTGGGTTTCCGATCGATTCGTCTGATCAACACTATCGATAGGATTTCTAAAACACTTTGACAGAACAAACTGACACAATATTATAAAAAAAATTTGGTTAATGAAATAAATTTTGATATATAATTTTATGGAACTTAATAAATTGATTTAAATTGATAATTTGAAATGATAATACTTGATTTATCATTTATTGTTCTACAAATGAATTTATAAATAGTTGTTTATAAATTTATTTGGGAACTGAAATGAATTTAAAACAAGAAAGTTAAAGAATTTAATTTCCGATGGTTTCAAACCTTGTGTTTAAAATTTTTAAAAGGATATTATTTAAAGTATTTCGAATAGAAATTTTGTTTTCAAAGAATTTTAAAAGGTTTAAAATTTAGTGCTCTTCTCTTTGTCGCTGGAAAATAATTTCGGTGATGACTGCAGCATCATCGACGTTCATTTTCGAGTTTCGAAGTGAAGAAACCATTCTGTAGTCTTGCTACAGCTTTGTTTTGGAAAATCTAATTGATTTGAATTTCTAAAATATGACTGGATTACAATATATATAGATATATGATTTAAATTTGATTTAACATATTATGTATATATAATTACTTATCTCCAAATGGTTTGAAGATGTTCGAAGATTCAAATTCTTAAATTTTATCTTGAAGAATAATTTCAATTATAAGAAGAAAAAAATAAAAAATTTGGATAAATGATTCAAACTTGAGATAATTGAATTGGAAAGTTTTATTTGTATAATACAATTGCATTCAAATATAACTTACCTTAAATTTTTTTTGAAGTTAACAATGTAATTGGATAATATGCAGTACAGAAATGATTTTATAAATAAAATTTGAGTGGTTATAATAAATGTTATACACTTAAATTTTAGTTATAAAAGATTAACAGAGGAAAATAGTGAAAAAGGAATTTAAAGAGATTTTATTTAAATAACTTAATAATCAAATTTGATTTAATATGGAACCTTAAGTCTAACCTAGGAATTTTAATAATGGTTATTTCCTGAAACGAATATGTTGTATAATAAATAATGTATCTTTGAATAGATAAAATAAAATACATTGGAATTGGACATTTTGTAATAAAGTTTATTTAACTTGAATTCATAGTTTAATTGATGTCTAAATGAATAAATGTGTAAAGGAATTTGATTGTTATATTTTCTATGATAAATATTTTATTTATGAAATAGATATGCCTTGAAAAATGAATAATTATGATTTAAATAGTTAAAATGTATTTTAACATCACTAAAATTTGATAATTGAGAATTTGGTTTTCAAATGAAATTTTAAGTGTAACTTATTAAAGGAATATCTATTTATGAAATAAGTATTTTAAATAAAGTGTTAGGTTATGTGTTAAATTAAGAGCTAACTAAAACAGTGAACTTTTAACTTAATAAATGAAGTATAGTTTGATTTGAATATTCCATTCATAAAGTTTGTTTAATAAGTCATAAGTTGAATGATATCCAAATAAATATTTCTGTAATTGAACTGATTTGAAATATTAATATATCTACTGTAGCATTTTATAAGTACTACTATTTTGAAAATACAATGTTTTGGAAATTTTTATAATTAAATGAACTTAGAAATGTTACAACTTTAAAATGAATATTATTTGACCTTGAATTAAAATGGTTTAAATGAAGATTACTTTTTTTAGGGTGTTATGATTTTCTAAGTGTTATGTTTAAAAAAAAAGAATAACTTGTCCAAAGTGTTATGATTTTAGCAGGGTGATTTCCAAATGATAAACATCCCTAAATTGTTATGATTTCAAAGCATTATGGTTTCAAATTTATTATCTTATTTTGTTTTTCAAACTACCTTTTGGTTGTCATTATTTCTCTTATCTTGTTACAGAATGGGAAGGCTATTGCTTATACTAGTCCGTTTAGAAATCTTTCTATAATCTTTGATAATCTTTGTTACTCATCTGGATCTGAACACTGTTTTTCCATTCATAGACCGTCGGTCAAGTGAAAAGGGTGATTCAGACTCTGGAGGATCTTTTCGTGTTTGTGTTCTTGATTTGATCACCTCCATCTTGTTAAACTTACCTATAACAATAGTTATCAGGTGTAATTCCAATCTTCCTATCATCTTGTCTAAAACCTATTTCATTCTATCTTTTTCTGTGCTTTCCCGTACCTCGTTCCTTTTCGGGGACGAAAAGTTTTGAGTGGGGGAGAGTGTAACAACCCTGTATTTTACAAATATTTTTAAATTGATTTTTCCAGATTCAAAAGCTTTATTTATGAAAAAGAATAAATTTTGTTATTTTAAATATAAACTTTGATTTGATGTGGATTAGAATTCCAAATATGACTAAATTTAATATTTCCAGAAAATGTGAATTTTGGTCAATAGTCAAACTTTGACTTTTAAATTTAAATTTTAAATATTTGAAATTATAAATTTTATCTTTTATTATGAAAATAGATTTAATAACATGAATACTGCTTTTCGTTTTGCTGAAAACGGGGTTAAAATGTAAAAGTTATGTACATTTCAATTTTTAGTATAATTTGTTTTATTGTGCAATTTTGCCTATTTTAAATTTTATAAATCATATTTTCTTTCTTATATTTTGTTTTAATATGTGTTAATATGTTATTTTATGTATATTTTGTCTTTTTATATTTTTATAATGATAATGGAATTTTTCCAAAATTTACTGTATTTATTTTTCATTTTTAAAGGCTGTTTTCCTATTTTCTGCTATTTTCTTCATTAAAAATTATATGTAAATTAAATTTTAAATATTTATTTTGTGAATGTATTTTTATTTTATGTTATTATTTATGTTTAAAAATATATTACAAGCTCATATGAATTTTCTAAAGTTTATACCATTCATTTTCAATTTTTCTAGCCTAGTTGACAATTTTTGCTATTTTCTTGATTTAATTATTTATAATTAATATTTATTTATTTATATTTTTTTTATTTGTTACATTTTCGAATTTTAACTGAAATTATATGTATTTCTAGATATTTAAACTTATTAAAAATAAATAGAGGAAATTTGAAAAGTTTTAAACTCTTGAAACTCCTAAGGCTTTCCATCTCCCGACCTTTCATTTTCCCAACTATTCTCTTAATTGTTTTGGGCATGTAATCTACTCATTTCAGCTGCATTTTTTTTTCACTTTCAGGAAATTCATTTCTCCTCCTCTCACAAAAAAATCACGGCTATTCTCCTTGTCCTTTTATGATTTTCTACTTGAATTTGCACATGCTCTCCACCTTCATAGCTGTATTCCCCTTCCTCCAAGCTGTGGCTGACCACCACCACCACTTTTCTCTGACCATCACACAGCCTAACACCTCTTCTCTTCAGGCCAAGCCAAGCCATGATGAAGATCATCACAAAAATCCATCTAAACTTGCATAAAACTCCAAAATAATGCACTAGTCACCACTATTACTTCACCACCTTCATCCACCACCTTGGCCACCACCATAGCCGCCACCACCACATTGTTTTGACCACTTACCATCACCCCTTACCTCTGTCCAGATCTGGAGCAAGCATGGCCAAGCCCAAACAATGACTAGACCGAGCCTAGTGTGCACCAAAACCACTCCTTTTGGCCTTGACTCTTTGTCTTCTTCATGTGTAACTCCTACCATCATCATTCCATTGTTTTGCCTTCTTTTTGCTGACCATTGGATGAGTATTTCAGGTCTAGACCGGATCATAGCTGAGCCAAATGATGTCATGGCCAAGCACTTGAATGGTTCAGGCAAGGTCAAGTCATCTATTTCTTTGTTGCTCCTTATTTAAAATTGTTTCAATATTGTTTGTGTTGAATATTTATGTATACATTGTCTTGTTTTTTATATGTATACAAGGCAATTATATTTGGCTCTCCCCTCTCAAATCATATTCATGTTGTCGTGCCTTCAAAGATTCTGTGTTATGTGTTTGGTCGTCATCTCCAGCTTAAACAAGTGAGTTATTCTCACCAGACAATATGTACCTATATAACTAGTAAATTGACACCCTGCGAATCTGTAGAAATATATTATCATGTTATATATGCTTATATTATTATCATATGATGTTCACACCTGTTATTACATCTGTTATATCATATGTTACTGTTATTTAATATTATTCTGTTATTTATATCTGTTATCACCATTGCAAGTTCCCTGTAGATTAGAATCACTATGGGTTGAAATGATACATACCCGAACGGACTTTAGAATAGGGAAAAATCGTTATGGGCTGAAATGATAGGCCTGAACGATTTTTATTTAAAATTATTTTAACTTGGGATTGCGGGTTTGAAATGATAGAACCCGGATTTTTCTTTTTTTTTACTGCGGATTGAAATGATACATATCCGTATCACTTGACCTAAGTTAGAAAATTATATACAGGCCCGTGGTTATTTTATAAACTGTTTTGGATATTTTTAAGTATTTTAAAAATTATAAATTTATGAAATTTGATTTAAATAGATTTTGAAATGTTTTAAAATAAAGAAATTATGATTTTTCTATGTGTTAAAAATGTAATTAATGAAAGGTTTAACTGGATTTTTGAAATATAACTTAAGTTGGAAATTTGGAATTTTGGTTAAAAATGATATTTAAGTTATATAAAAAAATGGATATTAAATTTTATTTGGAAATGGTAAATATGATAATTTGATTAAATTTGAATTTAAGTGATTTATTAAAGTATTATTGATTTTTCTATGAATTCAAGTGGTTAAATAAATGAATGTATAAAAGTGATCTTTTAAAATATAACTTGACTTGGAAATGTGAAATTTGATTTTAATTAAAAGTTTAAGTTAATTAAATAAAATTGGAAATTTAGTTAAATTTGTGAAATGGTAATTTAAATTTGAAGTGTTAAGTTTATTTGTTGAAATGTGAAGAATTGGAAACTTTTACACTTAAACTTATTAAGTAAATTGTTGAAAATTGGATTTTATTATAAGAAATTTATTGTGAAAGAAACGTGTAAAGTTCTAATTAATGAAAGAAATATGTAGAGTTTTAATTTATGAAAGAGACATGTAAAGTTTTAATTTATGGAAGAATATGTAAAGTTTTTAATTTATGAAAGAAACATGTAAGTCTTAATCACTGTAATATTGAATAAAATAATAAATGCCCTTTTTGTAATAAAACGTAAATTAAAACGTACATTTGATAATGTAAGTGTAATTAGTGTAATATTGATTAAATGATAAATGCTCTTTACTGTAATAGAAATGTAAGTTAAAAGTACATTTAATATGTAAGTTTCAATTTATGTAAATGACACATTTTAATGACTAAAATAATAAAGTTTCTTTATTGTAATGATAATGTAAGTTAATAAGGTACTCTTAACTTAACATAAGAATTTCAGCATTGAATTGGATATTACAGTAACAAAGTTTATTTAACTATAAGGCTATGATAAAATGACCATGTTAAAAATTTGTAAGTATATAAATACTTTGATTATATAAGATGTTAAATTGGAAAGTATTACATTCCAAAAATGCTATGATTACTTAAGGTTACATTTCCAAAATGCTATGATAATTTAAAGGAAGATTTCAAGTTTAATAAATTAAAGGAAATATTAAGTGATTTTGAAATTTGGGTTTTTTTTGAAATGATGTATTATTGAATTGGTTTTGAAATGGAAATGATATATTTTTGAATTGGTTTTGAATAGATATGTTTTGGGTTTGAAAGTATGTATTAGTTTGAAAAAAATGATATGATTTTGAAATGGTTTAAAGGATGTATTTTGATTTGAAACATAAACTATTTTGAAATTTATAACCACGGGTTATAATAACGATTGGTTGGCAAAGAGACCGGGATCGGATATGGACATACTCTCTGTCGATACCGAAAACCACTTTGACAACCGTGTACGCGGTGGAGATTCCAGAATGAAGTAGGATGGTGGCGACGTTCTTAAGGTATGTTACGTGGACCCAACTCCCGTGAGTTGGCATAAGGTGGCTAAAACAGGAGCGATCTCGGACCAGTGAGGTAGCACCTCTTCTCGGACACATTTCTTCGATATTATACTCTTACTTGTGATTTGACTAGATGGCCATCCTCCGATTTGGGAATGTTGTTCGAGGTGGAACGGTAGTGGCTGCTATGCGTATCCATCAGTCCGTGTGCGTAATTGGTATATCTACCCTGGCATTGCCTAGTTGTGCCGTGTCACCTACCATATCGAGCTTTACTACGATTATGATTTTAAGATCCGACCGCGTTAAGGTTCTCCATCCCCTTAACGCTATTTTCTATATGATTATACTTTACTTATTTAGACACTATTATAATATCGAATATTACTACATAGTAGATAGTTTAACGGATCCTTAGAGGATGGGCGGTCCCAAGCATCTTCTAAGTTACTTGTACCTTTATTACAGTTCACTTGAGTTGGTTTACATTATATAAGTATATATTGTCCTGACTCGAGTGTTTTGTGTTTTGCTTTACGCTCGGGTCAGCCTGAGTTATTCACAGATTTGGATTTCCACTCTCTTGGAGATTTGAATCGTTGGAGATTATCTGCTTGTCTTGTCCTATCTATTTCAGTTCCGTTGTTCTACTCAGCTTGTACTTGGTTATTTTATTGAGACTTTTGTTGTACTCTATTTCTTCTGTTGTATCTTATGTAACTCTGATATATTTATATAGTAGCTTCATGAACTACTATTTCTTTTACTTCCGCTGCATTATTTTACTCTGTGTCTGTGATCTGTGATTATATTTATTTACTGTATATTCTGAGATATGCCAAATTTTAATTACAACGCGGTATTTTGAGCAATTCAACTCCGGCATGAGTGTCTACCTATACACTTATAATGGATGCGAATGGTTGAAAATATCGGGTCGTTACAGACATTGTAACGACCCACCTTTTCGACCCTCAAAAGTCGACGCTAATACATCCACGGTACTCATATGCTGACTTCTGAGGGTCGAAAAGGCGGGTCATCACAGTTGGTATCAAAGTGCAAGGTTAAGCGGGAACCTTGGCTTTGGTGGGGTAAACTCATTAGAGATAGGGTTAGTAACACCCTAGAATGAGTTTGAGTGTATGTGTGTATATCTTAGAGCACGTATTTGTTGAGTTTCGGCATTCCCGCGTTTCGTACGCGTTCGCTTCACCGTGTCGACATCAACAGTCGAAGTCTCCTATGACGGCGTCCCGATTGAACATCCCTTCATCGCCTCTCATTGAGCAAATAATCTGGTCTTGGCAACACATTGTAACAAAAGGAATCCCCAATGTTATGTGCCACCAATCCCATATATATACCACGATTATTCCAAATATCCTACGATGTGGGACTTTTAACCGTCCAATCCACACACCCACTCCAATTACAATGCAAGCCACACCTAACAATCTCCACCTTGGCAAGCATTGCTCAAGTCATCTTGGAGTTATACTGAGTCCTCTTCGCGGGGAAGGCGGCTGCTACCCCGAGTTCTCATAAGCAGGGAAGGCGGCTACTTAACCATATCTCCACCTTGACGAGCATCCCATGCTCAAGCCCCTTTAGAGCCAATGCTTCGGTCACACTGCATACTGGTCCCTCAAACCATGGAGCTCTGATAACATGTTGAGTTTCGGCATTCCCACGTTCCATACGCATTCGCTTAACCGTGTCTAGGCGACATCAATGCTCGAAGTCTCCCATGCCGGCAATCCAATTAAACATCCCTCTACCGCCTCCAATCGGGAATATAATCTGGTCTTGGAAACACATTGTAACAAAAGGAATTTCCAATGTTACATGCCACCAATCCTATATATACACCATGATTATTCCGAATATCCTACGATGTAGGATTTTAGTCCATTCAATCCACGCACCCACTCCATTTACAATGTGAGCCACACCTAACAATCTCCACCTTGACGAGCATTGCTCAAGTCACCTTTGGAGTTACATAAGAGTTCTCTTCGTAGTTGGGTCAGGCTGCTACTCCTAGTTCTCATAAGCAAGAAGGGTAAACTGCTTTAACCATATCTCCACCTTGACGAGCGTCCCATGCTCAAGCCCTTTTGGAGCCATGCTTCGGTCACCCTGCATCATACTGGTCCCTCGAACCACGGAGCTCTGATACCAGGTTGAGTTTCGGCATTCCCGCATTTCGAATGCGTTTGCTTCACCATGTCTAGGCGTATCAACGGTCGAAGTCTCCCATGCCGATGTCCGACTAAACATCCCTCCATCGCCTCCCATTGGGCATATAATCTGGTATTGGCAACACATTGTAACAAAAGGAATCCCCTAAATTATAGGGGTGAGTTTACACAAATGATTGCAAATCAACCCTAATACATGCGGAAACAATAAGATCGTGTTGTAGTGCGACAAAACAAACAGAACTGGAGAATAAAACAGCAAATCAGCAAATCACACAAGAAAGTAAATAGAGAGTTCACACATGGATTTATAGTGGTTCCACTACCGCAAGATAGTGTACATCCACTTGGGGAGAGGAGATTTTATTACTTTAAGACAGAAGAATTACAAGATTGATAATGGAGACTAAGAAGAATATAAAGAAATACAAAAGAGAAGATAATTTGTTTCTGATACTTCTATTCATCCTAATCCCTACCTTTATATAAGGATTATTACTTGAGGTTTAAGTAATTGATTTATGGTCATAAATCAATACCTAATTAATTCTCCAAACCATATGGGAAACATTTACCATTTTATTTTTCCAATTTCCCACAATTTTTATGTGTTTTATAAGATTCCTTCTTTAATCATCTAATTAAAGAATTAATTAATTACTTCACTCTTTTTAAAATATTTCTTCCCCTTATGTAGCTAATCCATTGTCCTTTTTAATGCATATAAAAGAGGCAATATATTTGAACAATTATCTCAAATATCTTCCAAATCTTCTTAAGTATGGAAATATTGTATCAAATCTAACAGTATTTGTTAGTGATATAAAAATGTTTTATATTGTGTCGATTGATCTGTTGAGTGGCATGTGGATTCTGGTCAATACGAGTAGCTAATGTTATTGATAGGGATCTCTAAACACTTAAACAAGGCTAACTGGCATAGTATTGTTTTAGAATGGGTAAATGAAATAATTTTACTTAGGATTATATTTTATGTATAAAAGAATTATTTTCAAAAAAATAGTATAGTTACTTTTAATGTATTTGTTTGTTAAGGAATGATAATATTCTATTATTATCATTTAGGGTTTTATTGGTTATGGTTGTCTAGTTGAGCATTGGCTAGGGTTGAGTGTTAATATAGATAGTTTTCCTTTTGAAAATATGGGTTAGAAAAATAGGAAATTGGGGCAACATTGAAACGAACACCTTGTGAATTAAATTTCACAATTTGATAATAGGGCGTTCGATGTTAATGTTGGACTAAGGATTTAGTTTAATAAAAGATGTTTATTAAAGTTAGAATATATAGGAATGATTTTATAGAAGAAAATGGTTTTATAAAGATTGAGTCATAAAATGGGTCATTAAAATAAAATGATTTAAGTAGAAAACTTAAGGACTTAAAAACTGGTGCTTTGAAAATGGTTTTCAAGGTTTTGAAAATTAATAATAGTACTATTTGATAGTATTTTGGTTTAAGTATAAAAATTTTGGGAACGGAAATTTAAGTAAGAAGTATTTTCTTTGGATTGGTTCGGGAAATGAGTCTCGATTTGTTTTGTGACGATCTGAATAATCTTGTAAGTAACGATCGAATGTTTGCCTAGGCGAACATTGTAGTGCACTTAGTAAATTATTCCCTTTATCATTGTACGATCGAAATAAGAACAAACCCAAAGCAAGTTGGTAACAAATATTTTGTTGAATATATGTAAAGTATTGTTTCAAAAAGGAGGATTTTGAAATAAAAGAAGTATTTTTAAGTTAACTAGTTCAAGTGGCCCGAAAATAACTTAAAATGGGAAAGAGATGTGTCTGGATGGTAAACACTTCTTTTGAATATTACCCTTCTTGGTAAAGGGATATATGATACTATTTCGTAGTACCCAGTTCCTTAATATCATTTTAGGGTTACTCGAGTTATATGTATATTTTCTATGAATAAAATAAAAAGTACCATTTCAAAAGATTTTTGAAGTACTACCCGAGTTTTTAGCTCCTAAGTTTTCAAGATGTAAAGGTATCTTGATTTAAAATGGTTAATAAATGAAGCTTTAAAATTGAATGAATTTAATACGAAGGTATAATAGACTTGTTTTATTAAAAGTGTCTTTTGGATTTTAATACTTAGGAGGTTAAATATTATTTGATGTTATTGGGTCGGCTAATAAACAACTTTACCTTATATGTGTCTAAGAAAAAGTAGACTTAGGACTAAGTTTGGATACCAGCATCCTACTCTTCTTATCTACTTGCCAGACCAAATGGGTAAAGAGGTTGAATTGGTCGACTTAGTTTTAAGACCCAAAATTATTTAGGTCTACATCTGAATAGTTAAAAGTGAAGAGATTTAAAAATCAAATGTTTGTGTGTGTGTGTGTGTGTGTATATATATATATATATATATATATTTTGTTAGGGTATAGGAGGGTATTACTAAAGTTAATAAATTTAGATGATTTTATGAAAGGTTTCATAAGTAAGTTGTGTCATTTAGAAATGTTTGAACCTAAGCTGGGATTGTTATGAAATGATTTCTTAAATATTTATGGGAGGGTAAGAAGAAAAATGGGTAAATACGAACCTTTAGATGAGTACGTAGGTTGTATGTAGATCATTTCTCGTTTTCATATAGTTTGATCTAAGATTCAAGTACATGGCTTGAGGTGTTTTACACCATTCTGAATAAGGATTTAGCACTCGATTTTGACGGCAAGCACTTGATGAGGGTTCTTGATAGGGAACCAAAGTTTTCTATCATAGTCATGTAAGGAGAATGGAGGTTTCTAGTAAAGAAGCCTGATCGGAGTCCGCACTAGTGAATTGGGTGAGCGATACTAGCTTATAGGTAAAGTTATCTAATCGGGTTGAGATCGAATCAGTTTTTTCATATGGGTGATTTATGAACATCATGCAGACTTATGAATAGTATTAGGTGTTCATGTGGTGAAATTTTGAGGACGAAATTCTTTTAAGGGGGGAAGAATGTAATGACCAAGAAATTTATCGCTTTGATTTGTGAATATTTAATTAATTTTAAATATTCAAATAATGGTTTTTATAATTAAAATAGCCCTCTTTTCATTTATAACTAATGATATAAAATTCCTTTTTGAATTTGGTTTACAAAAATAATTAGTTAAAAGGAAATTAGAGCTTTTTCAAAAATTCTGATTTTTGATCATCAAGAAGTTGTTGAAAAGGTTGTAAAACACCTTAATATATTTAAACACACACTTGTATAAATAATGAGTACTTAATTAAGTGTGTCAAGATGTAAATATATGTTTACTTAAGTTAAAGAAGGGATGTGACAATTTTCAAAGATTTAAATTAAAAAAAATGTAAGTTATGAAATGTCACACGTCATTTCACATCTTAAGTACGCATTAGTGTAATATCTAATGGATAAAAGGGTGGAACCATGGGGCTAACGTGTATGACAAGGTAAGAAAAGGGTGAGTGATGATATGGCATGAATTTTGTGGAGGGTATGGTACAAAAGGGTATTACGATAATTTTGAAATTCCATTTTATATAACAACAACTTCAAATTTTCTCTCTCTCGTTCTATTTCATTTTCTCAAAGTTTTCCAAAAGTTTATCTCATTCCTATAGCTTTCAAAAACTTGTAATGACTTCCTTCGAAATTTTAAAATTCAAAACCATCTTATTCTTGCTTTTTAACTCTTAAAATAGCTTAAAAATACTTCCTTTCTTTCTCCTTTACCTCCTCTTAGCCAAAACAAGTCCCATACACCCCCACCACCCTCATGGCCGAGTCAATTCCTGCTTAGGCCGAGCCATCTAGGCCTCTTCCAAAAATCACATTTTTATCAAAGAGGAGGCTTAGATCTTGAACCATTTCAAGTTCTAGTCGATTTAATTGAGTTTTGGTAAGTAAAACTCACATCTTTTTGAGAAAAAATTCATCTTTATTTATGTTGTTAGTATTGTTAAATAATATTGGTTGTTTGTTGTATTATAGTGAAAGTTTAGTTTGGTAGTTATATGCTTGTATGTGATGTTGAAATTTAGACTTGAAAATGAAGTCTAATGTTGAGATTAGTTAGAAAGTTATAATCTTGTTTGTGTTATGTTTCTATGGCATGTATATATGGTTGTCATCTTGCTTATGTTGTTGTTGTGACATGTATGTTTATGTGCTGGTGTACTTGTGTTGTATATGCCAAAAAGTTAGCACCTTTGTATGGTTTGGCGATGTGAAATCCATTATATAAAAACTAGGATGTTTCGGTTCCAAAATCGAATCGTTTTAAAATTTCACTTTTTTTTATTTTTAAGAACACTTACTTTATGTTTTGGAAAAGTTAGTAAGCTTTCAAATGTTAAGTTTCCAAAAGAGAAAGCTAAGAAACATTTTCTAGTTATGGCATCCATAGCGATAGTCGCTATGGATGCAGTTTCGCTAAAAAGTCCACTTTTGGCAAATTAAGTTTTTATACTTAAAACACTTTGAAATGTTTTATAAAACGTAATTAATAATGACTAAGAAGTTAATTAATGTTATCTGGCTTTTTGGTCCGACCATATTCGGATTAACTGGACAAGTTAGACTGGGTGATCATCGAGGAAGACAACCAAAAGAGATGATTATTAGGCTCAGTGATCAAGCGCAGGTAATGATATGAAGCGACGATCAACCGAGGCCAACGGATAGACTCTCCAGAATATTCTAAGTATGGAATAATGCCTCCCCTAGGCGGAGGTTCAGGGTATATCCCTTTCCTTAGGGGATCGGTACATATCCTCAATTAATGTCACAAACTTGGTAAGATCGATACAAAGTGACAAGGAAGGCCCCATTAGGCTACATTCCAAGTTTCAAGTCATTTAGAGTTCATATGCTCAAGTTATGGGCAAATTACTTCATCTATCAAAATGATCGGTATAAAAGGGATCGGTACAAAAGGGATCGGTATAAAAGGGATCGTCCATATTCAGCTTTCACTATATATTGCAATAATGATCGGTCAATAACTCAAAATCTACATATGCTATCAACATGAAACTTGGAGTATAAGCTAACTAGGACATGTGGAACATCCCATACGGATCGCATGGCATTTGGAGCAAGTTGGAGGGATCGTAACCTATACCTCTAGAGGGATCGGCAGAAATCAAAATTCAAGTAACACTACTTCATGGAAAATGCGATATCTCACAAACCATACGTCAGAATTGCACGAAATTTAGGGAGCAAGTAGCTTACATCATGGGGCATCCTTCATAGGGATCGCAGCCCATTTAGATGCATTTATAGACCCCGATAGGCTTGCAAATTTTTGGGTCGCCTCATCTTGGTCTTCTGAACCTTCTGCCAAAATTTCAGTCTGATCCGTGCATGTCTTCCCCTATAAGTACTGCAGGCACCGCGTTAGAAAGGGGACTTCTTTCTCTGCCGAAGCTCTGCCATTTTTATTCTTCACTTTTGTAATAATGGATTCCAGCTGATCCAAACACTCTTGTAATGATAATCAAGTGGAATATCAATAAAAATATGAAGTGGATGTAGGTCAAGATTTCCGAACCACTATAAAAATTCTATGTGTTCATTTATAATTTCTGCTCTATTTTAATTTAATTCTTCATTTAGTCTCTATTAGATTCTATTGGGTGTTGATACCCATTTTTGGCTTCAACATTTTGGTGCTTTCACTGATAAATGAATTCAAGGCTTGATTGGATCTCATCGTCTACTAGTGGATTTCCATATTCGCGAGATAGATCTAGCTTTCAAACGATAAACTTCCTATTCTACTCATATTTGAAGAAGATCTAAAGGAAGCTAATAGCCATGGTTAAAGGGACTAAGTCTACTTCCTATGTTTTGGAGGATCCAATTATGCTAGTGTTCTTGTTTGGAGTCGTTCATGTGTTCGTGTCCATTTGGAAGGGATCAGATTCACTCATGTATGCAAGTTCTTGGGGTTAGATGTTGAATTTTGCACTCAAGTTAGCAAAGAGTCGATCCCTCTCTGAAGGCCTAGATGGTCGATCCCTCTCTGAAGGCCTATATGACCGACCCCTCTAGACTTGCTTAATACCGAGCCCACCATGTTTGCTCAATACTGATCCCTCCAAAAATCTTGTATACCAATCCCTCCAAAAAGCTTGTATACCGATCCCTCCAGAAAGCATATGTACCGATCGCTCCAAAAATGCACTGTACCGATCACTCCAAACACATCAATACTAATCCCTCCAGAAAGCATATGTACCGATCGCTCCAAAAAAGCATTGTACCAATCACTCCAAATACATCAATACCGATCCCTCTAGAATATACGTTGATCCCTTTGCTAAGCAAGTACACCGACACCTCACTCAAGGCTGATAACCAATCCCTCTCTTAAGGCTGATAGCCGATCCCTCATTCAAGGCTGATGGCAGATCCCTCACTCAAGGCTGATAGCCGATCCCTCACTCAAGGCTGATAGCCGATCCCTCTCTCAAGGCTGATAGCCATCCCTCACTCAAGGCTTATAGTCGATCCCTCTCTCAAGGCTGATAGTCGATCCCTCACTCAAGGCTGATAACCGATCCTTCACTCAAGGCTGATAGCCAATCCTTCTGTCAAAAGCCCATGTGACCGAACCCATGCCGTAGTGCAGTATCCCCACATTCGAGATTCGGAACTCAACTTAAAGATGGAGGATTCCATCCACTTCCCTTACGTCCTGTGACTGACCAAAGTATAGTGGATCAAGCGGTAAATTCTGAATTGAAACTAAGGAACGGACAAGCAACCGCTAATCAAACGATACTCCCAAAGGTTAAAGAACATAGGTGATGTGACTCTAAGCAAACCCAAGAAATTTTGGCCCAAAGCCAAACTCGGGTAAAACCAAGATTTTCTCCAAGAAAACGCCAAGATGACTCCAACCACCGTTCTTTATTGACCAAACACTTCGAATTCCATGACTCCAAGCAAACCAATTGCCGAATCCAAGCAAACATCAGATTTTCTCGGGTCAGACTCCAAGTAACTTACCACCGATCAATCAATACCTGTCCATCTTGCTTTGCTGATATCTCGGGCATGCATACATCATTCACAAGCATGACAAGTAGCTGTAACTTAAAAACGAATTGGAATGCCAATGACTAAAGCATCTCCCCTAGTCGAAGCTTATTCATTGAAGCCATTCAGTATGTAGAATATCCGAGGAGATTCAATGTACCAATCATATCGGTTTACTCGGGGAAAACTGACCCTAGACTACACCTCATGAAATTCAAGTGGCGTGTGAATTCCGCTAAAGCAATATGTGCCATCGAATGCAGACGCTTTCCTATATTCCTCGAAGGTGTATCGATCATGCGGTTTATGCGATTATCGCCTTGATCTATCTCCGCATTCAATCAACCAGATCAGAAGTTTTTCGAGCAGTTTAGAATGCATGCAACTCACACCGAGGATGTGATGTCATTATCCAATTTATTCTAGATGCTAGTGAGGATATCATACTGATGGCGTTGATAAGGGGAGTCAACCCCCAGAGCGATTTTAGCAGCTCGTTAGCTAGAGAGCCTCCTACGACCTTGGATCATCTCAGTTACAAAGTGAATCAGAAACTAAACAAGAAGGTGGTAGAGCAAACTAGGAGAAAGAAAATACAGGCCCGTTGGCTAAGGACTTAGATTCCAGGAGATGACCCAGGATCTCAAAATTCAACTCATATACTCTTTTGAATGAATCAATCGATAACATCTACTTGGAGACTTACGACTCAGAGCAGTACTGAAAACCTACCTCGAGAGAGTCCACCAAAGCCCAGAGAAAATCCGAGGAAAGTCGTATATTCCTAGATGCACACGGTCCTAACATTGGCGATTACAAACACCTCCGAGATGTGATCGAAAAGCTGATATGGAAAGGAAAGCTTCAATAGTATGTGCAAGCTCTGTAGAATGGCTGGCATGGAACATCTGATGCCTATCAATAACTCTAATTATCAATTGAACCACTGACGATCGACATCCCACAGAAAGGAGCTCGGGGCAAAGTTGAATAGCGAGCATACGATGCTGCTTCACTTACCAATGAGATTTATTTCGATCTTCTTTGAATTATTTCTATTTTAGTTTCAATTGTGCTATGAACTACGACCAACTTGAACTAAAACTACTTCCAAAACGATGCAGGTGACCAAGTACTCAGAGTTGGCCGCCATCCAACCCCCGTAGACCATGATCAGACCTATAGAGTTTCATCAAGATGAGCGTGATTCGACCACTCATCAGCAACCATGTGCCTCTGATTTGGGGCCAAGGACTAGAGATGGAAAAGCTTGTCATGGTCAGAACCCAATACGAAGTGGACATGACTGACCGTCCATTCATCGACCTCTATATTTGACTTGGAGACCTAAGCAAGGCTTGGAACGAATGTGGCCCAATCATCTACTCCTTGGGTCATAAAGTAAAGTTCGAAAAAAAAACATATGCCTCTCTTAAAGCTTAGTGATGTTGGGATCTAACTGGAGTGGACGTGATTTGATCATCTACACATCAACTCTTGCCCTGAACATAAGGGGTAGTTCGAAAGCCCACTTGAAGTAGCTGTGATGGACCGCCTACTCATCAACCACCGCTCTCAACACATAGACACGACTCACCATGAAACGGATGCAACTTAACCGTCCACTCAATAACTCTCTACCTCCGTTTGCTAGTAAGAATACGAAGAAAATTGCACAAGACTTGATATCCAACCCCAGCCTGGATGTGATCAAACCATCCATCATGCACCTCCTTCCTTGACTTGATTGGAAGATCTACAATCACTAAGTGGACGAGAATCGACCATCCATTTGTCAAGTTTCGTCCTTGATGTTGGAGGCAGAATACTATACCGTGGATGAACGTGATCCGACCGTTCATTCGACAACTCTTGCCTCGACGTAGTAAATGAGGTATAAACCATCCAAATAGAAGCATGACCGCCCACGACGAAAATTCTCTAAGTCCATGACGTGGACTAGAATACTCTAAGTCCCTGAAGCGGACTAGAGTATAAATGATTTGACAAAAATCTCTAAGTCCCTAATGCGGATTAACGTACTCTAAGTCCCTGAAGCGAACTAGAGTATAAACGATTTGACAAAAACCTCTAAGTCCCTGATGCGGACTAGAGTACTCTAAGTCCCTGAAGTAGACTAGAGTATAAATAATTTGACAAAAATCTTTATGTCCCTGATGTGAACTAGGGTACTCTAAGTCCCTGAAGCGAACTAGAGTATACACGATTTGACAAAAACCTCTAAGTCCCTGATGCGACTAGAGTACTTTAAGTCCTCGAAGCGGACTAGAGTATAAACGATTTGACAAAAATCTCTAAGTGCCTGATGCAGATTAGATACTCTAAGTCCCTGAAGCGGACTAGAGTATAAACGATTTGACAAAAATCCCTAAGTCCCTGATGTGGACTAGAGTACTTTAAGTCCCTGAAGCAGACTAGAGTATAAACGATTTGACAAAAATCTCTAAGTTCTTGACGCGGACTAGTGTACTCTAAGTCTCTAAAGCGAACTAGGGTATAAACGATTTGATAAAAATCTCTAAGTCCCTGATGTGGACTAGAGTACTCTAAGTCCCTAAAGCGGACTAGAGTATAAATGATTTGACAAAAACCTCTAAGTCCCTGATGCAGACTAGAGTACTCTAAGTCCCTAAAGCGGACTAGAGTATAAATGATTTGACAAAAATCTCTAAGTCCCTGATGCAGAATAGAGTACTCTAAGTCCCTGAAGCAGGCTAGAGTGTAAACGATTTGACAAAACCTCTAAGTCCCTGATGCGAACTAGAGTACTCTAAGTCCCTGAAGCGGACTAGAGTATAAATGATTTTAAAAAAACCTCTAAGTCTCTAATGCGGACTAGTGTATAAACAATTGGACAAAAATCTCTACGTCCCTGACTGGGGACTAGAGTACTCTGCGTCCCTGACTGCGAACTAGAGTATAAACCATTCGACAAAATCTTTACTTCCCCGACTGGGGACTAGAGTATAAACCATTCGTCAAATTATCTAAGTCCCCAGAGTGCGGACCGAAGTATGAACACAAATTGGGCGCGAGTCGACCGCTCGTAGAATAACTCTAAGTCCCCAGAACGCGGACTGGTGTATAAACATGGATGAATATATGAGTGGATTTCGACCGTTCTCTATTCCACAAACTCCGTCCTAAAATCAACAGGAGGAGTATAAACTCGCTAAATGGAATTCGACCGTCCGACTTATGGCCTCGCCAAATCAATGTTAGGGGCAGTACAAATCACTAAAAGTTGAATATGATAGCTCATTATAGCTCTGGCTTGGTGTTCTTTACAACTTAAGGCAATGACTGTAAGGAGGCCTCAATACAATACCAATCGAAACGACATCCGAAGTTACAGGTGACTGACTATATCGTACCATCAGATCGAGGGTCAATATTAATCTGCACCAAACATAAACGGATGTGACCCGGATGTCCCTCGAAAAACTATGATCACCAGAGTGCAAATAGGAGAATAAACCACGAAGACTTGATCATTAATTCTCCAGCACCCTCCTTCGGTCCATCAGGAGGAGTATGAAACTGGATGAGCATGACCCGACTGCACTTGATCCAACTTTAAACCTAGATCTGATTACAGAATATGAATTAAAGTGGACATGGTTGACCGTCTATTACCCAACTCATGCCCGAAATCTGATGAAGCATCGAAGTATTCCCCCTGGAAGGAAAACTAGAATACAATCCAGGATAGGCGAGACTCGGCCTTCCATTAACCAACCTGATCCCGTGATTCAATAGGAAAGAGTGTAAAGCTAAAGTGGACATGGTTTGCCTTCCTACTTATCGATGTATGACCAGACTTGGGGCACGAGCGAGAAACATGATGAATATGAACCGACCATTTAACGATCAACTCTATGTCTTTGGAGCTTAGGTGGGAGTATAAACATATCTAGGACAAGACTCGACCGTCCATGCAGTAGATTTATCAATCCGAGACTGGGAGCAAAAGTGTGATCATCCAAAGATTGGCTACGATAGCTCAATATTGTAACTTATATATAGTGTTTACAACCACCCGAGGCTACGACCGAAAGGATGCCTAGAGATGGAATCATCAAATCGATGCCCAAGCTCATGGGCAACTTACTATCATTCCAACCTGAATGACAAGCAATAGTTTGCCAGTACAGTGAATGGAAAGCACATTACTCGAATACACAAGCAGATTCAAACTCAAGGCAAGAGCCAGCTATGTAGCTGCACGCAACTCGAGGTTGACCCTTACTCGACATTTTCTTCAACGGGCTTCTAAGCTTGATCTTTGGCCATTTGCAGATAATCACTCAAAGCATTTAGAGCCCTTCACTATCAGACTTAATAACTCATGACAAGACTCGAGGATTCGACTGGAGTAACCATCATCATTGACCGTCCCAACCAGATTTCACATTGATTGTTACGCGAAATAGTTACATTTGAACTCAAAGAATCCAAGACTGCACCCGTTGAGCTGACAGTCAACATTACAGTCAGCCATGGGACCCATCACGGGTACTGAAGATCGGATCACTGCTCAGTGAAACGATGGTGAAGGAATTAGCTGGCTTTCTCTGAATGAATCTTGATGTGTCGCTTGGACCCATTCTAACAAGTGTGTGATTTCACCGACTATCACGAGCCATGCATTAAATATTGACCCAAGGTATGTTCTAGTGAAACAAAAGCAAAGCGACATGGAGCAAGAAAGATTTGCTGAACTTAAAGAGGAGGTGGATAAACTCAAAAGCAATAGTTTACCCATGACACCCTCTGCCCAAAATAGGTATCAAATCCAGTTCTTATGAGAAAAGTTAATGGAAAGTAGCAGTCATGCATCGACTACTCAAACCTGAACAAGGCATGCCCAAAAGACAGCTTTCCACTTTCGAGGATCGACCAGCTGGTAGACTCAACTGCTGGATTTGAACTACTTTCATTTATGGATGTCTACTCTAGGTACAACCAGATCCTGGTGCACACCCTCAACCAGGAGCACACCAACACCATTACTAATCTAAGGCTATATCGTTATGTTGTGATGCCATTTGAACTAAATAATTCTGCAGCTACTTACTAGAGACTAGTCAATCGGATGTTCAAAGATCAGATCGAGCGATCGACGGATGTATATATGGATGATACGCTTGTGAAGTAACGACGATCAAATAACCACATCGATGACTTAGCGAAGATGTTCAGTTTTATCCAAAGATATGGAATGAAACTCAGTCCCTTGAAATGCTCTTTTGGCGTTGTGTTAGGGAAGTTCCTGGGTTTAATGTTCAACTCTCGCAGAATTGAAGCCAACCCTAAGAAGATTCAAGCAATTTGAAACATCTAGGTACCAAAGACCATTAAGAAGGAAGGGAAAAAGAAACATAGAATGGATGTAGGATTGTAAAGACGCGTTCCAAGCTCTGGTGAATCACTTAGAGAGACCTCCCATCTTATTCAAGCCACTGGATCGGGAAGACTTATACTCTATTTAGCGGTGTCGGTACACGCCATAAGTGCCACACTATTAAGTGAAGATAATCAGACCCAGAGGCCAATATATTATGTTAGCAAGTGATTGACAGGCTCACCCAATCAATGTCTATACCGACCAGCCGTTACGACGGGTCCTACGGTGACATGAGACATCTGAAGTTTGCTCAAATGGAATATCGAGCTAAGCCAATTCGATATCACTTATATCCCTTGAAGGTCTATCCATGGACAAACATTATCATACTTCATATTTGAATTCACTACATCTGCCGACTATCCGAAGAGTAGTGGAGAACCAACCAACAGATGGAAAATGTACATAAATGGAACTTCCAATGATCGGTGTCCTGGCGTCGAAGTTGTGTTAATGACTCCTGAGGAACGATTGATCTATTATGCCCTGAAGCTCGACTTCCCTACAACAAATAACGAAGCTAAGTGTGAAGCCTTGATCTCTAAGCTCAAACTTGCTAGAGAACTGGGAATGGAAAGTTTACATACCTTTTGTGATTCCCGATTAGTACTATGCCAAGTCAAGAAAGATTATCTTGCTAGAGGGCAATGTCTTGCTCCATATATCAGCTGGGTCCAAGAGCTACTGGCTGACTCCGAGTATTACACCATTACACACATCCTCGGAGAAAAAATGAAAAAGCCGAGTCACTAGTCAAGCTGGCAAGATTTGGGGATGCACAGTAAATAGACTTTGTCCCAGTTGAAGTGCTTAATATTCCAAGCATTGACAGATGAAGGTCGACTAGATCTTAGAGATGGAGCCAGAAAATAAGTCATGGATGACTCCTATCAAAGACTATCTGTAATAGGGAATTTTTCCTGAGCGGAGGAATGAAAATCGACCGATACTCCTCAATGCTTCATGCTGCATCATCCAAGAAGGAATCATGTAAAGAAAGGGCTTCTCCATTCCCCTGCTTCGGTGTACCACCCATGATGAAATCAAACGAGTCTTGAGAGAAGACCATGAAGAAGAATGCGAAGATCAGACTAGGGGGCAAACCTTGACAAAGAAAATACTCCGCTGGGGGTATTACCGGCCAACTATCAATCGAGATGCAGCCGATCATGCTAGACAATGCGATGAATGCTAGATGTTTGCAAAAATTTCATGAGCCTCGCCGATGGAAATTACTCAAATGGCTAGTCCATAGCCATTTGCCACATGGGGGCATTAACATCATCAGCTTCTTGCCGATTCTAAAGGTGGAGCGAAGTACACCATCGTAGCAGTTGATAACTTCACCAAATGGACTGAAGCAGAACTTTTAACCACGATCAATATGAAGAAATTAATCAACACGTTGTCCTAAACGTCTTCTGTCATTATGACCTTCCACGAACCATTATAACTGGTAATGAAGCCCAAATCGACTACACTAAATTTGAAAACTTCTACCGTCGGTGTCATATTGAAAAGAGATTTGTGGTAGTTGCTCGCCCTCAAGCAAATGGACGGGTTGAAGTTGTGAACAAAATCATAAAGTCCGTTCTGAAGAAATGTTTGAATAAGGCTAGAGGCAAGTGGATCGACGAACTCTCACCAGCATTATGGGCATACAGAACCACCCACAAGTCCGCGACTAGCCATACTCCATTCACCCTTGCTTACGGCTCTGAGGCCGTCATCCCTATAGAACTTGAAGTCCCCTCTCATCGAGTGGATGATTACAACCCCTATTTCACAAATATATAAGCAAGGAATTACGATCTAATTGCAATTAAACTAGAAGGAATTGGTGGCGACTCGTGAGTGTATAAACGCATTTGGGAGCCAATGACAAGAACATGTACCTGAATGCGCACGTGTATATTTAAAAAATTCAACTTCTTGAAATCGACGGAAATTGAATTTCCACTTGGAGTTATTAAAGAAAAGACTGGATCAAATAGCCAAATCTTACTAGTCCTGTAGAACTGGACACTGAAAGCAACTGACGGAATACAATCCTGAATTTATGCTATTGGAAATCGACCAAGCATCATGATGATCAAAGAGGGATACAACACTTTAGGAGAATAAAATGGAAGGATAATGACTATTCAGGAAACTGGATGGATTTCTTTCTGGTGAGTCTAATTTGCTTCGATTCAAAGCACGTCATGTACGCAATAAGACGTACTTTGGAGGGCAAGTGTTACCCGGCTTTTTGGTCTGGCTATATTCAGACTAACTGGAATAGTTAAACTGGGCGATCATCGAGGAAGACAACTTGGAGAGATGATTATTAGGCTCAGAGATCAAGCGTAGGTAATGATATGAAGCGACGATTAACCGAGGCCAACGAATAGACTCTCCAGAATATACTATGTATGGAATAATGCCTCCCCTAAGTGGGGTAGAGGGCCAATCCATTTCCTTAGGGGATCGGTACATATCCTCAATTAATGTCACAAACTTGGTAAGATCGATACAGAGTGACAAGGAAGGCCCCATGAGGCTACATTCCAAGTTTCAAGTCATTTGGAGTTTGTATGCTCAAGTTATGGGCAAATTAATTCACCTATCAAAAGGGATCGGTATAAATAGGGTCGGTATAAAAAGGGATCGGTATAAAAGGGATCGTCAATATTCAACTTTCACTATATATTGCAACAATGATCGGTCAATAACTCAAAATCTACAAATGCTATCAACATAAAACTAATAGTATAAGCTAATTAGGACATATGGAACACCGCATAGGGATCACATGGCATTTGAAGCAAGTTGGAGGGATCGGTACTTATCCCTCTAGCGGGATCAGCAAAAATCAGAATTCAAGCAACACTACTTCATGGAAAATGCGATATCTCACAAACCGTATGTCGAAATTGCATGAAATTTGGGGATCAAGTAGCTAACATCATGGGGCATCCTTCATAGGGATTGCTGCCAATTTGGATGCATTTATAAGGGTCGATACCGACCCCTATTGTGGGCCCCGATGGGCGTGCAAATTTTTGCGTCACATCGTCTTGGTCTCCTGAACCTTCTGCTAAATTACGGTTCGATCCGTGCACGTCTTCCCCTATAAATACAGCAGGCACAACATCAGAAAAGGGGACTGCGTTCTCTGTCGAAGCTTGACCATTTTTATTTTCACTTTTGTACTATTGGATTGCAGTTGGTCCAATCGCTCTTGTAATGATAATCAAGTGGAATATCAATAAAAATATGAAGTGGATGTAGGCCAAGATTGACAAACCACTATAAAAATTTTGTGTGTTCATTTATAATTTCTGCTCTGTTTTTAATTTCATTCTTCATTTAACCTATATTAGATTCTATTGGGTGTTGATGCCTATTTTTAGCGTCAACAATTAAAGATTTATTAATTAATTATTAATTAAGTATTTTATTAATTGCTAATTAATTATCTTTTAAAAGTGAGATTAATTTTAATTAATTATTGATTAAGTAAGATTAATTTTTAATTAATTATAATTAAGTACAAGTTTATTTTTAATTAATTATTAGTTAAGTATATGGTTAATTATTAATTAATTAATTATTTAATAAGTGTTTAATTATTTTAATTATAAATTAATTAAGGGTTTAATTGATAAACAAATTATTTATTAACGGTTAATTATTTCTTAATTAATAATTAATTTAAGTTAAGACTTAATTAAGATTGAATTATATTTTTACAAAGGATTTAACTTGTGATTAATTATTTAAAAAGAGGTTTAAGTTCTTAATTACTTTGTTTTCCAAGGATCAATTTGTTTAAAGGCAACTTTCTTTTACAAAGAATAGTTTTGAACACAAGGGATTCTCTTATCGATACAATTGAGTAACCATACAAATCTGAATAGGTTATACCAACTTTGGCATCGGTTAGCAGAATAAAACACATTCTACTATAGCTTTAATTGGATTGATTGTTTGGACACCTTTTAGTAGAATAAATCTCCGTTTTGCTATAACTAAACTTAATAGATTGTTTGGACATCTATTTAGCAGGACAAATCACCATCCTGTTATTATGTTAATGGACTTGTATTTGCCAGTTGGTTTATATTGTCATGTTATTTCCTGATTTGTTTATGGATTTTATTTACATATATAATGACTCATGTAAATGGATGTTATGTGACTTTAAAGACAAATTTAAATAAATGGTAACTTGATCTAGTACCATTGTGGTCACTAAGCCTCCTTTCAAATTTGTAAACCTTATGGTTTTTAAAGTGACTTCAGTCCTATATCAATAAAGGTAAAGGGTTTTATAAATGATTTTGGAGATTTATAAAAATGTTTTTATAAATGATTTTGGAGATTTAAAAAAAAGGTTTTATGAATGGTTTTGGAGATTTATAAAAAAGGTTTTATGAATGATTTTGGAGATTTATAAAAAGGTTTTACAAATGATTTTGGAGATCTATAAAAGAGTTTTATAAATGATTTTGGATATTTGTTGAAGAGTTTTATAAATGATTTTTGGATATTTATAAAAGAGTTTTATAAATGGATTTAAAATTTAAGCAAAAAGGTGATTACATAAATGAAAGAGATTTATTAAACAGATTTATTTAAGAAGTTATAAATGAATTTGAGATAGGGTTTCCCTTAACTAACCTTCTTAATTGCAGTGGTGTGGAACTTTCGTTCCATGCTTAACACCGAAGGAATATTGTTTGGGGTCACCCTTATCTCTAATTTAAATAACATTTGTTTGATCCTTTTAATATGATTTTGAAATAAGAAATCTTTCACATATATTTTATGAATATACTTATGTTAGTGAGATAGGTATATGAATGTTTTGATAAACGTTTTGAAAAGAGATTTAATAAATGAAGATTTGTTTTTAAGGCTTAGTGGTTGCTATGGGTAATTAAATCTCTAGATTTTTGTTTGTTTGTGTATTTGATAGTTAAATAACCGACTATCAAAACTTGGACAGTTTTGACTTAGAAAGTATGATTGTATATGCGAGTTCCCTGGTGAGGACTCGAATACTTGTTGCATACTTCTGAAAGAACCGAGAATGAGTCAATCAGAAATTATCAATCGTTTGTTCGAAGAGATTGGGCTCGAATATGTTATCCGAAAACCACTTCGAACCAAAATATGTGTTCAAATGGAAGATATCTTAAAGATGATTGAAGATGGTGCTCTTTGAAGTGCAATGGCTACTTGCTACTAATTCTAAGGGTGGTTCTAAAATGGATGTAGTAGAGGTAGTGCATTCAGTTTCATTCAGGCCCAGAATGAACTTGTAAGAATGAATGCTAGCATTGCATTTCTGCTTGGAGGACAATGTCACAAGATGGTCTGTTATAAGAGAAAAGTTAATCATAGCCTCTCAAACCACATACCCGGGAATGAAAAAAATAGGGGAGATGCGGTAGGGCTATGTGGGTCTCTCCCATTATGATATGATCATCGCCAAGATCTAGTGTTGATATATCTATGTATGCTTGAGGGCCTCTTTTTGGTTGCAAGGAGTGATCATATTCGGTACTATCCAATCAGGGGTAGGCTAGTTCTATGGTGGCAGAGGTCGAAAGGCTTTTGATCTCACCGTACATTTTATCTGGAGTTGGACAGATTTTTGGAAGGTAGTCCATTACCTTGCCATTCATTGGAAATCCATTCTCCAATAAGTGCCTTCGATTTTTGATTGTATACCTATTAATTCTGTCATGTGCACACATCACGGCTACTTGATATACTTATCTTAAACCCTTAGACATTATTATAATATCGCTGGATTTTATAATAAAAATGTTTTGGTTATCGTAAGGTAAAATCTCATCTGTGTTTATGTGCGATGAGGTCTTACGAGATAACTTTCATTTTAAAGGATTTTACAAGTTATAATAAAATTCCTTGTTACTTGAGTTTCTTACGATGGTTTACCAAACTGACCCGGGCGTTGTTTTCTTGTAATGCTCGGGTCAGACCGAGCATATTTTCTAGATTAGCTTTGGATGCATTGGAGTTCAAGAGACGAGCTGGAGGTCGAAGATGTATCTACGGATTTCTTTATGTTCCACTGCATGGCTTTGTTGTATTAATCAGAATTGTAAGGACATATGTTATAACTATCCATGTAGATGTTAGGCTAGTACTCTGATATTGTGTATAAATAAAGATGATTTCTTTTTGTAAAATTTTTGTGTATATTATATATTATTCATTGCAATGTGAGATTCTATGTTGTTTAGTTTCTTCTTGTCTTCTTTCTTCTTCTTTTCCCTAACCATCTATCTTTCCGGCACTTGGTTGTTCGGCACATGAATACCATAGATGTATTAGTGTCGACTTCTGAGGCTCGAAAATGCAAGTCATTACAAACACCATGATCAAAAGGAATGGGAAGTTTATCCGGGGGTTGAGGCCAGAGATTACTTGGGCAAATATGCCACATCTAAGGGATCCATCAAATGTAGTGGTGGATATGGCTATTAGGAATAAGGAGATTCTTTCTACTTTTGGAAAGGAGAAGCCAGTTGAAGCCCGGAGCTCTCAGGGCAAGAAAAGGAAGTTCTTTAAGGGAAAGGGAGCTTAGAAGAGTGAAGCTGCCAAGAAAAGGAAAGCTGATATTATCTATTATAAGTGTGATAAGAAGGGGCACTATGCTAATGAGTGTCGATCTAGTTATGAAAATGCGGTTCTGGGAAGGGAGAATCTGAAGTGCTTTAACTATGACCAAGTAGGGCATTACAAGAACAAATATCCAAAAGCAGCCAAAGCTAATAAAGGAAATGTGTTTGCTTTAGAGTCGTTTGCATCGAGACCGACTGTTGTTGAGAAAGGAAAGTCTGTGATGGAAGGTACGCTTTTGATTCATAGTATACCGGTAAGAGTGTTGTTTGATATTGGTGTATTGCATTCATTTACTTATTGGTGTTTGGTAGATAAGTTATGTTTAGAACCATCATACCTTGTTACTTCCTTAAGGCTAGCTAATCCAATAAGAGGTTATGCAACTCTTAGGATGAGATGTGACCATCTAGAAATTGAGTTGCTTGGTTAGACTTTCTCCTGCAGTTTGTTTATGTTTGGTTTTGTGGGTTTTGGGATTATTCTAGGTATGGATTGATTAAGCAAATATGATACTAGGATATTTTGCCAGGATAGGAAAATATCACTGAGACGCCCTGATAGTAGTGATCGAATCATATACTCAGTTGAGAATTCAAGTTCAGAGTTTGTGCATTATTAGGTGCCATAGAAGTGGAAGATGAGTTAAATCGGTTTTATATTGTAAAAGAATTTACAAATGTTTTTGCACCTATTATAGGACTACCATCGAAATAAGATATTGAGTTTCGAATAGATCTTGTGCCTGGAGCAAAACCCGTAAGTAGATTCCCTAGCAGGATGACACTTACTGAGATGAAAGAGTTAAATGTGCAGCTAGTGGACTTAGAAGAAAAGAATTTTATTAGACTAAGCAGTTTGCCTTGGAGAGCTACCGTGGTGTTCGTGAAGAAACCGGATGGGTCGTTAAGGTTATGTATCGATTATCATAAGCTGAATGAGAAGACGATAAAGAATAGATATCCTTTGCTGAGAATTGAAGATTTATTTGATCAATTGAGTGGAGCCAAGTATTTTCCCAGTTAATTTAGCGACAGGGTTCCATCATATGAGGGTGACAGAGGACAGTATTCCTTTAACGATGTTTTGAACAAGATATGGTTCGTATGAGTGGTTAGTAATGCCATTTGGGTCAACTAATGTGCATGCTTTTTTTGTGGAGTTGATGAACCGAATTTTCCGAGAGCACTTAGATAGGTTTGTGTTGGTGTTCATTGATGACATTTTGATATATTTTAAGGATGAAAGAGATCATGAGAATCATCTTAGAATAGTGCTTGAGACGTTAAGACAGCATCAAGTAAAGGTGAAGTTTTCAAAGTGTCATTTCTGGAAAAGAGAAGTGAAGTTTCACGATCATGTAGTTATAGAAAAAGAATTGTTTGTAGATCTAGCTAAGACTGGAGCTGTAAACAATTGGAAGAGACCCGAGATGGTGACCAAGATAACTAATTTTCTTGGACTAGCTGGCTATTATCGAAGATTTATCAAGGATTTCTCGTGGATAGCAGCACATCTGACTAAACTAACAAGAAAGGATGTAAAGTTTGTTTTGTCCGATAAATGTGAGGAAGCATTCCTTAAGTTAAAGCATTTGTTGACCAATGCGCCCGTGTTAGTTATGCGAGATGGTAATCAGGATTTAGAGGTGTATACAGATGCATGTAGAACGGGATTGGGAGCTGTTTTGGTGCAAAGGGGTAAAGTAATTGCCTACGCTTCTCAACAGCTTAGACCATAAGAAGTTAGATTTTCGACTCATGATTTGGAGTTGGCAGCGGTGATTTTTGCATTGAAAGTGTGGAGACACTACCTGTTAGAAGAAAGATTCGAGTTGTATACGGATCAAAAGTCTTTGAGATATTTATTCTCTTAGAAAGATTTGAATATTAGACGGCAGAGGTGGCTAGAGTTTTTGGCAGCTTATAATTTTGGTACTAAGTATACTCTAGGGAAAGGAAACAAAGTGGTGGATGCACTTAGCAGAAAACATCAAAATGTGGTGTTAGCTATGTTGGCAGAATGGAAGGATTTGAAGGCGTTGACTACTTGTAGCGTGCAGTTAGATCAACTGCTAGTACTAGTCAAAGTACTGCCATGTTGTCTTACTTGGAAGTTTGACCCATACTGATCGAGAGGATTGCTTCTAAGTAGAGACACGATCCATTGTTCGCCGAAAGGATTAGAAGATTGGAAAGTGGAACTGAGATTGATGATCTAAAAGATTTTAGTCTTGACCGGAGAGGATGGTTAAGAATGAAGTGACGTTTGTGTGTTCCAAATGTTGGTGACCAAAGGAAGGAAGTCCTTAGAGAGTGTCATTGATCAAAATTTACTGTACATCCTGGAGGAACTAAGATGTATCAGGATATGAAGAGAAGTTTCTTCTAGAAAGGTATGAAAAGAGATGTAGGCTTATGGGTGAAGCAATGTGCGAATTGCCAGCAAGTAAAAGCCGAACATCATAAGCTAAGTGGTTTGCTTCAACCTTTAGATATACTAGTTTGGAAGTGGGATTCGATATCCATGGATTTTGTTGACGGGTTGCCAAGGTCCAACAGGGCAAGTGAAAGTATTTGATTCATAATGGATAGACTGACTAAGGGTGCACATTTCGTTCCCGTTAAGTCAACCGAGCGACACCTGCATTGGCTAAGTTGTTTATGAAGAATATTATTAGATTACATGAGATTCCTAATAGTATAGTCAGTGACAGGGATGCTTTGTTCACTCGTGAATTTTGGAAGAGTCTACAAGAGGTACTAGGTACCAAGTTGAAGATGAGTACCACTTATCACCCTCAAATAGATGGGCAGACAGAGAGAGTCAACAAGGTACTTGAAGATTTGTTGAGAGCTTGTGTACTAGACATTGGTAGGCCATGAAAAGACCATTTGCACTTGGTTGAGTTTTCCTATAATAATTATTATCATACTAGTATAGGAATGGCACCTTTCAAAGCATTGTATGAATGGCCGTGCAAATTACCAGCATGTTGGTCAGTGACTAGAGACAGATTGGTCCTTGGTCCAGATATGGTTAGAGAAGTCATGGAAAAGATTGAGTTGATCAGAGCTAGGGTGAGAGAAACTCAGTCAACGTAGAAAAATTATGAAGATAAAAGGCGTAAGGATATAGAGTTCTCAGTTGGAGATCATGTTTTTATTAAAGTATCACCGATGAAGGTGTGGTACGGTTTAGAATGATAGGGAAGTTGGAACCAAGATATGTAGGTCAATTTCCTATTATGGAGAGGATCGGGAAACTCGCATACCGAGTAGATTTACTAGGTAGTTTGGTAAGGGTCCATAATTTGTTTCATTTTTCTCATCTTAGAAAGTATGTGCAAGATCCAAAGACTACTATTGCTCAGACTGCTTTGAAAGATTTAGTTATAGAGCCGAATCTGACTTTTGTGAAACAACCAGTTCGTGCTGTGGCTAGAGATGAGAAGAAGCTAAGAAATAAACAGTCAGATTAGTGAAAGTCCAGTGGAGTTACAACAAGAAAGACTGTACCTGGGAGATAGAGGGCAGGATTAGGGATACTTATCCTGAACTGTTATGATGGTATGTTCTATATTTGTTGTATATAGACTTAGTAGCTAGTAAGATATACTAGCATTGTTTGCATGTTTGATATGTTTGTTATGTAGTCCTTACTGAATTTCGAGAACGAAATTCTTAAGGAGGGGAGCCTATAACACCCTTAATTTTAGTTTAACATTATTCAAGAAATTTAATTAGATAGATCAATAGAATAATATAGTAAGACATGGAGATGAGATTTGAAAATTTATAAGGTCGATCCATCATTAATCAATTAAGCAAGATTGTTTAAACTTAATCTAAGGAGGAACAAATGAGAAGGGTATATTAGGAATAGATTCTAAAACCTTCACCCTCTCATTCATTCCCATTTTACAACATCAAAACAATCTAAAACCTAAAGGAAGAGGCCGACCATTACTAGGGAAATTAGAAGAGGAAAACTGAGGCAAATCAAAAGGGAAACCAAGGGAATTAAAGGCTTTATTAAATCTCAACTCCAACATCAAATCTAAGGTGAATAATAAGTAAACCAACCTATTTCTTGTTCTTGAATTCGGCTATGGGTAGTATTTGAATTGTTTTGATAGTTTTTGCCAAGTTATGGATGTATAATCATTGTTTGGATAGAATAATGATTTATGGAATTTCTATGAAATTAATTAGATGGGTTTTAAGGGTAAAACCTATGTTTTTGATCTCCAAGCTTTAGTTTATTGATATGTCGTGTAAAACACCGATTTGGAGATGGGTTTTTAATTTCAAAATTTTCCAAGTTAAATTAAATATTTTATGAATTTTCTAAGATGGAAACTGGGTTTATTTCGAGGTTTAATTTTTAAAAATAATTAAATATAGTTTTTTGCCCCAAAATTTTTATATGACAGTGAATATGATAAATCTGAATTTCTATGATTTTTGGGGATTTTTCCTAAATAAACTTGAATTTTTATGAATTTATTATGTTAGATAAGTATATAAATTAATAATTAATTAGGGATATTAATTAATTAAATGAATAAATGGTTTTGGGAAAGAAAATATGAATTTAGTAAATTCTGAAAAGAAAATGGAAAGTCTTGTTCCCAACCCATCATATTTTAACAAGCATTTGTAGTAGGTAAAAAGAATTTGCTTTAAAAGGGGAGAAAATAGTTTTCCTGATAATTAGAACCATGCCATTGATATGCGGCATTCCCATATTATTTGGCATTAGTAATGAAAGGCGGCATCGACATGGAATAATGCATAGGATACTTATATCTTAATTATGGGATGCGTTTGGGCTATGCAGGCGGCATCATCACAGGCGGTATCATCTTACACCTATGATAAGCGGCATCGGCATATATAAACAATGCCTGGGATACTTACACCATGAGTATATGACGCACTGATTCATGCATGCCGCATTATCGATATGGGGATAGCGCATTTCAGGGTCATGGGAAGCATTGATGACGCAAGTCATCAACACCGATACTATGGGTGTTGCGGCATAATAACTGATGTATAATATTTTCGGCATCCTATGATTCCTTATCTTCGACAACCTTGTTAGGCGGTATTAGTGCCATATTTCTTCTATATCGCCAATAAGGCTCTATAGGACAAGTTGCTTTGTTTTTATGATAACAAATTTTCTTTGAAAGGTGGATAACCTATATCATATGTATTTCGACAACTTCATTATCGACATAAGGTTTTATATTTAAAAGAACATAAGTTTTGTCTTATAACCTTGGATAGAGATTCGTCATGGGGTATGCATGGTATTAATGCCGCCTCTCTTCATTTTATTTGCGGGCAATGCTGGGTTTTTTGAAAATTTAAACTATGTTTTAAAGGGCAAGATAGCCAATGTTAAGAAGGCCGATAACCTTATGATTTCGACAGTTAGCCATATGATTTATAAAAATCTAAAATTTTGTTTTCTAACCTTGGATAGAGGTTCGGCATTGTATAGTGCGACATGAATGCCACAAATCTTCTATATAAACGATGGCGAGACGTAGGTCTTTATTTTGACATTAATTGGGGATACCAATGTCTGTTATTTAATTTGCTAATTGTTTCATGAATTCAACAGTAATAGTTAGGGATACCAATGCACACCATTTCGACATATTATAAGTTAAGGGCATATAATCTAATTGGGGACACCGACAGACATAGGTTGAACATTTGGGTTAAATATGAATTAAATTGAGTAATGGGTTCATGCTTATCCTAGGAAAACTATGGGATGTGTGATGGATAGTCCACATCATGACAGAGATGTATAGTCTCCAATGGTTCTGAAGGGTTTATAGTCATCCTAGGAAAACTATGGGATGTGTGATGGATAGTCCGCATCATTTTGAATAAATGAAACCATATGCGATGGGTAGTCCATATGGTGGGGATAGATAATCCATAAAAATGTTTATATGTGAGATGGATAGTCCACAAAACTTTGATAATGAAACCATGTAGGATGGGTAGTCTATATAGTAGGGGATGAATAATCCAAATAATTACATGTGAGATGGGTAGTCCACATAAATATAAGACGGATAGTCAATTGTAATTAAGATAGATAGTCAGATGAAAATTAAGACGGATAGTCTAATAAATTAGGATGGGTAGTCCAATACTTGTTGCATGATTGCAAATACTTATTTTCTATGTTTTAACCATTATGGATGCAGGAGCACAATATACGGTTAATGTATTTTGATTAAGATACCAGTGAATGGAAAGCTCATTCCGCTTAGCGGCGTGGTCTCACTAGATATCTGTTTTCAGTTCGAGATGGTAGGTTATTATTCACACCAGACTATTTTTCCGACCCAAAGTTTTTGTTTTTCCTCTTAAACTCTCGAGTACTCATTTGACTAGGTCAGGAGTAAGGGTCCTTGGGTTTTTCCAGTTAGACGAATAAGCTTTCGATGACTTGTAGAAGGCAATCTAGCCTTTTAGGAGTTCTTATCTAATCCGTTGTGTTGTTTGATTTTGTCTTTATGGGTGTAATGACAAGTTATATAATTGCCAAGTGTTAAACTCTGATCCAAATGGAGCATCTTTATATTTCGCACTTCGAATATTTTGTAATAGTTATATTTTCTTTGAACGTGGGATTGCGAATGAGATTGTGTAATGAATATGGAATATTATTTGTGAAATGAAATGTGAAAGTTTGCCATTAAATTATGTTTAAAAATTTACATATTCATGTGCTTTTGATGTTACTGATATGATTAACATAGCTGCATTTTGTCATTGGAAATTAATACTATGGATGACTGCAACATCCATGGCACTTAGTTTTAGGCGTCAAAATGGGAGATGTTACACTTTCGCTTTCTCTTAAAAAAGGCCAAACCATTTAAAAGAGAAACCTTTTCTATAAGATGACACTGGATTTATTTTATGGAAATACTTTTGATCATCCTTAACATTTAAGGATATTTAATAAGTTGCACTTAAGTAAATCGATCAAATTGACATCTCAAAGATTGGAATCCTTGGTTTGTATTAAACTATATCAAACATATGATCTTGCACTACAATTGACTTATTTAGAGTGAAACATTTTCATCGTGGTTTTGTATATTACGAAGGCAACCATTACCATACAACTTTTGTATATGATCAATTGTGCATCTAATATTTGTACTCTCATATTTCTTTACAGTACACAACTCATAGAAGATAATACATTGGTGGATATATAATTTTGACTCTTGCATTGATCTTGATGCGACAACATGTGAAAAGAGTTTATTGGCAAATATATTTTAAATTTCTTTATCAATCATTAATTTAGTTCATTTAGTATATTTGAATTCATAGGCATTTTAATTAATTAGATTAACTATTCAAATTTATTCTTAGTAGATTTTATAATTCTTATACTTATTAGATTGATATTTTTGTATTTATCTAGTAATACCACTATTGAATTCTGCATCTCTCAAAAACCTTAAAAGGGATATGGGAATTTCTTAAATTCCTTTAGTGAGCGTCAGGATTCGTTTATCATATCATTACGACCTTGTGTTTTCTCAATAAATCATAGTCCTCATAAATGGTAAGCAACTCTTTGATAATTATATCTGATATCGCTTCGAGCATACATCCTTAACTACACTTCTAATCAACTTTATGAACTTGTGGGTGCTCAACAAATCATCGAGTACATTAGACACTCTAGACCCATCATTTTGTGATTATGTAACCCTTGAGGGTGCTCAACAAAGTTACATGCCATTCTTATATATTCATAGATAATATAAACATCACCTTGGATATTCTGTGGTTTAAGGGTGCTCAACAACCATTGATATGTAAGGTACTCTTTTAAATTATAAATGATGAAGAGCACTAATTTAGATTCATAATTATATTTGTAGAGTGTTATCAACTATTTAAGGGAGATGAGTATATAACAATTATAACTCATGATACTGAATATCTTTTGATATACATCCAATGTACACCCTTAAGTCTCATGGGTTTTATTTATACATATAATGTATATACTTTTAATTATAATACTCATAATATATTTAATTGTATATTATATATGTGTGTGTGTGTATTCGTATGTATTTCTTTTATCAATTAACTAATTTATTTAATTTATAAATATAGCACTTATATTTATTTATTTAAATTTTAAACAGTTTTAAATTATTATAACCCTTTATAAATTATTTATTTTGAAACAATTTTAAATTTGCATTTTATAACTTTTATAAAATTATGCAATTAATTATTTAATTTCATAATATTCAAATACACTTATTGAATTAACCTTACACTCAAAAATCTTTTAAGCCTTCTATAAGGGCATACTCTAGAAACAGGCCATTTTCATGAGCCAGGTAAGGGATAGAAGATCGGAAGAATTTCCATATATAATGGTCCTTAATTAGAGTAACATTCTCATTAGTTTAAGCACCCTATTTTAGACACCCATCTACTATGACTTATCTAAAGGCATTGCCCTTAGTGTTGGTTAATTTATTTAAACAAGCGTGATGCGGGCTCTAATACCATTTTTGATACTAGGTGCACTAGCAACGGGGTAAAACGGGTGAATTTCAAAAGGTTTTCCTTTTAGTAATTTGCACAAGGTCTTTATTCAGTGTTTGTGTAAAAAAATATAAGTTGATACTGAATTAAATTTAGTATATTGAATAGTAAAAGAGGAAGGTAATATTTTAATTTAATTTTATGGATTAAAATATTTATTTATTATTAATGGTTAATTTAAATTTATTAATAGATTAATTTAAAAATTAATTTAATGATTTCTTTTAATGTATATTTAATATGTTAGGACATAAACTAGGGTTTCATGGGGAAAGTTAACTACTTTGTCATATAGTCAACAAATGACTAAGTGATATATATATATAATAGTATATAATATATAATATCCTATGTAAATATGAAATAAAATAATAACTTTTTAATTCATCGATTTAAATATTTATAAAACATTTATATCAATATTAATACATGTAAGTATAATCTAATATATATATATATAATTATAAAATAACCTTATTTACTGTAAGAAAGTTATTAAATAAATTTATATGTAAATTTATGTGTATATATACACAATATATAATTAATCAATTTTTATTTTTGGTTATAAATAAATATATAATTAATTTAAAACTAAAATTCAAATGTTTTAATATATTCAAAATAATTCTTTGTCTATTCAAAATTCTCCAACCAAAAGCATATTTGAAATTGATTTTATAATAATTAATAACGGTGGAATTAATTTTGTTTAAAAAAATTGAAAAATAATGTTTTGGTTTTAAATGTTTTGATTATTAAACATAATTTAAAATCAATTTTTTATTATACTAACCAAATGGAAAAATTTAATTTTTTTATATGTATATTTATTTCCATGTGAATGTGTGTGTCTGTATCTATGTATATATGAATCCATGTAGGTATATATATATAATTATTTTTTAAAATTTTAAACAAGTAAAAAATTAATAAAAAACTTATTAAAATAAAACTAGATTTTGTTAATAAATATAAATGTATTTCAGTTTTTATTTTTAAATTTTTTTTTCGATTTTAAAATATTATTATTCAAATGAATTTGATTAATATATATACATATACATATATATATATATTAATTATTCTACATGTATATACAATAATATGTATATGTATGTATGTATTTAAATTTAAAAGATTTATATATATGTATGTATGTATGTGTGTTTGTATTTATATTCGAAAATATTTTTTTAATAATGTTAGTTGAATATAAAATTCATGTATATAGATAATATGATGAGCAATAAGATATATAGATGAATATAAGTAAATCATAAACATTACCTTTTCGTTGAAGTAATCTTGCCAAGAGTTGATACGTTGTTTGATCAATTTGTCCGTTTGGAGCACCGCTTTCTCCTCCTCTTTGAGTTGCAACATCAAAGCGATGGCTTCACCAAAGCTAATGGAGTCAACTATAGGAAGATGGAGGCACCAACAAAAACTATGTTTTTAATTATGGTGGAGGCTACTGGTATTTATAGCTAAATGTCTATACCTTTCTCTGCACCAAATATTCTAGCTTCTGTGACTTGGAAAAGCCTGTAAAGACCTCATATATTATCGATCCTAGTGTTGACTTAGCATGGTCAAACACTTCTTTGACTCTTATTGAATCATTATTTGAGTAACTAATTTTTGACTCCAAAATAGATCGAACCATCGTATACTTTTATACGTCATTTTTTATGCCTATAATAAGTAACAACCCGCATATTTATCGATTTGATATTTAAATATTTTATCGTTAATCGGATTTTGGCCCGAAAAGCTACTTTTTGCATACGGTCAAATTAGGACTCGAGACCACCCCCATTGAGTTCAAAATGACGTTTGCGATCTTTTTGAGTATAAACTTTAATATGTTTGGAGATAGTGGAATTTTCGCCACTTTTTAGCTTAAGGCTTTGTTTTGGGCTGAATCACTTACTAACTCAGCCCAACCCCCTCCTTCTCTTCATACTTCATTTCTAATTGCTTAAACTTTGAAGCTTCATCAAAAATGGAGGAGGGAAAGGGAAATTAAAACTCCAAGCTCAAATTCAAATTGCAATTCATCATTCAACTCCAAATTCAAGAGGAAGACATTGGATTCGAACTTCTTGTGTTGAGATTGAAGAGTGACTGATTCTTGTTTGCTTTAGGCTTCATCTTCATTGATTTTTGGTGCAAAGGTGAGATTTTTATCTCACATTCTTGCCTATAACTGTCATTGGATTGTTGGGAATGATTCCCTATCACTTGTGCATGCGCATTTCCATTTGGTTTGGATTGGATTGTGAAAATCCCAATTTTTAGTGTGTTTCAGCAATTTCCTGGGCTTAGGTCGTTCTGCCTCGGAATTAGCTCGTCACTGTTAGGTCGTTGGGCATTAGGTCGTTCAGCATGGAAAAGTCGCAACTGCATATAGCTCGCATTGCCTTAGGTCGCTCGGCAAAGCTTGCATCGCCTTAGCTCGCTCGGCAAAGCTCGCATCACCCTAGGTCGCTCTGCATTAGCTCGTTCCTTCATTAGGTCGCTCACCTTAGGTCGCTCGGCCTTGTTGAAGACATTAGGTCGCTCGATCCTTTTTACATATAGGTCATGATTCGTGTAACAACCCGCATATTTATCGATTTTATATTTTTATATTTAAAATCGTTAATCGGATGTTAGTCCAAAAAGCTACTTTTTGCATACGGTCAAATTAGGACTCGAGACTACTCCCATTGAGTTCAAAATGTCGTTTGCGATCTTTTTGAGTATAAACTTCGATATGTTTGGAGCTAGCTAAAATTTCGACCTTTTCCACTTGAAGTTTGAGTTTGGGTTCAACCCACTAGCCCACTAATACCCCAAACTTAACCCCTCTCCCCTCATTCATTTTCATTCCTTATATTTCAGCTCTAAAGAGAAACAATGGGGGAAAAGATTGGAAATGGAAATTCCTAAGCCCTAATTTCATTTTGCAAATCCAAGTTTAGCTCCAAATTTCCGAAGAAGTCTAGGTAAGCATCTCCTTCTTCTTCTCCAACTCATTCTCTCTTCAATCTTAGAAATTACCTAAACCTAACTTAGGAAATATTTTTCTTTTGAGCATAGATTGAAGCTTCTTGAGTTGTTATTAAAGAGGGATTGATATTAGCTTGTTCTTGTGCTTCTCATTTGTGCTTTTGGGATTAAAGGTGAGATTTTTATCTCACATCTTAAACTATAATTATCTTCGATTGTTAGGTATGAATTCCTAACACTTATTCTTATGCAATTGCTTTTGGTTTGGATTGATTTGGTGAATATTCCAATTTTTAGTGTTTTGAGTTCAATTCTTTGAAAATCCTAACTTTGATGTTTTGATCATGTTTTTGGTGATGAATCGAAGAGCGTATATGGCCGGGTAGTCGATTGGCGTAAACCCTTAGCGTCGTTGCTCGACCGATTGCATTTCGGAAGGAATTGGTATTTATTTGATTAGCATGGGAGTGCTGGAAACAGGCTCCGGTCGACCGACCTCAGTGTCCGGTCGACCGACCTGCTACTCTAGCATCTCCCTGCCTCTGTTTGGAAGTGCAGGTTACAGGCTTCGGTCGACCGACCTCAGGGTCCGGTCGACCGACCTGCTACCCGAGCACTTCTGTCTCTGGTCCGGTCAACCGACTCAGGGAGTCCGGTTGACCGACCTGCTCCTATTTGCCAGTTTTTCCTATATTGCTTATTTGTTTGAATTTCCAACTTTAATCGATTCGTGTGGTCTCCTATTTGTTGTTATCATTTCTTAAGACTTTGATGACTCCTCTTTCGGGATGGTACCTCGTTAGGTCGCTCGACCCTATCTCCCTTAGGCCGTTAGACCTCATTTTGTCCTCTCTAGGTCGTACCGTTTAGACGGGGCGCTGCCCCCTGGACCCCCGCGACCTGACCGGACAGGTCGAACCCCGTACAACTCTGCGTAGGCAAATCTTATCTGAAAAACATTCATCAGAATTTCTACCATGATGGTTTTGGGATTGATTTCTTTGGACTTTACTCACGTCTTTGAACGTGAATTTATGTGATTCGATTTGTTTCAACAATCGTTTTGTGACTTGTCACTTTAAAGATATGAAGGTTTCAAAACTAGTAGTAAATATCAAAACTCTTTCATCAAAGCGATTTCAACACTATTTTAAATATCAAAAGTTCGTTTCTCAAACCGATTTCCAATCTACTAGTATATACAAGCCTTTACTTCACTCGGATGAGAAATCGACTTAAACGACTTAGTAAAACGAGTGGTATGAAACGCTTGCGTTTACTTCGTCGGTTAATTGATGGACTTGTTCGATTGAACCCTCTTGTGACAATTTTCTAGTGGAGATCTACAATCTGTTCATAAATATTTGAGTTAAGCAAGTGGTTATGGGACATGAAGCTAAACTCTTATATTTACTAGCTTAGTGTAATCGACACTTCCTTATGATCATGACGATCATTTTTGTGATTTAGACTAGCGATTGAGCGATGTCTCTTTGTTTGCGAGGTTAGACTAGACACCATTTGTGTGATTTTGATTCACACATATCTCTTTATCTTCAAGGTTAGTCTATACCTCATTGGTGTGATTTCGATTCACACATATTGAAACTCTTGTGACAATTTTCTAGTGCAGATCTACAATCTGTTCGTAAATATTTGAGTTAAGCAAGTAGTTATGGGACATGAAGCTAAACTCTTATATTTACTAGCTTAGCGTAATCGACACTTCCTTATGATCATGACGATCATTTTTATGATTTAGTCTAGCGATTGAGCGATGTCTCCCATGGTCTTCGGGCCATTTCTGTGTGGAAACCCCATGGTCTTCGGGCCATTCCTGTGTGAAATATGGGGTAGCACCCCATGGTCTTCGGGCCATTTCTGTGTGGAAATTTAATGGATAGCTTCCATGAGATAGCTTCTCATTCCTGTGTGATACGCGTAGGTGAGTTTTCATGCTCCCATTCATGTGTTAGGCCTCCCCCCTTTTTATGTGTTTTCTGGATTTCTGGTGATGATTTCTGGAATTTTGTGCTTCACCAATTTTCATGATTTTCATTGATATGATATCAATTTTTGTGCATTGGTGAATTTATGTGTTATTGACTTGTTATGGATACAAGTTTAGGGTATGATACCCTATTTTATCTTTGAGAAGATTCTTGTGATATTGATTAATCTTTTGTTGGTTATCATTTACATACTTATCGTAGTATGCCGTTATGGTTATTACATGTTCATGTCATGCCTTTTACTATATACCATATCATCTGATATTTATAGCTAGACTGATCCGTTTATTATTTTCTTATAAATAATACTCGGGTCAGACCGAGATGTTACAGGTGCTTCTGCTTGACTTCCCTTCAGGATTAGTCTGACTTTTGGCCAACTACATAGTTTAGTTGTTTTTGGTTGTACACTTTTGAGATATAGACCCTATGATGTGTACTTATTCTTTTGTATAGCACGTGATGCTATTCTTTTGTATTATCGTGGATCTTTCTAACCACTACTCTGATGTACACTTTCATGTGTTGTATATTTATTCATATCTTCTTCCGCCTTTGTGATATGGATGTCTGTGACTGATTTATGTTATGTTTATTTCTATATTTGTTTCCGAAGATTATATATAGCCACTGTGTGATAGCTTTGAGTTTGTATCGGTATGTCGGATTTCCTCCTTAAATGATATGCATTCTATACTATCTGACATATCGGTACTCGCACAAAGAAGTTACATGGATGGTCGCTCCTCAACAGCCTTATTCTCCGCGCTAGTTGACAACATTACTCCGTAGTGTTCTTGGCTAGCGTGGGTATAGAGGTGGGGCGTCACAATTCGTTAGGTCGCGAACCCCTTGGGTCGCACCACTTAGGCCTATGCCGATCGATAGGTCACGAGTTAACTAGGTCGTCCGCTCACACTTAGGTCGTGACTCGTTGGGTTGTTCTGTCCCTAGGTCGCTCAGCCTGCTTCGTTAGGTCGTAACCCCTTAGGTCACTCAGCCATGGTGAAGTCACGTCTGTTAAGTCGCTTGACCTGCCTGCACGCTTTAGCTCGACTCTGTTGAGTCGCGCATCCCCTTAGGTCGCACCGTTTAGGTCGTGTTCTACCCCTTTAGCCGCTAGCTTCTTAGGTCGTTTGGCTTCACTTCCTTAAGTCGCTCGGCCTGCTTGTATTTCTTGGCTCGGCCATGTTAGGTCACAGGGGCATTTCTACTTTGATGGTTTTGGAATTTATTTCTTTGGACTTTACTCACGACTTCGAATGTGAATTTTTGTGATTCTATTTGCTTCAGCAATCGTTTTGTGGTTTGTCACTTCAAAAATATGAAGGTTTCAATACTAGTAGTAAATATCAAAACTCTTTCATCAAAAGCGATTTCAACTCTATTTCAGTACAAAACTCTTTTTCCTAAACCGTTTTCCAATCCATTAGTATATACAAGCCTTTACTTCACTCGGATGAGAAATCTAATTAAACGGCTTAGCAAAACAGGTGGTATGAAACGCTTGCGTTTACTTCGTCGGTTAATTCTTGGACTTGTTCGATTGAACCTTTTGTGACAATTTTCTAGTGAAGATCTACAGTTTGTTCGTAAATATTTAAGTTAAGCAAGTGGTTATGGGACATGAAGCTAAACTCATATATTTACTAGCTTGGTGTGATTGACACTTCTTGATGATCATGATCATTTTTGTGATTTGGTTTAGACTAGCAATTTTGTGATGTCTCTTTGTCTACGAGGGAGACTAAACCCCGTTTGTGTGATGTTTCTACATCACATATGTGGGGTAGCGCCCCACGGTCTTCGGGCCATTCTTGTGGAGCTTCGGCTCAAAATTAATGGTTAGCTACCATGAGATAGCGTCTCATCTTGTGTTACACGTGTTGGTGAGTTTTCATACTCCCGTCTTGTGATAGGCCTCCCCCTTCTTGTGATTTCTGGATTTCTTGTGATGATTTCTGGAATTTTGTGCTTCACCAATTTTCGTGATTTCTATTGATAAGTTTTATCATTTTTTGTGCATTGGTGAATTTGTGTGTCATTGACTTGTTATGAATACAAGTTTAGGGTATGATACCCTATTTTATCTTTGAGAAGATTCTTGTGATATTGATTAATCTCGTGTTGATTTTCAATTACATACTTATAGTAGTATGCCATTATGGTTATTACATGTTCATGCCATGTCTTTTATTTTGTACCATATCATCTGATATTTATAGCTAGACTGATCCGTTTATTATTTTCTTATAAATAATACTCGGGTCAGACCGAGATGTTACAGGTGCTTCTGCTTGACTTCTCTTCTGGGATTACTCTGACTTTTGGCTAACTACTTAGATTAGTAGTTTTTGTTGTATACATTTGAGATATAGACTCCGTGATGTATACTTATCCTTTTATGTAGCTTGTAGCTATTCTTTTGTATTATCGTGGATCTTTCAGACCACTACTCTGATGTACACTTTCATGTGTTATATGTTCATATCTTTTTCCGCCATTGTGATATGAATGTTTGTGACTGATTTGTGTTATGTTTATTTCTATGCTTGTTTCCGAAGATTATACATAGCCACTGTGTGATAGCTTTGTGTTTGTATCGGTATGTCGGATTTCCTCCTTAAATGAAATGCATGCTATATTATCTGACATATCGGGGCTCGCACAAAGAAATTACACGGATGGTCGCTCCTCAACAACCTTATTCTCCGTGCTAGTTGACAGCACTACACCGTAGTGTTCTTGGCTAGCGTGGGTATAGAGGTGGGGCGTCACACTATAATAAATAATTAAAATTGGCTATAAATATCAATACATCATTTGTACCAAATGATTATTAATTTATGACATTTACAAACAAATTTTATCCTTGGTTGAATTTGGAAATAACTGACAATGCAATTTTATTAACCTCTGGAGTGAACTCGATTCACAGTATATATTTAAACAATTTAAATATCAAAGTCTATACAAAATTTGCTGAAGTATAATATAGAGCCAAATTCAACATTTACGTATCATTTAGTGAAATGATATTTTTAATCTTATAGGCTCATCTAATAACGACGGCTTGTACATGTATTCTTTTTGCCATAAGTGTATCATTTAGAAGTCTAGAGTTTTGTCTAAGATCAAAAACTCTATTAATATCTACATTAAATATGTAGGTCAACTTTTTTTCAATTCGATAACATTTATTGATTAACTAATTTGCTTTGCTAGAAATTTGACTGTAATTTGACTTACCAATTACAGTGATACTGACCTTCTATAACAAAGGAGATGAATCCACTTCGGGTAGTGTTTACTTTAAGTGTTTCAACCTGTACCCAACTATGACCATAGCATAATCATTATGTCATGTGGTTGCCCATAATCAAAGTACTAGTTAAGTTCGACAGTACTCTTAAGTTAAAAGAATATTGTACATAGTAACCTTAAGATCTTCAATTTTGACTAAGTTATATAACCAATAAAAGAGTCTATTTGAGTCATTATGTGATTGTTCCCAACAATCATAAATGCATAACCTCTTGGTGCCCCCAACAATCATGAGTAAATCATCATCCATCACATAAAGAGAGCTATTCTATACATCTTGGCTAGGAGCATCTAAGTACACAGTGTGTGTGTGAGTGTGTGAGTGTGTGTGTGTGTGTATGTATGTATGTATGTATGTATGTATGTATGTATGTATGTGTATATGTGTGTGTGTGTATTAATATCGATTTAATCCTCATGGTTACGAACATATTCGTAGCTACAATCAATAAAATATTCTCCTAGGATATTCGATTTATTAATGTTATTTAATCATTATTTATATCCATATAATAACATATATAAAAGAAAAATAAACCAGATGCAAACATCATTTCGAACAAAGATTCATTTGTAAGAGCTGAGTTATGTAATATATTATATAATTGCTCCTAGGGCACACCCCTAACTTAATCAAAATGAATTCACCAAAACCACATTTACCTTTTATAAAATAACAAAACAACATACTAAAATATATAAATCAAAATAATAAAATAGTAAAAAAGTTACATGCCCCTATTATTAATGCTATTACAAGAAACCGCTCTAGCAATAAATATGTAAACTAGGTAATAATTTTAGAAAATAGAAAGTGCAAGATAATTTGCAATTTTCTAATATAAATGCAACTTGACTTGCACTTTTTAGATCTTTTTATCAAAATATAAAATTTGGTATTTGTGATTAAATGTCGTTATTTAATAAAAATATACTTAGATAATAATTATAACCACTTACAAATAAAGAAATTTGACTTTTTTATTTTTGAAAAACTTTTCGAAAATGCGAGGTAATTTGTATTATTTATCAAAAATGTACAAACTAATTCGTGCTTTCTATTTCAAATAAATATGAATTTGATTTACATATTTATCGATATAAGGATTCTCTTAAAGCGATATTAGAAATAATGTTCTGATGTGCATAACCCTACAATAAAAACTAGTCCAAAGAAGTGTTAAGAACTTTATAGTGGTATTATTTACACCCACCTAAATAACATCTCTCACTCGTTTATCCCTCACCCAATCTACTACATCACCACCCACCTACACTTGCTTAATTGATTTTTTTTCTCTGCACGCAAATCAAAGCATCTCACATATCCTCTTCCTCAAATTTACAAAACACAAAATCATTCAAGGATGAGTATTATCATAGCTTAAAAGTTTTTCCTCCCAAATTTCATAACTTTCCACCTCAAGTCGCGAATCCTACTATCAATCTAGTCGCTGCTTTTTTATCACCGTTGCATTCCATGGCTATGTCGAAGGGGAAGTGAGTAGCTAGTGAAGGAGAGCATCAATGTAGTACTAGGTAACATATTTCTTGTTAAAATTTGTAGAAACTAAACCTGGACATTCACCTATTTTAGTTTAAAAAAATTATTTTGAAAATGATTGAGTGGGGAAAAAATTTATGGAATTATGCAAACTTTGGTGAAATAAATATAATTCAGTTATTGAAAGTTTAGATGTTTGATTTAATTTCGGCTTGGCGTTATTGAGTGGAAGTTTGGAAAAAAACATATTTTTGCATGGTTATTTGGTTGATGTTGCTTTTGAATATTGTTAGTTTAAATAACAAGGTTACATGTTTTTTTTCCAAGGAGGATAGATATAAATATACATATTAAGTAGTTTTTACATACTGTTATATCGTGGTAGAGAGGGGAAATGGTGAAAAGTTGTGAAAAGTTTAGGGAAAATTTTGATGAAATTATGTGGAATTTTTTGAAATATATTCATTTTTTCTTTTTAAAGTGTTGATGTTTGATTTAATTTCGGCTTTGCATTACCAGGTGAAGGTAGAAATACTGTAATGGTTAGTGTAATTTTCTGTTGACTGCACTTATTTTGTTGATGTAGGTTGTGACCAATATTGGTTTTGAATAATCGATTATCATATTTTTTTTAATAATGAACACACACGCACATAAACACACACTATGAATCACATGATAGAGGAGGATGAAAATTTTCAAGTTGAAGTAGTATGTTCGTCTTCTCACTCAAATGGTTCTAACTATGCTGCAAGTAATTATTTGCAATGCTTGATTGTGACTGTTTTTGCGGATTATGGTTCATTCGTTATAAATTTTGATCTTGTTTTGTAGAGAACAAATTTTCATATTCGATTTGGTTTTCCCATTACTCCATAGTGGTCAACCTTTATGAAATCCATGTGTGACGACCCGACCTTCCACTCCCGGAAAATCGCATCATTATTAAGAAAGAAAGGGGTGAGAAAATAGAAAAGATAGAGAAGAAGAAAGAAAACAACATCAGAATCTCAACAGCGGGACGAATAAAATATAATATATCACTTAAGACAATACATAGTATCATATACATCAGAGTTACACGGATAATACAACACAACTAGACAGTTATAAACACCTGTCTAGTTAATACAACTCGAAACAACTCGATACATCACAGAGATTCAACACAACGGAAATAAAGATAAACACTAACACAGCGGAACCAATATATATCTATACGCTGAAGCCTCCTGCTCCATTGCTCCTCCAGAATCCGTCCAAGCTAAACCTGAATCCCTTGGCTACCCGTAAAAATTTGAGTACCCGAGAGTTTAGGAAAAACAGAAATAAACTCCGGGTCAGACATGGGTCTGGTATGAGTAAACGGTTAAAGTTGCTTAACTTTGAAAATCCTTTGGAAATAAAGGTATCACGTAAGACATCCCACACATAAACATGGAAATGTTTTTACCTTACGCTAACCAAACATTTGATAGGAAATTCAGTGATATTATAATAGGTCTAGGGTTTTCAAGTAAATAAGAAATAGCTGAAATTGTTACATGATTAAATTCCAGCATACTAGGTTTACAATCAAAACCGTAGGGTCTCGTAGGGAAAATAGGTTTCCAACAAATGGCAGGGCTACTGGGGTACCGCCCGTCACAGTACCTGGCCTAGATCAAAGTACCGAGGACCCACCCTAAGTCCCCTGCAACACAAGGCCGGAACCATTCCTTACTGAACAGTTCCAAATAAGATAACCCCGCAGTTGTGGCCAACAACTGCCCACTAAGCCGAAAAATAAAGGGACATCTAGACAGGGGTATATCCTACTCTCAAGTGGGTGCTACCCACGAAGCCTTGCTGCACCTCCCCTGTTTTAGCCATTCCCGGTTGATGAGGCTTGAGGTCACGATTACCTTTATCAGAACTCATCACTTAGAATGCTCATCGTCCACCTGACGATGTGCTGAAAGCATTCAATCCATACAAGTTCGTTCCGGGTTCGAACGAAACCGAAGGCATTATCTCGTTACACTCATTTTGGAATCACCCTCAGAGTTAACGACAATAACCCTTGCACTCTAAATCTTCATCTTCACTTGAGGTTCACGACCTATCGTTAATTTGGATCGATGTGGTTTTCGGATCTCCAGACCTAGAATCCCGGTATACGGAAACCCGATCCCGGTCTCATCGAAATCCAAACCGTATCTTTTAAGGCCAAGTTGTTTTAAAGTTAAAACAATTCAATTCATTATCTATATATACACAGATAGATAATTCACAACATCACAGATAGATAACCTACAATATCATCATAAATAGATAATCTACAATATCATCAGAAATAGAAAATCAATATCACACAGCATTACTTATCTCGTATCCGAGATTTCAAACCATTCAAGGCAACAATATCCTCCATTCAAACATAAGCAAGGATAAATAATCACACCATATATATATAATTAATTTAAAATGAATTAAATTAATTATCTCATCTCTAATTAATTTAAAATGAATTAAATTAATTACTTCATCTTATAAATCCTACTTACAACATCATTAATTAATTACAAATCAATTAATCAATCATTCTCCAATTTTCATCTTAATTAACATCTTGGATTAACTAGCCTTTAATTACATTCCAGTAATTACAACTTTAATTAACTTCATAAATTAATTATCTTTAACCATTCACAGTATTTTACCATTTAATTACTTCATTAATTACATTAATTAATGATCTTTAATAATTTATTTTCATTAATTACTTAACTAAATTTAATTACATTAAACCTTAATAAATCACATTAATTAATTAACTACAAATATTCACTTCCATTTATCATCCTAAGTCATATACAGGAATTTCCCTCTTGAAATTACTTATCTCAATTAATTAATTAATTAATTAAATAACTCTCTTGATTTATTATATTAAGTATAAATCTTTAATTACTTCTCCTAAGTAATCACACTTTTATTACTTCCATTAAGTAATCCCTTTAATTAATTACATCCTGTAATTATTCATTAATTACTTTGCCAAGTAATTACCCTATTCAACTTCATTAAGTATTTATACTTAATTTATCATCAAATGATTATCTTTAATTAATTATTAATTAATTATCTTAAATCAACATATTCATTTGATTTATTACAATTGTAATTCATTTCTAAATTGACTTAAAATAATTTATTAATCTTCATTACAGATTAAATACTCTTTAATTATTAATTAATAAACCTTAATTATCAATTAATAAGACTTAATAACAGATTAATTAATCCTTAATTAATCTCTATAGATCAATTATTCCTTATTCATTAATTAATTAATAAAACCAAAATTATTAATCAATTAAAACTCAATTTCAAACTAAGTACTTCTTAATTACAATTAATCAACCTTTAATTTTCTTAATTAATAAATTTCCAATTTATTAATCTCTAATTATTAGTTAATCAATTATAACCATTAATTAATTAAATTGCTTAATTATCCTTACATTAACCATTTAATTAACCTTTATCTTTAATTAATTAACTTACCAATTATACTTAATTTCCTAATTAACTAAAGTAATTTCTAAGATACTAAAACTCATTTAACTTAAGATAACATCATCTTATAATATATTACTTACCATTTACACTTTAAAACTCTTTATCTTTAAAATTAACTTAAACAAATTTTAGATTAAATAAATTCTAAAACTCTTTAACAATGTTAAGAAACCATTTGATATTTAAAAAGTAATGTTATCAAGAAAGTTTTAACAAGATTTGTTTTTAAATTCCAAAAACCTTATTTTTAAAACTTTTACAAAAACTGGGTTCTCTTCTCACTTCGGGTCCTACCCGAAGGATACCTTCTCCCATCTTCCCCTTTTTTACTTAGTTAAATTTACAGTTTTAAAAGCTGAAGCTATCCTTTCCCAAAACACTCGAGCAAAACTCGAGTTGAAATCCCAAAACCCCGAGCCCATTCTCGAGTAAACTCTCCAGATACTCGAGCAAAACACACGAGCAGTTCGTCTTCCCCAAACTACCAGATACCCCGATGCACACGTGCACGTGCACGGCAACTCCAGTGCCCTCCGATCATCTTGCTGATCTTCAACAAGTCAACATCGACTTCGACATCTACCTTGTCCACCCATATCTTCAAATCGATCATGAAAACGAATTCGAACTCGAATGAGCCAAAACTGGAACCGAACCCAATCCACTAAACTACTCGCCAACGACGAACTCGACCACCAGAAAACTCGCCCATCCTCCCAGAGCTGCTCCACGACTTGACGCAACGACTCCCCCTCATGCGATTCACTCCGGCCTTCCCATGGCGTCGCACGAACTCAAAAATCAACGTCGACTAAACGAGCTCCCAAAACCCTAAATTGGCCTCGCGTGGCCACCACCATCATCAGAAAATTCTTTCCTTATTTTTCCTGGAAACCCCAACGTTCCAGCCACCTTCACCACTAATCTCGACCCCTAGCACTATGCCGATCACCAGTAATCACCCAAAAACCATTTTCTGGTGAACCCAGGATTTCTCACAGTACCTCAAACTAAAAATCATGATTTTTTTCTTAAAAATCCTATCTTTCAAAGGTGATTCCAGATATATACATGAATCATTAAAATTTTGAAATAAATTTTTGACACTTTCTAAGTTTTACTGTAAAAATTCATATACTGTTGGATATCATTATCAATTCTTACTTTAAATATTTTTAAAGTCTAAATCTTGATGTTTTAAACAACTTTGGTTAGACATTTTAACACATAACAGATCAGAGGAAGAGCAGTTGCTTTTCTTAGAAAATTTATAACCTGAGAACAAGGAACAGAGTAGTCTCTTGTTCCAGACATGCACAGTTTAAATCATAGCAAACATGTAGCACATTCATATCTATGTATAAACAGAATCATATACTTATATAGATATATGCAAGATATCATCACAAAGATTTCACAAGCAACCATCATTTACTTATTAGATTTTAGATTTAAATGTTTACTCACCTGACTAGAAAAAGGCAAAGGCCTTTTTAAAACTGGAAAGGCTTGCAAACTGGAAATTTGAAAACTTGAATACTTGCATCTTTGTTGTTCTTGTCTTCCAGAGAACAAAAATCTTGTATTGACTTAAAAACTGAAAGCCTTTAAAAGCTTAAAACTTAAAACTTTGAAACTGAGATGGACTCAAAGACTTCTTTTGAAAGATGCTTCATGTTCTAAAAAAACTGAAATGCTTTTGCTGTTTGGATTTCAGAAAACAAATGTCTTGCTTGCAACTCAACACTGAAAGCTTTTTAAAAAAAACTAGAGGCTTTAAAAATAAAACTGGAACTTGATGCCAGGCTTTTGAAAAAGAAGATAACAAAGCTTATTGTTTTTCTTTGAAACGCTTTGATTTTCTTTAAAAAAAATGGAAATGCTTTGCTTAGCATTGTGATCGAAAAATGAATAAGAAACTTTGGTATATAGAAACAATGCAGAGGCTATAGATCAGAGATATTTTATTTTTGAAGGCTGAAATGTAGACATTGGGTACAAGTCATTTATTAGCAATGTCATATATATCTTCTTCATTTAATTCGTATGTACTATATGTTAGTTTATATTTTTCCTTGCCTCTTTTCTTTGCCTGCAAGTCTCAAGGCCAAAGTACAGATATTTATTTAGTTTTTGCTATGACCTGTTACTTGCAAATGTATGGTGATAGTTTATCATATTACTTTATTTTCTTGCCTGCTAATGTAGATACTTAGTACATATATTAACTTTGTCTTAGACTTACCCACTTCAATAAAGTTGTTACATTTATTTTATTATGTTAGCTTGTGAATTAATGCTTATTTTACATGACTATTAATTTGTATTTCTATTTATACTTGATGTATTTAATTAATACATATTTTCTATTTTAAACTTAACTACCAAACATCCTATTATATTTTATTTATTACTTATGTTAGATATGTTTATAAGTTTCTTATGTTTATAAGTTTATAGATTAATACTTACAATAATGACCATATATTTGTTTTATATTTAATATTTAATATTGACAGGATTTATTTTAATTTAAACATTATTACTAATATTACATCAAATTATTTATTAGATCAAAAGTGAATAGGTAAAGCTTTATTTAAATTTAAGATAGATTTAATTGTAATTAAATTGAAACATTTTTTTATATTAAATTTTCAAATCATAAATTTTCTTCTAACTACTCATAAATATACACATTTATATAATATTTATTAAATTAGAAATAATGAGACTATTTAAATTCATTTATAAAATAACACCAATTAAATAATTAACTAATTATTTTTATTTAAAATCAATTTATAACCATATTTTAAAACAGCACATTATCAATTAACTGGTTATTTATATTTGAAATTAACAATTTAAATCAATTTAAAATACTTTAATTAAGAAATTATCGTATTTTAAATTCCTCGAAATTCCGGGATGTCACATTCCTCCTCCCTTAAAAGAATTTCGTCCTCGAAATTTAAAACAAAAGATAATCCAAAATTTTATTTTATTTTAAACCAATTCAGCATACATATCATCCATACAACCAATCAAACAATTTCAATCAACCAAACAACACTAGCTATTCGGATACAGATCCGGATAAGCTTCCTAAAAATTACTCGAGTTTCCCAGGTATAGATACTGGAATACTCGCTCTACTGAATCCAGACTAGCTACACTACTGAGCTACTGAGCTCCTGCTCAACTAGATCTATAAAACAAGATAGATATCAGACTACAGACAAGTCTGACTCAACATCCAAAACTCCCTGAACTGCTGTTTCTAAAACCAGTGATAGATCTTACACTTATTCCCTCAGAGATACGTGAAACACAACGAACCCCAGTTCTCCAAACTGGCAATTCACTCCTGAAATCCAGAACACTTATCCTTACAAAGAATACAGAAAGATCCAATATACTCCGGAGCTAACCTCGCAGTCTTACCCAATCTTATTGCTCCCTTTACCGAAGAAAATCTCAACAACCATGAAGTCTCCAACTTTGCTGACGCTGCAATAAACAACTGGATCAGGATAACTCAACCAAAAAGATCCTCTCCAGATCTACCAAATATCTAGAATACAACTCTACTCCAACATCATCAGCAGATACAACTTACTTCTCCTATCCGGAAAAGACAAAACATATGCACTGCCAATCTGGTCTCCATCCAGAAAAATTCCCGTAGAAATTCTCTAATCTCAATACACTGCAACTTCCGGTTGCTTCCACTCTAGAACAGCTGCCACCATGCTTCCACTGCCAACTCTGATCTGAAGTAAATAAGAACGTCGATGAACTCGAACAAAAATCTTAACCAACACCTCTGGGACACACAACATCAGATCCACCACAAACGGAACGAACAGCTCGAAGAAACAGATGAGTCCTCAGTCAAGGGTACTGTCTTCAGCTACCCTTAGCTGGAAGAAACTCGAAACTAGATACAGAAGAGAAAACACAAATGCGCCACCAAATCTCCTAAGCGGCACCATCGGTATCTTTTCTGGAATCCAGTCGATATCAATCTCAATCTCCAGATGCTAACAAAACTCTGACTTCCTGGAGACGCCCAGAAAAATCTCCGACCAACCAAGAGAACACTCAGACTATCGCAAGTCACTTTTGCGATTAATCCAGCCTAAATCCAAGGAAAAACTGCTCTCTCTTTACCAATCAGAACAGCTTACGCTTACGAAGCTGATCCGTCGAAGAAACGGAACCACTCGGCTGCTTCTGAAATCACCTTGAGAAAAACTGTCCAGCCAGAAGATTTCCTATCCAAACTCCTCGAGAAACTCGGACCACAAACCAAACAGAAACACCATGCTGAACACAACCACAACACCGAAGCAGACTCGCTTCCTCCACTTATTCCAAAGAAACATCTTTGGAAATATCCATAGTCACTGTGTCTCATCACACAGCTACTACATCCTGAGGTATCAAGATATCATGACTTACTTCTGCCCAACCGACAGATCCAAACTCTCAAAAATCCGCTCACGCGAGCGCGATCACACTTGCACTTCAATGATGAACTCCGAATCCTTAACCGATTTCCTTCAGAGATCAACCAAATCTTACATCAAACAAAACTTGCTCGAGACGGTATTAGGTCTACAGTCTCGGCATATACACTTCCAACTTCAACAAACTCCAACCATCGGTAGTCGTGTTACTCACACCACTACCCTATCTACCTTATAACTTATATTGGAAAACCCGAACAGGTAACCCAACAGATAGGTAGAAATAAATATATATATATATATATATAGATAAAAATTACAAGTACGCTCTCTCAAGAAAGATACCACTCCAGAGCTTAGGTATTCGCTCAACCTATTGCTCTGATACCACGTGTGACGACCCGACCTTCCACTCCCGGAAAATCGCATCATTATTAAGAAAGAAAGGGGTGAGAAAATAGAAAAGATAGAGAAGAAGAAAGAAAACAACATCAGAATCTCAACAGCGGGACGAATAAAATATAATATATCACTTAAGACAATACATAGTATCATATACATCAGAGTTACACAGATAATACAACACAACTAGATAGTTATAAACACCTGTCTAGTTAATACAACTCGAAACAACTCGATACATCACAGAGATTCAACACAACGGAAATAAAGATAAACACTAACACAACGGAGCCAATATATATCTATACGCTGAAGCCTCCTGCTCCATTGCTCCTCCAGAATTCGTCCAAGCTAAACCTGAATCCCTTGGCTACCCGTAAAAATTTGGGTACCCGAGAGATTAGGAAAAACAGAAATAAACTCCGGGTCAGACATGGGTCTGGTATGAGTAAACGGTTAAAGTTGCTTAACTTTGAAAATCCTTCGGAAATAAAGGTATCACGTAAGACATCCCACACATAAACATGGAAATGTTTTTACCTTACGCTAACCAAACATTTGATAGGAAATTCAGTGATATTATAATAGGTCTAGGGTTTTCAAGTAAATAAGAAATAGCTAAAATTGTTACATGATTAAATTCCAGCATACTAGGTTTACAATCAAAACTATAGGGTCTCGTAGGGAAAATAGGTTTCCAACAAATGGCAGGGCTACTGGGGTACCGCCCGTCACAGTACCTGGCCTAGATCAGAGTACCGAGGACCCACCCTAAGTCCCCTGCAACACAAGGCCGGAACCATTCCTTACTGAACAGTTCCAAATAAGATAACCCCGCAGTTGTGGCCAACAACTGCCCACTAAGCCGAAAAATAAAGGGACATCTAGACAGGGGTATATCCTACTCTCAAGTGGGTGCTACCCACGAAGCCTTGCTACACCTCCCCTGTTTTAGCCATTCCCGGTTGATGAGGCTTGAGGTCACGATTACCTTTATCAGAACTCATCACTTAGAATGCTCATCGTCCACCTGACGATGTGCTGAAAGCATTCAATCCATACAAGTTCGTTCCGGGTTTGAACGAAACCGAAGGCATTATCTCGTTACACTCATTTTGGAATCACCCTCAGAGTTAACGACAATAACCCTTGCACTCTAAATCTTCATCTTCACTTGAGATTCACGACCTATCGTTAATTTGGATCGATGTGGTTTTCGGATCTCCAGACCTAGAATCCCGGTATACGGAAACCCGATCCCGGTCTCATCGAAATCCAAACCGTATCTTTTAAGGCCAAGTTGTTTTAAAGTTAAAACAATTCAATTCATTATCTATATATACACAGATAGATAATTCACAACATCACAGATAGATAACCTACAATATCATCATAAATAGATAATCTACAATCTCATCAGAAATAGAAAATCAATATCACACAGCATTACTTATCTCGTATCCGAGATTTCAAACCATTCAAGGCAACAATATCCTCCATTCAAACATAAGCAAGGATAAATAATCACACCATATATATATAATTAATTTAAAATGAATTAAATTAATTATCTCATCTCTAATTAATTTAAAATGAATTAAATTAATTACTTCATCTTATAAATCCTGCTTACAACATCATTAATTAATTACAAATCAATTAATCAATCATTCTCCAATTTTCATCTTAATTAACATCTTGGATTAACTAGCCTTTAATTACATTCCAGTAATTACAACTTTAATTAACTTCATAAATTAATTATCTTTAACCATTCACAGTATTTTACCATTTAATTACTTCATTAATTACATTAATTAATGATCTTTAATAATTTATTTTCATTAATTACTTAACTAAATTTAATTACATTAAACCTTAATAAATCACATTAATTAATTAACTACAAATATTCACTTCCATTTATCATCCTAAGTCATATACAGGAATTTCCCTCTTGAAATTACTTATCTCAATTAATTAATTAATTAATTAAATAACTCTCTTGATTTATTATATTAAGTATAAATCTTTAATTACTTCTCCTAAGTAATCACACTTTTATTACTTCCATTAAGTAATCCCTTTAATTAATTACATCCTGTAATTATTCATTAATTACTTTGCCAAGTAATTACCCTATTCAACTTCATTAAGTATTTATACTTAATTTATCATCAAATGATTATCTTTAATTAATTATTAATTAATTATCTTAAATCAACATATTCATTTGATTTATTACAATTGTAATTCATTTCTAAATTGACATAAAATAATTTATTAATCTTCATTACAGATTAAATACTCTTTAATTATTAATTAATAAACCTTAATTATCAATTAATAAGACTTAATAACAGATTAATTAATCCTTAATTAATCTTTATAGATCAATTATTCCTTATTCATTAATTAATTAATAAAACCAAAATTATTAATCAATTAAAACTCAATTTCAAACTAAGTACTTCTTAATTACAATTAATCAACCTTTAATTTTCTTAATTAATAAATTTCCAATTTATTAATCTCTAATTATTAGTTAATCAATTATAACCATTAATTAATTAAATTGCTTAATTATCCTTACATTAACCATTTAATTAACCTTTATCTTTAATTAATTAACTTACCAATTATACTTAATTTCCTAATTAACTAAAGTAATTTCTAAGATACTAAAACTCATTTAACTTAAGATAACATCATCTTATAATATATTACTTACCATTTACACTTTAAAACTCTTTATCTTTAAAATTAACTTAAACAAATTTTAGATTAAATAAATTCTAAAACTCTTTAACAATGTTAAGAAACCATTTGATATTTAAAAAGTAATGTTATCAAGAAAGTTTTAACAAGATTTGTTTTTAAATTCCAAAAACCTTATTTTTAAAACTTTTACAAAAACTGGGTTCTCTTCTCACTTCGGGTCCTACCCGAAGGATACCTTCTCCCATATTCCCCTTTTTTACTTAGTTAAATTTACAGTTTTAAAAGCTGAAGCTATCCTTTCCCAAAACACTCGAGCAAAACTCGAGTTGAAATCCCAAAACCCCGAGCCCATTCTCGAGTAAACTCTCTAGATACTCGAGCAAAACACACGAGCAGTTCGTCTTCCCCAAACTACCAAATACCCCGATGCACACGTGCACGTGCATGGCAACTCCAGTGCCCTCCGATCATCTTGCTGATCTTCAACAAGTCAACATCGACTTCGACATCTACCTTGTCCACCCATATCTTCAAATCGATCACGAAAACGAATTCGAACTCGAATGAGCCAAAACTGGAACCGAACCCAATCCACTAAACTACTCGCCAACGACGAACTCGACCACCAGAAAACTCGCCCATCCTCCCAGAGCTGCTCCACGACTTGACGCAACGACTCCCCCTCATGCGATTCACTCCGGCCTTCCCATGGCGTCGCACGAACTCAAAAATCAACGTCGACTAAACGAGCTCCCAAAACCCTAAATTGGCCTCGCGTGGCCACCACCATCATCAGAAAATTCTTTCCTTATTTTTCCTAGAAACCCCAACGTTCCAGCCACCTTCACCACTAATCTCGACCCCTAACACTATGCCGATCACCAGTAATCACCCAAAAACCATTTTCTGGTGAACCCAGGATTTCTCACAGTACCTCAAACTAAAAATCATGATTTTTTTCTTAAAAATCCTATCTTTCAAAGGTGATTCCAGATATATACATGAATCATTAAAATTTTGAAATAAAATTTTGACACTTTCTAAGTTTTATTGTAAAAATTCATATACTGTTGGATATCATTATCAATTCTTACTTTAAATATTTTTAAAGTCTAAATCTTGATGTTTTAAACAACTTTGGTTAGACATTTTAACACATAACAGATCAGAGGAAGAGCAGTTGCTTTTCTTAGAAAATTTATAACCTGAGAACAAGGAACAGAGTAGTCTCTTGTTCCAGACATGCACAGTTTAAATCATAGCAAACATGTAGCACATTCATATCTATGTATAAACAGAATCATATACTTATATAGATATATGCAAGATATCATCACAAAGATTTCACAAGCAACCATCATTTACTTATTAGATTTTAGATTTAAATGTTTACTCACCTGACTAGAAAAAGGCAAAGGCCTTTTTAAAACTGGAAAGGCTTGCAAACTGGAAATTTGAAAACTTGAATACTTGCATTGTTTGCGCCAAAATTGGTCACAAACCCCGAATGTTGTGGAAGCACCAGTATATGAATATAAATCAACAATATTCACGCACAAATCTCAAATCTAAGCAAACAGAGTAACAAATTCAGAAATAATGAACATAAACGCGAGATTTATAGTGGTTCGGCGATCTTGCCTACGTCCACTCTGAAGTTGATGATTTTATTGATGTTCTCTTGATGATTACAATTTCTTCTGAGATAGTACAACTGATTATATGATTACAATCTGAATCTAAGGAAGCAGTGGTGATTCTAAGTAGATCTGGCAGAATCTGGGCGCTCTTTAGCTCTCAAAATTGTCCGACCACTTTTCTGAATGTCTAGGGGCTCTATTTATAGGTGTAGGAGGCTGATATTTCGCCTAAAATGAGGGGAGACCAGTTCTGGTACGTCAGGGGGCCCACATGGCCGAAATCTGGAGATTCGGGCCCACTTTGGGATCGATTCGACCCTTAGTTCGAATCGATCAAGAAATCATCCAATCGAGCTGAAATTTGGCGTGGACATTCTGCATCATGTGCTTAAGCTTTTGTGAAAATTTCATGGCATTTGGACTTGTAGAACTTGAGTTATGATCGATTCAAGATTGCATTTCTGGTGATTACGCGTACGTTCGAATCGATCCCTTCGAATCGATAGGGTCGAATCGATGGTAGGTGCATGTGCACGGTGACGTGGCGCGCGTGTTTCTCGTATCGATCCTCTTTTCACTCCGAGTTGACAGGGTCGAATCCATGGTTTCAGCTGTTATGACTTGGTGGATTCGAGGTGGTGGTTTTGTAAATGTGTTCGTTCGAATCGATCATGGTATATCATGGCTGATCGATTCGAAGCTGCCTCAGCAGGGTGGATTCGAAGGTATGACTCCATCGAATCGACCGAATGGACGTTCTCTTCGAATCGATCAAGGTAGGTTATACTTAATCGATACGAAGGCTTCGTAGTTGAATGAATTCGAAGATCTTACCTTTGATGGACTCGAAGCAGGGGAATGGTTCATTGGGTTCGAACCGTGACTCGCTTAATGGATTCGAAGCAAGAGAGGCTTCGATGGATTCGAACCAAGATATAAGAGGATGGATCCGAACTATAGCTCTTTCGATGGAGTCGTAGCAAGGTTACTCCTTATGGATTCGAACAGAGCCTGTCTTGATGGATTCGAATGGTATCTTTACCTATGGATTCGAACCTGTTGGAGTCGATCCTGTTGGGTTCGAACTTAGAGCCATTTTTCCCAAACGTGCATCGATGATATCTTGAGCGTACGAACTCGGATTGACTTCAAACTTGGAACGTTGGTTTGCATGGCTTTACTTGTCATGTCTTATCAATTGTAGCCTGATCCGGACCCGGATGAAATTCATTGGTATCCATGGTGAAACAGTGTATAACGATCTTTTACGATGAACTGTCTTTAGTTTTCCAGTCGACTTTTTGGTGTCACGGCCTTGCCAAAAGGCGGGATAACATTTGCCCCCCAAAACATGCCTTGCGATAGGAAGGTGTGTTTTGTAGTTTCATAAGCTGGATGTTCATATCCTGTTGATGACCTGCAAAGAAATTGATAGTTTTATCTGACCCTAAATGACGACCGTTCGCGATCTAGCCATTTTGAGGTGGAATGCGACCGTTCGCGATCTAGTATTTTTTGTATGACCTTAAATGACGACCGTTCGCGATCTAGCCATTTTCAGGTGGGATGCGACCGTTCGCGATCTAGCATTTCTATATGGCCCCAAATGACGACCGTTCGTGATCAAGCCATTTGAGGTGAGGGGTGCCGTTCGAGGCGAGTTGTGACCGTTCGAGGTCGGGTGCCATTCGTGGCGAAGTGTGATCGTTCGCGATCGAATTGTGACCGTTCGCGGTCGGGTGCCGTTCGTGGCGAAGTGTGATCGTTCACGATCGAATTGTGACCGTTCGCGGTCGGGTGCCGTTCGTGGCGATTTGAGTGTGACCGGGGAAGGACTTAGTATCATCAATATCAGGTTTCACGTTCGGGTGAATTC